>CAJVRN010000031.1:1200000-1800000 GCA_911728415.1 Lagocephalus sceleratus | reverse complement strand
GATTTTAGAAATCATTGTGGAATAGAAAAAGTAATTTTTATTTACCTTGTTATTTAGTTTGATTTCTTTTGATTGTGCCCTTTGAGAAGCTGAAAAGCAGTTGGAGTGAGCCAGGGGTGCTGCTGCATTATTTATGTGGCACCCTCACCGAGAAAAAGACATCAGGAGTCTCTGTTTTTATTCTCTGCTGGAATGGAAGCATCTGTCATTCTAACATGTCTGCTATCATGAGAGTGGAATTAAATGAGCCATATTTGATGTATTAACAAAGTTACAGCACTTTTCATTAAACCAGGGACTTGATTTGAATTTTGGAGACTTTATTGAAGCCCTGTCTTGGCGGTTCCCAACATTTCTGTACCAGGGACCAGTTAAATACATGACATTTTGTTCACTGGGCTTCCAGTGATTAAAAACACTGTTCCAGAGCCATGCTTTTTTTCTTTCAAAAACTTCCAAGGTTCTCTTGTGATTCCCCAAGTCTGAAAGTGATGGAGCTTTCATGGCTTCCTGAGCAGGCCAGTCAGGGCTAATGCAGAGCTTGTGAATCAGGTGAGCTTGTGAATCAGGTGAGCTTGTGAATCAGGTGAGCTTGTGAATCAGGTGAGCTTGTGAATCAGGTGAGCTTGTGAATCAGGTGAGCTGGTGAATCAGGTGAGCTGGTGAATCAGGTGAGCTGGTGAATCAGGTGAGCTGGTGAATCAGGTGAGCTGGTGAATCAGGTGTTGTGATGAACATGTAATTTAAGTGGGTTTCTTGATACTTCTCTTTAAGTGTGGCTTTGTTTTTGCAGGCAGTCTGTGACCCACAAGACTAATAAAATGTAAACTCTTTTTGCAGCCCAGTGATTCATGGACTGGTCCCAGTCCAGGGACCAGGGGTTGGGGACAGCTGCCCTAAAGCTAGGTGCACTGTAATGATTTACTCAATCAATTAATCTTTTTTTGTCAATTGTGACTCATCTAGATGCCTGAAACACCCACTCTTCAGGAGCATTATGTATATTCTGTAAACATGATCACTATCCCAGGGAGCAGTTTAAAATTGAAAACAGAGCTGAGATTCAGATGAACACCATGAACAGAACCTCAGAATCATGCAGAATCACAGTATAACAAGACACTTTAATCAGCTCTTAGTTACTCTACCTGCAGTGTGACTTTTTACTGATTTCATTTATACTGCTGGAGTCAGCTGCCATTTGATCGGTCACTCGGGATTTTGTCATGATGTGTTCAATTGCTGTCAGAGCTTTTAGCTCCTGGTTTGGTCGTGAGTACAGAAAAACAAACAGAAGACTTTTCACATTAAAAGACATTTGATAATCCAAATGGAGTTGGTAAAAAAACAAAAAAGAACATCAGAATATCAGAGTGAACAATGTGACTTTTTGCCTCAACACATTATTAAAATTTTTCCTTTTACAAACATTTGCAGAAATGTCTAAAATGGAGTTCTGTCAGTGTCAGGTAGCATTTTTCTTCCCTTTTCTTATAATAGCTTCACCTCAACTGAAGAGGATGTTTAGGGAGTTGGGAATCATTTTATATTCATCCCCTGACTTACATATATCTTTCAATAATCTTTGTGTGTTCTGGTCTTTCATTCAGTTGTAGCTAGAATCCTGCAGAATTCTGGTTTTACTTAGATAATACATTTTTTGGTTTCTTTTGTTTGTTTTTGTGTTTGTTTTTTTCTTATTGACTATAACAGGTAATTGAGATCATTAATGTTCACAGAAACAATAATATTCCTCACAAGAACCCACACTTTCTCCATCAGATAAAGTGCCGAGAGCCATTCCAAATACACATTAATTTTTTTTTATGGTGGGTCAGTGTATATTTGTGAATTTTGGGCCTTTAAATTGGAACATCAGACTTTGAAAGTGTGAGACTATTTGTGGGAATGGTGTTTTATTGGCAATATTCTTTTTCTGGCTGCCCTTTTGTTTCCAAAATGTAATGGACATGAAATTTAACTCAATCATCAGGAAATTGGATATTAACCATAAGATAAAGATGTAACAGAAGGTTCAGATCTGCATGATCCAAAACAAAATGGCACCAAGTCCAAATTAAAGCCTGGAACCCGTTCTGGTGTGGATGCATCGATGTAACAACTTATACCCAGAGAACATTATTGCACAGACTTCCAGAATGCTTTTATTTAATGAAAAAGTTCCATCAGAGCTGAAAAGGTAGCAAGAAATGTTTCAATGTTTATTGAGGCCCAGATAAGAGTCTGGTGGAATAAGTTATTCTTGGAAATAATGTCAAGTGTGATAATCCCTGATTAAAGATCAGACTAAAGATCAGCTTTTGAAAGACATTCGCGGTTGGTTTAATGAGGAGTAAAGCCACTCCACCTGAGGCAGCGCAGCCATAATCGTCACGGTAAACACTTAACAGGCGTTTGTCATTGATTAGGACGTGCCTCTCATCAATCATCAGAGGCTCGTCTCAACATCGTAATAATTATGACATCTGCTCTCAGTCAACAGTGCTGATTAGAGGGAGGGGAGAAGCACACGTCTGATGATGGTGAGCAGCCAAGAGAAACTTCATCATCCCACTTGGTTCATTTGGTGATCACTGCAGTGCTCATGAGTCAGCTGGCTATCATTTCTATTAGCTGCTTGCAATAATGAAACACAGTGCAAAGACTTGGAGACTGTAAACAGGCAGAACACAACCCTCATGACAGTAAAAGGGTCGTAGTGTGTGTGTGTCTGTGTGTGTCTGTGCTTCTGTGTGTGTGTATGTGCATGTTGACAACCAAATTGGCATGTGTGTGAGAGCTTCTGCTTTGGTTCTATAAAATTAACTTAACTAGTTATAATTAACTAGTATTGAGATGCATGTTCTTCATAAGGAAGATTTATTCCAGCAGGGAATTTAGAATCTTCAAAATGATAGTTTCAGGACACAGAACCTTGTTTCAACCACTGCACCAACTGCTTTTCTTCTCACCTGTCATTCAGGATACACTATATGATCTGTTAAGTCTCCATGAGAAAAAAGAGCTCGTCACCATGGCTGATGTGTTATATCTAGGTACATTTCTAGTTACATGTGTTATATCTAGGTACATTTCAATGGAAACTCACTTGTTCGGGGGACAATGGTGCTTGACTAGAGTGGGTTGAACACCTCTCCTGAATGAAGGGTCATACTCTCAAACTGCAGTAATGGAGTTACCCAAATCTGCATTACCAGTTTGTTTTTCTCCTTACTGTTACTTCACAAACCTGGATAATGACTTATTCCATTACCATTTCTATTTTTTGCACTGTAGTTAGGCAAACCCAGGAACGAATCAATTCCTGTTTTTTTATTATTTGTTTGTTTGTTTTTTCATAATTGACAAATTTAATTGACAAGTCCTACTCTCAAGATATGCTGATAAAATGTGATTTTTGCAGCAGCTTATTCACACATCATATTCCTTATAAAAATGTTTGAATGCATGGCAGTCTCAACCCTGAAAAAAAGAATATACTTCTTTATTCACCTTTAAGAGGTATGAGCCTTTTTTTCCTGTGCTCTGACTGATGGTAAACATCCGGCCTTTCCTTGAGAAATATTTCTGAGTGCACTTATCTTGCAAATATTAAAAAATAGATTAGGGGGCCATTGGGAGGTAAGTGGTTCCATAAGCAGAATTGATGGGACTAAGTACTATAATGGAGACTGCCTACATCACCTTGAGGGTCTTATCCATGTTAATGATGCTACGTGCTGCATGCTTTCCTTCTGAAGAATGGCAGCCATTTCACTGTGGGCTCTGACACCTCACTTAAACAACCATTCAGGCAGTTAACTGGAGCACAAGGGCCCACATACCAGACAGCTGGAAGATGGACAACACAGGGTGAAAAGGAAAATATCTGCTCCTCAAAGGAGCAACCACGTATTCCAAGGGCAAATGAAATGCTTTGGTTTGGATGGGTATCAGAAGTCAAAGAATTAATAACATATATCAGTCTTAGAGAGCTGTGGACATGAAAAAAGCTTGGTGCAAATAACATTTTAGACATTTGTTTTATAGCTTTTGCAAAGTAAAAGGCAGAAGAAATGAAGAGAAAGAGGCCAGAGTCAAACTTCAAGCAAAGTTTCCCCAAAAAATTTGAAAAAGAAAGCCTTTCACTTGGGCTTCCAGCAAGGTTTTCATACAAATGATGCACACCTCTAAGTCAGCTCAAGGGAAAGTCGTGGACAGCTGCCAGTTCCATGGGGTCTGGAGGATGCCTTCTGCAATTAGGTTCTTCTTCCTTCCGTAAAGACTGGCACTGATGGTCCTGCCAGCCACTTCCCCTGGACCCTGAGTCACTTCTCCCAGCCAGCGCATCAACACAAGTGCTGAAAGGTTCCATTTGACCACGGAGATGGGGGCTCCTTTCCCTGCCAGCAAGCTTCTGAGCCGATTTGAAGGTGTGTATCCCTGGACTGGAAAATCTTCCCTATCCGAAAAGTCGATTAAAGCCAGCAGCTGCGTTTTAGGCTCTGCCAAGCAACCCTGCAATACATGCGCACACACGTACACACACACATGCTCACGCACATCATTTGACATCAAAAAGTCCTTGGAGCTGCTCAGCTGCAGCTCCTAACATAAAGCCAACTTTACTCAGCTTTCAGACTCTATCTCTTTGTCCCATCAGCCCGTGTCCTCTCGTAGTAACACTGTGCACTGAATTAAAGCGCTGAGAGTGGCTGCTGCAGTGGACACACAATGCTGCTGGAAAAACTGGCACACCAATTTACTTTTTGGTTGTGAAAGTTTTCATAGTCTATATTTATTGCAATATAGAGTTATAACTAATAAAACCCAACACCGGTTTGCACATTAACATTCACAACACCCATGTGGCTGATTTTTATTGTTTCTGAGGAATATAACACAGTCTCCATTTGTAAAACGTGCTGCAAATATCTTAAGAGGGATGAAATAGATACCCAGTGCAACTAATCATAGAAAATGTCATCATTTCACCACTGATGATATAGAAAAGAGCAAACTGGGGGGGTAAAAAAAACATTACTTTAGTTCACAGATTTAAATTTTTTGTCTCAGCAGCAGTAGCGTTTGCAGAACAATTTATTTAGACATGCCTCAGATTTGTTGTAAATGAGTAGAAATATTTTCAGAATACAACTAGTGCTGTTGCTTTGCTTGAGTTAATAAAACCAAAAAAAAGGACAAAAAGCATGTCACAGTTTCCACAGAGGGCTTACTTTTGTGTTGCGTTTCAGCTGTTTGTTTCAGGAAATTGAGCACTGGAATGGCCCTCATTGCTCAGCAGCCACCAAATAAATTTCCAGTGGAGGAAAGAAAATCAATGAGCACATTCTGCTTCTTTTTCAGGACCTTGTAGACTCTGCCTTGTGATTTTAAGAGTATGTTAATGTAATTTATTGAACCTCTTACCCTAATCACGCAGATTGCCTATAATTACATACCGTGACAGCTGCTGGACTTCTAATTGCTAATGCTTTTCCGGGAATTTGTCCTCTAATCTTTGTGTGTAATGACTTAAAAGAAGGAGAAAGTGCTTTGCTACTACTTTGAGTTGCCTCCTTGTCTGCAAGGGCGCTGAGCTTTACGATATCTCCAATATCCCAATGCAATGTTTATCAATGTAGTATGGAAATAAGATGCAGAAATAGCCTCTGCTCTGTGTACCATTAGCAAGTTTTGTTACATCACTTTAATACCAGCAGTAGAAGACATGAAAACATGAAAAGTGCAACTATTAGGAGACGATAAATTTGAACATGTTATGATGATGATAAATATCCAACTGAATTGGTTTTGACTTGTACAAATATACAGATGCTAACCTGTTGGTTAAACTGTAGATCCACTAACCTTTTCTGTTCAAACTACACGTGGACTTGGCTGTTATTGTGATGAAACCCTGCTGGTCACAGCAGTGGAGGGCTGTTTGAATGCCATTTCTTTTATAATGTAGAATTTTGTTGCCACAGTTGCAAAACAGCATCACAGGATCTTTGTTGCATCATTCGTTGGACTTCAGCCATCCATTCAAATAGAATACAGAAATGAATAATCACAATAAAACACCTTAGATTCAAAATGGCAATTAGATCAGTAACTAATCGTAAGAAAAGTAATAAATTAACAAAAACATGTGTTCATTTGTTTTTTCCTTGTTAGGGGGGACTAAACACACACACTCACGTATGTGTGTGTGTGTGTGTGTGTGTGTGTGTGTGTTTACATATATATATTCAACAGCCTTCAACAGCGAGTGCAGAGAGCTGGGCTCCTGGACCCTCTTGCAATTAAAAAGAGCACATGATTTAAAAACACTGATAAAACCCTGGCAAACCCCTTAAAATTAAACTCTTGAAATCAGTTAAAAACAGAGCAGCATCCAGTCCCAAGTTGCTCACACGTCTGAGCAGACAGCTGGCCACATCCCTCCACACAAGGTCAGGAGGTCCTGTCAGGTACCTCTGTACAAACTGTAGCCTGAAGGTGGCTGTCCTGCTGGCCAGGTGGATGAGGCCCTGGCCCCCTTGGTCTCTGGATAAAAACAGTACTGACTGTGGCACCCAGTGGTAGCCGCCCCAGAAGAAGTTGACCAGTTTAGCCTGGATCTGGGACAGCAGGCCTGGAGGTGGCTCTACACAGGCCAAGCGGTGCCACAGCAGTGAGGCTACGAGGTTGTTTATTACTAAAACCCTTCCTCTAAAAGACATCTCGGAGTGCACCCATCTCCATTTCTTTAGTCTTTCTTCCACCTTTTCAAGCACATTCTCCCTGTTCTTTGCTTGGGTGCGTTCATTGCCCAGGTGCACTCCGAGATATTTAAGGCCATCCCTCCTCCAGGTCAGGCCTTGCGGGAGAATGGGGAGGCCCTGACGCCCTTCACTGATGACCAGGGCCTCGCTTTTCCCCCAATTCACCCTTGCAGAGGACATCTCGCAGAAACTATTGGTGATGTTTAAAACAGCGTTAATGTCTGCCTGATCTTTAATAAAAATGGCCACATCATCGGCATAGGCAGATAAAACCACATTACTGTTAAAACCCAGTAAAAACAGACCTTTAACACTTAAATGCAGTCTGTGGAGGAGGGGTTCCAGGGAGAGCGCGTAGAGCATCCCCGACATAGCACAGCCCTGTCGGACACCCCTACACACTCTAAAAGGAGCACACAAGCTGCCATTAACCTTCAGGACACTTTCAGTGTTACTGTACATCACCTGGATCTTTGCTATCAGACCAGCACTGAACCCAAACTCCTCCATGGTTCTCCACAGGAAGTTGTGTTCAACACGGTCAAAAGCCTTTTCTTGATCTAAAGAAAGTAGACCAGCATTCATCCCTGATGAACTGGAGACCTCCAAAACATCTCTAATGAGGCAGACATTGTCCACCATTGACCTGCCAGGTACACAGTACGTCTGGTGCTGATGGATGACCTGCTACATGGCCTCCCTCAGCCGGATGGTCAAGGCCTTGGAGAGGATCTTATAGTCTATGCAGAGGAGGGACACGGGGCGCCAGTTCCTGATGTCCGTCAGGTTCCCGCTCTTCGGCAGGAGTATGTGCACCATTGTCCTGCAGAACAGTGGCCGGGAACCGGTGGTGAGACTCTCATTGAAGACCTCTAGGACGTCTTGGGCGAGGATGTCCCAGAAAGCCTTGTAGAATTCCACAGAGAGTCCGTCGATGCCCGGGGCCTTTCGGCCCTGCATTGACTGCAGGGCTGCGTGCAGTTCCTGCTCCGTCAACGAGCGCTCCATCCGGTGGTTGGTCTCTTTGGAGACCCTGGGCAGTCCGTGGCTAAAAGCACTAAAACCATTAAAACAGTCTTCTCCATCATTAAAATCAGTCTTGTATAAAGAGGCATAAAACTCCACCGCTCTGTTCCATATCGGCCCGGGTCGGTCAGCTCCTGCCTCGTGTCTGACAGCAAGGCGTGGATCAGCTTCCTCTGCCCAGACTTCCTCTCAAGGCCGAAGAAGAAGCCGGAGGGTGCATCCATCTCCGAGATGCTCTGGACTCTGGACCGGACCAGGGCGCTCTGTGATCTGGCACCTAGCAGGTTGGCCAAAGCCATCTTTTTGGTCTTGAGGATTCCAACAGATCCTCCGTTTCCTGTGGACTCATTCAAACGTTCAAGCTCCACAATTTCAGTCTCCAGATCCCTGATAGATCCGGTGATGTGACGAGTAACATTGAAAGTGTGCTGCTGGCACAACATTCTAATTTGTGTATTCCCGTGGTCCCACCACTGCTTTAGGCAGCTAAAATTCCCCTTCTTCTGCCTAAAACCAGTCCAAAAGTAGCTAAGAGCATCCTTAAAACTCCCATCTGATGCTAAAACAGAATTAAAATGCCAGTAGGCGCTCCTTGGTAAAATGTTGTTAATAAAAACAGCACATAAAAACAAAGCATGGTCAGTAAAACCCACAGGCACAATGTTTGATGATTTAAACACATTAAAATTGTGTTTAAAACAGTAAAAGTGATCTAGACAAGCTAAAGACACCCTACTCTCCCTAATGTGGGACCACGTAAACTGTCTGCAGCTTGTGTGAGACCTTCTCCACACGTCCACCAGGCCATGGGAGTAGACCAGCTGCCTCAGGACCTGCTGCGAGGATGGATGCGGCTCTGCGTGGTTCCGGTCTAAAACCTGGTCCTCAGTACAATTAAAATCGCCACCCAATAATAAATTATCAATGGAACCACACCGCCGGAGTTTGTTGCTGAGTGTCTCTAAAAATATTTTCCTCTCTGCACCGTTGTTGGAAGCATACACGTTAATAAAACAGCACTGTACTGGTCAAACTGGGCCCTTATTAAAAGGCATCTTCCTCGGACAATATGTTCAACAATAAAAGACGTCGGGTTAAAATTCTGAGAGAAGAGGATCTCCACCCCGGCACTGAGGGCTGTGCCGTGACTTAAAAAGACCCTCCCCTTCCATTTTCTGCACCAATCAGCTTCAATTAAAATGTCACTGTGGGTTTCCTGTAAAAACATCACATCAATTTTCTTTAAAAGCATTGTCTCACAGACTAAAACCCGCTTTTTCTCCTCCCTGCCTCCATTTATGTTTAAACTCCCAATCTTAAAATTATTCATTAAAAGGTGGGAGATAAAACCAGACAGAGATAAAAACAGTGACGAAAACAAAAAGAAAACTAAAAGGTGCGTTTCCAACATCGTCATATCAGTTCTCTTCTAACTTTTAAAATCAGTTTCTTCAGTCTAAAAACCTCCTGGTCAGTGAAACCTGCCTCAGCCTTGTTTTTGACATGGCGTCTGGCAGACAAGTAAAACTGTTGTTTATCTTGAAAATAGTGCTCAATGTTCACCCCCTTCATGTTCTTGGTCTCTTGTAGAAAACTTTTCAGCATTTTCGGGGAGTAGACCTTGTCCTCCTGACTCGTGAGGTTCTCCTGCTGGAGGTCCCCATCGTCTGACATACACTCCTCGGTGTCGCTGCTGTCCGACTCTCCTGTTTTTCCTCCTGCCCGTCTTCCTGTCTGCCTGCTCTTCTTGGCCTTGACAGGCCCAGGCCTGCTCCTGCTGCGGAGCCTCGATGGGACTGGAGTCCACCCGGCCTCCTGCTCCATCGTCTCCACCGCTTCAGCTGCTCCACTGCAGCCCGGCTCCTCTTCCTCACTCACACCACCCGTCTCACCCATGTGCTCACCCCCCCGTGCACACCTTCCACCTCCATTTTCCACCTCCACACACACTCCTCCTGTCTCACCCTCTTGTGCGCTCGCTCCACCTGCCTCACCCACCCCCACCACACCCTTCACCTGTCTCCCCCATCTCCACACACACCCCACCTGTCTCACCCACCTCCACACACCCTCCACCTGTCTCACCCATCTCCACACACGCTCCACCTGTCTCACCCATTTCCACACACCCTCCACCTGTCTCACCCATCTCCACACACCCTCCACCTGTCTCACCCACCTCCACACACACCCCACCTGTCTCACCCACCTCCACACACCCTCCACCTGTCTCACCCACCTCTACACACCCTCCACCTGTCTCTCCCACCTCCACACACACACCTCCTGTGCTTCCCTCCTGCACACACTCCCCATTCTCACCGTCTTGTGCCCCCACTTCACCCTCTTCACCCACCTGTTCACCCTCACCTGTGCTCCCATCACCGCTTACCGGGGCCGTCGCCCCATCGTCTCCCAGACCCTCAGCTCCGGCGACCGGTTGCCTGCTAGCAGCTCTGGGCTCCGCCGCACGGAGCTGCGTCGCGCGGCCCGCCGCGCTGGGCTCTGCCGCGCTGGGCTCCGCCTCAGCGGCCCTCCGAGCCCGACGCAGCCGGCTTGGTCGTATTTGGACACATTTTGATGAGGTGTACTGCCTCGCGACACCCGAAACACCTCATATTTATGGACGAGGTGAACAGGACATAGTCAAAGTCCTCTACGTGGACTTTCAGACACACGTCCAGGTCCTCATCGCGGTTGGTAAGTATCATATATACCTGCCGACGATGAGAGACCACGTGCTTGAGGAGAGGAGACTTACAGCCAGACATGACTTTCTTGACCGGTGACACGATCTTTCCATGTCTGGACAGCTCCTTACACAGGAATTCATCCGAGATGAACGGGGGCACGTTCGACAGGGTCACCTTGGTGGCAGGCTGGCTCAGCGGCAGCACCGCCTCAAACCTCCCGCCGAGGCTGATACCAGCCTCCACCAGCCGGGTCGCCTGCTCCACCTTCTCCACAAACAGAACTACCGCTCCGTTCATCCAGGCGGCCGATTTTACGGACCTGTGTCCGATGACCGCCCCCACGGCCAGGGCCACCTCCTCCACGGTGTACAGAGACCTGGCCCCCACCTTCACGCCGTGTCTCCGTGACAACCGGGAGAGGTCCCCGCACCCACCACCAGGCACCATGGCGTCAGACGCCAACCAGCCAGACACACGCTGGCTGGTTGTACGCCCAAACACCGACAAAACACACTAATAAAGGACAAGCCACCACCAGTTAACTGAAACACACCGACAAAACACTAAACATACAAACAGGTTTGGAAAAAACAACCAGAAAGGTTGAAAATTCTCTGCCGAGAACGCTCCCAGCTCTCGCCACGCTCCACTCAGAGAGAGAGAGAGAGAGAGAGAGACAGACAGACAGACAGACAGACATACAGACTGACTGACTGACTGACTGACTGACTGACTGACTGACTGACTGACTGACAGACAGACAGATAGATGCTGTGTGTTGTCCTATATTTTTGTGGAATTTTTGTTCTTTTTCCAAGAACACATACTTGGAAAAACAATGACATGCTGCATTTCTCTCATAGTGAAAATAAGATGATGTCACTATCATCATAATGGAATAACAAAGCAAAAGCTCATCTGTTCAGTGTGGATTTATTGCATGCTTGACAAAACTGATTGGACTGTCACACATGCAAAAGCTGTCAAGTCATCCACATTATTATTATTCATTAAAATAATATCCCAATGTCCTAGAATTATTATTTTTATTAGGATGCCTTACAACACAAAAGACACATGCAAAGCAGGTTTTCTTTTCTTCTCCGAACCCTCCCCCCAAGTCCACTCACCCATGCTGAGAGACTAATGTCATCCTTTCTGTTTTCAAGTATTCTCGCCCCATGTGGCCCAAAAGGAGCCAAAAACACGGAGGCAGTAATGTGATATGAGAAGCAAAAGGCTGATTTCTATCTCATCAAAACAGCCATTTCACTAATCCCCTGGTGTTGCTTTGTAAATGATAGTATCGCAACAAACAAAGATTTACCATTTAAAAAAACACAATTCTCATTTTAGTTCAAGACAAGGATCACAGCACAAAATGTACTAATGATCATTGCCATAATGAAATTGTGATCAGGGGATCCTCTTTGTGAAGCTTTGTATCACTAAAAGTATCACTTGTATCACTGTTATTGATTTTATTTCTTTGAAGCCTAAAATTTGGGGTTGTAACAGTTTCATATTTCAATAATATTTTATTTAATAGGTGTTAGAAGAACAGAGACCTCTTACTGGACATGAAACAGTTTCACTCAAAGTAACAAATATGACTTTTAGAACATATAAAGAAAACTTGCAATGAGCACCAAATTAATTGACAGATAATTGGTGTGTGTGTGTGTGTGTGTGTGTGTGTGTGTGTGTGCATCACCTACAGATGCAGACAAATACAATAATTCCTGTATAAAATTTGTATCATTGTGTGTTTTCACTATCAATAAAAGTTAAGAAAATTTAAGTTAGATTCATTTTAAATGTAGGTGCTAGCTCCAGCAGGCCCGTAGAGGTGGCACAGATTGGTTGGGCCCCTCCTCCATCGCCGTCTTCTGTCTGCCAGATGGCTGGTGGGTTACGGTCTCCTGACATCCATCAGTGTCTTGCAGTCAGATGCTCCCGCAGCGGTGATCTGACCTGCAGGCTGGTCCAGCAGAACAGATTCCCACTCCTCGGTACTATGAGGACTTCGCCTAATGATGCCGCCAAATGAAGCTCCATTTCCCGGGAGCCAAATAAAAATGCTGCCAATATGGCACCAGGTCCAATACAGATGTGTAACTCCCGAGTTTGGGGAGGAGAAAGAGGAAAAGACATGCAACCAAATTTACATGTTTTGCCAAATCCATGAATTGTGTATGCTATATGTTTAAAGTCCATTTTGAAACTGTATGATTGACTCAGCTGTGTCCTCGACTCCTATGAAACATGAAATTCCGAGTTGACCTTGAGTGTGTCAAAGATTCTCATGTCCCTCCTCCCACAGCTCTGTCCATGAGGGCACCTCTAAAGGGGAACACACAATCATCTATTTAAGTGATTTTTTCTGGCCTCCCTGGGGCGATAACGTGCACTCCGAAGCCACCCAAAAAAGCCTGTCCCTAAAACACGCAGTGGTCCACGTAGGTGGCTTTGACACGCCAGCTTTTCTCTGCACGCCCGAAGTGAAAGTCTTTTCAAATGGACCCAACCTCAGCGGTGAAAACCAACAGGCCTCGCAGTACTGCCAAATGAGCCCTGCGCACTGCTGGAGAGGGAAATAAATGTCAGAAATATGTAATTTTGCCTCTCGACTAAAGGACTCTCTTGGCTCTGGCTCTTGATACCTACTCACATATTACTGGTAACCATTTAATTCTATGAAGGTTTGACATAAAAGCTACTTCTTTTAGTTCTGCACAAATGCACAACTCAAATTGGTTTACAGTCTTCATAAATTGACTGTGTACCATTTCCTCTATAAAATTACCTATTATGGAAGAATCATTAAAAGCAACCCTTTTAGGAATCCGTAAAACTCAGGATTTAAACATTTTAATAAGCATGTATTTTAATTAAATCAACAATTTGTGAAATTACTTAATAAAATGGCCAGCCTATATAGATATATTATAATAATATATTCATTGCTGTCAACATTGGTAGAATTTAAAATAATACATAATGATGCTCATTCAATTATTTGTACCTAGCAAATTACCTACCTAATTATTTTCTGTTACAGTGTCTAATTCAGACAGACTGGTTGGTGACCTCTGGCAGCCATAACCTGAACTCTGTCTTTCCTGTGGCAGTGGCGCAGACCTGCACATCGTTCAGGAGGAGTTTTCGCCCTGGCAGAGCTCCTGTAACTCTGTCTTATGTATATGGTTCAGGTTAGACTTGCCATATCCAAAAGTGGATTTTATTTTTTCTGCAGCCACCCTGTGGTGGACTTGCCCCCCTCAGAGGTTACAAGCTGGCCCACACCATGACTTCCTCCACCATGCTCGCGGTTAGGAAGGTTTATACGATGACTAGCACTGCCCTGTCTGAACATCCTGCTTGTTGAATGTTTTATGACTGTAGAGTCATGAACACCTACGTTAGCCAGTTCCAATGATGCTTTTAAATCATTGGCTGTCGTTCAGGGTTGTTTCTCTACCTCACAGATGAGTCTCTGTTGTGATCTTGGGCTCACTTTGACTGGGCACTCACTTCTTAGTAGAGTAGCCACCGTGCCAAAGTCTATCCATTTGTCTAACGATAGACTAGTGGAGTTCTAAAGTCTTTGAAATCACTTTGTAACTCTTCCCAGCTTTACATAAATCAACAATACTTGATCATAGATCCTCTGAAAGCTCTTTTTGGCAAGAGTTGGATCACATAAGCAAATAATTTTTGCCCACACCTTCAAAATCTTTGTTTCTTGGTGGTGCTTTAGGTGTACTAAGACCTGACTCTAAATAGCTTCAGATTTGAGTCATCAACTCAAGGTGCCACAGCCATCATCACTATGACATGTTTATGTTTGTATCTCAATAAATATATAAAGGATCTGAATTTATTGTGTGATTTTACTATATTGATGTTTGTCAATACCTTTGACTTAGATGATCAGATCATATTTATGAGAAATGAAATACAGAAAACCACAAAATTCCAAAAGGGACACAGTTTTCTTGGGGTATAACAAAAATACTGTATATTTAATTACTGTATAACAAAAGTAAAAACAAATGTTTTCAGTAGATATAGGCTCCTACTGTATAATGAATTTCTTTAACTATGATGATCCTTATTAATGAGTTTTTAAAAGCATCAGATTTTGTTTGTTAAAAGTTATTGTTGCTCAATTGCACGAAAATACAGCTAATAAAAGAAATGTTGAGGTTTGCTGGTGGCTATGTGCTTGTGTGGGTTTGCTAAGGGAACTCAAGATTTCTCTCATAAGTCCATGAAGAGAACAAGTTGGTTTAAAGTTTGATAATAAAAAAATTATTGCATTGTATATCAGAGTCTGCACAAAGAAAACTTGTAATGAGTACCCATGTCAAGAGTATGTTTTATCTGCTCTCACATAATTAGGAAAGAACTATTGCAGGTACTGATAAAACAGGTTCTGAGCTATAATAATCACCTAAACAAAGGTTGGTTCATTACTCAAAATGAAATAAATATATTTCAGCCAAAGCATCAAGGCAGCTGGAATCTGGAAAGAGACATGTACTTGATTTAAATTGATTTATTTCTTTTGTTTGAGTATCAGCGCTACATTCTTCAGCATTTTGTTCACCTGGCTCCCCGTGGTGGCATGTATTCACTGGGACTGCTGTTTCCAACCAGATAAACAGGGTTTCTTTATGGCAATTACTGCCTGAGGATTGTTACGAATGTGACTCGGCTGTCAATGAGGAGTCAGGCGGGTGAGGGGAGCCCCGATGAGTAGGAATTTAGACCAACCATTGGAGCACATCTCCAGGGGTTGTGTGTAGGAATATAACTGCTGCATATGAATGATGAGGAAGTATGCCTGTGTTGGTATTTAATGTTTCTGACATAAAACTGCTGTTTGCTGTTTTTTTCTGTTTTCCTGGGCACCAATACTAATTCTTTACCAGTTAACACTGATTCAATCATCGATTTTAGTGCATTGATTGTAAACAATGATAAATGTTGCATCTGCTTTTTAACACATTAGAATTGTTTTTTCCTGAAGTTCTGAAATATAATTCTGCCTTCAACAACTAGCTTAAAACTTCAGTTGAAACCAAGATAAATACAACTGTGCAACATTCCAAAGTAATCCCACAAATTCTATTCTCAAAACTTCTTCTATCCACGAGTTTTCTGCTCTAGTATTTTGGCTGTCTTGGTAAAAATTTGAGGGCTTCATCATTAAAGTGGGAAGGTAAAAGAAATCTCCCCAGTACAGACGTTGTCCTCCAATAACCAGCTTCAGTGTTTACTGGGATTTACTCACATTTAATGGAGGATTTATCTGAGACTGCACAAGAGTGGCTGCACCCTGAACTTTTCCTACTTTTCCAAACTTATGACGTCTTTTAATATAATATAATTACTATTGTGAAGAACATATTGGGGAAATATGTCCTTCATGTCCCAAAATCCTGTTGAGCACCAAAACAGATGGAATCTTTATACACAATTATTTGTGTGTGTGTTCCTTTTAGCCAGCATTTTGTTCATTTAATTGTTCCCATCACCAGACAGGAATACCTACATATTTTTTATAATAAACAGGAACATCAAATATTTCTTAATATATCCCATATTAAAATGTTACCTAATCATTTTTTTCCTAAGTTATAATACATTTAATATGTAGAGGATATTATTCAGAGACAAAGCCACAACTCTATATGTAATATGCAGATATTCTAATTTACATTGACATTGTTTATTTGTGATCTGTTCCAGTTGCTTCCAGTGGTGACCTCATCGTGAGAGGAGCACTCCCTCTGGGAAGGCTGAAGGCTGTTTTGAGTTATATTTGCATTTATTAGTCTCCACATGGTGTAGATACAGTATGGTATGCAGTGACACCATGACCAATGTTTATTTTTAGGCCCATAGTTCTTCATCTGTGTAAACAGGCTCCATAGTTCCATCAAATTTGCCTGGGGTTTATGCAGCCACACAGACACACATGTATGCTTCCGGCGCTCATAAACGGGGGTCTCACATTTGACAAATGGTCAGGAAAATCGTTTAAAATCATTCTGAATGCTCCACAATAATCAGAGAGCGAGTGTCATTAAATGAAACAGCTTTTCCTGACATTTGTCAACCTGTCAGGATGCAGTAATACGTATTCCACAGTGCAGCATGAGTCCACCTGCAACTAGATACAAATATCACTAATAACAATGCATTTTAATTAGGTAATAGAAGATAATTTTATTCTGATAGAAACATTAATGAATTAAATAATGAGGAAAATACACAGTCAAGCTGATTGCATTTTAGTAGTGATTCATATTCCTGCACGATCACCAACCAGACAGTTTCTCACATTTTCCCAATCTGGTGAACATAATAATGGTACAATAATACTGTGACATTTAATCAACAAGGGACACTCAATATTATGAACTAAATAAACAGTTCTGGTTTCCCAAACATGCTTCTGCTGGGATATTGAGAAATAAGAAAATGCATTTGCAAAGGTGAACCAATCACACAAAAGTTGGAGTCAACATATAATAACGATAAATAATATAATAAATAAATGTTTAAATATTTTCAGAGGCAGGAATGTCAGGATAGAGAGTTATTCATATTTATGCACATTACAGCCGCCTCTTGGCACTGCTGCTACTTGTGGAGCTCATGTACAAACACTCGTATTGCTAAGCAACAAAAGTACCTATCACTGTGTAGAGGAGAGTGTGTGACGAGTTAACATTATTTCCCTAATCCCAGGCCTCTGAAATGCTGCGCTGGCCGCAGCAGCTGCAGGCTGAAAGTGGGGCTGCAGCACTGACTACTGGTGGCAGCCTGCTATAAGCCTGAGGTGGAGCACAGGCCCTCCTTCAGGGATTTACCTTCAAAATTCACCTCAATCCGGCTGTTTTGCATGCTCTGAACAATCGAGAAATGCTTAGCGTGACACTCGAGTGTGAGATGTGCAATATCTGCAAATATCCCTCTTTTCTCCCCTCATTCCCGTTTTGTCAAATGCACAATAAAACATTGTCTCTTCCTCCTTCTCAGACAGCCAAAGCTGGCATCCTGTGCAGCACAAATCTGTGAAATGACAGTGCTGATAGCAGCGCCAGTCTTTCTCCTTTGTTAACCTGCATCCGCGGGGAGAGGGAAAGAGCGCTGCTCCGCCAGGAGACTGGCCAGAAACACAGCTGGCGAGCCGACCAGATTGCATCAGCATAGAGCAGACCACATCCCATCAGACAAGTCAGTGAAGGGAGAGGAGCCGAAAGGAAAGGAAAGTGAAAGCTAATGAACACAAGTCAGGTCACAGTGGCACAGAGACAATTTACCACAGATGTCTTCAGGAAAAGTCTCAGGAAGGGCAGAATAGACTGAGCAAATGCAGAGGAGAAGCCCCTTGTTTTTGAAAAAAAAAAAAAACCACACAGTCAGCCAATAATGTCCATTCCAATTTGTGAAAGCAGAAATCAGTCTTCACCATGGAGTGTCCTTAATTTCAATGCCCCCCCTCCTCTTTTTAATTGAGTAATCAACGCAGCAGTGGTCTTCGTCAATGAGATGAGAGCAGAACCACCCACTAACCCCAGCTGTCGATGCCAACCTGCTCAGTGGGTGCTTTGAGTGTGCTGATGAACACAGGACAGGTTAATGAATGGCGTTGATCAATTACCTGCTACAGGCCATCGCGGATGGACCAGAATGCTCCTTTAGCTTCACCGCAACAACAGAAAATACAATGAAATGACAGAGCAGTCTGTTTAATTTAATTAATATCATGGTTTGCGAGGGGTGATGTATGGTGTGACTTTCTGGGAATGCATTTTGGTCATTTATTTATTGGACATATTTGTTCAAAGACAGTGATGATCTGAATCACCTATATGGGTGTCTACATTTGTAGACTGTGATTTTAATATCATGCCATTCCTGTAAATTATAAATGACTTGGGGGTCAGTGGATTATCCTGCATGAGTGCACATCTCATTAATTCCACAGTTTGTTTGTTAATTTCCTCCAGCTCCCTTTTCTGCCTCTCTCCCCACTGCGGGTATGGTGGGTGTTTAGTGCTACAGCATGGAAGGACACGAGTCCACCTGTCCATAGGTGACCGCCTGCAAAACGTAGTCCTGATTGGATACACGTACAGTCTGAAAAAGCCCGGGGTCGGTAGACATCAGCGAGGCAGTCATGTGACCAGCACCTGGAGATGCAATGTCATCACTCAATATCTAAGTCTGACGACGAACGGGGAGTTTTTCTCGCCTGTCAATTATCAAACGGGCTCGCCTCCTTTCGCTGACACAAGATCAATGCAGAAAAAAAACAGCACATGTATTTCACCGTAAACCTGCTCTGACTCTGATCAGTGTACCACATGAGGAGCTGACTTTCTGCATTACCCCCTCCTGAGAACTATAGCAAAGCCATGATGAGGGTCTACCACCCCAGCCCCAGCCCAGTTTTATACAGTATATGATGCAGCCATGCTTTTTTTTTTCTGCTTCCTTGATGGAAAATAGAGTCTGATGGAAAGGAGAGCAGGCAAAGAGAGCAAAAATCAATAATCATTCTATTTAATGGGCTGGAGTGTGGTGGTAATGAGACAGGGCTGGATGAGTTGAAGAGCTCATTGCCAAAATATTTTCCAGGCGGTTGCACGCTGAGAGTTGCTTTTACCTTCTCGCAGCATCCTCTTTCATGACAACAGTCCCACAGAGATGAACAAACTCACCTTTGAGGCTAAGCTTCACATGTGAGAAGCGTCTTCGTGGCTCCTGATTGTGATGCTAGCATCAGTTATTTGCCCTGATCGCGGCTAGCTTTCAGGATCTGCAAAGTGTTCATTATCACGTAAACATGTTCACATCTGAGAGCCAGCATGGACTTTTATTTGTGTCCTTGTGCTATTCACCATCAGCCTCTGTTTCCCTCCTCTGGATGACTGGTTTCCAATAACATGACGCTGTTCTACTTTTGAGTTGTGTTACCAAACTCATGCATAGGAAATGCTTTGAAAACTATTGGATCTAGATGCCTGTTCCTTTTAGCGCTGCCTTCCACACACTGATGTTTCAGCACCGACTCCTAAATTAATCTCTCTGATTAAGGCGTAGAGAAAGATGACAGTGAGTTACAAACCTCAGATTTGGTTGGCGCGTTTCTCTGTCTCTGCAACTTGGCGGGCAACGTCTGCAATGTAATGATGTCATATTTGGTTGGTGGAAATTGGAAATCATCTCAGCAGTATTGTCCGCCATCTCTTCTGAATGCAGCTCGCAGCAGAGTGACGTGAGGTGTGTTTCAAACACTTCTTCTAGTTCACAGCGAAAGCCCTGCCAGTTCCAAGCTGCACTGTGAATGGTTTGACCTTTAGTAGACATTTCTTTCTTTCTTCCAACTTCTTTTTTCCTCACTGCTTTAAAATATAGGAAATGTATTTCCCGTTTCAAAATCAAAGAATTTGAGAAATTAATCCAGAAGTTCCTACCACTGCTGCTATTTCAAGAGATTCCAGGACTTCCTCACAGACTAGATGGTTTAAAAGTAACACACTGCTGGATAGTCTGCCCAGTGCACTGGCTAAAATGCAAACATCCATGTTCATTCACGCAAAACTTGAAAACCATAAAAGTTTCTGTCGGTTTAAGGAAGCTACAGGGAACTTGGCGTGGAGGAGCTCCATAAAGATTTTATAGACTTGATGTGATGCAACAAGCCCTCTGCTTTGAAATCATTCAGTCAAAAGTTCAACTCAATAACAGAAAAGTAATACTTGGACTTGAAGTGGAACAACACACCACCCAAAAGCTTTCAACAGATGGGATGGAGGGTGGTGCAGCATAAAAAGTCAAAATGAAATCATTAAACAACTAATTATATTATATTAAAAGACGTCATATTCCTCAGCCATGGTAATTCAGCATTCATCACATCATCATACAACAAAGAACTTGAGTAAAATCTGCCAAATATATATCAAATATCATCTGACATAATCAAATATGTAGGGTTAAACACTTTATGCACACATATTTACAGTTGTGTGGTGGACACAGCTGACTGATTAACAGCCTGGTTGCTCGTAAATTAGACAATGCAATCGATGCAATAACAGATGCAAAGCAAACAGCCAGTAAATCAATATTTTATCGTATGTTGTTGATGTAGCTGTATTGACATGAATCAATCAATGAAGGACTACAATTTTTTCTCAACTAATTGTTTTGGTAATTTAGGCAATAAAACAAAGAGGTTTTTCATAATAATAAAAAACTATGATGTAATACGATTGAAGGAGAACATTCCTCTGTCTGATTTTGTCTAACCCGACAGTGACTGCTGTTCACTGGGGATATCCAACCCACAAGGTGTGAGAGGTAGACTCAGTGCAGGCATGTGTGATGTCCCTACCTGTGTCCTGCAGCAGTTTCTTACATTTTCACTTCAGTGGGCATAATTCCAAATGTCAAACTTTTCACTGCTGCAAAAAGCTACTCATCAAGGATTTTGGCAAGAGGAAGCGCCTCAAAACTGACATGGATACACAATTAATGTTACTGCACGTGCTGTAACAGTGTAACTGTGTGTTGTCTTACAGATTGCTTTAAGTCAATTATTAAACTCTTGGAGTTGATGCCTCCAACTACTGCAAATGTTGACTTCTATATCTGAGCTGGTGAGAAATAAAGTATGAATACTGCCAAGAAAAGCAGACACACTTGTAAACACACAAACACACCTTCACAGCCCCTCCGCTCTGCTGTTCAGCTCTGCTGTGCAGCTCTGTAGGCAGTGGTAGACGCTTTTTGACGAGAATCTGCCCTGACTGGCAGCTTCTCTTCCTTTGGAATTCTTACATTTGCCACCTTGAGGTCTCTGGGCTCTCGTCTGTGGAGGTTTCAGAATGAGGAGGTCCAGCAGCTCCAAGCCTGTCCTGGCTCCATGCCACACTTCTTCAATTCAGAGGCAGCATCATTTCTCTCTCTCTCTCTCTCTCTCTCTCTCTGTCTCTCTCTCCATCTCTCTCTCACTCTCTCTCTATGATATGATGTGTTCAATCCTGATAGGGGCAGTGCAGTTGCACCATGGGAGAACCTGAAGTCATCTCTTTTGTCAACACCTGAAGAGTTAGTGGAGCGGGCATTTGTGAAAGGTCATGAATGTGTCTCATGTTAAACTATTTACACTTGATGGCTGTTGCACTTCTGCTGTCTCGCTGCTGTGTGACATCCCAGAGGTCCACCTGGAGGTCTGAGCAGGTGCACCTCTAAAGCTTTTCACCAGTTTAGTGTAATGACACTGAACAAAAACTGCTTTTCAAATACACAAATATTTAATTAATCCAGAGAGAGGAGAGGAGGAAAGGAAAGGAAGAGGGGAGGAGAACAGGAGAAGAGAACAGGAGAAGAGAGGAGAAGAAGAGAGGAGAGGAGGAAAAGAGAGAAGGAGGATAGGAGAAGAGAAGAGGAGAAGAACAGAGGAGAGAAGGAAAGGAGAGAAGGAGAGGAAGAGAGAGGATGAGGAGAAGAGGAAAGAAAAGGAGAAGAGAGGAGAAGAGGAGAAGAGGAGAGGAGGAGAGGAGAAGAGGAGAAGAGGAGAGGAGATTAAGAGAGGAGAGGAGGAGAGTAAAATAGAGGAGGAGGAGAGGAGAAGAAAGGAGATAATGAGAGGAGAGGAAAGGAGGAGAGCAGAGGAGGAGTTCTTCCTGTTAGAAGAGGCTGATCTTTTCTCTGTTTTATTGGTTTTCTGGAGCCCTTGTTGCGCTTTAAGAACAATTGGTTTTGTGTATTTATGACTGGTTTGTTGTGTATCTTTTTGATTAAAAGTAATACATTTAACATCTATTTAGACTTATATTAATGTAACATAATTGATCTTGCAACAATTCCACAACTTTCAAATCTAATTTCCAATGTCCTACAGCATCTCTGTGCTCCAGACTTATCCAAGCAGCATTTATTACACGATGACTTACATTCCCCTCTGAAGTAAGAGGAAAAGAACATTGAGTTGATATATAAGCACTTTTGCTCCATTACTCCACTGACACTTCAATCTATTGTGATGTACATTGTGAGCCTGTTCCCATTTTCAGAGTCAGTCAGTTGGTATTAGACCAAAGATTAGTCCAAAGCACAGCCTGTAATAGGATATTAGCACGAATCATCCAGCATTCCCTATTTTACTTTTACAGGGGGTTGACTTGGAGACTGGCTGTGAGGCTCTGAAAGGGCAGAGGGCAGAGCAGCTTCAGACACCTCCAGCTGTCTGGAAGCCTGGAATGGCCAAAGGCTGAGAAATCAGCACATTTCATCAGAAAGGCGGCGGAAGCTGAATGGTCTGTGATAAAAGCTAATATTGAATCATCAGTGATTTTCAAGAGCACATGGCAATGGCGCAGGCTGATTGCAATGCATTCACTATTTACATCTCATTTCCTACACTTTATTTCCAACAAAAGGTCCGATTTTGAAAGGAAGACAATGTTTTTTCAGGCTTCATTTGCATGCCAAACATGGCTGAGGGAGTCACAATTTATGGCTGTGAGAAAAAATTCCATCCTAGTTTGAAGTGTCAAATGTATATTCTGCCTTCCCTCTAACTGCCCAGTGAACATTCACATGGTGTGATAGCATACAAGCTTTAATGAGGCTGGAATACCGGCACCATTCAGGTGCACACAATGGCCATATTCTTCTTTGGCATCACTTTACTTTGGTTACTTCCAGCTTTGCTGCATGTTTATTTTGTAGAAATGCTGAGAGGGATTTTCAGACAAAGGTTAAGCACAAAAGCTCATCCACCGCCATCACGCCATTAAGGGAGCAGTCAGGGCCACCGTGCACAAGTGAAATTGTAATTGAATTAAAATGGTCAGTGATAAGCATTCTGTGTTCTGGCCATATGGTCAGGATATGCCCTATCCATGTTCTTGTGTCCAGCTGAGAGGAAATCCTTGTACAGACCCACAGCAAGCTGGTGGAATTAGCTGTCCCACCTGGCCTGGAAAAACACACACTGGTCTCCTACAGTGAAGCTGAAGGACATTGACGGCATATTTCACCTCAAGCTGCTAATGTACCCATAATCTGAGAAAAAGGCATATCAATTAAACCCTGGGTTATAAAACAAACACCATGTACAGTATTAATACTTTCAGCAAAAGACAGAAGCAGTTTTCATTAAACATGTACATGAATGTAAATGAACTGATATAATGTGTTATATTGTGTATATAATATAGTTATTGCAATATGTTACTCACAATAACCAATAATAATTAAAATATGTAAAGACATTCTGTTGTATAAGTATTTATAAACTACTTTTTTCCCTACTTAAAAATGCGAAATGCTGAATTAAAAGTTGCATGTTGCTTCTTCATGAAGTTTAATTTGTTCCCAGCATCTGTGATGGAGCATCTGCTGCTTACCGAGGACACAATTAGCAATCCATCAATCAGCTCTCTGTCTTGTAGCTAACTCAGATCATCTTCTGCCAGGAAGCTCAGGCAATAACAAGACACTGTTGGCTCCATCCACGGCCAAGCTGTTCTTTGGCATTGCAGGGAAAGCTTCATCGGTCTATTTAATATTAAAAAATCATATTAATGATTTATGTCTTAAGTTATCAGGACACGCAAGTGAAAATGTGCTTTTCAAAATGCATTCTCCTATAGCAGAATATTATGATGCATTCTCACATTTTACCTCTAAAATAATTGGACAGATACAGAAGCAAACACAGCAGAAGGTCATGGATGATTATTGCTGTAATGTCACTTTACTCTGCATTGAAATTATACATATTCAATATAACATTTGATTTAAAAATAAGAGGAAGAATAATAAACATTTGAAATACTATAGGTACTTGCACCGCCTTCAGTGGTCGGGCCCTAACAAAAATATACTCAAGGATTGTATGCACGCAGTTTATTTCAATGTACACTTTTTAAAGTCAAGCAGCCTCTAGTGGTTGGGTGCAGGATAATTCTGGGGTTTGTATTTGCCACTTGGTTGTCTTGATGTGCTTAGTAAAACATGTCTGCAGATCCAGTAAACACTGATGATGGGTGATGTAGGTACATGGTCATCCATGTACCTACATCACCCATCATCAAATGAGAATTCCAGCTGTAAACCTGGAACACAATCCTGGAATCGCTACAATAACACAAGTAATAACAGAATAATAACACCAGTAAGAAATGTTCTTATTTATGACTAGAACACATGGCCTGTTTGGTATAAATGATGTGGTTCTATTGGTTTATGATAAAGGTTTTTTTATTATTATTATTGGGATTTCCAGCATGATTTTGTCCCAGATGCCATAATCAAACGGTTGTAGGAAGTCATTTAGACTGATGACTAAAGAACTTAATCCCACCCTTTACCTGTCATGCCACTTTCAGTGAATGTGCATCATCACCATTGCACCTGCAACCACTGACACAATAAATAGCTGTGCAGGACATTTTTGCTTTTTTGCTAAGATTGCTCTGGGGAGAAAAAGATGGATTTGTTATGACTGGGTATTACACATCATCGCCTTTAAATAAGAATGTCCCCCGCCACCATTCTCCCTTCTTGGACAATCTGCAGCATGACGAAGTGCAATTACGTGCCGCATAATAGTCCGCTCAAACCCTAACCCTGAATAAGATATGAAGGACAGAGCGGAGCCCCGCGGGACCGTGGAGGATTGGGAAGGAGAGCGTGTGTGACACATTGACTAAAAAAGCCAGCAACAATGGGCTAATCATGGAAGGTCATGCCTCTGCCTGACATCCCCAAAAGAAAAAGAGGTTCATTCTGGAATTCTGACTGGTGATGCATTGGCAGCAGGCAACCAGCAAGCCAAAATGGACTTTCTTTCTTTAATTAATGGGATCAGAATCATGTTAGTTGGAGAGGAATAAAAACCAGGTTTTTATTTTCTTTGATCATTAGTAAAAAACAAAACACTATTGCCATTCCCTCTTATTAGGTTTTGTGCTTTTGCTTTTGCACTTTCTGTTTTTCCTTTATTATTTTTATTATTATTTGGCAAGTGGTTCCCAGTGCCATATGCTCGGAAAAGCGCCTCCGTCTCAGAGGAGAGCATCAGATTTGATCTATTCCTCGCAGAATGGCTGATGTAAAATCTGTTATCACTAAGTGAAGAAATGAAATCTGCATTTTATTTAACATCCTGAGGAAGAAAGTGAAATGCAACCCTCCACTCCTTTCAAATGCTAAAATTAGCAATGATGCATGGTTTCTCTGTGTGCTCAACATGTCCTTCTTCCATTCATTTTTCTCTCTCCTGTCTTCCAAACCATTGCAAACGGTTTCCATCATTTCTATTTAAGTGACATTTACAAATGAGGGGAAAATCAGGAAGGCAGTGGATCTGAAATTGGAAAAGGCATTGAACTGAAGATAATGCCACAGGCTCCATAATATCAAATCCAAATGATTTGAAATGTCATATGATGTGAAACTGTTGCCATGCTAGGTTTTTATGCTCCTTATCAATGCGGCATTTCTTTTAGTGATCCTCCATTTAGGCTGATGAGGTAAAACCTGACTATGCTCTCTTTTTTTGGCTAATGCTTTTGACATGAATAACTAAAAGGTCAAAATTAGAATAAATAAGGATTTTTTAAAAAGGTCAATCTTATGCAGGGGTTCATTTAAGAGCTAATAGAACAATTTGGAGTGCTGCGTTGAATGCTCCTGACTGCATGTTTCCGTGATGTTTTCTGTGCCTCCAGGCTAGAAACAATGAAAATCTATCTGGCGTGCAGGGAAGACATGATGGTTTCATTTCACCTCCTTACGGCACACTGCTTTAATCTGCATGCAGCTCATACACGACATGTTCTCAATAACTGCTT
The DNA here is from genome assembly GCA_911728415.1 of Lagocephalus sceleratus. NCBI lineage: Eukaryota > Metazoa > Chordata > Actinopteri > Tetraodontiformes > Tetraodontidae > Lagocephalus > Lagocephalus sceleratus. The sequence goes on along the minus strand of CAJVRN010000031.1, from coordinate 1,773,618 downwards.
CAGGATGCACAACCTTTCTCCAGCGACATTCAGTCTGAAACAATGTTTCCCTTTCAATTGTTATTTCTCAATCAGCACATTTTGATGATGATAGCTGTTGTTTTTTTTTTGTCTGTCAGGAGCTGGGAAGTCAGTTCATTTGGAACAGAAACAGACGACCTCAGCCATTGTTTCGATGCATGCAGTCAATTACGTCGTCTTTAATGAGATCAAACTGATGGAGGCCATCATGGGGAATGCAGAGCCTTATCTGTGACAGATTAATGAAGTCAGTCTGATCATTTGGGCCATTTCAAAGTGTAGTCCAACCTCTTTTATACTCCCTCCTGCAGCATCTGCGAGGTCAGTCTCACAATCACAAAATCACTCAGCTCAGGGATAATCATCCACGTTCGCACACTGCGCACACCTGTAAATATTGTATGGATGTGTGTTATATGGAATTAAAGTCTCGACCCCACAGCCTCTGGGTCGTGACATGGGATGAAGAGAAAATCCCCCCCTCGCTCGTGTATTCATCACCCCCCTACTGAACCCGAGCCCTCACTCGTGGTGCCTTTGATTTGGAAACCCATTCACGGTCCAGTAACTCCCATTTTCTCATGGATGAGATTATTGACGGGAGCCTCCATTTGTTCTAATCCATCTCGTTGTCATTCAAGAGCCAGTGTCGATCCCATAATCATATTTCTCGTTTCCAGTCAAGTCCGGCTGAAGGATTAGGATCTAAAGCAGAGCAAATCCAAAGGTTATAGAACTATGATGCAGTGTATTAGATGATTACAATAACTTTTTTTTGGCTTACCATGAAGAGATTCTTTTCTCTAAGGATCAGAAATATCTGAAGTGCAACCTCCCCTCCGTTCAGAGTCACGAGTCTTGGAGGGATTCCACGTATCCTTCGCCAGATGTGCGGCTCACGCAGCTGGAGGAGCCGCCGTGCTGCGATAAGAAGCGAGGTGAAGGCAGCTCATGTTTGTGTCATGGCAGTGATGTACTTATGTGTGACCCAGAGGCAAATGAGCAGATGCTTCATTACCCTCTCTCTGCTGTGGCAGGATTACAACAGCACTGGAAATAAAGGCTTGTGGATGCCATGAGGGAGAGGATGTGGATCTTTAAAAGATACAGCCATTTACATCTGTAGAGATGGGTACGTCCTCGAATTAACTGTTTATCAGCTGTTTACTGAAGCAGTTTCATGTGCGATTTAGACACAATATATTAATGTAGTCGATGGAAGAGATAACAGATCATATCTGATCCTAAAAGAACATTTGTGAGACTTGAGGGTGGGAGAAGTGGCCTGTGATGAGTGAGACAATACTGGCTGCTGTAAGTTTGGATCAGACAAACAGCCCAGTTGGTACAACTGGTCATACTGGATGGAATCATAGCTGAGCCACACTTACACTTTGACATGTTTTCTTAATGTGTCTTTCATGAATACCGGTCAACGTTAAATGTGTGTGTGTGTGTGTGTGTGTGTGTGTGTGTGTGTGTGTGTGTGTGTGTGTGTGTGTGTGTTTGTTAGGGTCAGTGTTAATCTGGATGGTTAGGGTACAGGCCAGGAGAATACTTTATGGCTACAAATGTCCTCTCAAAGATAGAAGAGCAAATGTGTGTGCATATACACATTGTGTATACACACATTCATTATGAGGTCAATAAGATCAAAGAAGTTTAAAGATAATTAAAACTTGACAGTATGATTTGATGATCAAAAGGGCTTTGATGTCAAACAAACACACTATATGATTGTCTAAATCTGGCTCCAGCCAGCACCACTGGATATCAACAATACTCTGATCATTTTACTGAATTCTGATCATTTTATTGAATTCTCTTCAACAACTAACCATCATGAAGACATCTGTTGCATCACGATTCCACGACCAGAGCCCTCAGCAGGGTCAGAGAAAGATTATCAGGCTTACTTTTAATAAAGATGTTACGCTCAACAAAGTGGAGAATGCCTGGAAACCCAGGCGGAGTGCAGCGAACGTGAAGGATACTGAAACTATAAAAACACAGGAAACATTGAGGACTCTGCAGACCATCCTCAACAAACTTACACCCGAAAAATTTGAACGTCTGGTCAACCAGGTTACTGAGCTCAGCTTTGACACTGAGGAGAAGCTGAAGGGTGCCATTGACTTGATTTTTAAGAAGGCGGTGTCTGAGCAGCACTACAGCGAGTGCTATGCCAAGATGTGCCTTCATTTGAAGGACGTAAGTTACTCACATCATCACCAGTAGAGTACTTGCAGATATGCATGTACATGTGGACTTTAGCTGACACATTCAGTATGTGGCCCAGCTCTGCTTGGGCCACATAATTCCTTGTTTGATGGGATATTCAATATTTTTGCTTTTTCTTTTCCTTCCCCAGTTGAGGGGAACATCAGAAAACAAAAACCATCATGTGAACCTGCTGAAACTTCTCATCGTTCGCTGTCAGAATGAGTTTCTGAACAAACAGCCAGACAAGCAGATTCTGAAGAAGCAAAAGGAGCTCGAATCAGCAAAAACTGTAAGAAGACTGTCGGAGAATAACGTTTATTTCATTAGTTATTTAATCAGTTTAGTGTTTGTCTGTTTTTCTGGAGACAAACTGCCCACGTGTGTATTAAAGTGACTCTGATCTCCTCTCATAGGAAGCTGATCGTGACCTCCAGATGTTGGAGCTGGAAGAGCTCAAAAGGAACGCTCATCGGCATTTCCTGGGTAATCTGAAATTCATAGGTGAGCTTTTCAACATCAACATCCTGACGGAGAGAGTCATGCACAGTTGTGTGACGAAGCTGCTTGCCAATGACCAGGAAGAGTCCTTGGAGGGCCTATGTAAGCTGCTCCAGACGATCAGATTGAAAATGGAGAAAAACAAGGTGAGCACAGCAGACACACACACACAGACACACACACACGGACACACACACACACACGCACACATCCTTGTTATTAAGGATTTTTAACCATGTGAATTGTTTTTATTTTCTTTAGTCTCAAATGGATGAATATTTGTCACTGATTGGAAAAATAATCGAAAAGGGCAGAACTTCAAAAAGAATTAGTTTCCTGCTCCAAGATGTTCAGGATCTGAGAAAGGTAAATATTATCTAAGACTAATATTTCATTTAGTTGTGTAATTTTTTTTTTTTTTTAGTTGTGTAACATTTTTGACCCTCTCTGTACTAATCATATCAAATTTGTTATCTGCAGAACAACTGGGCCCCTCGTCGGAAAGAAGAGGGTCCCAAGAAGATCAGGGAGATCCATGAGGAACCCACTGTGGAGGAAAAAAGGGAGATGGTCCCAACCACAGTGGGAGGAGCACAAGGCAGGACGGGGGCTGCTCAAAAGCCTGTCAGACCTCAAGGTCCGATTATGAGGAGCCCAGCACAGAAACAAAGTGAAAGCTCTGGGACAAAAGTGAAGAAGGACAACCACCGAGTCTCCATCAGGCCTCCTCCTCCTCGTCCAGAACTCACAGCTGGACAGCTCAAATCACAGCTGGACAAACTCCTGCTCGAAGGACATACCAACCAGCAGGTCATTGAGTGGATACAGGTCAGTTCCTCTCCTGCTCAATGTCTTTACACACATATAAACACACTCCAATTTGGTACAGCAATAACACTTTGATTGTTTCGTTCTTCAGAAGAACCTCAGTGAAGAACAAAGAGCATCCAAGCAGTTTATCAACGCTCTGGTGACATCAGTCTGCCAGACAGCTGTTGTGTTCGGTGAGTATGAATGACACCATGAAGAATCTAAATGTGTCTCTAAAGTTGTGCTTCAGCGAAGGTCCATGGTTCCACTGCAGTGGTGTGATGAAGAGTGTTTGTGGTTTCAGGTCGTGTCTATAAGGTGGATTTTAAACAGCTCTGTTCAAGAGCATTTCTTTTGAAAAGATACTTGAAGGACTACCGCCGGCAGCTGGAGGTCCTGGATGCTGTGAAGGACCTCATGGTCTCAATGAGACATCCACCAAGTGAGTGTTGATTACTCTCATGTAACTGTAACTACACAAAAGATAAAGAATGAAACATCAGCACTGAAGTCTCTGTTTTGTGCCTCTGCAGATCTTCTGTGGATGTTTTTCGTTGCCCTCCTTGAAGCAGACATTGTGAAAGTTGAAGTCTTTCTTCAATGGAACTGCAGAAAAAGTCTCCTGAACCTCCCAGCGAACGAAATTGAGAAAATCACAAAGTTCTTTGCTAATCTCCAGGATGACTGACTATGTGATCAATCAAATATATATTGTAAATAAAAAAAGACAAACGTACGCTCTTTCCATGATTTCTTTCAGAAATATTTGGTATTGATAATCAATAATGAAAATGGTACAAATCTATCTTTACTGATGTAATGAGATAATAAAGGTTTTAGTTTATAATCATAGCTGTACAAGCAGATAACTGTAATAAAAGTAGAACCATATGTCACAAAAGTTGGGGCATCATGTAAAATATAAAACGGATAAAAAGGATGAATTAATTAGCAAATGTCATAAACTCTTTTCATTCCAGCTTGAAGAGCAACAAGTCAGTGACATGACAGTTTAAAATGAACAAATAAAATATAATGATGTATGTACTGTATAAACATACTGAATGAAAAACATCTTCATTGTAAATTAGTGGAGAATACAGACACCACCATGTACAGTGTGGAATATCTTCTCAGATGCAGAGATAAGGAGAAATCTCTGTCAGTAGGGGACAAGGCCAAAGGTCAAGCCTGGATGGTCTTTGGGCACCCTGTAACAAATCTGATCACTAGATGGCCAAATGCAGTTTGAGTTTTATACAAGGGCATAATTTGAGCTGTCCCTGTTTACTTAATTAAAATATCTACAGTTATAATAAAATGGCAATAAAAATGAGCCACTGAAAAATTTGGTCTAAATAAATCTTCTGTTCTTCTACTTTTTCTACAGCAAGTCATCAGTATGGGAATGTAATGAGAACAAAGCTTGAATTTAAGACTTTTTTCTTTCAAACTAGCATATATTAAAACTATGTATTAAATTACATGGTAACTGTGAACAATGTACAGATTTGGTAAAACCTAATCTGTGTTTTTAATCTTTCGTTTATTTTTTCCTTTCAGAGTATTTATGTATCTCAGTGAGTCGAAGCTTTAGGTATAATGTGTGTGTGTGTGGGGGGGTGGCTTTTCCACATTTCAAAAGATTGTTTGGGTCAGAGGTCAGGGGGTCAGTTGGAAAAGTTGGGGTAAGGAGCTGGGTAATACATTATATCGAAGAAAGTCCTCACAAAGATAGAAGTACAAAGGTGTGTGTGTGCTTGCGTGTGTGTGTGCGTGTGTGTGTCTTTTATGGCTGTAGTTTTCTGTTCCTTGTTTATGGCTGTAGTTTTCTGTTTCCTGTTTACATCTCATGTCAAGTACAGCCACAGATGTAAACAGGTGAAGCACAACATCTCTTATATTCTCTTAAACGGTGAGAGCAGCAACACTACGCGGCTACGCTGAGATACAGCGTGGAGGAATAATAATGAAAGTAGAGAATCCTTTAGAAACCCACTGAATGAAAGCTGATGGCAGCTTCCCCTCCTAACATACAGATGAGGTGGTGACAAACTGTTGCAGCTGATGATTTTGAACATGCGTGCTCTCCTGTCACTAACCCAGGAGCATGTGTGCACAAAGCCTCCTCATTCTGTTCAACCTAACGCCGTTACCTTTGAGCAGTTGCTCCCTGAACCCAAAGTCCAGGGAGAGCTGAGTCTCAAAGGAGCAGAGGAGGCCTCCAGAGAATGGGGAGGGCGTGCTACCAAAATCAGAAGCACTTTCAACTGGAGAAAGTGAAAACAGGGAGCTAAAGGGCATTTTTATTGGACTGTGAGGAGGCTGTGATGAATGGGATGTTCAGTAAACATTCTCACACGGGAACGCTTTAAACGGTGAAGAACAGAGACGCATGTAGGGGCCTCATTTTCATGCTTCATGTCACATTTGGAGGATGCAGTGTAATCCTGTTTTTTGTGATTATTATATACATGTTTGTTTGTTTGTTTTTGTGCTCTTTTTTCTTTTGCCAACAAACCTAAAGATATTGGATTAGAGTAGAGCTCAGATTCAAGGACAGCGACTGCTATGAACCTCAGCTTTGTTGAAATAAAATCATTTCACGCTACTGAACAGGTTCTAAATGTCCAAAAAACAGTTTATAATGAAAGTTTTAAACCTTAAACTTAGAATTTGCTTTGCTCTATTATGTCATAATGATTTAAATAAAAATGCAATAATGTACAGACTTGGCATAAATGAGAAGACCTTAAATGCACATTTTGGTCTTTGATGGTACTGTATTTTACATATTATTGAGAAAATTGAAACTGAAGTATTACAACCTTTAAGAAGAATTATGTGTTGGGGTCTGGGCACCTCCTTCCCCATAGGGGGCGCCAGACCCTGACATGGGGCCAGCAGGAGGTCGCACACCTGACCTGCATCCCCCAATTACCTCCCCTTCTTAGGGACTGGGTCCGACAGTGGAAGCTGTCGGATCGTTTTGAGTTTTGGAGCTTTCGAACAATGAACTGTGGTGCTGCGAACTGAACTGCACCGCACCGTGGACTGGACGGGTTGGACCACAGCGGTATGGTTACTGTCGTCTTCGCTGGACTTTCTCGTCTGGCTGGCCTGTCTCCCCGTTGGACTCCCGTCCAGAACCCCGTGCCCATCTGCCCGGATCCCCACTGGTCTGTTTCCCGGACATCCCGGTTCGTGGGGAGGTAGAGGTTCGGTTGTTGTGACTTTTCCCCGTGCGGGTGGTTTTTGTGTTGGCCCGAGGGCCCTTGTTCCCTCCCGTCGAGGAGTGTTTTGTGTTCACCCCCTGAAAAATAAACCTTTGTTCTCTCCCCGTAACCCTGTGCCTGCGTTTGGGTCCAGACCGCCTCGCCGTTACATAACATTATGGGCAATAAAATATCCTTTCAAGTAATTTCATCATAAAACCTTTGACAAGAATATTTCTGCCAGATACACATGTGTTTTATAGAGCTTCTTCAATCACAAACTTGTTGTTTGTTTGTGGCTGTGTTTTCGTCTTTTTGCTTGGGATTTTTAAGAAAAGTCCCTTCAGCTTTGGTAATAGTGCTGCTCTTTTGCATGCATGCTGGTCTGGATGTGGCCATAGCAGCTATGAAAATAGTCTATTAAAGCCTATTAGAGCTGTTTTGGCCTGCATGGCCTCAGTGGCCCATTTGTGGGTAAAGCACTCTTCATTTGAATTGGCTGGAGAATGAGTTATGAGTGGCTCTTTAGGCTAAACATCAACCTTTTTATTAGCATTTATACTTGGTGCAACATTGAAGCGTTGGCCTCGGAAACACGGCAACTGACTGGTGCAGAAATTGGAATCAGAAAATATGGCTGATTCCAGACAGGTTTGCTCCCATTGTACAGAAGAAGTGCAAATTCAATTACTTACTTGTGCATGTATCTAGCCCGAAGGGCAGGCTGCACAATCTAAATGGTAATCGCAAGCCTATTTATTTATTTACTTATTTATTTGTGCTGCAGATTCAGGCAGCCGCTGGAGTCATGTGAAGCTCACCAAATCTCAATTATCTAATGACTGTGTTCATAATCCATCAGTCACTTTAATACCAATAATACTGGTAAATAACTAGTGATGTAGAGATAAATTACAATTTGATGTCATTTTATTTTTTTGTCATGTCATTTAATGGAATTTTTGATTGTTTGGAAAACACACACACACACACACACACAAAAGGGACAATCAGGGACACCTGGCGGGTTGAGTATGTTCTGAAACTGTTTTGATTTCACCCCAAGTTCCACTGTTCCCATATAAGATTGTCTATGAAGGGGAAAGAAAATTTCGTCACTCTGCTGCTTCACTGGGCCGGAGTAAATTGCTTTCGTTTTGGGTAGGCTCCCCTTTGTTATAATGTGACAAGGCTACTGATTAGACGAGAAGTAGATCAATAACCCGTCAAGCTTGTGGCACAAAAGCAGAACAAGGAAATTAAGGGAGAGACTTTCTCCACCCTGTCAGTGTCTGACGTTCACTCTCAACCTCAGATCTGAAAGTCAACAGTGGAATCAGCACATGGGGCTTTAATCTCATGACCCATCAGGCAAATCAGAACATGGGTATTAATCACATTTTGTCATTGTATCACAAAATGTTTGTTCGTTAAATGTTTGTTTAATATTTATTTTAATTTTACATGAAGTTATTAAATTTAAATGGTAATTCTATAACACATACTAATAGAAATTGCAATTGATCCAAAGTTATAGTTAATGGTGCTGCATTCTAACTAAAGGGATCCATTAGTATCAACTATTGAAGATCATCACAGTCAGTGGAACATGCAAAGTAACTATTTATATTTCTTCTGTTGTTGTCCTGATTTTTTACGATGTGAGTCCAGCTGAGATCATTGATGGGTTGAGCTGTTTCTCTGGCAAACCTGAGACAAATTAAGTCAGTAGCAGAATTTAAACACCACTCAGGCTGTCGGGTTTTTCTCAGCATTAGGAGCCATCTCACTCATTTCAATTCACATTAGCACTCAGAAATCTCTTTCTGAGTCCTAAAGTTGAGTCCTAAAGTTCTCTCTCTTTAGTGTTCACTTAAACCTGTGAAAATACACTGACTGTTTCCTCCAAAGCACCTTTTGAGTGTGACTGATCGGCACAGTTTTGATGCCTGCTCGTGATGCTCAAGTTCATCCATTCATTCAGGCATGTCGGTATCGGTCAGTGTCGTGCCTGGTTGTGAGGAACCTCCAGCCATCCAGAATACAACGAGATCATTCATCTAAGTTCTTCTCGCTGTGGGGCTTGATGCGCATCGACAGTGATGCTGACCAGATCAGACAGGTGTCCTCTTTGTGCCCTCGGCGCAGATGTTCAAACGTCATGTTGTCCGGAAAACAGTCATAAAGGAAAACAGGCAGCAATGACTGTTGTCTCGGCATAATTGAGCAGAAGTGCAGACGCACAGAAAGAAGGCAGACAGATGAGCTGAACAGCAGAGACACATTTGCACTCCTGCCCTCTCCTCCATGAGAAATGAAGCAGCAGGTAGCTGTTTTCTACCCAATTAGGATTATTCAAAGAGTTCAACAAGCATACACCTGAAAAACTCTTTCTCATAAACTTTCAATATGGTTTTTTAATGATGTGGATTGGAGTCTAATGAATGCGGCCAATGCAACGCTCCAGGATGCACCAGCCAATCATGTTTCATATCTCTTTATCTATTAATGAGCAGATAGGAGTCTCTGGAGCGCCTGCAGTGTAAGCTCTAAGTTCACCATGAAGCACACGCTTTGTTTTGCTCATTTGGCTTAAAGTGGGTTGAAGCGCATTCACACAGACACCATCCGACTCGGAAACGTTTAATGTTGTGAATGCACCACAGGGATAGACTGTCAGTTCAGACTTAAATAGATGACAACGCTTAATGTAAACACACATAATCTGTTCTCAACAGAGAATCTGTTATCTAATTTTGTGTGCCCTCAAAAGAGCTCAGAAACAGTGTAATGGGAAACGCACATTCATTTCCTTGGCAGAAAAGTGGAAAACATTCTCAGAATATCGAAAGCTGAGGATTTTTGGACAGACCAAGCCGGAATGCTCAGCAGCCATACTGGCCAGACACCAGTGGTACACATCTACAGCACATCACTTTCCATCTGGTGTCCTGCTGCTGGTGTCCCACAGCAGCACAAACAAAGCCACTCCCTTCCTTCATGTGTGAAATCTTTCATTTTTACAATGGCGCTACGTTTTAGTTAAAGGTTTTGGGTCTCTGTTTGCCACTTTTTAACTGAACAGCTTCCAGGGCTTCTTTGCCTCCGGCGCCTGAACTACCATCAGATCTTTGCTTTTCATGAGCCAACTGCAAAGAGAGCACTTCCAGAAGCAGGAAAACTGGTGCTACACTGGCCCAAAACTATGCTGGGGAGGAGTTGAGAGGAGGATTACATTACTTTTCAGTGTGCATGCGATGCTCTGGACTATAAACATCAATTTGGGAAAGAAAATAACTTTGACTGTCTTTCATAAATGTCCTCTTTGGAGATGTAATTAGTGATATGATGTCTTATCCTAGCTGCTAGAGCTCCAATGTAATGTTCACATACAGTGATGTTTTTGCAGCCATGTCAACTGCTGTTCTCGTGCTGTGTTTCACCAGGTTCAGCTCTGTATAGAATCGACTGCTTCCTCCTGCTGAACAACTTTATGGTGCTCATTTTGCAGCAGGGTACCTTCCCACACTGCTAAAGTATTAATACCTAGTTGGACGACCATGGCATCCCAGTGCTTGATCGGCCAGTGGACTGGACACCATAAAGAAAATATGAGCTATTGTGAAGAGTCACAATAGGCCTCTTTGGCTAGGTCCCAACAAAGACCCAGACCTAGCCAAAGAGCTGAAGGTCAGCCTGAGCTTCCATAGCTCCTCTGCCACAAATTACCCCCTGCTGTCCCAGACATATTGTGAAATACAGCTGCCGTCGTGTGGTGGTAAGCATCAGTGCAAAGGAAGGACTCTCTTAAGGCTTTGTTCACACTGCACAATGTTGGTCCAAATGCCTGAAATCTTGGTGTGCCTGGGTCGTTAAATGCGAACACTTGATACAAAAATGCTGTTTGGAGACCACGCAGAGCTGTCGGCCACGCCTGCTGATGGAGAGTTGTGTAGTGTCAACACTCCTATCGCCAACCAGTGATGTGAGCAGCCCAAAGACCTCAAGACTCCCGACCAGATGACAGGGAGTCATGTAGTGTGAACAGCACGGCGACCTGACAACTCTGAAAGTGGTGTAGTGTGAACTTAGCTTAAGAGAAAGAAACCTTGGACCCAGATGATGGCTGGTAAAGGAGGAGGACAAAGTGGAATGACACAAAGAGGAGAGGAACAGATACATGCATTAGTCCATTCCAGTGTGTCCAAATCGATTCTGAACCTTTGTCTCTATGATACATGACGTTAAACAATCAAAGCAGCTCAGTCCTTTGAGGATGGTCATTATTAACACAAGTGGCCTGTTCAGCTAGGGCGTAAAGGAGGAGTGGTGCTTTGGAAACGTGAAGGATGAGATAAAATAAGAATGTGAACCTGTTTCTAGTGACTGTCCTCAACAGAGCTGCGGGGCGTCTTTCAGGTGTCACAAATGCAGACGCTCACTCAAGCAAACAAACTGGGATCTGCAGCAAGGTGACCTGTCATGTTTGCATGATGGTGTATGAGCCACACTGCAGCCGGTGTCAGGAGTAATGTGTTCAGGTCGGACGGTATAAGAAGGGACCCCAACTTGTGTTCACAGCTCCATCAGTATCACCATCACAGCTGTTGTTTTCCAGAGAGCGTCTTCTTCCCCTGATGAGCTTAATGACCCACAATGCAAGCCTACGGAACACGAAGAACACCATTATCAGTCTCTCTTAATAAAGCTGGATTGTTTTACTTAGATATGCGAATGTTGTGGCATATTTAACGTCTTTTCTGCTGCTTCCCATCTTTTGCCTGATGTCGATGGTCTTATCAACAGCAGCAGAAACAATGGTGATGATTTCTAATAATTGATTCCTCAATGAGTGCACCACTTGAAGATGCAGAAGGGGAGAAACATCATTTAAAAAATGAAACATCTAAATGTGGATGTTTCCCCCTCCACATATTAATCACAATTGCTTCTCTCTATATTCACTGGATTGCCTATTTGTTTGACTTCATACAATGAGTAATTGTTATACTAATTAAAAATATATAGAAATGTGTTTGGTTGTGTTTGTTTTTTTCATGTACAGCAAGAAGGAATCGGAGTGAACAAGGACTGTGCCAGTGAGATAAGGTGTAGAGTCTCTTTTGCCGTCTTATCGGTATCCTCTGCAGTCTCAGTACTGCCACAGCTCCTCTGGGAATTGACAATAACAATTTTTTTCCCTCCTTTTTTTCTGCAGATGGATTTGCAGGATCTTGAAGTATGAAAGCCGCTGCCAAGTCCCAGTATTAAACGCTATCTTTCCTCATTTAGCCAGAGAGAACTCCAGGAAATTCCAATATATTTACAGTTTGTTCTATTTGACATGGACTCGCACCAAGGGCATTCAGGACTTCAGTGTGATAGTCGCAGTCCTCTCTTCTACCCTATCCCAGGCTGTCACAGATAATTATTGTTTGAAAGCTCCTTGGAACAACGCATGTGTGAATTTGGTGCACAGGTTGAACAAAAATGAAGAATGCGGAAACTACTGACATACAATCTTTCAGACTTGAAAATTATTCATTGAAAAATAAAACCCTGGCTATTGAAATCATGCTTAAGCACCAATAAGCAAAAACTATCATGGAAAAAACCCCACCAAAGACCACCAAAGTGTTAGAAAAGAACTACTTCAGGGATCTGACTTTGGAAACAGCTGCAGTCCTATTTAATATCCATTGGAATTCTCTTATCACACAAGCTTCACCCTCAGATCGATCCACACTGCATCTGCGAGACGACAGTTCACCTTTCTCTTCAACATGAAGTAATATTTTCTTTTAGTTAGTCCCTCACAGTTCCAAATATACAAAGTAGTTCTTTTGAATTTGCGTACAATATTTACTTCATTAACATGGCAGGGCTATCAAGACGACATTTAACAGATGTTCTCCGAGACACCCTCCAATCTTGACAAGCACTGAAGATATAACGTGATTAATTTCATTCTTAGATATGATATGGTGAGTCAGGTCTCCCTCGCTCTGCTTGCACGGCTCCTTTTTTGTCCTCTGTGTGACATACGGAGGGGGACAGAGTGGCTGCACAGAGGTGACTAATGTATCCAGGTGGGTCACACCTTGCTGGCTGTATAATAAGCACAATAGGATAAAAGATTCTGAAAGTAGGGAAGGATCAGCAGTTGCATCCCACCCACCGTGAAGGTAAAGCAGTGACCTTGACCAGACACACAGCTTAGCTTGGGGTTTTTCACCAGAGGTTGGGCCAAGGTTATTCAGCTTAAGCTTTTTGGTGTGTCTGTCAGTTTCCATAAATCTGATGGTGTAGAGTTGAGAATCAAGTCAAGCACTATAGCCACGAGAAAGACAAACCGCAAAGGCTCACAGCTGATCGGCTTGACAATTCCCACGAAACAATGCCTTATCTATTTGAGCTACTGATTGAGGGGAAAGCCATTTGTCCTTAAGCAAAAATGGCTGTGAAAAACAAAAAAAATAACAAAAACACTATAGCATAAGCGGAAAATGAAGCATCTTAATGCCCCAAAGAACACAACAGTGGCTCCACACAGGCACGCCAGGCAGCCAGAAACAGCATCCACTGCTCACAAACAGATGTGTAGTGCCACCTAGAGGTGCCTGAGGCAGCTGTGGCGGCTCCGACCACATTTCAGGAAGAACGGCGGCACACCAGCACAGGCAGCCCCCGCGTTTCTGCTGGTGCGCGTCCGAGGTTCAGCACGTCTGCCGCAACCACATGCACACTCAGAGCATTGCCAGGTGAAAGGAAAGCAGCTCATCACTGCCATTGCTGATTCTGTTCGCACCACACAACTAATCCCTCGCTGATCCCATTAGAGGGAGAAGGTGATGTAACCAAAACTGGAGCCACAGAGTGTTAACCAGGGAGGACTCGGCCTGTCAGCAGGCGCAGAGAGCAAAAGGGGGGAAGAGAGTAATGTGGAATATGTGAAGGTTATGGAGCTGTCAAAAATCTCATATTTGAAAGTGGCTGATGTTGAGGAGCAAAGCTTTGTCCTTTCCATTTTAATCACCACCAACTGAGCTGTCCCCAGCAGCAGAGTGACATCTTTAACACTGCAGGTATACACCCTCCAGTTACATGCTGTCATCACTTTTTTCTGCCCACTGAGCACACATTGTTCACGTTCAGTGCACCCTTGTCGCAAAAGCCAGACATAGCTGTTTTTGTTCTGCCTTTGATAAAATTCACTTGCTGGAAAAGCAACACACCCCAACAATGCTCTGGTGATGCATGCACGTGGCGCGCGTGTAAGAAAAGGAAAAAAAAAAAAGACAATGAGCATTGACTTCAGCAGTTCAATTAAAAGTTAATGGGGTGTTTATTCATATTTAAGGGTTTGGATTCTTAAATTCTAGCAATTTGTGCCCGCTGTGATGTTTTGGAGGAAAAATGTGTTTTTCATTGCTGTAAAATGAGTTTAGCTGCAGAAACAAAAAACAAACTGCAGTTATATCAGTGGGAGGAGGCATTTCCCCTTTGACCTTGAGCAGATTTATGTTAATATTCTGGTGATTCTGCCTAATAAAATCCAAGCTGCTGCAAACCAGACTTGAATCTGCATTTTGCTTTGTAACCCAAACGTATCACCTTATTAAACTTATGCAAATACTGATTAAGATAACACTCTTGCTAACCTGTATCTGACTGACAAAGGGATGAAAAGATAAAGATGCATTTAAGTGTGAGCAATTGATTTTGTTTTCATGCAGTTGTGTCTGGGAAGGCACAACGAAGTAAAGAGCATATTAAAAAAGGAAAATTGGGGGCAAAAGTCTCAAGTGGGCCTCAGTCTGAATTAATTGCTAACACCTAAAGCAAGCATAACCTCAATTTTGCCACCCAGTGATTGCAGAGGTCGCTGGAGCACTTGTCCTCATTTTCATGAAAAAAAGTGCTCCTTGAGGGCTTATTGTGACTTATACCAATGTCACAGCAAAAATATGCCCAAATTGTGATACTTTTAGGACATTTACATCTGTTCTGAATAACCATCTGTGCAAAGGAAAATGTGTTGGGGGCTTAATTCTATTTATTGTTAATAAATGCAGGAATGTCCCTGTAATGATCTGCTAATTATTTCTGAATTCTCTCTAATGTCCAGTAAGGTCAAGAGTAACATTCTAAATGACCCTCAACATGGAGAAATGGTATAACTAATGCTGGTGTTGTACTACATTAGTGCTACCAAACTGAACAGATTAATAGATTCATCTGATCTATAGAAAAGATTTAGACAACAAGCAATGAAAGGTAAGTGGTGTAATTTCGAGTAACTGTGTCACGCCTTGAACAAGGGGAGCACAATCAGTGAATCAAACTCAGCTTTATCAAGGAACACAGCACAAAGGGTCTGGATGACCGGAGTGGTCGGGAAGCCCCAGGAATGCTGGCACGAGCTCGGCTTCAGCAGCAGAAGACAGTCGGATTTGCCGTAAGGCAGGCAGGATTGGCAACCAGCAGGCAGGAAACAGGATCTCAAAGTCCAAGGCAGAAGGCAGGCAGGGGTTGCTGGGAATCAGACAAAACAGGCAGGTCAGGAACAGGCAGGGTTGGAACCAGACAGAAGGAAAGTTGAAGAAGACCTCGCATTCTACAGAGGACAATCTGGCATTGAGGGTGTGAGGGCTGAAATAGTGGAGGTGATCACTGGAATGGAAAACAGGTGTGAGTGATCGGGGGTGTGGAGAAGGTGAAGAGGCGTGGTCTGGAAAAGTACTGCTGCTCCATGTGACAAACGGAGCATCAGCCCATATCAAGACAGAACCACGCGTTACAAGAACATATTTTAGGGATGATCTGATGGAAGGTCTTGGCACATTAATACTTGATGAGAAGACACATGCATTGATACCCGAGGTCATTTGTATGTAAGTTTATTATCCCAAGCATTATTGAAGTTTATTCCCAGTATGCTTCAGGCGCTTCCTTCAGTGAGCATCAGTAGTGGTTGTGTCACAGCATATTAATCTGTTTTCCAAATCCCTCAAGGTAAAGAGCAGGATCACAGATGTTCCTGCCACACCTATAAAATAAATTACAGTATATTTATTTGTATTTAATTTTGACTATATTGACATTTTCTCTGAAGTTATGAGTTCTAGATGATGTGCAGCCACAATTTACTTTGTGTTGCTAAGTTAATTCTTCTCTTTTTTTTTTTTTTAAGAAAGCTTCAAAATTCAATCAAACCATCAAAAGTTCCTGCAGTCTGGTGAGCAGATGTTACAATATCTTCTTATATGAAACCACAAAAACACATTTGAAAGTCAGAACGGAGACAACTATCAACCAGTGAGGCTGTTATTGCAATCTGAGAGCCAATGTGTGCATGGCCAGCACTCAGAGATAATGAATTTGTTATTTGAATATGAGGCAGAGTGAGGCAGAGACGGTCTCCTTGATATGCCACATGTTTCCTCAGGAGCTTCTCATATGGCCTCAGGCTAGACAACAAAGAGAAGCAAAGATGTTGACTTCATCACATTATCTCCTCATCCTCAGCATACTAAGTATTATGGCTGATTATAATTAACATACAGTAAATTGTTTGCTAGAAAACACATTTCGAGCGACTCAAATGAATTATTAACAGCACCTAAAAAGGCGTAGCTGCAGCTGAGCTAAACACAGCTTACAGAAACATGTTGCAGCAGTAACACAAAATCCCACTCACTGGCCATAATCTGACACGCAGGCTTCTGAAATAGTAGATCCACCAGTTGAGGTGAACTTCTCATGTTTACACGAACTCGCGGGACAGCACAGTGCAGGTAGAGGAGACCTGAGGCACCTTCCTCCACGTAAATATAGCAGCAACTGGGAACATGCTGAGTGCTTTGGCTGAGGGGAGTGACGCAACTGTAAGGGAGGCTTGAATGACCGGAGATGAATGGGGCATGAAACAGGGAATGAGCTGGGCAGAGAGCGTGGATTTGATGCCAGCTTCTGCAGCTGCAGGTAAAGGCCATTCCTCTCAGCCACAATCAATTTCTAAAGTATAACCCATCTTTTGGCTCAGTGCTGTGAAGGAGCCTTTCATGAGTTTTGGCACTCTTGTGGAAAAATGTTGACATCACTTACAGAAGTACAACTAATAACTGTATTAATGTCACATTTTCATCGTGCAATGATAAATACTGACAATAGCTATGGATTAGGTTTCTCATCCTTTCTAAATCTTTTGATGTTGAGTTGCCCAAAGTGGTCTGAGTCATACAATGATGACCTTTTATTGAGTTAATGCTACACGTCCCCTCCTCTGAACGTGCTGAGGTTGGCCGCGCTCTCTTCAGCCTTTCCTCAGTTTGTCTCCTTGCAGCCTCCAAACAGACACACTGTATTTACCAAAGAATCCCCTCCATTCCTTTTTGTGCAAATGAATCACAAGTTTCCTACCAAATTACAGCGTCAAGCTGCTCTGTTTCTTTTGTACAGCAGAAAAACTCCAAAAACTGTGTCGAGCAAAGAAGAAAAGGCACCATGCAGTGGAAATTCAGCATTAAATGTCTTTGCATTAAAAATAGATCTCATCTTCACACAGAGAAATGCTGTACACAGTTATTTATTTAGAAGCTGGGAATGAGAGATCCACAGAGGAGGAGCATGTAAAAGCAAGGAGAAAACAGCCCTGAAAGCTGTTCAAGTCTAAGTTGTCCTCAGAGAATCAGCTGCACACAGGTGGAGCCATCAATCTCACTGCTGTTCGCATGTTTGCCAGATGTTAGCCACTGTCACTCTCGCTGTTTTTGCATTTTGCCATTGTGTTCAAATTCCACTTATCTGGATTTGTTTTCAAAGAGAGACAGCATTAGATCTGATTGTTTCTCTTAAAGGTTACAGATGTGAAGGATCTGTCTCAAACGCTGAGTCATAAAAATATAAATCCTACCACAGTTAACCAACGATGTTCATTGTTTCTCCAATAGCTTTTTTCAGTTTATATCAGACATGTCAATAATTTGTCAGCTATGTTTGGAACGTACTGCCAGAATTTTCTTAATGGTTTATTTTCCTTGGTCTCCATTAACCAGTTATGAGTTTAGGGACTTCATTTCAGAACTGCTTGCCCTGCAATTAATTTCCACTCTCCAAATTCTATCCTCTACAACCACTAACATATTTCAACTTCATCTCTTTTTTTAATGATAGTAATAATAATAATAATAATAATAATAATAATAATAATAATAATAATAATAATAATATGATTTTTTTGTACTTTTTTCTCTATTATTGTTTACATTTTAATGTTCACTGACATATTACTTCAATATCCATTTAAAAGCATTTTTATAGTGTGTGTGGGCGTTCCCACAGAACTTTCTATGCTGGCAACATACATATTGTCAAAGTCAGTGGTCAGTGACGTATGACGATAACAGTATTATTTATGTGAGTGACACTGGTGGGAGCAAACAAGATTAATTCAACAAGGCAATGGATGTACGGGGCCAGAGATTACACGACAAATCAAAACACGCAGCACTAAATGGGATGAGACTGGACAGGACGGGGACACAACAACACGTTGCACATGTGAATGTGGACGTTCTATTTTTTTTATTCTGCTGACCACAGACGCTGTCAGCTGCTGCTACCTCAGCAAGACAAGTTTCTGCACTTTTAAAATAGTGTAAAACTCCTGAAGTTGGAGCAAGTTGTGCTTAATTGTTCTTTGTCTCTAATCTCGGTCAGGATGCAAACAAAAGCTCAGATAGAATCTATAACTTGTTTTAATAATCCTCACAGCAACCACTCTGCTCTCGCATGCTTTAATTTAATTACAGCGGACCTTGCCGTAGCCAGGCAGCGCCCATGCGGAGCTGCGCAGGCTGCCAGCTGGGAACATCCTGTCTTAAACGGCAAGAACATCAGACACGACAGATGGCTCATAAATCATGGAGGTACACATGCAGTGTCAACAGGAGGCCTTCATCTGGAGAACGCACCATGAGCAGGTGGGCTCAGGGAGCATCCGCTCAGAACCATGACACTGGAACTGGTGACACCGGTTAACTGGTGCCACAGAAGGAGACCTGGGAGCAAAAAGCAAAGACGATGGCCTAGTTTGATTACTTCATAAGTATTGTTTCATTACTGCATTAATGCAGACATATGGTGGTGTATTACCTGACAACCAGCACAGTTCATCCCCTCCAACACAATCAGACTATCTGCTTTAACACTACAACACCACCCCAGGATTCCAATTCATATTTCATTGGTTGTGCGCTGTGACTTGATTAAGATGCCGAATTAATTGATCCTGATATGATATTCATTCACAGGAAAGGTAATTTCCTTTCTAGATCGTTAACTGCTGTGGCTTCAGATCAACATTTTGCCTTCATTTGCATGAATGAGTCAGTGTTCAAACTCAATGGATTGTGCAGCTGGTAACAATATGTGAGTAGATTATAATCCCATGAATATTGTGGCTATTTATTGTTGATCATTGTTCTAGGATTGTTGTTCCAGATTATCCTTCAGTATTGAATAAATCAGGGAAATTTCATTCTTTGTGAGTAAAATTGAATCGTGTTTCTTAAAAGAAAAAAAATATATAGTTTTGAGTCCAGTAAAGAAGTTGAACAGAATATGTTGCATAAATTATTTTGTTTTAAGTAACATAATAATACTTTTCTTTACTTAAAGGACAGTATTGAAGATTCTTTTTAACAACTCTTCCAAATGAGAAACCCCCAACTATTCCATTCCTAATTTAACCCCCCATAAACTGCACCTTTATTAAGTAACTTGAAAAGAAGAAAACAAGATCATAGCACAAAGAAGGTGTCAGGCGAAAATACATAATTTACTGAGTGTTCGTTTCATGTCAGGAAAGTCTGCCATTAGTGCATCTATGCCTAGATAAACACTCTGACAGGTTAATTGATTAATAATACACTAATAGACCTGATGTGAGACTGATCTCTCCTCAGATCAATGCTTCTCTCACTTAGTTTGATGTGAAAGCGCAGCTGTGGCCTTTCTGTGTCAAAGCACATCTCCAGGGATTCCGCTCATCAGTTTAAAGCCTATAACTGAAATATTAAATACAAGTCCACTCACAGCTACTGGGAGTGTGTCTCAATTCCCTTGCTAGTATGTACCACACACACACACACACACACACATTCAGTCTTTCACCCCTGGGTTTGTAGATTAATGTCTAAAACATTTTTCCATCCATTTTCTTGAAGAAGTCTCTGCAGGCACGTTGGACCCAGTTATTTAAATTGTTAAACTGAGTGATACACACAGCATCATGAGAAGATGCGATGTTTGCTTCCCCAAAAGTTCTCCCAAAATTAGCATAAATGTGTGGAAAATCCCTAGGGATCCCTAAAGAATGCATGGCATTAGCAACTAGTATGGACTGAAAGTCAATGCAGAAAGTCAATCCCTTCCCATTAATTGATTGCTTTTTGCTTTTGATATTGTAGAATATAAGTGGATGAGAAGAAGTTGAGAAGCTACTACTACATAATGAAGCTTTAGCATAAGCAGTATGAAAAACAGTGCCTTTTCTCTGTCAACAAGGGGTGCTGTAGCATGTACCATTGTTTACCACATTGTATTATCATTAAGTAAAAATCCATATGGAAGGAGTGCAGACTTGAATTATCATTGGTAATGAAGCATTGTTTCTTGTTTCAACCCTAACCCAAGCAGTAAAGCAGGATGTGGTGCCAGGTCTGGCGGTAGAAGTCAGGCAGGTGCTGAAAAGATGGGCGCACAGATACCACCAGCAGTGGGAAGAAGCCAAGACATCAGCAAGCCCCCCAAATGTCACAACATATGGAGAGCGGCTTTCAAATCCACCATCGCCTCATCCTTTTCCTGCCACAACGCAGCTGCGAAGTGAAAAAAAAAAAACAAGCAAGAAACAGGCTCTGAACTGTGATAGGGAGTGCTGAATTTGAATATCTATTTTTGCAACAATGGTGAGCATGTTAGGTAGTCTCAGAAGGGATGCTAAATATCCGAATTCATGCTGTGCGTCCCTCTGTTGAAAGCATCTCATTCTGCATTAAACAAGAAGCCTGCTTAAAAACATTCTTTTACTTAGACTGTGAGGTGTTACTGCGAAGTGTTACTGTGTGGTGTTCACTGTCACACAACCCTCATTCCACACCCATTTGAGAAACAGGGGCCAATTACCCCACAGACAACTTTCTACATTTTCCTTAGCAATAGAGTGATTCCTGCAGTCCTGCCAGGAATTTGCCATTATACCATTATCACCCTATTTAACCATTTTTTGTTTTTTATTTAATTTAAAAACCAGAAATTTATATACTCACACATCTTGTCTCTCGAGAGTTTTCAGCTGTTCTCTAACATGAGAAACTTTGTCTAGGGAAAGTCTAAACGAAATAACAAGTCATTTTATGACCTGTTTAAAATGGGGCCCACCCAGCCCCAGTCACAGGCAGATGGGCTGTGCATGACAGCAGGGATTAGGAGCACCTAAACTCATAGAAATATCCGACAACTCAGTTCCCCGGTGATTTAAAATCTGAGGTACTTTCAAATATAAACTCATACCCTTCTACATTGGGAGGCAATGAACCCTTATCAATAAAAGTGCCAAAGAATCAACGTCATTGACTGGAACATCCACTCAAGACAATTAAAATTAAAAGAAATAAAAACAAGGCCTATCTTAGGTTTTATTGACTCTCAAACCATCAATCACACTTTTGCCCCACAGCCTGTTTTATTGTAGTCCAGTTGCCATAGTCTGTTTAATGTTTATGCCTATATTTATTTCTGCTTGGTTCAAGGCGCTGCTCTCTCAGTGGGAGTTAATTTTGCCAGTAGTATATATTAATTACACATTAAATGGTGTGAGATGAGTCATTCAGCACAGCAGAGGACAAAAATGTGCTTTAATGCCATAATGTACATCATCTGAACATGTGACATTCAAAGAAATGTTACTGAGAAGAGTTCTTGTTACTGAGAAGAGAATGGTTACTGTCACTCAGACTGTAAACTACACACAGTCCGGATACAGTTATCAGGTTTCCAGACTGTAGACACGTTGTCTGGTAACATCTATAGCAAGACACAGTATAATAGTATGCACACCAGCGATGACACAATTAATTCAACTTCAGTTTACATAATGCTGCAGAATGCTGGGTATCAGCAGTATTAGCAAAACACCACAAAAGAGGTTCTTGAAGGACATGGTTGTTCTGTCACCCACAATGAAACACAAAAATATCTTTTTAAAAATATTTGCCATAGAATTCTGTAATCAAGCAATATTGATGTTACGGTGAATGTCTATCGATCTAATGAGGTTCATGATCAAGATGAATAAACAGTTAAACTATACCATGGGCAAACATTAGATTTTGGGCAGTCTGTGAAAAAGGCCGAAGGGTTAAATACTAATGGAAGCAGCCATCAATAGAAGTACCACAAATGAGAGAAGCAAAACAATAAATATGTTGTCTTTTCCTGCATCAGCAAGCATTCTCCCCCAGGTACTCAAACTTCCTTCCAGGCTCCCAGGCAGCTGGGTGAGACTCCAGCTCCAGAAAAAAAACAAAAAAAAACAACTGTTGTTGAATGTTTAATGCAACTTATCTGATCGTGCATATAGATGTTGCTCTGAGCCTGGACGTTGATTGACAACTTCAGACAATGTAACCCAGGATAATTATTGATAATCTTAAAAGGTGTTAAACTTGACTTCCAAAGCTACAGCTGTTTAATGATCTAAGATCCAGATGATGTCAAAATGATGCTGGCTGTAGATGTCTGTCAATTCAAAAACACTATCACCACCCTTCTAGCGTTTGTCGAAGTGTCCAAAACTCTTGGATTTGCTTTCAACATAGAGTGTAGAGATTGTGGTATTGGTGAAGTATCACCGACAAACTATCTTCAAGGTAGCTCCAGCGCATGCACCATCTCCTCCAACCACTCATTCTCCACAACAGAATATGGTCTCAAATTTATTGCATGGATCCCAAAATGCTGCTGTACCCTATGACAACTGCCATGTGATAGCTTTTTACACAAATTGCACATGTGTGTATTGCAGAGATCTGGCAGGAAGAGAGCAAAGATTTCTGTAGCATTCTGCAGCAAACAAATCCCAATTATTAACTTATCTAAACTGAGACAAACATTCCAGAGAGAATTTATGACACATTGAAGAATTTATTCTTTTTCCCACCCCTAGTAGCTGCTGTAGTAGCTGGATTCCTAGAACATATGCAGGCTGTTTGGCAGCTGGATACACTGCATCCTAAAACAAAAAAGATATGAACAAATTAAAAATATATTTTTCTTTTGCAGACTTGATACTGGAGACAATGATGAGATACCAAATATGATATTCATATTGTTCTCATTTTCTTTAAGTGAAAACAACCGATCTTATCCTGCAGATGTTGCGCCTAGCTTGGAGGTTTCACACATGTTGCCAGGCAACAGATTGAGTGTAGCACAGATACATAAATTTATCACCTTTAAAGATGTTGAGCTTGACATCCCCAGCCAATGACTTACATTTTTTAATCCTCTTTATTAAACATCCAGTCACAAGAACAGTGCATATCATCATAATGATACCGGTTGTAAATGTTTGTAGCTGCTGCAGCAGCTGGATGGTGTGGACAAATGCAAGCTGTTGGACAGTTGGAGATATTGCAAAAAAACAAAAAAGATATCAATATGTTAAAATGGCTTAATTCGCATCTACAACCTTGAGCTGCTGTCAAGTTCAGAACCGACGGGACCCAATTTGCGGAACACACACAGGCGCAAACGAGGGTGGGCAAAAAAGGGGTTTAATGGTCACAAAAGGGGGTGATCAGAACGCAACCAAGGCGGCAAACAAAAGGCGCTCCAATGGAGGAATCACACCAAAAATGCCCCGCGGGGAACCGGGTGGACGGATGGTCAACAGCGAAGCCAGAACAGAAAACAACCCTCGGGAAAAACGGGGCGAAGTCACCCGCAGGAAGACGGGCACAGGGGGAGTCAAGGCACAAGAACATTCAGACAGACGGTAGTCAGGTTTGGAGGGTCCAACTCTGGAGACGTAACGATCCCACATTGACCTCCACTGACTGCGCCCTCAAATAGGGCACTGATTGGTCCAATTAGAGCCAGGTGCACGGCCACGGCTGGACGTGGGGGAAACAGGCGCCCCCTGGAGGAGGCCGTGGGACACAGGAAGTGGGAGGGAACCTCACAGCTGCAGCTGTTTAATGCAGATGTTACAGTCATCAACTACAAAACAAGTAGAACAATAAAGCTGAAAAAGCCTAGCTGTGAAACAATTACTATTGAATTGATATTTAATGGGAAGGTTTTATTCATAGAAAAATTCCAAGGCTGGTAGTTGCTTACTCCATTCTGAGGGTTCTCAGACAATTTGCCTGTGTCTGTTGGACCAGCTGGATTTATAGTTGGAGATTCTGTAAATAAACACATATTTTATGATTTTGATAGTGCTAATAAGAATATAAACAACAATAATAATAATAATAATAATTAATAATACATATGTTATGCTGTTGATTGTGATTATTAGTATTATTGTTATTGTTGTTATTATTATGGAGAACATTTTCAAATATTTTTAACTATAATATCTGTATTATAGTTACATGCATATACATACATATGTATATGCATGTATATACTGTATGTATGTACACACATACACTGCCTGTTGATCTATGCCCACAGGTCCCAGCCTCATTCTGCCCAAAATGGCTTCCATCAAGCTCACCACCCAGAGGAAGGTCCACTGAGGGGAACGTAGTTTGGGTGGCAGTCATAGCTGTGGGTTGCAACAACCCAATCATCAGACCAAAACTCTGCCTATAAGGACATGGAATGTCACCTTGCTTATTGAGGAAAGGATGCCATGCTTGTGTGGGAGGTTGAGAGATACCAACTATACATAGGTGAGCTCACCTTCATGCACAGCAAGGCCTTTTGGTCTCACGATAGTTCTGTTCTATGAGTTGAACATCAATACAGAATACAGCTTTCTTAAAGTCCCTGAAGAGTGCTCCAACAATGGACACTTTTGTTCTACTTTTGGATTTCAATACCCCTGCGGGCAATGACAGTGGTATGTGGTGTGATTGAGAAGAGCAACCTCCCAGATCTGAACCTGAGTCATCTTCTGTTATTGGACATATACTAGTTACAGTTTGTCCATAACAGACACCATGTTCAAGCACAAGGGCATCCATCAGTGGAAGTCAAGCTTATCCCAAACAAGAATGCATGATGATAGATGATAGCTTATAGTCTGAAGCTAGCCCGCTCCACACCAGGCTCCAATGTCAGTGTGATGAGAAATTTACCACACAGGCAATTAGGTCAGTCTAAGATCAACCATATCAAGGAAAAATTATAGTCCTGTGTCACAGATTCAGAAGAGGTTCTGGACAAAGTTCTCTGGCTGTGATTAATCAGTGATGATTGTTATGACAATTTTGTTAAATCACAGCCTTGGTCCTTAACCCAATTTGTCCACTCATTGCATCTCCAGTTCCCAACATCATCACCAACCCCACCTCCATCCAGTGCTGTTGACTTCTCCCTTCGTCCCATTTCTGCCTCTGATATTTTGGAAGAACACATCAAGCTGCATTCAAATAAATATGCTTTCTACAACAGGTTTGATCTCATCATTAAAGTTGTGCCTCAATGTTCCATCTTGGGCCCGAATTTCTGCATCAGTATAAATTATATGGTCAAAGCTATT
Organism: Lagocephalus sceleratus; assembly: GCA_911728415.1. Classification (NCBI taxonomy): domain Eukaryota; kingdom Metazoa; phylum Chordata; class Actinopteri; order Tetraodontiformes; family Tetraodontidae; genus Lagocephalus; species Lagocephalus sceleratus. The sequence goes on along the minus strand of CAJVRN010000031.1, from coordinate 1,748,070 downwards.
GTGCCTCTTGGATAAACCTTTACGCTGACAAAACCATCATCTACTCATATGGTGCTTCACCCCCACTCTGTTGCATCCACCCTCCATCTCAGCCTCACTTCCATTGAGAAGTCTTTTCATGTCCCTCACCTGGTACTCAACTCGGGTGTATTTTATTTGCTCAGAAAAGTAGGTGTTACTTATCCCCCCCAAGATTACCCCTGCTGACCACACAGAACTGAAGTTCGTCATCTCATGGTCTCTGGCCTCAATTTCAAGTTTCACATCAATAACCTGCAAGCTAAATTTAAGGCCAAACTGTGATTTCTTATCCATAATAAGGACTCTTTTCACACACTCTGCCAAACATATTTGGGGGAAGATGACCATACTCCCTATGCTTGATTATGGTGAGGTCATCTAAAAAAGCCTCCAAGAGTGCTCTCAATCTGTATAAGCTGATAGGTTGGTCCTCCTTCTACACTAGGTGGAACTACTTGGGAAACCACTTCAATACCTCTACAAATTCCATCGCATCACATATTAGAGCAACAATAGTCAGCTGACTTCTGTATGCATTGATTCCCCTTTGGGCTTTTTTTTTATATTTGATCAGTTATTATGTAGTTTTTGACCATATTGTCTCTTCTTCAGACTGGTTGTCTGGTTATGTCCTGGATTAATGCGTTTTTGTTTTGTCCATAGGCTGTTTTTCCTGACCCTTGTGAAGTGGCTGTGATGTGGTATTAGAAACATAAATGTCAAAGAAAAAGTCAACTGCAAAGGCAATGCCAAAAAACAAATAAGTTAAACAAATTAAATAACAAAAATGTGTAGTAAGTACTATAAGTAGATATTCTGTCATTGCTTGTGATGCCCAACAGATTTTAACATAAAACCCTGGATGCAATCTGAGTAGTTGCAGAAAGACAAAGCTTCTTAAATGTGAGAAAACAACATTTCTGCAGCCATTTCTATCACCTTGCTGTGGCAACATTGCGGCTGACCAATATTACATAACATTGGCTATGTATTTCGTAATATAAACCTTTTTGTATGAAATACAATACATTGGTAAGGTATTTTACCTTTTGCAAGCCCTTGCTTGCAGCAGGTCTTGCATATGTTGTCGACCAAATTATTGAGCCATTGTCTTTTTTCTCTTTTATTTTTAGGAACCAGCTCATTGATGATGCCAGTTTCAGCTTCCAGCTTGTTGTCTTCTCCTCTCAATATCACCATAATAGTAATACCGATATGGAGGTATTGGTAAGGTGTGTCAAATGTGGTAGTAGGTGCAGTCTCCTAGAACCATTCTCCTAGAACCATTCTTGATGGCAACAGTGGTCTTGTAGGGGTGCACACAACCACAGTTCTCCTACAGCTGTTTGGCTGGAGGGTGCCCACACTTCATGTACTTGCTGTGACTGTGATATGAACCACTTTCTGATGAAACAACACTTCCCGTGACCCACTATGGATATTGACTATTGTTCTTTTGTCGCTATCTATCTCTCTATACCTATTGAGAGGCCTCTTATCATCCACCGACTGCTCTCCCCCAAGTACCAGTTCCCAGTTGCCCATGTTCACTGATCAAACTGGTCTTTGTGCATTACACCATGCTATCAATCCAACAATCAGAAGTGCATATCTGCCTCAGTGATACATGCCCACATCTCTCACCAGTAGTATAACTGTTTGTCACTTTAATTTTTATTGAGAATTCCTCCTTTATACAGATTTAAAACCTACATGTAAATACAAAAACTATAAACATATGGAAGTTACTGTCCTGGCAATTTGTCCATGTTCCACTTCCTGTAGCCTTATGCAGTCTTAATTGTTTTTTCAATTTGTAAATTTCTTGTACAAGGTGTTTCGATTAATCAAGTGTAGACATGTCTTCCCTTCTCCATTTTCTCATAATAGTTGATACTTTTTCCAAATACCAGGTTACAAAAATACAGTACTGTACAAGACATAAGAATCTTATTTTCAAGTACTTTCAATAAATTGTACAACATTTTCCAAAACTCTTACTGCATCGCATTTCCAAAATAAAATCTGTAAGTGATCCACATTCATTACCCCACAGTTACTCCACCAAGGCCTATTGTTGTTCAACTGTTTACTTGTGACCTTGGGTGAAAAAAAAAAAAAAAAATCTAATTTTTCCTAGAGAACTCGCTCCAGTTCCACAAACTAGTAAATATGTGATGTATTTTCTGCTTGTTTAGCACTCTTCAGTGATTTTTTGTCACGATCTCGCGGGGACGGAGGGTGGACCCAGACGCAGGCACAGGGTAACGGGGGAGAACAAAGGTTTATTTAAGCTCAAAAAACACAAAATACTCCTCAGCGCAGGAGGGAATAAGGGCTCTCAGGCCAACACAAAACACCCATGAGGGGAAAAAGTCAGGGAACGACAAACTATACCTCCCCGCGAACCGGGATGTCCAGGCGACGGACAAGCGGGAGTCTGGACACTCGGAGTTACCGGGACACAGGCTGGAAGGAGAGTCCAGGGTGAGTTGACGGCAGGGTCCAGCACGGGGGACAGACAAGGGAGCAATCGATGAAACGAAATCCACACAGCAACAAAACGAGCTTCTGCTGTCGGGGACGGGCCTTATGAAGGCCGGGTAATGCTGGGATCCAGCGCAGGTGCGCGGCCTCCCACTGGTCCCAGAACAGGGTTGGCGCCCCCTATGGGGAAGGAGGAGCGCCAGGCCCTGACAGTACCCCCCCCCCAACGGGCGCCTCCTGGCGCCCAAACAGGCTTGACGAGGGGAGCCGCGGGGGAAAGCCTGGAGGTCGTCTCCGTCCCGGACGTGGCGCTGCGGAGCTCACGACCGTTCCTCGGGACCGCATCCTCCCCCGTCCATTGGGCGCTGCCTTCCTAGGCCCCTCCAGCGGACGTCCAAAATCTCGGCCGGTACAGGCAGGTCTGAATCCCCCACCGGCTCGGACCGGGAGACGTGGAAGGCGGGGCGGGCCCCCAAGGACGCCTCGAGCCCCAGCCACACCACCGTGGGGTTGCTGCCTCCAACGGCCTCGAAGAGTCCCCCTCTTCCCCCCCGAAGTCCCGAGGGAGCACCTTGGGATACAGCGCTGGGTTGCCTGGGGCTAGGGGGGGAGGGTTAGATGAAGGAGACGCGTGTACCTGCTACCAGGTTCTCCTGTGTCGGTGCAGAAGTGCCCAGATCGACGGAGCTGTGGCCTCCTCCTCCTGCAGGCTCAGGGGGACCAGCAGAATCCGGGGAGACTGCAGACCCCGGGGGAACCACGGGCCCTGGGGTCCCTGGGGCACCTAGGGAATCTGGGGTGACTAGGGAATCTAGGGGAACTTCTGAACCTGAGGGAACCCCGGAACTTGGGGCACCTCCGGAATCGGAGGGGACTAGGGAATCTGGGGGAACCCTGGAACCTGGGGCACCTCCGGAACCTGGGGGAACTAGGGAACCTGGAGCGCCTACGGGATCTGGGAGGACTACAGAATCTGGGGGAACTAGGGAACCTGGAGCACCTACGGGATCTGGGGGAACTACGGAATCTGGGGGAACCCCGGAACCTGGGGCACCTCCAGAATCTGGGGGAACCCCGGAACCCGGGGCACCTCCAGAATCTGTGAGAGATTGCGGGACCTGGGGAGACTGGGGAACCTGAACCTGGGGAGACTGGGGAACCTGAACCTGGGGAGACTGGGGAACCTGAACCTGGGGAGACTGGGGAACGTGGGAAAAATGTTATCTCTTCTTCGCCCGGGGTTTGCAACTGACGTGAATGGCTACGGGGGTCAGCTGAGCCGGGCCCAGTGACGAGTCCAGCCTCTGCTCCTCCAGCAGCAGCCTCCTCCTGAAGGAGCTGATCTCCGAGTCGAGGAGCAGCTTCTCGTCCAGCAGGGTCTCATAGTCCTCCCGCTGGCAGAGTATCTGGCTCCTCATGGTCAACAGCTCTTCTTCCTTCTGGTGAAGGGTCCGCTGCCACACCTCTCGCTCCTGGTCCACGGTCTTCTGCAGGTCCTGCAGCCGACGCTCGTGGTCCCGACGGAGCTGCTGCATCGCCTCCGCCAGTCTGTTCTCAAACTCCCGCTGGCGTCCTGAGTCCACCTCTGCCAGCCGAGCCTCGTGGCGACTCTGGATCTCCCGGACCTCCTGCTCACAGGCGTTCCTCTGCAGGTCCAGCTGCTCCTTCAGGGCTCGCACTTGGTTCTCCATCCCCACTCTCCTCAGGATCTCTGCAGACACCTGGTTCTGGAGGCCAGTGAGGGCGTCGCCGAGGTTCCTGTTCTCAGACAGGAGCTTGCCATATTCAGCGTCTTTGGCGATGAGGGCCGACTCCATGCTCTGCCTCTGGGCCAGGGCGTTGGCCACATCACCCTCCAACCCGTGGCACCTGACTTGGAGTCTCTCCCTCTCGTTACAGAGTTTCCTGAGAGTGGTCTGCCGCCAGGCCTCCTCTGCTGCCAGCCCCTCCAGTGACCTGTGGATCTCAGCCAGTTCCCCCTCGTACTGCTTCCGTAGGTCACCCAGCTCCTGGCTCTTGGACTTGTCCCTGTCCTCCAGCTGCTGCTGCAGGGACGAGCGCTCGCTCTCCAGCTTCTGGACCCGCTGGATGTACTTGGCCAGGAAGTCGTTGAGGTGCTGGAGATCGTCCCGCTTCTGCCGGTCTGGTCTGGCCGCTGAGGAAGTTGTGCTGCCGCTGGACTGGAGTGAGGAGGGTCCCATTGGTCCAGAGCTTGGGGAGGACCCCGCCAGCAGCGCGAGCACAGCCACCTCCTGGTGGAGCAAGGCCATCATGTCCTCGGCCCTCATGAGACGCACCTGGTGGTCCCGCATGATGGCCTCCTCCTCCGCCAGACTCTGGGGTGTGCCTGCTGGGTCCATTTTCTTGGTCGGGTCGTTATGTCACAATCTCGCGGGGACGGAGGGGGGACCCAGACGCAGGCACAGGGTAACGGGGGAGAACAAAGGTTTATTTAAGCTCAAAAAACACAAAATACTCCTCAGCGCAGGAGGGAATAAGGGCTCTCGGGCCAACACAAAACACCCATGAGGGGAAAAAGTCAGGGAACGACAAACTATACCTCCCCGCGAACCGGGATGTCCAGGCGACGGACAAGCGGGGAGTCTGGACACTCGGACTTACCGGGACACAGGCTGGAAGGAGAGTCCAGGGTGAGTCGACGGCAGGGTCCAGCACGGGGGACAGACGAGGGAGCAATCGATGAAACGAAATCCACACAGCAACAAAACAAACAAAACGAGCTTCTGCTGTCGGGGACGGGCCTTATGAAGGCCGGGTAATGCTGGGATCCAGCGCAGGTGCGCAGCCTCCCGCTGGTCCCAGAACAGGGTTGGCGCCCCCTATGGGGAAGGAGGAGCGCCAGGCCCTGACATTTTTGACCTAAATTCTGATTCAGATTTCTCATGTATTTGGTTGAGTGTTATTTGATATGGAGTTTTTATATAATCCAGTTATAATTTTAACTCTGTATTGATTATGATTTGGATCACACCATTCACATCCATTCATATTCCATATTTCATGATGTACAATATATGTTTATCCAAATCATACTAGCATACACCCTGCAATGCTTTCATTGCCTGTTATTTAAACCCTTTATTGTGATTAGCTGGGGTGAAATTGCATTGATATGCTACCCACTTAAATGAATTGATGTTCTAAGTGTAACCACTTTTAAAGTGACCTTGGGATATTTGCCACAATTTTTCTCCTCCCAGGAGCAGAACTTATCTATCCACTGAAATCTGTGATGCTGCTGTAAGGTTTGAAGGGACACCCGTGTTGCCTCAGTGGGCTCTGTGGAGACTAATCGACACACTGCAGATCACTGTTAAACATCAGCCCATCGTACAGGCGAGGTCAGACCATGTGGCTGTCTGCTGTAAATATTCCCCTGTGTGTTTAGTCTAAGAACACTGTAAAACCAGAAAAGTTAGTTCAGCTCAAACTGCTTGAGGGAACCACTTGCCTTAAACTTATTAAATTGTACTACAAAAATGTAAGCATGAAAAATATTTAATTTGTATGAAATTAACTTGATAGACAGTTAATATAATCAATGACAAACACAATTTAGATCTGAGCTGTTTTCTTCTATCATCAAGATTTAAGATGACAACCTTCATGAACTTAAAGAAAATGCATTTTAAAGCCTGTTGGATTATCTATGGAGATGCCTGCACATATAAAAAAGCTACTGCCACAAAAACGATATAATATTTCATATCAGGGATGCAAAACCGTTGCCACAATCAGTAGTGTGAACAGCAAGGTATCTGTGCTCACTGAGGAAACATAATAGGAGTAAAAGGGGAGTAACAGTCAAAGAGGTTTGCCATGGTAATATGAAAGCTCTGATTGAATCAAAAGTGTGTCAACTACATTGCTGATTTTGAATGTCAAGATCGTCTGAGATAACGACATTCATTTTTTTGCTGAGGACTTTAAGGAAACTAATGCACTTGTGCAACAGCGGGTTACATGCTACACAAGGTGAACTCAGTTAAGCACACATTTCCACTGTCTGAGAGGAGGTGCAAAATGCACTCTACATAATGAAGTCAGTTATGATTGTGGGCATTTATGCCCATTTTTGCTCACTCTTAGACAATAATCCACAGCTGAAAAGATCAGAGAAAGTGCTATGCCCAAAGAACCAGCACCTACACGTATGTGTAATCTGTCATATCCAATGGAGAAGGTGTTGTAGGTAGGTTTGTGTGTGTGTGTGTGCGTGTGTGTGTGTGTGTGTTCATCAAGGACTAAAATCTGATGTTGCTGAGATGAGCCGAACACTACTCAACCAGCAATCCTCCACAGACAAGACCATTCTGGATAACTCGTACCCCTATCCATGACCTCACTCAACTACCAACATTTGTGGTGGTTCTTGCAGCTATCCACTCACTTAAAAATAATAAATCTTCTGGTACTGATGGCATACAAGCTGAACTGCTGATAAGTGGTGGATATCTCTGCACTAGAGCCATCCACCAGTGCATCACATGGGTGTAGGAAGACGAGATCATTCCTCAGCATTGGAGGGACACAAACATCGTCCCCATCTACAACTGAAAGGGTGACACGTCTATTTGCGATAACAGCAGGGGCATATCACTCGCTGTCCCTGGTAAGGTGCTGGCCAAGGTAATGTTGCGGAGGCTAATTACTGCCACCACAGAGCCTTTGCTCCCTGAGTCCCAGTGTGGATTCAGGAGCACGGTCAATATGATTTTTACAACACGGCAGCTTCAGGAAAAATGTCAGGAACAGCACCAAGTTCTATTTATTGCTTTTTTTGACCTCTCCAAGGCATGTGACACTGTCAGCAGGGAGCTCCTGTGGGGTGAGCTAGCAAAATCTGGCCATCCAGCCAAATTCATCAACATCATCCCTCCGTTGCATGATGGCATGATGGCTCAAGTGACTATTGAAGGACAGGAGTCTGCACCTTTTCCTGTGCACACAGGAGTACAGCAAGGGTGCGTGCTGGCACATGTGCTATTCAATGTGTTCCTCCTCTGCATTATCCAGCTTCTACATGAAGACTTGTGGTACAAGGCTGGTGTAGCTGTGGATTTTAGATTGGACACCTTCAACACCAAGAGACTAAAGGCAACCACGAAGATATACAGGCAGCTCATCCTTGAGCTGCAGTATGCAGACCACTGCACCAATGTCACCTACTCAGTACAAGACCTTCAGACCACGCTCACCGTGGCTATTAAGGCCTACAGCAGGGTGGGGCTGTCTGTCAGCACCAGCAAGCCGGAAATTGTCTGCCAGTGGAGTTCCACCACCCATGCACGCCACCTGTCTTCACCATCAACCATCGACCACTGACAATAACCCACTCCTTCAAATATCTTGGTAGACCTCACTGAGGATTGCAGCATTGACCTCGTGGTTCAAAACTGTATTAGGTGAGCAGCTGCCTTTGGGAGGCTGCAACGCAGAGTTTTTGTCAACAACAACTTTCACTTCCACACCAAGTTTCGGCTGTCTGTTTCACCACACTCCTCCACAGCTGTGAAGCATGGTTCATCTACAGCCACCACATCAAGTCCCTGGAGCGCTTCCACATAAGGTGTCTTCAGCCCATCCTGGGACTCAACTGGCAGGATCATGTGCCTCATTCTGACATACTTGCAAAGACTGGCTGCAGAAGTATCGAGACCACGATTGCCCAACACCAACTATGGTGGCTTGCACATGTGGTCTGGATGCCTCAAGACCGATTGCCCCATAGAGCGCTTTATGGTCAATTACATTATGGCCACCACTGGGCAGGAGGACCAAAGAAGAGGTACAAGAACCAGATGAAGACAGATGCTGAGGAAGTGCAACATAAGGGCCGAGGGTGTGTGTGTGTGTGTGTGTGTGTGAAAGAGAGAGTGCATGCATGCATGTGTACAGTAGGACAACTTGGTTAACAGTGTTTTTGTACAATGTGGGAAGAGATGCTCTTACAAAAACAAAAAAACTTTAAATGCCTAACCCTTCTATTTTTAATCTGTTTCTTAGCCAATGGTCCTTCCTGTTTTTGACAAATGCTCCTTGCCTCTCTCCCTTGCATATGTCTTCTCTGACCTGGCATGCATTCTTTCCGTTTTGTAGAAATATGGCCATATTGTGTTGTATTTGTGTACATCGACGACATACTATCATTACGATACTATATTTACTATAATTACTCAAGATCAAATAATCATTATTCATTACCTACTTATCATCGTTCTGTCTCTTATTGGATTGGAAATATAATTTCCTAGTCAAGATCATAGCACTTGTGATAGGTCTCTCTTTTTTCACCATTTTGTGTTTGCATTCCTGCATATACAAGACTGGAAGATGGATGAATAATATGGACAAGACCCAGATCCACTCGGTCATCACCATGGGAGTTTTATACTGTCAGGGAGAGGATGAGACACCAGTATTGAGGAGGCGGATACTAGTAATAAGAGCCAAGATATGTCAGAGGATGCTAAGAAAATGTGCCATCTTACCCTGTCTCTCCAGCTTCGTAAGTGTGTCTAATGAGCCACTTATTAAGTATTAACCTGTCATTTCATACAAAAAGGTTTATATGTTCATTAAAATTTAATGGACATACTTCACCATAACTACTATGGTTAATTCAGTCAGGCTCATAATTGAAATCAAGGTTTAAATTATTTTGAACCTGCTAAATACAAAATAAATCTGTCCCCAGGCGTGCCAAAACGGGCCAACCAGCACCCGATGAACGCCCTGGTCACGTCTGCTGTTGTAGTAGAAGAGAGCAGAACTGCTTCCGGCCACCTGGTGGTCCTGTCCACCATGTTGAGGAGGAAAGTGTATCCGCGAGAAGGGGGCAGGGGGCCCACCAGGTCTACATTCACATGGTCGAAACGCCTCTCCAGCACTCTAAACGACTCCAGGGGGGCTTTAGTATGGCGGTGGACCTTAGCTCGCTGGCACGCAACACACGAGGCCGTCCAGGCCGAAACGTCCTTCCGCAGTCCAGGCCACACAAACTTGGCTCCCACCAGCTTAGTCAAGGCCTTCACGCCCGGGTGAAAAAGGGAGTGGATGGCGTCAAAAACTCGGCGCTGCCAGTTGGTGGGCACCATGGGGCGCGGCTGGCCAGTGGAGACGTCACAGAGCAGAGTGGTGTTAGCCGCGGTGAACACCACGTCCTCCAACTGCAGTGAGGTGGGGCCGGTTCAGTAGGCCGTGATGTCACCCCAGCCTGGTCTGCCGCCATGGAGGCATAATCGAGCCCCAAGTGGACAGACCCGATAATTGCCCGAGAGAGGCAGTCGGCGACAAAATTGTCCTTGCCAGCCACATGGCGGATGTCCGTGGTGAACTCCGAAATTACAGAGAGCTGACGCTGTTGACATCCTGACCATGGCTCTGAGAACTTGGCCATGGAATATGTCAGGGGCTTGTGGTCCACGAACGCTGTGAACCGGCGGCCCACCAGTAGGAAACGAAAGTGCCTGGTGGCAAGGAAAAGGCCCAGCAGTTCCCTGTCAAAGGTGCTGTACTTGCGCTCGTTTTCACGGAGCTGCTCGCTAAAGAAAGCCAGCGGCTGCCAGGCTCCCCTAACACACTGCTCACACACTGCCCCCACTGCGTAGTCAGAGGCGTCTGTTGTCAGGGCGATCAGGGCAGAGGAAGATGGGTGTGCCAGCGTTGGCTAGCGCAGTCTTGGCGGCAACGAAAGCCTTATCCAGCTCCAGAGACCAGTCCAAACTGTCCTTAGGCTTCCTGCCCCACAGGGCGCCATACAGGCGTTGCATGAGCTGGGCAGCGTGGGGTATGAACCGGTTATAAAAGTTCACCATGCCCAGAACCACCTTCAGAGACTGTACTGTGCGGGGGCAAGGGAACTTGACGATGGCCTCCACCCTGGCAGGAAGAGGGACGGCCCCCTGGGGAGTGATATGGTGTGCAAGGAAGGTGATGGACAACTGGCCGAACTGGCACTTGGCAGGGTTAATGATGAGGCCGTGTTCACCTAGGCGCTCAAACAGCAACCGGAGGTGTGCCAAGTGTGTCGGAATGGAGCTGCTTGCCACCAAAATGTCGTCCAGGTAGCAGAACAAAAATGGCATGTCATGGAGCACAGAGTCCATCAGGCGCTGAAACGTCTGTGCTGCCCCCTTGAGGCCAAAAGGCATGCGTAAGAATTCAAAAAGGCCAAAGGGTGTAATGACTGCCGTCTTAGGAACATCCTGCGGGTGGACTGGCACCTGGTGGTACCTGCGCACCAGGTCCACCTGGTGGACTGGGGGCAAACCGTGGTGATGTGGTGTTCGACGCCGTGCTTAGCCACCACAGATGAGAACATGGGCGTGGTGAGGTCAGGGAACTTGGCGAGCAAACGCATGTAGGGATCCCTGGTGGCCACGGCGTTGGACAGACAGAGAGCTCCGCCCCCTCCAAGTGTGCAGGGGTATGAAGAGAAAGCCATGGCATCGATCAAAGACAGTTCTTAACGTCAACCAGCAGATTGAAAGTGCAGAGGAAATCTGCACCCAGGAGAGGTGTGGACACAGCCACCATAACAAAGTCCCAGCCAAAACGGCGATTTCCAAAACACACCTCCACATACCTGGTGCCGTATGTACGTATGGGTGTGCCATTAGCAGCGTCCATCTGGGGGCTGTGTGCATCAGTCAAAGTGTCCAGAGCCCATGCTGGCAAGATGCTGCGTTGAGCGCCAGAGTCGACCAGCAGCCGCCGGCCAGATAAGGAGTCGGTTATGAACAGCAGCCTGCAGTCACGGCCAGCGCTCACTGCTGCCAACGAGCGCCGGCCCTGGCGTTTCCCTGGCCCTTAAAACTGCACAGTTTGCGACATTGCTTTGCCTTGGCCCCAAACCTGGCATGATAGTAACAGAGTCCGTCGTCAGGCCGGCGACGCGACGTCACCGCAGCCGCAGTGTCCGCATGCATGAAGTTGTCCATAGGGAGGAGGGGGGGCGAGGGTCTTTGGCAGGGGGGCGAAGGGCTTTGGCGGGGGAGCAACACGTGGACCAACTGCTGGTGGTTGGCGAGGAAAACCCTATCCGCTTCGGCAGCCAGGGCCCGATAGTCCTTGGAGGAAGAGAGGGGGGGAACTGGCAAGGGCTGTGCGCACGGGCGTTGGAAGCTGGCGCAGGAAAAGGTGTGTGAACAGGAATGAGTGATCAGCCGATCCCAACACCGAGAGCATCTTTTCCATCAGTTTCAACAGCTTGTTATCACCGAGACCGTTCAGCGACAACAGGCGGTCCGCTTTCTCCAGTTCAGACAGTTTGTAAAGTTGCAGTAGAAAAGCCTTAAGAGCAGCATACTTGCCGGTAGCCAGTGGCGTTTCCAACAACCTCATCACTTGTGCCGTGGTCGATGAATCCAGCGCTGCCACAACATGGAAGTACTTTGTGACATCCTGTGTAATTCCCCTGAGCTGGAACTGAGCTTCGATGTGCTGGAACCACGGCCGGGGGTTGTGTTGCCAAAAGTCAGGCAGTTTAATGGTGGCCGCATAGGCAGCAGCGTCATTGTCTCTGTCATCGAACATAGTCAGGCGTGTTCGCGGGGTCACCAATGTGGAGGATGAAAAGACGAGGACAGAGGTGTAGGTTCCGAGTCTTTTTACTTTCCCAAAAACAGGTACAGCACAGACACAACCACCGGCAGAAGTAAGACCGGCAACTTCCCACGTAACTTCCCGCAAAACTTTCCGCGGGTCCAAGAACTACCTTATCCATAACCCCCCGTTCCCTTAAAGGGTAAAACATCCCTTGGTGAAGGTCTCCCATTCCCTTAATGTGGCTCACCACAATAGCAATAGAGTAAAATATGATTGTTCAGAATAAAAATTTTCATTATTTCCAATCAAAGCATCCAACTTTAGTATACACACAGGTGTATGACTTTTTAAATAATACTGAAAAGCCATGAATGGAGCAATGAAATCAAGGTCCTTGTAGCGTATTGGCTTGTCTGTGTCAGGAATGCTGACACATGCAAGAAATAGACCCAAATACACAACTATCTGACACAAGGTTTCTTACCAAAAGAAAGGGTAGTCTGTAGTATTCTTTTAACAGATGAGAGAGACACTAATCAAACTATAAACAATGAAATACAATTCTACATTTTAAAAAAGACCATGATTTAACACACAAAAACAGAGCAAAAATATGTTGTCAGTCTGTCCTGTGACAGTTCTCTGCTGTTTCAGTCACTGGAGGAGGCTTTTTAACATCAGCTTGGTCTCCTCAATCCTGCTATGATCATAGCTGCTTGCACAACTTTATTTGCTTCTGGTTGATTTCCCATTTCTTTAACTTTTTTTTTTTTTTCAATTTGTTCCTTGAAGTTGGAAAAGTGTTAAGGAACAGCAAAAGCCTCGATCCACAATGCAAACACAGAAGCAGTTGGCAGATTCAAGAGTTTTACACTGCCCCAAGCACAAGGCAGTGCATGGCTGGGCTGAGTGGAAGGCAATGATGAACTAAACAGGAGAAGAAAGCATGAGGCAGGCAGTCCAAGAAAATTTGCACACTAATAATTACAAATGAGTCTTAAGGAGCCAAAGTGTTCCCATAGGAAAGTTAACAATGAATTGGCAAGGAGTTTAAAGCTGTGCATAAATGTGAGACGATTGCCTCACGTGAGCTGCAGGTGTGTAGAAGTGGAGCAGGAGCCAGAGGTAGGTCAGCCAGGCCCAGCCTGAGACCAACAGGGAAGGAAAATGAAAACCAAAAATTTCAACCACACAAAGGTCCAACTTTATTTTGATTTTGAAGTCATGAATTCTTGATGATGTACCTACAATATAGTAATTTTGTCATTTTTTATGTCAGTTTTAGAAAAATTCTCATAATTTTTTTTGGAGCTGATTGTTAACCTTGCTATCTTGAACGAGACCATCATACTCAGTTCAAGAGCTCCAGAGCTCAATATCATGTATTATATGACATTAAAACTATTTACCATATTACCTGATGATGTATGTAAATAATTTATGTATTATTGTATATTATATTACTATTACTATATCATTAAATAAATACAATGAAAAGCAAAATTCTGTTATTAAACAGCAAATAAATTCTTTGCTCTTTAAATCATTTAAATAAAAATACCACAAGACCAAGTGCAACTTTTTTGATAAACAGTAGTATTTAAGAAGAAATGTTGTCTACTTTGTCTGTGGTATAACTCCCATAAAATTGAGGCTCCAAAACTAGAATTAATATCATGAATATTAAGGTTTTGACACAAATATAGTGCAAATGTGGTTAGATTAAGATAAAGAACAAGAAAAGGAAAAACTACACCATAATAAAGGCATAATATAATAAAGTATCTATGTGGCTGGGTTTTTTTTTGTTTTTTGCTTTTTTTTAACTACCCTTTATTTCAGAGTAACAAGGCAAAACATGATGTCACACACAGCACAGTGTCTGTACAGCAGTAAAAATGCATGCTAATGAAGAAGTTGTTTACAGCACCATTTTTGAACTGATGGAGGTGTAGCAGCTGATGAAATTATGAGCAGACGGTAAAGAGGAGTGAGAGAAGAGTAAAACCTGTATCAGTGGCCTTTTGTGTGGCAACGGCTGCTCCCTCTGTACAGACGTGTGTCTGGGGCTAGGAAGGAGGTATGATGTGAGTAGTTTTGCAGGAACAGATTATTTCAAAATTTTTCACTGTCCTTCCACTGATTCTGTCCTTGCTCATAATGAATAACAATTTAATTGATAAATATCATGTCTAAGAGCAGCTTTTTTGGTTCCACAACTCCTTTTTAAAGGTCAGATTATGTGCTCCTTTCCAAAAGTTTACATGTTCCTTCATGTGTAAATGAAACCTTGGTAATGTTGTTATAGTTATGTTTAGTGAAAAGTGATATGTTGGAAAAAAAGAAGTATTGCACAGTCAAACTAAAAAACACAGTTTCACATGAATGGCATGTGCACAACAAAGACATGTGGGGGTGATGTGAGGACAGCTTCACATAGGCGGATCCTTGCACAGGTAGATGTGGTTGTATAGGAGAGATAACCAGATCGAGGCTGGGATTATTCAAATAATTCAAATGTTATGTAACAGTAGAGCGGAAGTCCAAAACAGACCATCAGTTTTGAAAACACATTCAATGTTAAGTAATCTGCCGTAGCCTGTATTTGTCTCAAAATGGTCCATTTGATACTTCCAATCAATTTACATTACTGTAAATTATGTTACAGTTGAGCTGATTTGAATAATTCAGGCCTCATACTGTGTATCTCCTCAAACACAAGCACAGCTCCCTATACAAGGAGTCACCTACGTGAAGCTGTCCATCAACGAAGAACTCTGCTTTATATCACCATGTTGGATGTTATTTTTATTCAACATAAACACGGTTGACTCTTGCCACATTGCTACAATGATGGAACTGTGCTTGTAGTAGTCAAATTGTACACTGGCAGGTGTTGCAGCTCATTTTTTCATCCAATCTGATGGACATGTTAGGTTACATGATTTGATGATGTGGTGCAAAGCCTCTGAGAGGCAGAAGACACGGGTGGTGCAGAGCATCTGTGGGCAAAGCTAACAGTAGCTACAGGGAAAGCAGCTGTGCTGAGTAGGACTGTGAAACTGGTATGTTTATAGTCCAACTTCATGTTGTTTTTTTTTTTGACAAAGAACATTACTAACATTTTATTTAGACATCAAGGTACCATGTTGATTTGCAGGGAAAAAAAAGTCACCTTTAACATTTAATTAGTTGTCGAAATGTGGAAATAGTGCAGGGTTTTACAACAAAATGACTTTCAAGCAAAAACTGAAAATAAATTATTAATGAATTGTGATTAATAATAATTACATATGTAACAGGCAAAATGTTCACAAAACAAGTGTGCATTAATTATTTCATTTTTGTCAACCTTTCTGAATAATAATAACAATAATTTATAATGCCTATTTCCTACAATCCAAAAATGTAGGCGTCAACACATTGCTGATTCATCAGTACTCTTGTCATGACTAAACCTCATAGGTGCCTCAGCCTGTGCAGGGCCCAGATAGAGCTAATTATACTCTGAATCTGAGCCAGGAGTGTCATGATGGTGAGCACAGCAACACTTTTGTTGAGTTTGTTCATGAAACCGAAGGAGGGCTGGCATGTGACTGCATCTCAAAAACAAATCTACGTCTGAATGTTGGAACCAGTCACATGGAGCATTTGTTTTGCAGTATGATCAACCTTACTTGCTGACTGATCCTTTTGCTAATTGGGATCCTGGCAGTGCCACTGTTAATTATATTTCAGTCCTTAGAGTCTTGTCACTTTTTTTTCTCTTTTGTTATGGAAGTCCTGCAGAGCGAGAGAGCTCGCAAGAGAACATTTCTGCTCATTTAGTTAAAAGATGAGAAAACAGTCACCACAAAAAAAAAGACTAAATTAATTGTTGTCTGAAATCATGGGCTCAGCATGCCTGATGGAAGGAAGCCTTGAAGATGAAAGTTGCATGCAAAGGAAATGAGTTGGAGAGGTTTCTAATTTGGGAGCGTGGAAACAAATGGTTCTCTTCCTCGCACAATCATTCCCAGTCTTAATTCGTCAATATCTCAGCCAGCATGTATTTTCTCACTTTACAGTGTTGCTCGTGTGCATGCTTCCTCCTCTTCCTTCTTTTTTTGTCCTTCTTTCTACTGATTGCCATTCATGTTTTGGAAGCAGTCGGGGTCCAAAAGAGCTAAGGATCTTTTCTCTACAGTGATGAGAGGGAACTGATGGATAAGCAGTGGATGTGCTGAAGGAAGACTACTTGTATCAAACAAGACTGTGTTGATCTAATTTTCATAAATTTCAGAACTACCATTCTCATCATTACATTTCATTTTAACCCTAATCAATTGCTCCAAGACTGTGACAGAAGCTTCCTCTAAAATAGTGATTCTTAACCTTGTTTTTTTCAAATTCAAAACATAGGTATATGTTTTGCCGGTGCACAAAATGAACCATGCATTAACATCACTGTGTTCAAAGAACAAAACCATGAACTTACAACAAATTACACAACTTTTCACAAAAACATGACCTTTTTTAATACTACCACTGTTGTGAAACGACGTTGCGGTCTGGACCCAAGTGCAGGACACGACAGGGTGGTGGGTTTCCCACGACGATTTATTCCAACAGTTTTTCAACAAATTACAAAAACAGCTCTCGCTCTCGTGAACAGTTCGACAACAAAACAATCATCTGACAACCCACCAGAGACAGGTGAGGTCCTTTAATTGATGACCAGATGAGACGATTGGCAACAGGTGCGCAGGAACTGCTCGGGGCTGCCGGTTGCCAGTGCCCCCCCGTGGGGGACGCCGGAACCCCACCCAGGAAAACTGAGGCCGCCCCGCTGGCTCCCAACATCACCTCCCCCCTAACGGGCGCCTCTACGCGCCGTGCCCGGCTTGTCGGGGTGAGCCTGGTAAAACTCCCGCAGCAGGTCCGGGTTGAGGATGTGGCGGCGGGGGTTCCACATCCGGTCCTCCAGACCAAATCCCTCCCAGTCGACCAGGGACTGGAAGCCTCGACTGCGCCGGCGAACGTCCAGACGGTGAAGGCTGGTGCTCCCTCGATGACTCGCTCCGGAGGAGGGTCGACAGCGGGCGGAGCCAAGGCTGACTCCGTCACTGGCTTGACCCGAGAGACATGGAACATGGGATGGACCTTAATCGATGCAGGGAGCCGGAGGCGTACGGTGACCGGGTTGACTACCCGTTCCACCTCAAAGGGACCCACGAACCGCGTCGCCAGCTTCCTAGAGTCCACCCGCAGTGGGAGATCCCGGGTGGACAGCCACTTCTTCTGCCTGGGACGGTAGGTGGGGGCCACGGACCTGCGATAGTTCGGCCACCACTGTGACTGTGCGGAGGAGCGAAGCAGAGAGACACACACCTGACGCCAGATCCTCCTGCACCGACGTAGGTGCGCCCGGATGGATGGCACCGCTGCTTCCTCCTCCTGGTAGTCGAACAGCGGTGGCTGGTATCCCTGGGCTGCCATGAAGGGGGAGACGCCCGAGGCCGCTGAGACCAGAGTGTTGTGGACATACTCCACCCACGCCAGGCAAGAACTCCATGTCAAGGGTCTCCGTCTGGCCGTTGGACTGAGGGTGGTACCCCGAGGAGAGACTCACCGTGACCCCAAGTGCCGCGCAGAAACTCTGCCACACCCGGGACCCGGTCGGACACGATGTCCCTGGGGATGCCGTGCGGCGAAAAACGTGCTGCACCAGGAGTTCTGCCGTCTCTGTCACTGAGGGGAGCCTCTGGAGGGGGACAAAGTGGGCCGACCTAGAAAAACGGTCCACAATCGTCAATATGGCGGTGTGTACCCTGGACGGCGGTAACCCCATCACGAAGACCAACGTAATGTGCAACCACGGGCATCGGGGCACCGCCAGGGGGTGGAGAGGGCCCGCGGGAGGCTGGTGGGATGACTTCCCACGGGCGAAGATGGGGCAAGCTGCAACGTAGGTCCTTGGACCATGGAGGGCCAACAGAACCTCTGGCGCAGCAGGTGGAGAGTCCGAGTAGTTCCGGGATGGCAGGCCAGTCTGGAGGAGTGCCCCCACTGCAACACCACGAAGTGGGCGGACTCCGGAACGAACAGGGTATTGGGGGGGGGCCCTCGGGTCGGTGGTGGAGCACTGCACCTCCCGTACACGTTCCTGAACCTGCCAAGTTGCCGCCCCGACGATGCAGGCTGGTGGCAGGATGGGGGCGGGTGTGCGGGCTGGAGAGCTTGCCGTGAACTGGCGGGAGAGGGCATCTGGCTTGGCGTTCCTAGACCCCGACCAGCAAGTGACTATGAAGTCAAACCGGCCCAGGAAGAGAGCCCAGCGCGCCTGCCGTGAGTTCAGGCGCCTCGCTCCCCGTAGGTAGGCCAGGTTCTTATGGTTGGTCCACACAATGAACGGTTCGGGAGCGCCCTCCAGCCAATGCTGCCCCTCCTGGAGCGCCAGCACCACCGCCAGCAGTTCTCGGTTCCCCACGTTGTAATTCCGCTCCGCGGGCGTTAGGCGACGACTGAAGAATGCGCACGGGTGCAGCTTCTCATCCTAGGGACTGCACTGAGAGCACCGCCCCTCCCCCCGTGTCCGACACATCGACCTCCACCACAAACTGCCTGGCCGGGTCTGGGTGGCAGAGGATGGGTGCCGAGGTGAACAACCCCTTCAGGCGTTTGAAGGCCGTCTCTGCCTCCCCCGTCCAGGCGAAGGGGCGGAGCACCGAAGTGAGTGTGGTCAGAGGGGCGGCCACCCGGCTGTAGTCCCTTATAAAGCACCGGTAGAAATTGGCGAACCCGAGGAAGCATTGGAGCTGCTTCCGCGTGACGGGAGTCGGCCACTCTGCCACCGCCTGTACCTTGGCCGGGTCTGCAGAGAGCTGCCCCTGCTGGATCACAAAACCGAGAAACGAAACCTGCGGCCTATGGAACTCACACTTCTCCGCCTTAACAAACAAACTGTTCTCCAACAGGCGTCTCAATACCAGCCGAACGTGCTGCACGTGCTCCTCCTGTGTCTCGGAAAAAATGAGAATGTCATCAATGTAGACAAACAGGAATTTGTGCAGCATGTCTCTGAGAACATCATTGACTAGAGCCTGGAAAACAGCAGGAGCGTTAGTGAGACCGAAAGGCATAACGCAGTACTCGAAGTGACTTGAAGGCCGTCTTCCATTCGTCCCCGATTCGAATACGCACGAGGTGGTACGCATTACGAAGATCCAATTTGGTGAAAAAACGCGCGCATTGGAGTGGGGCAAAGGCGGAGTCAATGAGGGGCAGCGGGTACTTGTTCTTTACCGTGATCTCATTGAGACCACGGTAATCAATACAGGATCGTAGTGACCCGTCCCTCTTCTTAACGAAAAAAAAACCAGAACCTAACGGTGACAAGGAGGGACGAATAAATCCGGACGCAAGAGAGTCGCTCACGTATCTCTCCATTGCCTCCCGCTCCGGGCCGGACAGATGGTAAAGGGCCGCCCCGCCGGCTCCCAACGACCACAATGAAATGGTTTTAATTTTTAACCTTATGTATTCCAACAATGAACTTCTTATTCTTTTTAACATTTCAGCGATCACTTAATGAAATTAGGTGATGGCTGTGTGTCCCAAGTCGACGACTGAGCGCACCATATTCCCTGCAGTACAGATTGGCAGAACTGCAGTACAGAATGTAGCATGATCACCTGCAGCCAGTGATGGCCAAGTGGGGCGTGTCATCATGAATCATATGAGTCAGGTGCATGTCTTGACCTCCTCCGATTGAGTGATTGGTTGTCTATCTACATGGGTCAGCCCTGCGATTGACTGGCGTCCAGTCCAGGGTGTACCCTGCCTTCGCCCAATGTGCTGGGATAGGCTCCAGTCCCCCCGCGACCCTTAGGGGAGAAATACATGGTTAGAAAGTGAGTAAGAGAGAGTATATACTTATATATATATATATATATATATATATATATATATATATATATATATATATATATACAGAGAGAGAGAGAGAGAGAGAGAGAGAGAGAGAGAGATTTGAGATTTTACAAAAATACTTTATTACAGTTTACACAGGGGCACAAGCGCCCTGTTCAGAACACAAAATCAACAATAAATAAATAAATACTAAAAAACAGCGATACAACTATCCCATAAGGGGTTGTGCAAATTGCAAATTGTCTTCTTTTACAGTGTATAGTACATCATTGTAACACTATATTTCACAAAATCGGCTGAGGTCATTCATCATTTTAAAACCATTAAAAACACCTTTTAAAGCATTAAAAAGTACAGTGAGTCGTTCACACTCACTGTACGCGTGAAACAGGATTTAAAAACACTCCAAAAAAGAAGCTGGCAAACCCCTTAAATTTAAACTTTTGAAATCAGTTAAAAACAGAGCAGCATCCAGTCCCAAGTTGCTCACACGTCTGAGTAAGCAGCTGGCCACATCCCTCCACACTAAGTCAGGGGGTCCTGTCAGGTACCTCTGTACAAACTGTAGCCTGAAGGTGGCTGTTCTACTGGCCAGGTGGATGAGGCCCTGGCCCCCTTGGTCTCTGGATAAAAACAGTACTGACTGTGGAACCCAGTGGTAGCCGCCCCAGAAGAAGTTGACCAGTTTAGCCTGGATCTGGGACAGCAGGCCTGGAGGTGGCTCTAAACAGGCCAAATGGTGCCATAGCAGATCAAGAAAAAGCCTTTTCTTGATCTAAAGAAAGTAGACCAGCATTCATCCCCGATGTGTCAGGGTCTGGGCACCTCCTCACCCATAGGGGGCGCCAAACCCTGACATGGGGCCAGCAGGAGGTCGCGCACCTGTGCTGCATCCCGCAAATTACCTCCCCTTCTTAAGGCCTGGGTCCGACAGTGGAAGCGGTCGGAGCGTACACTGTTGTCTGTTGGACTCCTGTTCCCCGTTAGACTCCCGTCCTGAACCCCGTGCCCGTCTACCCGGATCCCCGCTTGTCCGTTCCCCGGACATCCCGGTTCGAGGTAGAGTTTTTGTTTGTACTGTTTCCCGTGTGGGGGTTTTAGTGTTAGTCCGAGAGCCCTTGTTTCCTCCCGTAGCGGAGCGCTTTATGTTCTACGTTTTATTAATTAAACCTGAGTTGTGCACCCGCTACCCTGCGTCTGCGTTTGGGTCCACCATTCCGAGTCCACACCGGACACCGGCGTGACAGAACGCTCCGACCTAAGAATGGACCCAGCAGACATGCTGCGGGTTCTGGAGGAGGCCCGGGCGGCGAACCAGAGAATGGCTGCGGTCGCAGACAGCTTCCTGCAGCGCCCGGGCCAGGTCACCGACCTCAGACCTACAGCACACGGCGCCGCGAAGATGGCAGCGGCCCCTCCTTCCGTTCCGACTCTTCAGGCCGGTCTGTTCTCTGAAGCCGGCCGCCGCAGCAGCACCGCGGCCGCCGGCCTGCACAAGTCCGGTGCCTACCAGAGCTGCATCCTGGAAAGGGACGATCCCTGGCACTTCAACAACCGTCTGGCCGACCATATCCAGCGGGTCCAGGAGCTGGAGAGCGAGCGCTCGTCCATGCTGCAGCAGCTGGATGAGCTGGCAGCAGAGAAGGTCCGGCTGCAGGCCGACTGCGGGAACCTTCGGGACGAGAAGGAGGGACTTCAATCCAGTTGCCAGAAGAAGGAGGGTGAGCTAGCCTATGCCCAGGTCCGATGAAGGCCGAGACAGCGCTCATCTCGAAGGACACTGAATGCCGCAAGCTTCAGTCTGAGAACAGGAACCTCAGCGATGCCTTCGCTGACCTCCAAGGCCAGCTGGAAAGCATGGAGGGGGTCCTGTCAGATTCGAAGAACCAACTATCTGCTGAGACCCTGAGGAGGCTGGAGATGGAGAGCCAGGTACTGACTCTGAAGGCGCAGCTGGACCTTCAGAGGGACAGCTGTGAGCAGAAGATCCTGGAGATCCGAAGCCGCCACGAGAGCCAGTTGACGGAGGTGGACTCAGGACGCCAGTCCTGTACCATGTAAGTAATGCAGCAGCTCCGTCAGGACCACGAGCGTCAGCTACAGGACTGCCGGGACGAGACGCACCGAACCTTCAGCTTAAGGCTGCAGACCGCCGAACAAGCTGCGTTGGAGATGAACGACAGCGCTTTGGCCACCAGGGACGAGCTGGAAGGCGTCAAGCTGAGGGTGGAGACTTTCAGCACTCAGCTGCACCAGTACCAGGTTGAGAAGATGGTACTGGAGGCCCACTGCCAGGACCTGCAGAGAACCGTGGACCAGGAACGAGAGGTGTGGCAGCGGAGGCTTCACCAGAAGGACGAGGAGCTGCTGACCATGAGGAGCCAGATGCTCAGCCAGCAGGAGGACTACAAGAACCTGCAGGCCGTGAAGCTGGCCCTCGACCTGGAGATCAATGCCCTCAGGGAGAGGCTGCAGGTGGAGGAGCAGAGGCCGCGCTCGTCGCCGAGACCGTCTCAGCTGTCCACCATCGCAGTACGCGGCAGCTGCAAACCCCGGGGCAAGAAGAGGAGACAGGAGGTCCAGTCTCCGCCCCAGGTCCAGTCTCAGGTCCCGTCTCCGCCCCAGGTCCAGTCCCAGGTCCAGTCTCCGTCCCAGGTCCAGTCTCCGTCCCAGGTCCAGTCCCAGGTCCAGTCCCAGGTCCAGTCTCCGCCCCAGGCAGAGCCCCAGGTCCCGTCTCCGCCCCAGGTCCCGTCTCCGCCCCAGGTCCCGTCTCCGCCTCAGGCCATGTCTCCGTCCCTGGTTCAGTCCCAGGCCCAGTCTCCGCCCCAGGCCCAGTCTCCGTCCCAGTTCCAGTCGCAGTCGGCAGGGGCTGCAGGCAACCCAGGTTCAGTGGATTCCGCAGTCCCCCCAGATTCCGCTGGTGCCCCAGGTCCCCCAGAGGCCACAGGAGGAGGCTGCAGTTCCGTTGCTCCGAGCGCACCAGCGCCCATGCCGGAGAGCCTGGTGGCAGGTACATGCGTCCCTCCATCGCTTAACCCTCTCCTCCCAGCCCCAGACAACCCAGTGCTGGATCCCGAGTCGCTGTTGTCGCTGACCCAGAGCTGTTGGGGAAGGGCCTGTCAGGTTCCGGCACGTTACCCGCGGGACGGCCGAGCTCCATGATCTCCGCCAGGGCCGCCCTCCCCAGGATCACTCGTCTCCGCCGGAGCGCCCAGCTGCTGCGTGTCTCCTGTCAGGTCAAGAGGTTCCCTTGGCTCTTCGGGGGGACGAGGGGTACCCGTCGAGGCCGACCGAAGGATCGACCCCGCGGCGGTGCAGCTGGGGCTCTCGGCGTCTTTGGAGGCCGCCCCCGCCTTCCACGTCTCCCGGTCCGAGCCGGTGGTGGGTTCGGACCTGCCTCCACCGGCTGAGATTTGGGACGTCCGCCGGAGGGGCTGAGGATGGCAGCGCCCGGTGGACAGGGGAGGATGCGGTCCCGAAGAATGGTCGTGGACTCCACAGCGCTTCATCCTGGACGGAGACGACCTCTGGACTTTCTGCCACAGCCACCCCGTCAAGCCTGTTTGGGTGCCAGGAGGCGCCCGTTGAGGGGGCGGTAATGTCAGGGTCTGGGCACCTCCTCACCCATAGGGGGCGCCAAACCCTGACATGGGGCCAGCAGGAGGTCGCGCACCTGTGCTGCATCCCGCAAATTACCTCCCCTTCTTAAGGCCTGGGTCCGACAGTGGAAGCGGTCGGAGCGTACACTGTTGTCTGTTGGACTCCGGATCCCCGCTTGTCCGTTCCCCGGACATCCCGGTTCGAGGTAGAGTTTTTGTTTGTACTGTTTCCCGTGTGGGGGTTTTAGTGTTAGTCCGAGAGCCCTTGTTTCCTCCCGTAGCGGAGCGCTTTATGTTCTACGTTTTATTAATTAAATCTGAGTTGTGCACCCGCTACCCTGCGTCTGCGTTTGGGTCCACCATTCCGAGTCCACGCCGGACACCGGCGTGACACCGATGAACTGGAGACCTCCAAAACATCCCTAATGAGGCAGACATTGTCCACCATTGACCTGCCAGGTACACAGTAGGTCTGGTCCTGATGGATGACCTGCTCCATAGCCTCCTTCAGCTGGATGGCTAAGGCCTTAGAGAGTATATTGTAGTCTGTGCAGAGGAGGGACACAGTGCACCAGTTCTTTATGTCTTGCAGGTTCCCTTTTTTCGGCAGGAGGATGATGACAGCACTCCTGCAGGATAGTGGTAGGGAGTGATGAGACTCTCGTTAAAGACTTCTAGGATGTCTCAAGCGAGGATGTCCCAGAAAGCCTTGTAAATCTCCACCATGCTACAGTCCGTCGATGCCCGGGGCCTTTTGGCCCTGCATTGACTGCAGGGCAGCGTGCAGTTCTTGTGCTGTCAACGAGCACTCCATCCGGTGGTTGGTCTCTTTGGAGACCCTGGGCAGTCCTTGACTAAAAGCACTAAAACCATTAAAACAGTCTTTGTCATCTTTAAAATCAGTCTTGTATAAAGAGGCATAAAATTCCACCGCTCTGTTCCTGATCTTCCCCGGGTCGGTCAGCTCCTGCCCCGTGTCCGACAGCAAGGCGTGGATCAGCTTCCTCTACTCAGACTTCCTCTCAAGGCCGAAGAAGAAGCCAGAGGGTGCATCCATCTCCGAGATGCTCTGGACTCTGGACCAGACCAGGGCGCCCTGTGCTCTGGTACCTAGCAGGTTGGCCAAAGCCATCTTTTTGGTCTTGAGGATTCCAACAGATCCTCCGTTTCCTTTGGACTCATTCAAACATTCAAGCTCCACAATCTCAGTCTCCAGATCCCTAATAGATCCAGTGATGTGACGAGTAACATTGAGGGTGTGCTGCTGGCACAACATTCTGATCTGTGTCTTTCTGTAGTCCCACCACTGTTTTAGGCAGCTAAACTCACCTTTCCTCTGCCTGAAACCAGCCCAAAAGTAACTAAGAGAATCTTTAAAACCCACATCAGATGCTAAAACAGAATTAAAATGCCAGTAGGCGCTTCTTAGTAAAATGTTAATAAAAACGGCACATAAAACCAAAGCATGATCAGTAAAACCTACAGGCACAATATTAGATGATTTAAACACATTAAAATTATGTTTAAAACAGTAAAAGATATCTAAACGAGCTAAAGACACCCTATCTTCTCTAATGTGGGACCACGTAAACTGTCTGCAGCCTGTGTGAGACCTTCTCCACACGTCCACCAACCATGGGAGTAGACCAGCTGTCTCAGGACCTGCTGGGAGGACGGATGTGGCTCCACATGGTTCCGGTCTAAAAACTAATCCGCAGTGCAATTAAAATCACCACCCAAGAATAAATAATTGACAGAACCACAGCCCCAGAGTTTATTGTTGAGTGTCTCTAAAAAGGTCTTCCTCTCTGCACCACTGTTGGGAGTGTACATGTTAATAAAAGCAGCACCGTACTGGTCAAACTGGGCCGTGATTAAAAGGCACCTTCCTTGAACAACATGATCAACAGTAAAAGATGTTGGGTTAAAATTCTTAGAAAAGAGGATCCCCACCCCGGCACTGAGGGCTGTGCCGTGACTTAAAAACACCCTCCTCTCACATCTCCTGCACCAATCTGCCTCGTTTAAAACATCACTGTGAGTTTCTTGTAAAAACATGACATTAATCGTCTTTAAAATCATTGTTTCATACACTAAAACTCTTTTCTTCTCCTCCTCCCATCTTTACATTAATTCCCTCCTAACTTTAAGAATCAGTTTTTTCAGTCTAAAAACCTCCTGATCAGTAAAACCTGACTCAGCCTTATTTTTTGTGTGGCATCTGGCAGAAAGATAAAAGTGCTGTTTGTCCTGAAAGTAGTGTTCAATGTTTACCCCATTCATATTTTTTGTCTCTTGTAAAAATGCTTTAAACATTTTGGGAGGGTAGGACTTAAAACAATCAATCAATCAATCTTTATTTATATAGCGTCTTATACAATCAAAATTGTTTCAAGGCACCTCCAGAATCCCAGGACCTAACCCCAGACAAGCAACAGTGGCAAGGAAAAACTCCCCTTTAACAGGAAGAAACCTTGAGCAGGACCAGGTTCATGTAGGGCGACCTTCCTGCTGATGGCCAGGTGGGTAAAGAGAGAGGAGGAGAGGGAGAGGAGAAGGAGAAGGAGAAAGAGAGGAGAAGAAGAAGAAGGAGAGGAGAGGAGAGGAGAGGAGAGGCACGGCACAGAACACAGAAACACAGACAAAAACACACTATACAACAGCGGGCCAGATGTCATCATGCAGCTCCGAAGGCGGCGATACCTGTAAATAAATAAATAGAGGGGGGGGGCAGAAAAACTACACAGGAATCTGCATGACTAGTCTGCTTGATGAGTAGGAGGGAAGGAGAGGAGAGGAGAGGAGAGGAGAGGAGAGGAAACCATGACCCAGTGGGGCGACAGAGGCCTGTCAGGTGATCATGTTTCCAGACCCCAGCAGCCTTGGCCTATAGCAGCATAACTAAGATGTGACGTAACGATTAGACGACCCCCTAAGTATGATAATTTGTCTATCTATGATAGTAACTGGAACTACAGAATTAGTTACAATAAGCTTTATCAAAGAGGTAGGTTTTAAGTCTGGTCCTAAAAGTAGCGATGGAGTCAGCCTCCCGTATCTGGACAGGGAGCTGGTTCCATAGCAGGGAGGCCTGGTAGCTAAATGCTCGGCCCCCCAATCTACTCCCAAAGACTCTGGGAACCACAAGTAGACCAGCGTTCTGAGAGCGGAGCGGTCTATTGGACTGATAAGGTATCACTAGCTCCTCCAGGTAGGATGGAGCTAGGCCTCTGAGGACCTTGTAGGTCAGGAGGAGGGTTTTAAAAATTATTCTGAATTTAACGCGCAATGAAGAGACGCCAGTACAGGAGTTATGTGATCTCTTTTGTCAATACCTATCAGAACTCTGGCTGCAGCATTTTGGATCAACTGAA
This sequence comes from Lagocephalus sceleratus, assembly GCA_911728415.1. Taxonomy (NCBI): domain Eukaryota; kingdom Metazoa; phylum Chordata; class Actinopteri; order Tetraodontiformes; family Tetraodontidae; genus Lagocephalus; species Lagocephalus sceleratus. The sequence continues at coordinate 1,721,108 of CAJVRN010000031.1, read as the reverse complement.
GGCTTCTTAAAGAGTTGTTTGGGCACCCTGATAATAAAGAATTACAATAGTCCAGCCTGGAAGTAACAAAAGCATGGACTAACTTTTCAGCATCATGCCGCATCAGTATCTTCCTGATCTTTGTGATGTTCCTCAGGTGAAAAAGGGCACTTCTACAGACTAATTTGATGTGTGAGTTAAAGGAGAGGTTTTGATCAAAGGTTACTCCTAGATTCCTCACAGAGAGACTAGATTCTAAGGAGATACCATCTAGAGTGATAATGTGATCTAACCTAACCCTGAGAGGTTCAGGACCAAACACCATGACCTCAGTTTTTCCTGGGTTGAGGAGAAGGAAATTTGAAGACATCCACAACTTTATGTCCTTTAGACAGGTCTGGAGCTTCACTAACTTCTCTGTCTCTTCTGGTTTCATGGACTTGTCCTCCTGACTGCCCAGGTTCTTCTGTTGGAGGTCACCATCATCAGACACACAGCCCTTGCTGTCGCTGCTGTCCAGCTCTTCTATTTTTCCTCTTGTTTGTCTACCTGTCTGTCTGTTTTTTTTTAGCTTTGACAGGACCAGGCCTGTTACTGCCTCGATGGAGCTGGAGACCAACTGGCCTCCTGTTCACTAACTTCTCTGTCTCTTCTGGTTTCATGGCCCACCTCGCCCACCTCTCCTACCTGAAGCCCAGCTTTCCCCTGCCCACCCACACCACCCGTCTCACCTATCTGCTCACCCCCCTGTACACACGTCCCACCTATGTTCCCTACCTCCTCACACACTCCTCCTGTCTCACCCTCCTGTACACTCAATTCACCTGCCTCATCCCCCTGTACAGATGCTCCACCTGTGTCACCTACCTCCTCACATGCTCCTCCTGTCTTTCCCTCCTGTACACACACACCATTCTCACTCTCCTGTACCCTCACTTCACCTTTCTCACCCACCTGTTCACCTTCACCTGCGTTCCCGTCACTACCCACCGGGGCCGTCGTCCCTTCATTCCCCAGACCCTCGGCTCCGGCGACTGGTCGCTCACTAGCAGCTCTGGGCTCCGCCATGCGAGGCTCCGCCATGCGAGGCTCCGCCGTGCGAAGCTCCGCCGCAGCAGCCCCGGGCCGCTCCTCTGAGCCAGACGCAGCTGATTTGGCTGCGTTTGGACACATTTTAATCAAATGTCCTGCTTCGCGACAGCCAAAACATTTCATATGCACTGATGAGGCGAACAGGACATAATCGAAGTCCTCCACCCAGACTTTGAAACACACATCCAGATCTTCATCGCAGTTGTTAAGAATCATATAGAGCTGCCAACGAGGAGACACTACGTGTTTTAGTAAGGGAGATTTACATCCAGACATGATTTTTTTCATCGGAGAAATGATCTTGCCATGTCTAGACAACTCCCGACACAGAAACTCGTCCATAATAAACAGGGGCACGTTTACAGGGTAACCTTGGTGGCTGGCTGGCTCAGAGGCAGCACTGCCTCAAATCTCCCGCCGACACTGACACCAGCCTCCACCAGCCGGTTTGCCTGCTCCACTTTCTCTACAAACAATACCACGGCCCCACTCATCCAGGCGACCGACTTCATGGACCTGTGTCCGATAACCTCCCCCACAGCCAGGGCTACCTCCTCAATGGTGTACAGAGACCTGGCCCCCACCTTCACGCAATGTCTCCGCGTTAACCGCGAGAGGTCCCCGCTAAGCACCATGGGATCAGATGCCAACCAGCCAGACAAACGCTGGCTGGTTACACGCCAAAACACCGATAAACTAAACTAATAAATCAACACAAGACACCACCAATAGTTAACTAGACTATACCGACAAAACTTGACCGATAACACAGCTTGAAACAGCCAGAAAGGTTGAAAAAATTCTCAAACAAGAATGCTCTCAGCTCACACCACGCTCCTCAGAGTGACAGAGAGAGAGAGAGAGAGAGAGAGAGAGAGAGAGAGCATATGCAGCATATGATAGGATCCAAGATGGAGCAGTATACATGGAGAGGCATAAAAATAAGTAGCTGGGATAGTGTACAAAAACATTTGTACCCAGTATGGATTAGAAGTGCCCAAATCGCAATGGGATACACAACCAAAGGTGGTTGAAAACAAGAGGGCTAAGGTCCTGTGGGACTTCAGACTCCAGACTGACAAACAGTTACTGGCTAACCAACTGGACATGGTGGTGGTGGACAAACAGCAGAAGAGGGTGGTGATAGTAGATGTCGCAGAACCAGCAGACAGCAAGATCAAAACTGATGTGATCCCCGGAGTATCACTATGTAGTGATATTTAATTTTAGGCCTGACACATATAGACAGACATAACCATTTTATTTGTAATTATATCCAGCTATCCATCTGTTTTTTTAATGCTTAGTCCTATTTAAGGTCACAGGAGTTAGTAGGCAAGAAGCAGGAATAACCATAAACAGATTGCTGGTGTGTTGTGGGACACAGACGCTTCACACACAGATTCACACCTAAGGCTGCATTCACACAGCAAGCCCAAGTGGATTGATTATTTCTGCCTTATGATGATGACAATGATGATAATTCATTTTAAATACAGAATCATCTGTCTCCACTGCACAATAACTAACATTACCAAATTCACTATAATAATTGGATCTGGACAAAAATCTGGTTCAGAGTCAGGCCACTTGATCTGAGGTGTGAAGCAACAACCTGTTGTAAATGTTTGTGGATGGTGGGAGAAAAATTGAAGAACCACCATGCACTGGATAACATGTAAACTCCAGATCAGATAGAAGGCCCAAGCTAACGGAACCTGCAGGCAGGTCTTCTCAGGTCAGGCACTGAGGCCACATGTGGACCACCTGACGGGTTTTAACCAACAGTCTGCCGTACCATCACAAAAGGTGGCATGATGTGCTTGAATAAGAACCGCCCACTGACTTTAACACCACTGATGAGGTACTTTGAGAATATCGAAGTATTCACCTCAGGTCAGTCATGTTACCCCAGCCTGGATAAACATCAAAGAAACCATTCCACAGGGATGGGGGCTATAATTACCTCCTTTCACATTGCTTGGACACACCAACAGCTATGTGAGGAAAGCTGCTCTTACACTTCAGTTCTGCATTTACTACTGTAATCTCACGTCAGCAGGTCAGCAAGATGAACATCCTGGGCCTTAGTTCTTCTCTATGGACATGGATTCTGCACTTCCTTGCAGACCACCCACAGTAAGGGATGGTTGGGAGATAAGCCCCACCCACCATCATCCTCAAACAGGAACCCTTCTTTACAGAGAAGAACCACAACAAATGCCCTCTCCACATACATGAAGAAGCAGTGGAGAATGTGAAGGAAATTCTTGTAACTTGCGATGAATCAAACAACCCACCAGAAACTACACCCAGCTCCCCCACCCAGATCTACACCCAAGATCTGGTGAAGAAGGTGAGCAGCATCTCCAGACACTACTTATACAGACATACAGATCAGTCAGCCTGTCTTTAATGTATAATGACATTAAAACCATTGTATTCTATTCTCCCCCACTGCCCCCTACCCTCATCATAATCTATGTAAATGCCTCATCGCTCAGAGGCACAGCTACTCCATAACCTCCCTAAGGTCTTGGTTTCATCAGCTCCATCAATTTAGAATCTTCAATTAAGTTAATGTGCAGGTCTGTGAGGGGGGTCAAGGGACCCACACAAGTGCAAAATCAAACCATCCTTCCATGAGGGGAATTTGCCAACCACAGCCATGCTCCCATTTGAAATATTAATTAAAGAATAATTAACACCCTTGTAATATCTGAAACATGAGCTTTATTCCATCTCAGAATGTTGCGTTGCATATTTGGAGTTTTCCTGGAAAAATCTATCACAAATCAAAACAGCAATTAGATTCTTTATCTCTCTATCTTTCTGTCTCTGTCTCTCTCTTTCTCTCTGTCTCTCTCTCTCTCTCTGTCTCTCTCTCCCTCTCTCTCCCTGTCTCTCTCTCTATGTCTCTCTCCCTCTCTCTCGTACATATGAGCAAATACGCATTCACCCACACCCACGCACAGTTGAAAAGACACTCTGGCAAATACTGTTTACTGATATGAGCATTGGGTTTAAGACCGGAACGCTGAGCATTTCAATCTAAACAGTAAACATTCTTAATTGGATTGCGTGCTCATGAGCTTTGACGCGAATCCTCTAAGGACTGTATATTATTAGGCCTAATTGATTCTAATTTATATTTACATGACTTTGGGAAAATTAGTAGAAAACAAATATGAGCTGTTTAATTGTGGTCCTAATAGCGTTGCATTACCCACCGCATTATGCTCAAAGCAGCCATTACTGAAGGATCTTGTGGCTCCCTGTGTCAGAGTTCACTGGTCGTTTGGCAGTCCACCGAGGCCTCTCAGTCTGTGTCAACATCGCAAACGACACCACAGACCTCCCGTTCATCACAAATGAGGCCCGGAGGGGATAATGGAAGCAGAGCGTGTGGGCTCACCGTCACCCCGGGGTTGAGAGGTGGAGCACTGACTCTCTCTCTGATCTGGCATCGTGTAACCCTCCATCTAAAGGGTGTGTGTTAAGCGATCTGATCTCGTCTGCGTGGAGCCCCTCGAAATATTGGCCAAAAGGACAGTTGCTTTGCTGACAGACATGTCGCGCTGCCATTGTCCGTGTGGCTCAGGGTTTTTGTATACATGCAGGAGTCAAAGCCCAAAGATACACTGCATCCATCTTCAGACAGATGTGCTTCACAGTGCACATCTGTATCTGAGCTAAGGTGTTTGCTTATTCAACACCCTTTAAGGCGCTGATGCAAAAAGGGTGAGCTCTGTGCTCAGAGGGACATTAAAGAATCTCTGGTTTCTCATCACCTCTAATTTGAATTCCATTACTTACTTTGGGTCATTTTAAATGATGCTAGGAGCTACTAATTACAAAATGATGGGTTTAGGGTAAAGGTGAACTTGCAATTACAAAATTAAATCAAGCCTGAATTAGGCTTCACAGTCCTGACAATAATAATTTGAGTGAATTATGAAATGCTTACTCTAGCATTTATCGAGCCTGGACCTGAGCTCTGTTTCTGCCTCTTTTCTTATCATTTTCTTCCCAATTTGATAAATATGAAAAACAAAAGTACAATACCAGGACCTGTACCATTTTAGCTCAAAACAGTTTTGTTGGAACTCAGAGGTTATGCGAGGAGCTCATATATTTTGCATATAGGCATATAATTTTCAGTGGTTTAAGATTGGTGAATTAACATTTTTAATTAGCTGCTTTGCCTATTTAGTTTTTTAAGCTCTAAAGTTATGCTTTTAATCAGACAATTATTTTCAACTGTTGATTACGGGATAAGGAGATTGATTTTTTACATACTGATTAATGATTAAGGGCCCTTGTTGGCACCACTGCTCCTACGCTTGTGTGTTTTATTTCACTAATATTCAGAATAAAGGAGGTTTGCTTGAGTGTTGCTGCTAGCAAGCTGCCTCTAAAGAAGTAATTTGCCAGTGGCTGACCAGAGTCATTGGTTTGGATTTGGGTGTCTGTGACAACCACCTGTCTGTAATTAGAAAATCAAGCCTGGGTGAGGCGGGGGGGGTATCCAGAGAGGTTGTAAAAGAAGAAGAATCAGGCAGGTGTATATGCTGATGAGCGTGCAGAGATGGGTGTAGCTTTGGTGATTCTTCTCAGGTATTTCAGATGTTTTATTTGGAATGCTTTGTACTGTTTGGCTCAATATGTGTTTGTCATTTATAGCCTTTTTTTCTTTGGCCATGTGTCAGCTGGAGGTGTGTTCTGCGCTAATAAAGCAAGAGGTATGTAATTTAATGCATAATGCATTTCATTATGCATAAAACAAGCATAATGAAATGACACAGAAGAGTTATTATAACAGTCTTTTCTTTTGTGCTGCTGTAGCCCAGGCGGCTGCCTTAGGTTTGGATTATCCAGGAGTCTACGGTGCAGCTCACTATGGGCCACGCACTGGTAAAATGCCATCAAGACCTCAGCCTTACAATCGTAATGACCATGGACAGGTTGCACTTAAACCCATGATGGCCTCCTACAGACAGATTCACCCAGGACTGAGATCTGTGGATGACAGAATCCATAACCAAGCTCAGCCCAGGGGATCACAATCAACACTTTCACTGAGCCGTGCTACTTCCAACCCAGTTCAAAGTGAATATACCGCAGACCCAGTTCCGAGGCTTCCCAGAGGACGCTCAGTTATTAATCGCAAGTCCAATTTTGAAGAGGTCAAGCATGCTGCCCCTCCAGTTCTGCCTGCTGCCCTAGGCCAGTCCAGCACCGTGAGCTGGGATCCTCAAGGTCAAACTAAACCAGGCTCATTTGTCTACCACAAGCATGACCTTGTTGGTGATGAGTCTGCCCCAAATAGACATGGCGTTTTTCGGAGCAGATTCTCCCTCCCTCGGAGGCAGAGTCAGGGCCCTCACCAGAGGGGTGTAGCTGGTTATGGCCCCAGACGAGAGGACACTGCCCCTGGATCAGCTGGCTCCGCCAGCAGAGACCACGCTCCAGTGGTGAGACGCAGTCATGCTGTCGATGGGCTGAAAAGAATTTGGGTCCCGAGCATGAATGTCAAACAGTTTGTTGAAGGTAACACTGTTATTAGACAGGACGACCCAAATTAGGTCCAGCTTAAGCAGCCTGGCTGTCAAATAGCAACGCTGGTCTGAATTCTAAAGTTGATTATCAGGTATGCTGTACTTAAAACTAAAACAAAAAACTGCAATTTAATTTTGTTCTACCGTTTTCCTGGCCTTTGTCCAGGGCTGATGCCTCACTTAGACATTAAAACCGTGCCGTTATAGAATAAACAGGATTTCAAATGCATAAAAATCTCCTTTCCTCTCGTGTTCACTGACTTCTGGGTGTTACTAGAGCGCCATCTATTGGCTGTCAAGGCTGGATATTCTCTTAGCTCGCATTGATGCACACAGGTGCTGCATTAACGGAGGGTCAGCCTTTCACAAATCCCATAATCTGTTTACAATCTGTCTGCTGGTGGTTATGCTAATTCTTAATTAAAATCTTCAGATAACCTTGGTCTTGCAGTCTTTTTTCTTTCTTTTCTGATAAGGTGAAATTTTATTCTTCAATTTTGAATTTCTGATAAATTTGCCATTGTCCTGCTGTCTCCAAACAAGTGCATAGGTGAAATATCAAAGTGAAATATCTGAGAATAAATCAATCACTCAATATGAATGCTCATCAATAATGACCAGATTTCAACTCTGTGGATGTAGATAATGGTGTTTGTACACGACAGCATATAAAGTAAACTGGTTAATTAATTTCAAGAGTTTTTACTGTTTAAACATTTATGATGAATCATGTGATTTTCTATAGTATGTTATCTTTGTGATTTCAAATTAATTGGCCCCATGGCAGATTATTGTTGGTGGTTTACTGGAACACAGCTAATGATAATAGAAAGCAACAGTTGTGTGTGTTTTAGTTTCATGAATATGAAAGTAAAACAGTAACTGAAACATATATCTCATATCAATGAGGAACTGTTTGGTTTATAGAGGAGCAAAATACCATGTGCCTGTTTGGTGTGTGTTTTTAATCAGCTTCTGTAAATTCTGTTTTCTAATTCTTCTACTAATGGTGGTTTAAATCAATCCATGATGGTAAAATCATTCATGACAACTTTTTCGAATCATAGAAAAAATATCTAAATTCACATGTGCCCTGCGGCTGAACATTTTCAGGTGCAGTTACAGCGGCCATCTCTCTGTCTTTACAGGCCCAGACAGTGCTAATGAAACATGTGCTTGTGCATTTGTGCTTGTGTATTTCTTCCTGGTGCCCCCTCCTCTCCACAAGTTGCCTCTCAGCCAGCCCACTAATGCCTGCCATCACAACTGACCTGTGGTGGGACGGAAATCAATAGTCAATTCCATTCTGCAGCCAGCGGGTGACAGCTGTTAGATAGGAGTGGATTGGGTGCACGTAAGGAGCAGGAGCGTGAGTCAGTCCTGCCTGACCCTCCCTCCTCTCCTCCAGTGGGTATTGGTGTATTTTTCGACCAAGCCACAAGGTAGAAACCACAAGAAGACCTGGCTCTGTGGTGTGCCACAGCTCAGCCAATCTCAGGTGGAGGTTAAAGAGGAAGTGATGAGACATGATTAGAGCTGAATCAGAACACTGAAGCCATGAAGGCAAAAGACGTTTACCTTGTTACAGTGATGAGAATCGCTTAATTTAGGGGCATGGCATGTGGAGATGAAATGCATATTGCCAGACATTTATTGTTGGCAGCATGCCCCCTCTCCAATACATGGTTATAGAGCACATTCCCAAATGGTGTGAACCATAAATGTGGTGAATTTTGTCAATAATTATCAGTATTTTATACACATTTATTCCAGTAAATTAATCTCAACAAAAATGTCTTCTTTTACTGTTTAGCCTATTGTATAAAACCCTCTGCTGGAAACCTTACATAAAATATTTGGGATGCTGGGTCAAATTAAACCTGTTTATATCGGATTTATTAATTGATCCATATCTGTCCTACCGTGTTGAGGTATGGAAAAATAGGTATAAAAGCACAAAGATTTGCATTTTACAAGAAAGAGTCATAAGGAGGGTTCATGGTGTTAGATATCCTGCTCATATAAATCCTTTGTTTTTTAAATCGTGTATCTTAAAATTCTGGGACCTAGTGAAATTCGAAATGGGTCAGATTCTGTTTAAAGCCTGGAACAAGTTGTTACCAAGCAACAATCAAAATAATGTCCACGGTCAGAGGGCTAACATACAGATTAAGAGGGAATTGTAATTTTCAGCCGCCTACCATCCATCCATCTACATTGTTGTTATAAATATAGATGAGGACATAAAAATGTGCATTAACTTAAAACAATTTGTAGACTACCAAAGACACTGTGTGGGGTTGCTGAATTTGATAAGCTTTGCTTCCTTCAGCCTCTTGTCAAAATTGCACTTTATCACAGTATGCCATTTTTCTTTTTCTTTTTATATTGTTTGTTTTTATGCTTGTCCTTGTTTTTTAGAGATCTAGGAGATGAAATAGCCTCCATGCTGCCCACAGCTTTGATAAAACTAAACCACTATAATTTTCTAAATAATAGTGGATCCATGTGAGAGAATATTTCCAGCAATGACTAATTCCGGGTTAGTTGGATCTTAAAGGAGTACAAGGGTCTTAAAGATGAGACAGCATTCTATTAAGTACAGTACAAGAGTTGTAATCAAACCGACCAAGGCTTCATCGGTTTGACTTAGCTTCAGGGCCCCCCAGCTAATTTTACTGCTCACTGGAACGAAGCGTGTAATACCCAATGGATGGAGAAGGCTCCGTTTATTACTGCTGATTAGGAGAAAGATCGAGCAAAATGTGTCAAGGCATGATAACCACTTAATGTATTTTTTAATTAGTGCCTGCTTTCCTCTTGTTGATTTCTATTCAAGAATCTACCACTAAACTCCGTATAATTCCTCCTCCTGCAGCCTCTTAGCATTAGGCTTTCCATTTTATTTTATTTTTTTTCTTCACGGTTAGCGAAGTGACCGAGCACGGATATGGCTGTCGGATTAAAGCAGCTCACTGGCTCGCCTCACACGCCATTTGAAATGGGGCCTTGGCTAGAATTTTACAATTTAATAAGCTAATAAACGTGATACGGCAAGTAGTTTAAAGCACCCTGGGGGGGGTCCCATTTAGGAGCTAGCTCATTACCACACTGATGAAGGCTCGGGCAGGTTCAGACCAGAGAAAGGCTGCGAGATGGAGGAGCCTCGCACGCGTTAATTCCCAGGTCACAGGGGTCAGGTTGAGACAGACTTGTTGCATCCTTCACAATGACTCCCTGAAGTCATGTTCTGAGACTTTGACAGTCGCCGTTTAAAAGCTGTTGGGAAAAGATCACCAAATGAAGTTAAAATACCTGCGCAGTCGCCCAAGGCCCCTCTCCCCCCCGGCCCTTTTAACTGGTGTAACTTGAGTTGCAGTGACTATTACTATCAGTGACCACAGAGGTCGTTATTATTGTCAGTATTTAAGTTTGTTTCCACGGCTGCATTGTGTCAGGATTTAGGATTTGCAGGCTTCAGCAGTTATTCAGTCCTTTTTAAGACTTCTGCACTCTTCTTCCCATAACTGGGGCCCCCTCTCTCACGCATTTCTTCCTGGAAAACTGTGACAAAATCAAAACAAGAAGGATGTTGCTGCTGCCGCCGCTGCTGCGGCGGCATCTTGGCTAAAAGGCACGTATGTCCTCCTTTGAGCCGCAGCGTTCCACCCAGAGCTGATGAGCCCCTTCGTCCTGCTGCCTCTGCCTGTCACAGCTGCTGTCTGGTGAGTGGCAAACCTCTCTCATGGATCATCCTTTTATCCTCACATCAAGCAGTTTGCTGGCGCTTTCATTTTGGTCCTTCTGGCATATTGAAACTTTGACAAACTGTTTTGACAAACTGTTTTCAGAAAACAAGACGTTCAGGCTGGATTTTTGGATCCTGAACCAAAGCGTTTCAATCTCCAATTACATTTAAATCACAACCTTTCTTGTGTAGGCTTCTCTTTTATGCATTAATGCTCATGAGAATTTGTAAAAAACAAGAATCACAGATGTAGAGATCTCATTATCATATGCAGAAATCTCATGATATCATTAAGTAGTTTGACTTGGTATTCTTACAAAAATGTGGCAAAGTTCAGAGAATCTTTAGCATCTGATAGATTTGTCCTTGTTTTATAGAGGATGTGAAAGTGTTGTTTTCTTTTTTGCTGCCTTTTGGAATTTTATAACTGCTACTATAAGATCACAAAGTCTCTACTATTATTAATACCAATGTATGTATATGTATACATAATATGTATAAATGTGTGTATGTGTGTGTGTATGTGTGTATATATACATGTGTCCACACATACATGAGGATAAATGTATGTATATACACACCTATATACACATGAGTGTGTATATGTATAAATACATATGTATATGTACATATAATACGTGTGTGTGTATATATGTTTTTATCCGTTTCATTCTTCTGAGAAGGAGTCATATAACGACAGAGTCTGACAAAATAGGACCTAAAAGGGGAAACAGTGGTGAGTGTGTCATTACGTTCTGTCAAGGATATTGCCAAATCCCTAAAGTGGGCGTTGCGTACCCTCCAACAACAACGGGAAAGGAAACAGACGGTGGCAAAACATTTTCTACACATACTCTGATGACTTATACACCCACGCACACATGCACACACACACACGAACACACATGCGCATATTCACTTGCACGATACCATGATACCATATTCATGCCGTGTTCATATTAAATGTATGTAACAATCCTGGTCCTATATTTATTTTTTCATCCCTGAAACTCTGGTTGTCGACAAAATTAAATGTTTTGAGCTTCATATCTCTTCTCACGCTCTTTCTCTCTTTCTTGCATATCTCTGCTCATTCACTCCTTTTCTCTCAGATGCCTTTGTTGGAACCACTGGGATTCCCCTTTTAGTAGTAAGCAATAATTTCTACTAAAAAAAAAAAAACAGAGTGAAAATGGAGGCCTTTGTGCACAAGGGTGATAAGAAACAGGAAGGATTCCTATTCCTCTCGCATCGCTTGAATGCAGACTTGTCCAAATATTGGGTTATTGTCAGCTGAGGTCAGCAATCCAATTGCAGGTTTGAATTATATTACAAGGTATTCAAGTCAGGCTTCCTCATCATGAGGATACATAGAATATGATCGCACCTCGTATGAAAATCTTCCTGGAGGTAGAGATTTGTCCTCTGCCAGAAATACACCAGAATGACTGGAGGCGTGACAGCAGATCATTTCCAGTAGCTGCTTTTGACTTGAATTTCAGATGTGCGTCTGTTCTACCTGCAGAGAGCACATGCTGGAGATGTTTTGGCCTGAGGAATGATGTTCACATCCCTCCGTTTTTCAGCACCGTCGATCTGGGAGAACAACACCGGGGTGTTGCGAGACCACAGGAAGTGTCTCAACGCTGTGGTCTCGCTTACTGGTTCTGTGTGTGCGTGTGATGCGTGTGTGTGTGTGTGTATGTGCGTGAGTAAATCAGGGGAAAATGGGGAAACATTTAGTGGCTCTCAAAGGATCTACACACAAGTGCTTAATTATTAAATCAAAACATTCATCATCACTTTTTTAGCCGAAAAGCACAAATTTTGTTGTGTGAAGCTCATTTTTCTAAAGAGGGTGAAGCAGAAATCCTCAGCTGTGATCCTTTTTGGTTAAATATTTGTGTATCGCTTGACTGAACCTCATTAAGGACCATCTACTGCATTGATAACCTCTCTATATAAACTATTTGTTTTAATTCTTCAAAGTATTTCTATAATGAATGCTTTAAAAAATCTCCATGTATAAAATTAAATGTTATTTTAGCTTGTGAAGCCAAGAATTGCAGGCATCAACCTTAGCCTCCAGAGAATCTGCAGAATTGTAGAAATTTTACCCATTTATGAAAGTTTACTTTGTTTCAATTTTTAGTTGAATGCAGTTATGGAAACAGAATGTTGAGACCTGAACTTATTTTAATAATCTTACAGCTAAAATAATTTTTCAAAACCATACCTATAATATTACTAAATCATTAAATCTATTGTGCTTATATATTTCATTGAGTAGAGAATTACTTTGTGCTTTCTTGGTTTTAAACCCGTGAAACTCGGACAGCGTCAGAACTGCTGAGCGAGCACAAATGTGCCTTGAGTCTGATTCATCTGGATATGTAAATTGTTTTTCCTCTCTCTTTTCCAACACCTGCTCTTCTTGTGCAACTAAGGCGTGAACCCCTTGCATAATCACGGTAGCTGTAGTTGAAATTATGATCACAAAGCCATCAGCCTGACATGCTTTCTGACTCTGACCACTCATCTGCGTCTCCTTTTGTCTGTTTGTGGGCCCTCTCCATGCCACACTCGCTCTGACAGGAGATGACAGACTGCACGTATTTAACTCAAGAGATTTAGAATTTGTTGTAAATGTGTAAACCGACAGTTGGTGGTGCAACTTTGCCTACCACTATGTAAAATATTACTGTTAGCAGCTTGCAATGATTGGCTTTGTGATGTAAATGTAATCTTTTCCCTATAGGAGCTCATATCATGGTATCTGCATGGATTTTGGTGATGGTCACATTGGCACCATTTGCAAATGGAGCCCAAAAAGGTGAGTGCTTCTCTTGAATTAAAGAGCAATCCTAAAAGGAAATACATGTTATTTTTCCATTAAAACTGCTGTTATGTATTTACTAATGGTTCTGTTCATCAGTAAGCATCAGCAGTGTGATTGATTTTCACATTAGAAGTTGTTTTGGCAGTAAAAGTCCTTTGATGAGTTTCCTGCTTTCTAATGTTTTGGATCAGAAACAAGACAGATCACTTTGTGTTTAATTAGCCTAAATTTGTAGTTTGAAGATGTGAATGATATCAGCTCTCTGATCTTTGTGTCCCCATCCATTTATTACTATTTAACTCTATCAAAGAGCAATTTAATTGATGTGCTGCATGAACTGGAAAGTTTTTGGAAATGACACTGGTCTTGGTGCTCCTTTGAATATTTACAATCTGAATGTGGTCCGTGTTAGAGGAGGACACGCAGCCGTGTGCGAAGGTGCAGACATCCAGCTTCTTTGTGCCTCTGGGATCGTCGGTGTCAGCGTCCTGTGTCATCAGCGATCGCTGCCCGCTGGTTATTCAACAAGGTGGCCTCATCGAGTGGCAGCTCGACGGTTACACCCTCCCCAGCAGCTCCTCCACCAGTGAGGGGGACAGAGTTTCCAAGGTTTTTATACCCAGCTTCAACCTTTCCAGGGCCTTCCTCACCTGCAGCATACTCTCTCAAGTTGTTGGAGGAGTTGAGATCAGAGCTGGATGTGAGTCAGATTCAACCTTGCTGTCCATCTTTGCTCATCAAACGTAATGTTGTGCATCATACTGGGGCCACAAAAGACACATTGCAGGGGGGCGTTTTCAACTGGTGGCTCGACAAATCCAGAATTCAAACTGTAATTCTCACTAAAAGTCCAGGAAGGCTTCATCAGTGAAGCCTTGTTACGACAGTTCACCATGGCAACAGTCATAGAACCTAAAATTGGTCAAAAAAACAGATCAAACATGGAAGCTGAGAGCAGCCAAAAACAATTTACTGCTGTTTCTTGTGAACAACTTATTGTTTCATTATCTCGGGATAATGAAATAAGGCTTTTTTCTTGTGATAGCGCATTCATTTATATTGTTATGTAGATATGACCAAAATACTCTTTGAGGGATAATTATGGTCTTTAATGATTGTGTGCAGGTTCAGTCCAGGTAAAAATGGCCCCAGTAGCAGCTGAAAAGGGAAGTTAATACACATCATAGTTATTATTTCCCCAAACTTTTATTACTCAGTCATCGTTATTCACAGGACCTTCAGCATTTGAGAATGGCCCATTTTATACTTTGCTGCTTTGTGTGCTTTTTATGTTTCCATAATAGAGAAAAACAGAGGAGAAAATATTCACTAAGTATGTTACCATGGTAATAGACTCCAGTTATCGCTCAAACTGAAAGTCCTAAGTTACATCAACACATAGTCTTTCAAGTAAATGCAGCTTTATTGACCTAATTGAACTATTTGTTAGTCGGGACAGGTTGTAATTACCAAATAATTCAATGTTTCCTCCATGGTCCTCGATTTATTTATTCATGTATTTAAAATTTCAGATCCACCTGAAACACCACAAAACTTAAGTTGCCAGACAAACCTCACCAATCCAAACACACTGAGCTGCCGGTGGGACCCGGGTCAGAGGGAGCCCCTCCTGCCCACCAGCTACATCCTTCACACTGAGAACGGGTAGAATCTCTTTCTCTCCTGAACCCATCCAACAGTGAAATTCAGAAACATTTTGTCCTGTCAACAATAGCAGTACGATGATTCAGTACCATGTTTTCACTGTTGTTGTATTTCAGGTATTTGGATGGGAACCACGCTTATAAAGTGTCACCAGGACTAAACCACTATATCATCCCACGCTCTGGGTTTGCCCTTTTCTCAGAAATGGAAATATATGTAAGAGCAGTGAATGAACTCGGTGAAACGACTTCGCAGCATATTACTTTGGAGCCCGTCAGTGCAGGTAGGAAACAAAGGACACGGGCCTGAATGAGCTCTTCGGAGGGTAGCGAATAGTTCTGATGATGTTTTTCAATGAAAATCCAATTTCCCTGTAGTAGCTGATAAGGCCGGACACTCCTGGGCTTTGAGCGTGATTATTTTTTATCATATAGTTTGTTTCTGAGTTTGTTGCTTAACTAGCTGATGTTTTTAATTAGTGGAGAAAAGGATAAATTAAAGTTAAAAAATGGTGTCCTCATCCTATTATAATTTTGTTTTTATTATAGTTTTTATATTATATTAACTTAAAATCACTTGACTTGTTTTGGATTCTTTAATTTATTGTGGATTTTCCCCCCCACATATTAGGATTTACAAATAAAGATCCTTCAAATAGAGCAGACTCCTTTTACTCTGTGCATGATGATTCTGTGGATCCTTGTATTACACGTTACCCTTCATTTACAGTTTCTTTCATTACACGTTAAATACTTATCAATAACAGGGTTTGGATGATTACAGATTTGTGTCTACTGTATTTCTATCATTTTTAATCAAAGAGGATTCATTGTGTTTAAGTAGTATTATGGAACACTTGATGCTTAAAATGACATACTCACGTTTGCTTACGTTATATTTTAAATGTACTACAGTGATAACTTTGAATCACATCTTTTCCCCCAGCTAAATTTGATCAACCGGTGATTCAGGAGGTTCGGGCTAAAGGGTACGGCTGCCTGAGCCTGAAGTGGAGTTTATCTCAACAACAGGCCTGGATGCAAAGCAGTCACATGAACCTGGAAGTCCTTGTGATGACCGCAGATGGCAGCCGGTGGATCAGCAAACCAGTTGGTGCAATCGCTACCGAATCCACTAAAATTACAATGGATGAATTATGATGCTGTGGCCAGTAATATACACACTGCTTTGTGTTTGGAACATAGACCCTGTATGGTCCAATCAAACCGGGCAGACCTGTAAGTCAGTGCCGATTGCTCCATGGCACTGAGTATTGTGCCCAAGTCCGAGTCCGATTCAAGCAGAGCCCCTGGAGTGAGTGGAGCTGCAGCCGGTCTGGAGTCACCTTGGAGAGCGGTAGATCAATTCACAGCGACACAATCACTCTCAGACGTTTTCCAATCTATTGCCTTTTCTTCCATTTCCCGCTCCTTTCAATATATGCTAATGTCATGTTCTACAGCCCCTCTTGCCTTCCTCTAATAACTCAGACTGGATTGATGTATTGAGTTCTGCCCCGCAGTCTGGCCATGAATCCATACGCTTGTCTTGTATCCCCAAAAAGTTTATTTTCTAAAAGTGAGAAGAGGAGTAAAACTGACATTCAACTGATGTTTTGTTTTGTTTTGTTTTTTTTGCTTCAGCTCCATCTGGATACCTGGAGTGGTGGATGAAATTTTCAGAGGATCATATGACACAACAAGTCAACGTGCATTTATTTTGGAAGGTACACCGACGACGAAGTTCCTCAGCGCCTGTCGTGATAGCACACATTGTCTGATCAAAGCTGTGTGGACGATCTTGGAAATATATTGCTACTTTTTCCTTCCTGCCAGGCGTCCAAACGGTTCCGTGCCAACAGTCAGAATGTATCGTATGTGGTGTCAGTGCAAAGACAGTCAGGCAAAAGGGAGAAGGTCTGCTCCACACGGTGGAACTACTGTAGCTTTCCGCGTCCCACTGGAACAGCAAAGTTCTATCTGAATGCTGTAAACGCAGCTGGAAAATCCAACCTCACTAAAGTTCAGATACTCTCTCTTAAAGGTACAACGTTCATATTGTGTCACTACCAGAATATGATGGTTTGGGTCATTACTATATTTTTTTGTAAAATGCATGCGATGTGTTTTGTTTCTGTAGTTCATACAGCATTATCAAATGTCTCGGCCACTATTATTGACAACAGAACTCTGATGGTCCAGTGGAGGAGTGTGGTTTCCTCTGATTTACAAGGATTCATAGTGGAATGGATACCTTTGTTAAATGCAGACATCTCACTCACCCAGTTTGAAATAGCCAAAAGAAACCAGACAAGCCTCGTTGTAAAAGGTATGCTTTAGTATTTTATGTTTTAGTGTCCAAAATTTCTATCCAAATCCCCAGGACAATATAAGAAAACGTGTTACCCTTCTGCCTGCACACATTACTGACATTATCTCACTTCTTAACCCTCCTCAATAGGCAGCTTTGAGCCTTACAAGCCCTATGGGATCTCTGTGTATCCTCGGTTTAAGGGTGGGATTGGCCTTCCTCAGACAGTTAATGCCTACTCGAGACAAAAGGGTGAGTTTCCAGAGACGGGGAGGATCACACAAACAGGAGACAAAGATTTGAAGGTTGAGCCGCATTAACTTTGGAGACAGTGGGGAGAAACTACCACGAGTATAAAGACACATAATATGTGTGAGCCGCAGTTGTGGAGCTTAGGTGGAGAAATGGCGCCCTCGACTGGATAAGAATGATTTATGCTAAATAATACTGGGATTGTACAGAAATCAGTCTTTGTCTTTCTTTTAAAGCTCCTTCTGTGGTTCCAACAATGGAAATTTCAAAAGACTGGAAGTCAAACATTGTACTTACCTGGGATGAGATACCAGTTGAACAAAGGAATGGAATTATTCAGAGCTACAAGATCTTCTACTGGAAAGAGAAAGGACCAATAAATGGTAAATCTAAGTTTTAACACAGTAAGGGCAACACACTCAGATCACAACTTTGCAACATAACAAATGTTTTTTTTGTAAAAGCTAATCTACATTTCATTCAATTGTTTTGCCTTCTTCTAACGTCTAATGTCTCTGCCAGTTGTGACTGCTGACCTTCACCAAAGGAGGGTAGTCCTGGAAAACCTGGACAGTGAGCTTGAGTATGAAGCGATACTGATGGTCAGCACACATGGTGGAAGCCTGAATGGGTCAAAAATTCATTTTAAAGTTGACTCCTATGGTTGGTATTATAGCACGCAGTCAAATCCACGACACCAGTGTCAGCGCATTTTTCTCAAGGCCCGAGAATGTGTCTCTGTTTTCAGATGTGTTTACTGTGATTGGTGTGACCTTGTGTTTTGGACTGGTGTTGACAGTTTTCATCATTATCATGATACTTTTCTCCAGCCACAGAAGGTGAGATCTTTTTTTTTGTGATTTAGGATAATGCATGATTTGTCCTCATTGCAGTTTAAGATATTCGGTCATCATTTTGACTTTCCTTTTGCAGGATTAAAGGGAATTTCTGGCCAGCGGTTCCAGATCCAGCCAACAGCAGCATCAAGAGATGGTCGTCTGAATCCACTCAGGTACTGAAATATAACCTGTATTTAATGATAGTACTCAGAACTATCAGAGTTATCACCTCCCCTTTTTCATTTTCTCCTACTAGCCGCAGTAGTTTATAAGAATAAAAGTGACCCTTTGGAAGAATAATGACCATACTATGTAAGGATATGTTTGCATAAATTAACAAGTATTTAAAATAAAAGAGGTGCATTGGAACAAAGGGGGCGTATGCAAAACTCACTTTTTCAGTGTTTTAGTCCAAGGATTGCTAAAGTTTGGTGAGCGCACCCCCTGTGGTACACGAGATGCCACTAGGGGGTGCACGCAAGCTTTATGTTCTACCAATAAATTAATTCATTCATTCATTCATTAATACATAAATAAAACATACACTGATTCATTGGGATTCATGGTATAAATATTGGGAGGCGTTTATGAAAAATTGTCACGCACTGTTCTAGGAGCTCTGTTAGCCCATTATTGTCTATTTTGTTCTCTGTTAATGTTATTTAATTAAAATTGATGTCTTAAATGTGGCTATAAGGACTACTTTTTTTTTTGTTTATGTTTCAAGCGTTAGGGTGTGTCAGCTAAGTCAGGGGGTAGAAGGGGATGTGTGGCCTGAAAAGTTTGGGAACCACTTCTTTTGTCCACATATTTTTGTGTATGTAGTGCCTTCCCACCCTGTAAATATCAGTTTCAACAACTCACTTAATGTAAATTAAACTGCCGTAGTCGGTAAATGTTTCTCATAACAGACCCTTTTTGCACTTCCACCCTCCTGTTACGTAACAGTCACGCTGGGATTCTCCTCACACACACACACACACACACACACACACACACACACACACACACAAAACCAAAGCTACCTGTGCACAGATCCGCCTACACAAAGTCCTCTCATCTTTTCCCCCTGCAGAAGACGAGGGCGTTCATGGATTCATAAAAGCAATGAAAAACTATCAGTAAAAACAGATTTATACCTTATATACTTTACACCATAACTGGCTGGCTCTGATGTTAGTGTATTTGTATTTCACTACATTAGTTTAAAAGTAAAAGTCTTAATTTACTGGTTATAGTATTAAATAAGATTATAAAATTAAATACTGCATTAGTCTAAGGTTAGTGTAGATTAACATTGGATGCATGAATGTTTGCTAAAACATGGTCATTAGTCTATGGCTGACCTAAGACTTTCTCCTCACTTCAGTTCAGTCCACTTAAATATGTCAATGGATATTTATTTCACCCTTTTGCAGGACACCCATCTCACCTCAGAGAATGAAGAGCCCAATCCAGTGTATCTGTCCCACCTCAGCTTCCTGGATATCCCTCTAAAATCAACTAAAGATGATGAAGATGTGTGGCTAAGCAATAAGGAAGACACGAGTGATCTTGGAGAGTCCATCTGTGGGTCACCGCTCACCCCCCAGTACTCCGCCCCCTATGCTACAGTGGTCTTCTCCAGTCCCTGCAACAGCCCCACTACTAAAGCACCTCCTGTGTACCTGCGTTCTGAGTCCACGCAGCCCCTTTTGGCAGCAGAAGAACCCTTTACTCCACAGTGTTACCAGAATATAGAAAGCGAGAGAACCTCAGGAAAGCAGCATTTTTTTGGACCTTTCAGTGATCTTGTGAAAGATGAAGCAGATACAGAAATTCCATGGGATGACTTTCCTTTTCTACGAGCTCTTGCCATGAATCAAATGGAAAATGAATAGACAGGTTTAGCTGATTACAAAAGCAATGTTTTTGATATGTATGTAGATTCAAGCCATATAGTGGTAAATGTAGGCTATAGATTTAATCGAAAAATCAATATTGATTTGTACATCAAGTTTAAAGGAAGAAAAAAGAACATGTCTCTGTATTTTGTGAACTCATATATAGCTAATGTTATATATAGCACACTGCTCTAAATGTAGGAATAGAACATTTTTTACCTCATATCATGAATGATTTTTTTTGTCTTTTCTATGCTTAAACATGAGATTGGATGCAAATAAAGGTTGCAAAGAAAAACAATATCATTGTGTTTTCTCTACCCATACATTTAACCTTTGTTTCAGTTGTGAAATTAAGGAGAGGTTAGGACTTAGAAAGCATGCTAAAATGCCCTCACAGACATTCCCGTTACTCCTGTGAAATCTAATGTGTGTCATAGAAAATTAAAAAAGAAAAATCTATGCTGTGATTTTGTTTTTCAGTCATTATTTGCACTGTGGTAAAAAGTTATAAATATAATGTTCTTTTGAAGTTGTCTTGGATATCTCGCTCGCTCTTCT
This sequence comes from Lagocephalus sceleratus, assembly GCA_911728415.1. Lineage (NCBI taxonomy): Eukaryota > Metazoa > Chordata > Actinopteri > Tetraodontiformes > Tetraodontidae > Lagocephalus > Lagocephalus sceleratus. The sequence continues at coordinate 1,700,382 of CAJVRN010000031.1, read as the reverse complement.
TTCAATACACTAGCATCAATATCAAGTCAACAGTAAAAAAGATTCTGTGATTTTAACAGATGTTTTTTACAACGCGCTTCAATAAAGTTTTGATTTGATATTGACCCACTAGTGGGAAAGAAGACGAGCACATGCTGTTGAGGAAAGCATGCGAAACAGACAGAAACAGAAAGTTGACCTGATTACCGTCACTAGAACTGGAGGTGCATGTGTAATGGGCTGCAAGTGTTTCCTGCAGTAAATGACTCAAATGTTGATGTATATAAATATGTATATGTACATTGGTCTATATACACACATGCATATATGTATATATGTGTCTGTATATACACACATATATACATACATTCATGTATATATACAGGGGTGTATGTATATACTAGGCATATTTCTGATTGGATGGTTTTCTCCGTATATAACATCAGTCCTACTTGCGGACACTAACAACAGACTGGCAGACTGCAGAGGGCAGAACCCTCACAAATGAACTCAAACACAATCGTTTGTCTTTAGGTTGTTCTGAAAAAGGGACCAATGGAATTTTTAATTGTTATCATTGCAATAAAGTTACACATTTAAATTGTTTCAATATAAAGTCAATGCTATTTATATCTTTAAAAAACAACAACAACAAAAAAACAACTAGATATGAGTATTTACTGAGTGTGACTCACCAGTGAGGTTAATAGTTGTATAGTAAAGGTCCCCACTGGTATCTGTCCTTTTGTCTGTCTTGGCTGCAGGAGCTTTTGAGCTCCTTTGTGGGATCTTTTACTTTGGACATTCCTCATTTCACTTATGAGCTCTTGTTGAAAAAGAGACCGACTTTATATAAAGCACCATAATTTGTAAAGCACCATAATTCATAATAAAGTATAAAGAAGTTTTAAACACACAAAAACACCTGAAAACAAAAATTAAATCTCAGCACAATCTGCAGCCCTTGCACACAGAAAATATGCAGGGACATGCATCTTAGTATTGGGCTTTACAGCACAATGATGTAACCAGCACAACAGAGACCATTTTGGTGTACTTGGGCTGCAAGTACAGTTTCCTCACTTCCATCAGTTTACTGGTTATATTTATCAGTTGCTTTTTATCAAGCTTTTAAAAAATGGTATTATTTTTCAACATGTCGGACAATATTTTACTGGCCCGATAAATATTGTGTATCTGTAGTGAACACCAGTGTCATGCCCTCAAAAAGCAGCAGCTAAATCAACTCACATGGGGGTACACATTCAAAGGCACCTGGAAACACTGTTGCAGTATTGTTTGTTTTTACTTTGACACCACTGAGGGGAAAGCACTCCTGCAGAATCCCTCTGTACCTCTTCCTCTGAGAGGGTGAAGGAGGTGCAGGACAGGGGGCTCAACGGCAACAAACAAAAGATAAAACCTCATGTTTTGGTCATGCTAATGTTTGCATACACAACAGTAGTCAATCCTACAGATAGTTTTGGCTTTTCTCTCATTTAAAACCCTAAAACCATGTCTTGACCCTCAAATAGTGCTTTGAAGTGAGGAACACTCAAAATGTCTTCACAATGATAGATGAATGCTCGGTAGTAGGCAAAATTATATGGACATATAATCTTTGATTCAACTAAACATCGCGGGCATAAATCCAGGGAGGATGTGTTAGAAACTTTAGGAAGAAGTAGTTCTTCCAATTTCATTTTATACTGGAAACACAAGACTGTTACATGCATGATGATGCTGATTTGTGTTTCACAAGCATCTTTGAGCATCTTTCTCTCAAAAAGGACAAAGAAATGATGAAAAATTATGATGATGCTATAATGCTTCACGTGTCCACTCAGCATTTTTAAAGTGTCGCTCTGTGGTTAAACTCTCTGTATTGCAACATTACATTTGCAACCTTTTTTTTCCTACTTTCAAAATTGCACAACCCTGAATTAGAATCTCCACACCCTCTTCTCTTATTTTGAGGTGCACAGTAAAAAAAATTAGAAAAAAAAAACAGGGAATGAAACATTGATTTGTCTTTATGTGCAGCAGGTGCAGCACATTGCTTTATTTTTTCCTTTTTTCCTCTTTTCTTTTTCCTTGGGTTTTTCAGTCTGTCCTGCAGCTACACCGAGCTTTCTTGAGAAAGTGATGCAAAGCAGAAAAGCTGAATTACAACCTTTGAAACCCACACTGCTCACCCAAGTTGAACCCACTCACTGTTCCCCTTCCATCCTCAGTCAGCTGCAGAGGCCTGCCTGCACCACACAAGAGGGCAAACATGCCAGCTGTGTGTGTGTGTGCGTGCGTGTGCGTGTGTGTGTGTGCATAATATATGACATATGTGCGCTGTATTTGGTCCATGAAATGACTTTGGTTCAGACAAATATATATATTTCATATAATATACATTTTACTAATACATTCTTTTCAGGACAGATGTTACTACTCAAGAACTACCATTTACCATGCAAAGAGCCCCCCAGGTTAACTAAACAGTAATAGTTTCTAAATTTTACCAATAAAGGTGTTAGGGCTGGCTGCAGTATCGGTGTGATCGGGGATCCATGTTTAAGCCTTGAGAACAGCCAACTCTCATCTGCGTTCAGCTAGTTTAGCCTAGGCAAAATGGCGGCGCAGATGTAGGGGTCGTGTGTAGTTTTTACTTTCAAACGTTTTTACGTAGTTAATGAAGTAAGATCCTCAACTAACCTGAAACAATGTTCCCAAACGCGGCAGTTCGAGCTTTTCTGAAATGTTCGACGGGCATTTTACGAGAAAGGTGCCCGGTGTCCGCTGTGTTAGCGGCGAGAGGATGGACAAGTCGAGTGAGCGGTGAGGACACACATACACATACACACTAACAAAGATACACACTCAGAGATACACACACAGATACACACAGATACACTTATAGAGATATAAACACAACGGCAGATACACACACAGATAGACACACAGACACAAACACAGACACACAGATAAACACACAACTATTCACACACACATACAAATTTACTTGTGTCGACTTAGCTTCAGGGAATGCAGCCATTTGTTGTGGTCCGTCTGTGCCCCCCACCATGGTGATGGTGTCTGTGTGGTGATGGTGTCTGTGTGGTGATGGTGTCTGTGTGGTGATGGTGTCTGTGTGGTGATGGTGTCTGTGTGGTGATGGTGTCTGTGTGGTGATGGTGTCTGTGTGGTGATGGTGTCTGTATGGTGATGGTGTCTGTGTGGTGATGGTGTCTGTATGGTGATGGTGTCTGTGTGGTGATGGTGTCTGTGTGGTGATGGTGTCTGTATGGTGATGGTGTCTGTGTGGTGATGGTGTCTGTGTGGTGATGGTGTCTGTATGGTGATGGTGTCTGTGTGGTGATGGTGTCTGTATGGTGATGGTGTCTGTGTGGTGATGGTGTCTGTGTGGTGATGGTGTCTGTATGGTGATGGTGTCTGTGTGGTGATGGTGTCTGTGTGATGCACACATACTTGTAAGTGTGTTGCTCTGACATCATCCTGTAAACTGTGAACGCTGAAGCTCATCGTACCGATGAGAAGATGTTTAAACCACAGTAATCTGCATTTGAAATGTGACAGGATGAGAAAATGCGTCATTTCTCTAAACTGTGGTTTGTTAAAGAGAGTCAGCAGTGTCCCGTGGTAACAGAGATCATTCTCATCTCAGCATCATTTGTAGCCACCAGTTTGGATTCTTGCTCTCTTGTAATGGGAAATCAACATGAATTAAGAAAACCTCAATAATTATTAAAATCATTTAATGTGAATACCAGATGCTTGAGGTTTTCTTATATATTTCTGAAGAATTTTTTAAAGACATTTTAAGAAGCTGTTGTCCACTTCATGCCATCCATCCTTTGTGGGTTTTAATGTTTTTTCCTTATTTTTGTCAGCTGCTGGAGGCTTTGCTCTTCCAACACCCGTGAGACATTATGCTCGAGCTGTGAAGAAAAGGAGGACGGGTACGTGCTTTTGCCACTACACCATGTTTATGCTTTCAAACCTAACATGATCTTCCTCTCCAGTTCCTCAGAGCCAGCTGAGTGATCTTCCTCCAACCATGCTGCAGATGGACTATGCAGCTGTACCACTTGCTCAAACGTAAAAATAGACAAATAGAAGAGATATATTCATATAATGCACTATAAGGCTGTTTATTCTAAATCTGAAATTAAGTCCTATACATAATGTTCTTGTTTTTTCTGTTATCAGGACAGATGAGGTCATCAAAAGACTTCTTTCACTGGAGCTTGCCTGCCACGTGAGTCCTTTTTTCCCCCTCAAACCACCTCCTTGTGTTTTCTGTTTTCTCCTGGACTGAGATGACAATAATGGCCACGCCACTTTCACAAAGTTGTCAATCGCACAATATTGATACGGTAGCTGAACATTCTGTGTTCACATCTCCAGCGTGAAAAGGTGAAGCTGAAAACGGAACAACTCGTTTCAAAAGTGCAGAGGGACGAGAACGACCGCAGCTCAGTGGAAGTCCGAAGTAAGTTTTTGCTGTGTTAATTTAATAACATCTACATCACTCTGCAGTCACTCAAACCCCCTTTTTGATTTATTTATTCATTTATTTATTTATTTAGTTGACAGTGACAATGCAGTCAAACATCGTTACAAGCTTGTGGTTGATGTGATGTGTATAGAGTGTAGAGCCGTGGTTCTTAACCTGGGTTCGGTGAAACCCTAGGGGTTCATTGAGTCAGTGTCAGGGGTTCGGCAGAGGTCAAGACACACACCTGACTCATATGATTCATGATGACACGCCCTGCTTGGCCATCACTGGCTGCAGGGAGTTTGGTGCGCTCAGTAGTCGACTTGGGACTGATGGAAATTAGGTGAAGGGTGTGTGTTGAAATGTTGAAAAGTATAAATAGCATAAATACAACAAGTTCATTGTTGGAATACATAAGGTTAAAAATTAAACCCATTTCAGTGTGGTAGTATTAAAAAGGTCATGTCTGTGTGAAAAGGTGTGTAATTTGTTGTGAGTTCATGCACTGTATTGGTTTTGTCCTTTTGAACACAGTGATGTTAATGCACAGTTCATTTTGTGCACCAGCAAAACATATACCTATGTTTTGAATTTGAAAAAAATCCGAGATTAGTTTTCAATAAAGAAGGTTCTGTGAACGTGCATATTAAACTGGTGGGGTTCAGTACCTCAAACAAAGGTGAAGAACCACTGGTTTATTTCTGGTAGTTGAATCACAGCAACTGGACTGGGTGAGGCTCACGAAGACGTTTGGTGTCTCATCCAAGAGGCTTCACCTCACCTCGCACCTGTTTACAACACTCATCATGTTTACAACATCCCAAGGAGGAGAAGAGGCCATTCACACCTGGCCAACGAACCCCATTGTGCCCAGGGTCGTTTCTACGACCTGCATAAGGAGGGGCAGAGTCACCAACACTCAGGTGACTGAAACTCCAGAAGTGTGAACGACTTCTGGAGAATACAAGTGTCTGGAACTCCCAACAATCGGTTAGAACTGATGAAGCATCTTGGATGAGAAGCGAAACTCAACCATTCCAGGTGCTGTGATTCAACTACCAGAGTTACCACGACATGGACGACCGAGAACCTTCACAGACAACCACTGCTTTAGAGCTAGTGCTAATTCTCAACTCCACTCCATGTTTGGGTTCTTCCACAAGATTACAGTACAAAAATATAAAATATATATCAAAAAAGACCATACCATACAATTCAGTAATTCAGATTATGTCTCCTCTCAGTTGCTATTTTGACCGCACGAATCCGGAACTACCAGGAACATCTGCAAAAACATCACAAGGTGGGTGAAAATGGGTAGAGTCAGCGCTATCGACAGATCACCATGTCGTGACGTTCTGAGGCGATGTCTCATATGATAGACACATTCACACATCGCAGCCACAGCACTGTCATGTGTGCGTACATCTCACTTCGTTTCCTCTCCACCCCTCTTGCTCGAGGTCTATGTGCGACAGGATTTCCTGTGTACTCCCCCACATTAAAATGTGCGGTGTCGCTGCACTCAGAAATTTCCACGCAACACGCGCAAACGTTCCAAACGCAAACGGACAGAAAGATGGATCATCGCAACGTAGAACATCCTCGTAATCTGATTTGATCTAAAATGAGATAAAGCCCAAGAGAAGAAGCCTGTTTGAGTCAAATAGCATTTCATATGTTTCTGTACTTTTATTGCAGGATAAAGCTAACAAGCGACGCATGCTCATGGCCATAGACAAAAGGAAAAAGCTTCTAAAGAGGCTGAGGCTGGTCCGATACGACGCTTTTGAGCAAGTGTGTGAGCAGCTTGGCATCACTTATACTTTCCCACCCGAGTACTACAGACGGGTGACTCGCCGCTGGGTGGCCAAGAAAGCCTTCTGCATCAAGGTAGAGCTGCCTGCTGGTCTGATGCCCTCCGCACACAACCACCTCTGACCTGGAGGTCGATGTGCGCAACACCTCCGGCCTCTGGAAGTGGGACACCACAGCCCCACTCACACTCTTGTCTTTCTGTGTCTTTTCTCAGGTCTACAAAGAAGTGCAGAAGCAGAAAGCAGAGCAGAGGCAGAAGAGGAAAAGTGTGTCCACAGATACAGATGTAGCTTTGAACCAATAAAACATAATTTACCACTGAATTGATTTAATCATGCGTGTTAAATCGCAAAATTCTACTAAAGTGTAAAACTAAAGTTGTTAAAATATACTTAAATTAGTTTTACACATAAATTCCTTACATACGATATAAATAATGTAGAAACTGCTTTAAATGTTGTCTTCATAATTAACAACTTTGAGACTCTAACCAGCATCAAATTGGAGTTAATGTGTTGGAGATATAATTCTGATAAAGGGAAGGTAAATGAGTACAGTACTTCTTGCCATTTGTCAGTAAACTTTGTTCCAAGTTAGTGATGTGACCTTACACTTACACGGCTCTATTTACGGTGGCTTGGTCATATTGATACAGCAGCATTAGCAAGTAGTGCTATTGAAACACAACAGATGTTTTTACAATAAAAATACATTTAAGCAGCTCTTTTGAGGGTGGTTTATTTTCTTCCTGTTGATGAGGTTGCACTATATATAGTCCAACAAGTCCAATGTATTTCTCTACTTGTCCCCTCCATTATGTTTTGTTCATACTGATGCACTCAAATGAAAAACAGAACTGGAAAGCAACAAATCTCATTTTAAACCTAAAAACTGTTTAATCTGATGCACAGAACTTCTGCAATGAGTGTTATTCCTGGATGATTCCCCATCTTTTCTGTGCAAAATGTGGCCCATTATCTAGTAAATAAATTCTTCCCTTTCGACTTGTCTCTGATTTCGCCATTTTCGTTCGCTACAAAAACTTTCAGTTTTGATCATCTGATCAGCAGGACGGAGGACTACAACAACATCCTATAGAGACAAAAACAATCTGATCAAAGAAACCCCAAACATACAGTCCATCAAGCTTTCTCCATTATAATCTCACAATGATATTGTATTAAAAAATATTTGATCCTGAAGCCTCGACTTGTACTACCTTTTCTTACATGATGGTATTAAGGTCATTAACATGCTCATAATCTTTGAGCTGAGATATGAGATAATGATAATGCTGTTACTTAAAGTTTGCAGCAATTTAGAATTACGGTTTAGCAGCAGTTTGTTGCAAGTTCTGTGTGACAATAATTTTGAGGTACATCTTAACTGAAAGAAGAAGACCTAGATGTCTTTCTGAGACGTTGTCCTTTTCAAAAGAGCATGTTGTTAACAAATGAGTCTTTTGACAGGCTGACTCTGAAATAACTTCCTGTGTGTGTGTGTGTGTGTGTGTGTGTGTGCGCGTGTTGCCGTCAGGAGTTGTGCACACCGACGAGCGTTCTAGTAAGGACGTCACTTCTTTTTCCACCCAGCAGAGAGACTTCAGCCGGACCAACTCATTTAGCTGCACATTGATGAATATTTTCCACGTTCTCAGATAAAAGCCCTCACAAGGTAAGTGATGCACTTGATACAAAGACCCTTGTTTAGTCAGACAGTAACGCTGCTCAGTCCTGTTAGTTCACATTCATCTCAGCTCATTCTCTTCTGGAGTTCAAGGCAACTGAACAAGATTTTTTTTTAAAAAGAGAGAAAATTCCAGCACTTGATGCTTGTTTTGTGCAATGATGATTTTGCAAAGGAGTTTTGAAAGGACCTGTATAAAAGCTTCAGTCCTTTCTTTTAACCACAAGTGGTGACACACTCATGAACGCTGTTGGGCGTACAGGTGATGGTCCAGCCGTAGCCACAGTTTTACCTATTATTTTTGATTTTTGTAGGCTTTCTTTTGCAAGCCGATCAGAATGCAAAAGTTTAAAGCAAAGTCAGCTTCTTATGTGCATCGGGAGGGCTCTCACCTCCCAGTCCAGCCACGTTTGTAAACTATTCAGTTTGTATGTGTGCGTCTGCATCTGCGCCTGTGTGTGTGTGTGTGTGTGTGTGTGTGTGTGTGTGTGTGTGTGTGAAATAAGTCATACATGGCTCTCCCTGTTTTATTCAGCTGAATCAGCACGCAGCTCCGCATGTCTAAAATGTCCAACCCGGTCATCACCCACCAACCAGGTTCGGGCGGTTACGGGACCAACGTTCAGACCGGAGAGTGGAGCACCGGCCTGTGCTCCTGCTGCGCCGACATCTTTGTCTGTGAGTGCTGATCAAGATGCTGACAAGACTAAACGATGGGTTTGTTTGGGTTGTGTTCCATAAAGCCCCATTCTGTGCCTGCAGGTGCTCTTGGCTGCTTCTGCCCCATGATCTTAAGCTGCTACACAGCAAACAAGTACGGAGAGAGCTGCTGCTTGGGATGTTTGCCAGGTGGCATGACAGCAATCCGGACTCACATGAGGCTGACCTATGGCATTCAGGTAAGTGCTGCTTGTGTTCCACAAATCTTACACAAGAGTCACGATGATTTTTGATGCTTTGACACTTTTTTGAAATTTTGGGCTTACCCTAAAATTGAGTAATCAAGAAACCTCAACTGCAGCCCATTTCCGTGTGAAACTTTTGCCTTCCCTGTTTTGATTTTGTTGCAATCGTTCTACCGCAGGGAACAATAATCAACGATGCCCTGATGACCTTTTTCTGTGGGATTTGCGAGACATGCAGGATGGCACGAGAGGTCCGTATCAGGAATGGAGACGTTTCTATGTAGCGGAGAGGCGGACGGCTCCAAAATAAGCTCAGCAAGGACGGAGGTGGAAAGAATTATTCATTCGGATGCATCAGCGCTAATTCTGCCAACACAATGAGAATGATAAACTGATGGAAGGAATCTTCAGCATGATCGCCTCTCTCATGAATCACCATATGCAAAAAGGGCCCAGCCAAATTACTGTGCATGTGAAACGAGGTCATCAACCCAGACACGACGAACGAACCAAGCAGTGTGTTGGAATACAAATGTGCTTTGCAAGTGTGACGGATAACTCAGTGAAAAGAAAGTCAGTATTATTCTGGAAGAGTGGGGTAGATTATGATGAAACGGAGACTGCAGTCTTTTCTGAGTGATTTCATGTAATTAGAGCACCATAAAAGGCTCACAGAGTCTGGATCGCTGACCTTGTTTCTTCATGTTTTTTAAATTTCTTCAGGCAAACATTTGTAATATGCTTTTCAATAAATTAGTACTTTAACCACCGTTTGCCTCTTTTTTAATGACAGAAGTGCTGGAAGGCTGTGAGAGATGTAGGCATGTTGGATCACCTCACTCTCTTCATTGTTGCTGCCAGCATGTAAAAAGAACTTTTATTAGCCCCACGTTTTCAACGACAACAAATGGTATCAGCTGGAGTCTATCCCATTACAACATTGAAACACAGACAACTGCCAACACTCACATTCACGTCTGAGGCAAATTTAGAGTGGTTGATGGTAATTGGACTGTATTTTGTAGCATTTTCTACCCCCTCTACCAGCTGATCTACAGCCCCACCAAGTGCTCTTGAGTCTACCAAAACGGCCCCATCACATTTCCTCTTCCAAGTCTGAAAGTTGATGTCACACACTGAGAAATCCTCCTTTCACATACTTGTCTGCATACAAAAAAACCTGCTTGATGCAACTTGAAAACCTGAAAGTCTTCTTTTCACAGCTGAAACTGAGACTTGCTCCCTTTGACCACCAGTCAAACCTCCGCTTGAAACTGTTCAACAATTTGTGCAAGCCTCACACAGACTGTTGACTCTCAGAACCCTCTTTTGCAGTTAGTCAGGCCTCTTCCTGTTTCCCACAGCCTCTAAGTGTCTTTTGATGGTGAAGGAAACTGGACTCACTCTGACAGGTTGACTTTGTAGTTTCTATGGAGGAAAGATCTACATCTTAAGCATTACAATGGTCTGCTTTTCCTCCATTATTAATTACATTTGTCCTCATCATTGTAATGGTGGCACACTACTGTACATTATACAGTGCTATTCAGGTAAAGACATTTAATAATAACAATAACCTAAGTAAAAACACCATATTAATGCAGAGTAGGTTGTTAGTAACCACAGACAGTTGGGTCACATGTATAAACCAGTCTCACCACCTTTCAGGGCTTGATCAGCCCCCACTGCTGCTTTCAAATGCCTTTTTATGTCATACTGAAATGTATAAAATGTTTCAGTTTTTGGTAACCATACTTTTTTGTTTTTTAACCTCTGGTCGCTACTTGCCTTTATAACATTTCAAGCTATTCATTTGACTGGAACTATTCGGATTAAAAATAAATAAATAAAAATAAAATTATGCCACAATGAAGTCAAATTTAAGGATTTGATACTCTGCTTCCGATTGGTTCAATCTGGAAATTAAACGCCCCGCCCACTTCTTACGCGTATTGACGGAACGAGTCCTGATTGGTCATTTCTTTTGTCTCCTAGCAACCAGAAGAGGCTTGCCTAAACAGACGCGTCCCCTAACTAATAGCATTCCAGCTAGCTACATCGAGCAGCTCTGTTTGTTTTTTGAAGTGTTTTATCGGCCCAGGCGTCACGATGTCCTCGAGAACTTTGCCCCTGTTATTCATCAACCTCGGCGGAGAAATGTTGTACATTCTAGACCAGCGGCTTCGAGCTCAAAACATCCCCGCCGACAAAGCTAAGAAAGGTAGCTACCTAGCCGGCTCCCCTGAAAACAGCGGGCTGCGCGGCTGCTAACGGGTTAGCTCTCGGTTTGAAGAGAACGGCTTCGCTTTGAGCTGGAAAAGGCTCCAGATTCACACACAGGACATTCTCTGAATACATCTCATCTTTTAAAATGATAAGACACGTGTTTCTGTTAGGACTAGAGTCAGTTGTCAATTAGAAAGAGATGTTACCTGAGGAACATAAAATGTTACCTGTGATTAAATTCACAGCATTTTCAGTCGCAATTCTGAGTAACAACAAAAAAAAGAGACAGTTGGGGATAGTGACTCATCATCTGTTCCTATTTACCAAGAAGCTTACAACAAATTGTTCCATGCATGTGTTATTTTGATGTATAACGATGCTACAATAGGCTCCTGGATGGACACAGTCAAAGAAGACGAGTTCTAACAGAGGATTTCACTCTGGACAGAAAACTAACAGGACTTGTTAAACTTCTCAGACTTGTCAGGGTTAAAGGTTCTTCCAGAATAACTATTGTGTTGTGGCTCTTTCTTGGCATACCCAAAGACATGTGTTTTATTATTAAGGGCTACCACTGAATGCACAATAACAATAAAAGATAATTAATAGTGTAACAACATTAGTTATATACCTTGCTTCCTATCCTTTAATGTATGCCGTCACTACAGAAAGCTCTATCATAATGCTGCTTATTACTACCACTGGCTAAAAAGAGCACGCATAAATAATTTTTTTTTTGTTTTCATAGAAACTAGAATGTTTCTGAGCATAAATAATGTGAAATTGTTATAAAACTTATTGAAACTTGCTCCTTAATGTTTGCCTGTGTAGTTATGAATGACATCATCACCACCATGTTCAACAAAAAGTTCCTTGGAGAGCTTTTCAAGCCACAGGAGCTTTATTCTAAGAAGGCGCTGCGGACTGTGTTTGACCGGCTGGCCCATGCCTCCATCATGAGACTCAATCAGGCCAGCATGGACAAGGTGAGATAAGCATGATTTCTATAGAGAATGCATTTTATGGAATCTGAATAGTAACTTTAGTAACTACGATTTAAAGATAATTCCAATATCATATTACATTTAGTAGATTTGCTGCACAGTGACGCATCCTTGGGTATTATGATCAGTTTTGTCCACACGCTAAAGTAATATTTCACTTTTACATGTATATGGCTTCAAAAGTTGGATTGGTTCATCACCTGCTTATCCAGAGGCAACAGTTCTGCTGACTGAGCTACAAAACAATGAACCTTAGTATTTCATCTGACTGGTAAAGGGTTTAGATCCAGACTTGGGTCAAAGTCAGTGAACACTGTGTGATCCTCATTGAATTACACTTTGATCGGCCTTTCACTAGACCAGTTTGTCTCGTTAAAACCTACCGCGTGTAAACCAACCTCGACACCATAGCTCATATGATCAGGAAGGTATTGACACCTCTACCAGATAGTGTGGCAGCATACAGAGAAGTTCACGTTCATTAGTGTTAAACTACCGGTATTAGATTTGGAAAAGTCGATTTTGTTATAGTGTTAAAAGAACACTACCACTTTAACTCACCACATTGATGGAAGTGGATCCCTGTAATGTCATCATGGAAATTTGCGTGATAATATGTCATATGTCTGCCTCTCATCACAGCTCTACGACTTGATGACCATGGCGTTCAAGTACCAGGTGCTTCTCTGTCCGCGGCCAAAGGACATTCTCCTCGTCTCATTCAACCACATGGATGCAATCAGAGACTTTGTCAAAGACACTCCCGGAATTCTAAACCAGGTTGATGAGACGTACCAACAGCTCATAGAGGTATGGTACCTGAAGTGGAAAGGGAGCACTGCAGTCTCAGGCAGATTGGTCCACAGATCATTGATGGCTGATACGAAACTTACACAGTATCTTACTCAGTCTAGCGCTACTTTTGCCTAGTGATATACAAAAAAAACCTGTACATGTACAAAGGTGTGAAGATATTGAATGTGTCATGACTGTCTTGAGCCATTGGAATTCAGTTCAATTCAATTTTATTTACTATGTGCCAATAACAACACAAATTGTCTCATGACATGGAATTACAGTAACAGTCCTGTTTCTGCTTTATCATGTTTTTTATTGCATTGGTTGATTTTTCAGATGTATGCACCCATGTCAAGTGGGGACTTTCAGTTGATTAGACAAACTCTCCTGATCTTCTTTCAAGACATGCATATAAGAGTGAGTTGTGTTTCATTAAACATCTTCATAAGGTTGTTTCAGAGTCCTCACAGGTTTGTCTGCCTTCTTGTTTACCAGGTGTCCATTTTCCTCAAGGATAAAGTGCAAAACTCCAATGGTCGCTTTGTGCTTCCCACTAGTGGCCCTGTGCCCTATGGTACACAAGTTCCTGGTACGATAAGGTAGCATATTAGAGTACTTTTACATCAAAACAGTCCTCCCTTTAAGGAATCGTATCAATAGATTGATTGGATTGTAAAATGTACTTTTTTTCTTTATGATCTTTAACCTTTGCCATTATCCAGACACTGTAATCTCATTGTAAGTTTAGCTGGTATATCCTCAGCTAATTGCATTACAGAGCACGCGTTTCCATTCCAAATTTAGAATGGAAGCGCTTACTCTGTACAAGGGCATTGTGTCTGTCTTTTTGGGTTTTTTTTTTCATTATCTTCACCCCTTCTCTGTGGACAAATAAAGGATTATCGTACGTTAAATTTTATGAAACTACTCTCGGTCTTGCAGAAAGAATGGATTTTGAAAGGGTATAGAAAGCTTGTTCATCATTATTACTTTGTGTGTTCTCATTTACTGATTCCAGGTTGTTTAGTTGCTCTGGTGACGAAGTGAGCAGACTGCAGTTCAGTAACGGAGGAAGCTATTGTGTTGCTCTACGGGAGGGGTCTTTTGACATATTCGGAGACCGAGTCACCAAATTAGGCACAAACATGTGAGTACAGAGTAGAATGCTTCCTTTTTTCAGTTTATATTAATAACTTTCATACAATGAATCAATAGTGTATTTGTTGTAATTGTAAAAGTTCACTGAATCTATTGCCTTAAAATATGAGATTGGTTCATTGGTCAACAAATAAAATACCAAAGACTTGTTTATATAGACCTGAACAGCTCTACAGCTTGATGATGTTTTCCAAATTTGGTCTGTCCTCATTTTGGACTGTAGACAAACACCAGGAGATGACATGTCTCCAAATCATCACTGACCTTCACACAGTTTGGTTTCTTCAATGCTTAATTTCCAAATCAACTCTCACCTCGAAAGAGTTTTTGGAGACTTTTTTGCGGTCTATGTGTGTTTTCATGCTACTGATGCTTGTAGCTCATTGAACAGGCCCTTCAGTGTTTGGTTTCTCTTGACACTCTGACTCCCTCCTCTGTCTATTCTTTTCTAGTTGAATCTTTATTTGATCATCAAGTCGTAACATTCTTCTCATAGCTGTGGTCCACTCTGCTTCCCATGAAGATGATTATGTTGGAATGACTGAGCTTACAGTGATTGTTGTTTCTGTGTATTGAACCGTTTAGACCTCATAAATGATGACTTGCTCTGAGTCTAGGTTAGGTCATACAATTGTTTTACTTTCTGGGGAAAAAAATGACAAGAATGTAACTTGCTCAAAATATTGATTTTCATATTCTGTACATGCCGTGTATTTGATGTTGTCTCTTAGGTACAGCGTGAGTCGCCCAGTAGAAACTCACATGTCGGGAACAACTAAAAATTCTGCTCAGCACACCAAGGTCAACACTGCTCCGAACCCTTTGGCCAAGGAGGAGTTGAACCTCTTGGCCAGACTAATGGGAGGGTTAGAAGTTCACAAACCGGGAAACGTAGACAGTGACTTCAGACTCAACCTCTTTGCCAACGACGAGGAAGAAGAGTAAATAATCCCTTTGTTTGTGCTTTATGAAACTGTATCATCTGCAAACACAAGGCTTTTTTAATAATGCACAATTTCAAATGTGACTCTTTATCACAGAGAGGCATTATTATTGAGACCGGATGAGCTCTCGTATGGGGTCATCAAAATTCAAGCTACAAAGGTAAAGTTTTTCCATATTGGCCAGTTGTATGAGTTCTACTTGGTTTGATCACAGAATTGAGTACTTTATGATTTTGACTTTCAGGACCAGCAGGCCAGTGCAGAGCTTGCTAAAATCATGGGAGAATTTACAGATTCTGGGGATCAACCAACCAGTGCGAGCAGCAAAGGTGATGACCTTCTGGCCATGATGGATGGTCTGTGACGTGGTGACATGGTTCTCCTGGCAGAACGGTCCCAGGAAACTGTTCCACAGTAACACCACCTGTCGGCTGAACCTGCAAGTATCCTGCAGTGCCCAGCCAGAGAGCCCCCCTTTCTGGCTACTATTGATAATTATTAGTCAGCTGTCAGACAACTGTAAAATTTAGCTCACTTGAAGGAATGTGGTGAGCCAAGGTGTAAGCCACACTACTCAGTAATAGCATAGAGTTTTGGGATGTCAGTGTGTTGAAAATTGTGTGTGGAAATAGCTAAACATTTGTTTACGCTGAAGATGTTGCATTGTTAACTTACAACAGGCTGACAACACACACATTTTAAATGTTGTGTCCCAAAAACCTCAGTCCATTATTCTAGGATTATTACATGGTACAGTTATAAATTATACTGTGGAATTGAATGAAATCCCAAGTGCTCTTTTTAAAGTAATTCCTCCAGATATTATTATGGTGAGTGCTAAATTTTTATCACAATTTTGAAATAATATAAAATTATGACAACCAACTAGTAAGACATTTTCAGCCTGGGGATGTGCACATTGTTTGGGATATTACCATAATATAATTTGCTGTGTGCTATATGCATCTTTAAATATGTTTATTGTATTCCTTATTTAAAAAAATATTCAGTGTATTTATGTGTATAGGACAGTGCTAAATATGGAAGTTTATTGCAGAAAATGTAGATTTTTTTTTTAATAAATATTTTTCTAAAATATATTCATGTTGTTTTGTTATGTAGAAACTGTTAGCGCTCCTGTGACGTCATGGTGTCGTAATGGCGGGAAAGCGTAACACCGCGTTGTAGTGCTTGTGCTTATCGGCAGGGGGCGCCGTCCGGCTTTACACCGCCTTTGGCTGCGTCTGGTCGGCAGATGAATGTTTCAAACCTTTACAGTCTGAACAATTATACAACCAACGATGTGGTCTTCAGAAATCACACAGGGTAACAAGCACACACAAAAGGCAATTTTACTGAATCCGCTTTGAGACCGTAGGAAACTGTGTACTCATTCTGTAAAATGTTAAGTGTGTTCCATAATTAGACTTACATTATGGTGGGGCGCCAGCTGCTCTGGGTATATTTTTGTGCATCTCTGACTGCAGATGAGTCGACGTGAGACTATGTTGGAGCAGTCAGCACTCCCCTGGTTTAAAAAAAAACAAAATAACAGTGAGACACACACACACACACACACACTCACACACAGATAAACACGGTGCATACCAGGCAGGAAAAACATGCTGAGACATTTCTCTGAATTGATCTGGGCGGGAGGTGCGTTCTGATGAGGTGTTTCCAATAATCTTGGAAAAGCAGAGACATGGAACACGACCACAGGGGTATTCTCTGCACACACCAGTCTGGTCATTCACTTGCAGCATTACTGCAATTGTTAAATAACAATCCGAAAACTATACATATTTGTACTAGGCTGCAAGCAACAATACAGTACTATTGCAACTGAAAAGCCAAAAAAATCTATACTTTGAAAATACTGCAAACATATGTATGTAAGACCTGATATGTTTCTTGATTTATCAAGTAAGATACCATTTATTTGTCCAATGTTGGAGAAGTTTACAAAGGCTAAAAACACGTTTGAAATGTTGTCAACTTTGCCTCTGAAGTACACCGTATTTCTTTCAGAGACCCTGCAGCTCTCTGTGATTCAGCTGCATCTGTGACGGATGTGGGCTGGGGTACTGTGAGCCCACAGGCTGGCAGGGCTTCATGCACCGAGACACATGCTCTGCTGAGTCAAGGCAGGACCAGACACACTCAGAAATGGCACCACCATTTAGGCTACCCTCCCCTTTGTCTGTCACACGTCGATTTTGTCGCCCACTGGTTTGAAACTGGAAGCTGTGGGTGGTATTCTTTATCAATGACTCTCCATAAGGAACATTTTTGGTCTTTGCAAAATGTCAGATCCCTGCTGACAAGCGGGGTCATTGAAAGATATTTTTGCACATAGTGTGTGTGTGTGTGTGTGTGTGTGTGTGTGTGTGTGTGTTCAAAGGTGAATAAGGTGACATAAATGCTACACTCACCATTCTCTGCGTCATCACCTTGACCTAAAACGGTGTAAATCTGTCTAATTTATATAACTACATTCTAGTGCTTTGTTGCAACATAATAGCCCAGAACCAGACGACTTGGTGCGAAGCTACAGTCCAGAAATAAGTATTTGATTACTTTAATTACAAACCATTTCCAAAAAAAAACACCTTTTTGTGGTTCACACCCTTTTACACACTAAACCTGGTGTTGCAAGCAGCTTCTACTTTCAGACGCTGCCGAGAGAACCTTCTGGAGATCAAAGAAAAATAATTAATGTTTGCGTTTTTCCGTGCAAAACTGTTTAAGCGCTTCTGATATTTCCCGTCAGACAACTATGACGTAATGTGTTTCAGTTTGCAGCCTTCATTATTCACACAGTTTCATCATCGGTGCGCCACCGTGGACCTGACTGACGGCCCCCCGGGGGGGGGGGCGGGCGCCGCCATTGGCCCGCCGCGGCCGTCAATCAAAGGCGGCTCGTGTGCGTCACTTCCGTTGTCAGGTGGCGCTGTCGCTGTGGAAAGATGCGATCAGCGGGGAGCGGAGGCTTTTCCTCTCCGGCTCGTTTCTGGAACAGAGGTTAAGCAGCGCCGAGCCCGACCCGCCGTGCGGCCTCGCACCGAGCCCCGGCCGCCCCACCGTCGCCGCTGCGCGCACCCGAGGGATGTCGGCGCTGTGAGCCGACGACGCAGACGTTTCCCCGGCGGTTTGGCTCGAGGTGAGCGAGCTACGTAGCGCGGCTAGCCCCGCTGGACCAGCACTTTGTTTAAATGGCCTCCCGGCTGTCCTCTCTCCCCCCACCCCCCTCTCTCTCTCTCTCTCTCTCCGGGCTGCTCCGGCCGTCGGCGGCAGCCTTCTCTCGACCCCCGGGCTGCTGACCAAGCCACCCCGGGGGTGGTGGTGGTGGGAGGCAGCGGCCGCCGAGCTAGCGGCTGCTTTGTCCGGGTCGCTCGTCTCCTCGACGCGGCGTCTCTCTCCGGCTCTCCGTCCGTCCCGCCGCCGTCGTCCTCGCTCGGGTCCCCGTCCGCGTCCTCGCTCCGGCTTTCTGCGTGTGTTCGCTGTCGGTGACCTGCAGGCTGCTGGAGCTTTTTGTCTGCTCTCGGAGCTTCTTCGGCCGACGGCTGCAGCCCTCAGCTGCTTCCACATTAGTTCCATTTATTAAAAAAAAACAAAACAAAACACAACCAAATAAGCATCAGGAAAACACGCCTTTCTCCCAAAAGTCCGTGATTCCTAAACTTATGACTGCAAAAGGTCATGAAATAGGGTGTTAGGGTCTGGGAGCATTCGTTCCACCATGTGTTTGTGGGGTTGTTTGTTGTTTTTTGTATGTTTAAGAAGTGTTGCCGTTGTTGTAGCGGTTTATTTGGTCACACGCTCGGTTGTACTGTATTCAAGCCTCAGGACTGAGTTCTGTACGACCTTGGACCTGCAGCGCCTCTTCGCCCTGACGCTTGATCTGTGTGTGTCCTGGTGTGTTTGCACGCCTCCCTCTCCTCCGAGCCTCTTCCTACCGCTCACACCAGGCTTTTCACACAGCCAGACGAGAGGCACAGAGTCAACGTGGGTAGATCCCGATATACCTTGTTGTTTTGTTCTGACACTATTTCAGGATTGCACATTTGCGGCGGTGCACCAGCAGCACGTCTCCCCGCTGTTGCAGATATGATTCACCGGCTGTATCTTTTCTGGTCGTCCTGGTGGTACGGTCAGAGGCAGCCCTTCCTGCCAGATCACTTGTTGTGCAGGGACGCAGAGCGGTGTCAGAAGACGATAGCCGTGTGCCGTCGTTGCACTCAATGTCATTTAGGTCAGCGTGCGTTAGCCGGCGGCCTTCACCTTTGCCTTTTTATGTGTCTGACTTTTGCTCCTTTGCACTAGCTGGTATTTTGTTGATGAGATAAACCTTCTTTGTTTAGTTCTCCTGCATGTTGGAAAGGATTTGCCTGCAAACTCCTTCCTCAAAATGAGAAACGTATGCAAATTCATCACTTGGGATGGGTTGCAGGATCTTCAACATGCAATAAATATTCCTTTCTTTAAAATAAATGTGTTTACGCTGAGGGCTCCCCAACACAACTTAAACCCTGTATTATTTAGTCTTCTTTGTCTATAGACGCTCTGGATGATGTAGTTTATTCTGTGCTGGTGATTTTTGCTGTTTTAAAATGTGAAACTAAAAATGTGTTCTAGATCAGTTTGCTCTTAAGACATCTTTTCTATGTTGTTGAGTTATGTTACAGTTCTAGAGTGAATAATTCAACAAATTTGCATTGCCGCAAATTATACACAAACATAATCCATGTTTTCCACACATACATTTAATTGGGTCTAACTATACCACATAAATAGACTATATATATCTATATAACATTAATCTTGCTGCAATATGAAATGTGTAATGGTGAACCGCACAACCAAAGTGATCGTTTTAGTATGCTCCTTTAACCTAAAGGCACATACAAATTCTGGGCAAAAAGCAGAATTTTAACCCCGGTAATTGAGACAGTTACTATTGGCAGCGTGACTTTGTGTCACTGTGGTTGACAGAATGTTGTCAGAAAACCTCAGCGCACCAGACTCAGTGGGTGATGGCGAGTCGAAAGAGAGACAGATGGGAGAGAGACATGATGACACTGTCTGCTGTCTGGTATCACAAAATAAACCTCATGGTAGGGACAGATCTTCCGAGCCCATACTAACAGCCAACTGTCCTACCTCCTCTTTGCCCAGAAATGCCAACTGGTGAGTGGCACATGCTTGGCTCTGGAACGGCTAGATGGCCCTTTTTTTTAAATGATAAATACCTTGTTCATTTTTTGCACAAACAGTCGTGTGCTATTTCTGTAATAATCGAGTAACCTTTTGTGTTGGCCTAAATAAGGATATGTTTTCAGTTTTGTGTATGTCGCAAAAATGACCATTTCCCATGTCATCATGTACGCCTGTACAGTGTGTATAAGCCAGTGTCCAATGGAAACACAGTGCAACAGCAGGGTGAGTCACTCCTCTCAGTTCAGGGCTCTACTTCCCTGTTCCAGGAAACAGATGGAGTTTCATCACACTGGAACTCTAAATCAGTAAACAAAGCATACCTCGTACGTCCTGGATTCTGGGCGGTATTTAAAGTCAGTTTTACTACTAGTGATGTGTCAGAGTGTGTCACCGATCCTTTATTTTATTGTTGTAGCGCAAAGGCTTGGCATCTTTGGTTGAAAGGGCATGCGTGTTCGAACACGGCTGAAACAGAGGAAGGCCTGCGCAGATAAGCCGGCTGTCCAGATTTTGAGATAAAACCTGCAGATTAAGTGCGGAAGGATTTTCTAAACCCTTGTATACTTCCAGAGGAAACACTAAAGCTGACTTTAGTTCAGTGCCAAGACACTACAGATGTTTAATAACGTTTTAGAGTATTTAGTTAGAATGTAAGGGTGTGTTTCGGCATCTGATTTAAATGTGAACATTGACTACTTAAATTGCAGATTGTAGCACGTTTGCATTGGCTGTTGGCAATTGAATCTGAGGTGTCCGCCTTGACACCAGCAGCCGTTACTGTGGATGGGCCGTAATGGCCCCACATTCACACTTAGGCGTTGGTAAACGTGGAGGCGGGATATTTAAACAAGACGAGGAGGAGCTGCCCTGAAATTTACCTCCTTCGGCTTCTGTCCACTGAACAGTGCCCTCTTAACCTCCCAGTAAACACTGGTGAAACTCTTAGCATTTGTTTTTGTTTAAACAGCTGATCTTAAGTAACAGATTAGCGATGGTATTTTTTTTCTTGTAGGATTGTAGCCTCACTTTCACACTAATTCCGTATTTTTCTGATAGTCCTCCAGCATGTCCAAGAGACGCCTATCAGAGAGAGGGTCTGGAGAAACATCAGGCAGAGCTAGCAGGCAGTGTCCTGGGATATCTGGTAGTAATGCCAAGAGAGCCGGACCCTTCATCCTCGGTAAGGAATTTATTTTCTTTCATCTCTGTTGTGTATATATATAAAAAAAAACTATTAAAAAATGATATGTATATAATGGAATAATTGCATTTTAGATTCTAGAGCAGCACTTTGGCAAAGTTTTGCAAAGAAGAATGTAACTTGAGGGGTGTGCATGGGTGCCTTAGAAAAGAATGTGAAGAATTTTTCTGGTCCCCATGATATTGACCAGAGAGGTCAGAGTTTGTGTTAACGGAAGGTTGTTTCCTTCACCTGTGAAACGTATTTTACCTTCATTGTCCTAGATTTTGATTTATTTACTGCGCAACTCTTGTAATTGTTTGCACTGCCGAGTGCCAAAGAAAACATTACACCAGGGGCGTTAATGGATATGTGCATATGTTGACCCTTGAGTTTAAGAGCACACACGTTTGCCTGCAGTTTGCCTTTTGGTCACGCAGCTGTCGCATTTCTTAACCTTGCAGGGCCTCGCCTGGGCAATTCACCAGTACCCAGCATAGTTCAGTGTCTGGCCAGAAAGGATGGCACAGATGACTTTTATCAACTTAAAGTAAGTCTTTTTATGCCTTTTTTTAAAAACACAGAATTAAGAGCAGGAGTCTACCATAAACACAGAGCATAGCATTCAAAACAAAGCCTTGCTCTCCCAGTAGACGTCTAAACCTTTGACCTCCTGCTGTTGGTTACACAGTTTATGCTCCCCTTTCTAATTCTGGTTCAAACCTCAAAACCCAACCAATGGTTGTTGTGATTAACGGCGGGGTGGTGTTTATACTGTCTCGGTTGCATTGTCATTGTCCTGTAAGTGATGTGTTTCTCGGTATCACCACGTGGTTATGTTAGATCCTGACGCTGGAGGAACGTGTGGACTGTGCTGGAGAGACTCAGGAAGAAAGGCAGGGGAAGATGCTGCTGCACACGGAGTACTCCCTCCTTTCCCTGCTGCACAACCAGGATGGAGTGGTTCACCACCATGGTCTCTTCCAGGTAGACCAAGGCCTCTTGATAGTCGTAACATAATCACTTGCTTTAGGGTTAGGTTAGTTTGTAAATTCCTATTATGAGGTCCTTGAACTTTGTCATGATGTTTATGTACGATTCTTAATCTAAGAACATGACATAAATGAATTACCAGAGTGCCAGCACTTTCTTATCGCAGTAAAAGCTGTATTAAGCCAGCATTAGTCTGGGCACCCCTGTGACCCTGCTAAAGGATAAAGCTGTAGATGATGGATGGATAGTCTAGCCAGCTTCCTGAATTTTATCTATGGGGCTTTAGCACAGAAAGGTGGGGGGGAGTAAAAACCAAACCTAGCTACCCTCCACACTCCTACCCACACAAAGCAGCTACATACCAAGACATATGTTTTCATTTTGCCCCTTTAATTTTGCCATTATTCAAGTCTTTCCTTCTCTTGTAGCTCCTCCACTTAGTGTTTGTCACGCTTCTTACTTAAAATAGCATTATCGAACCATTCACTCTGATTCAGGGAGGCTTGCATATTGATTAGATTACTGTAGAGTACCTCTATTTGGGAAAACCAGTTAATGTATTTCTGCAGATGTGTTGAATGCATATGGATAGATACAGTATATATAAGATCACTTTAGATTGGAACAAGCTTTGACATTAATTGTATGTATCTTCTTCATTTTGGCTAAAAAAGGATCGAGCCTACGAAATAGTGGAGGACATGGAGTCTAACAAAGTGCGCAAGATGAAGAAACGAATCTGCCTCGTGCTGGACTGCCTCTGTGCTCACGACTTCAGTGACAAGACTGCAGATCTAATTAACCTGCAGCATTATGTCATAAAGGAGAAAAGACTGAGCGAGCGTGAGGCCATTGTCATCTTCTATGACGTAGTGCGTGTGGTGGAGGCTCTTCACAAGGTCAGCTTACAAGCTCCACTTTGTACTTTTTGGTCATAAGTCATGATTTTTGACAACTGATTTTTGACAACTGAAGAAAGGTCAAGTCAAATATTGTTTTTATGTCTCTCTGTCTGCAGAAAAATATTGTACACAGAGATCTTAAGCTGGGAAACATGGTGCTAAATAAACGGTAAGTACTGACAACCTTAACTAATTATACCAGGTCAGTTATTTTAGCCTGCCAGCAAGTCCTTCGTGTTCAGGTCACATGTGTGGCAGGGCTCAGCAGGCTGTATCCAGCATGTGCTTGAAAATCCAAGGCAGAGACAGCCAGAAATGTTTGCTCTCTTTTTTTTTTTTACTCAGTGATTTTTAGGAAACTGTGTAATGAAATCTGGTTTAAGAAACAATTAAAAATAATGCCTCTGCAAATGTTTAGTGGAGGAGCGGTATCACGTTAGAATGGTCCGTGTGATATAGACCACCAGGAGCTCAACAGCAGGGTGCAGAATCCAGAATGGAAAACTACTCGCTTGCAAAGCCTTCTCTGCATCCTGTGATACTGTTGATTTTGGCTGGTGCTTACTTCTTAATATGAATCTGTTCTGAGTTCCAGATGATTCAGAAAACATTTAGCATTAGATGGAATTAATTTAATAGGACTATCAATAATCACCACGTCTTCATAACCAAACATGCTTGCATCACATCTGGTGTAATCCAGCTTTCAGCCACCTCTCATGCATGATGAGCGTGTCTGAGTACATTCAATGAGACGTAACGACAGCGGTTCAGGTCTCTGCCACCCATGCTCTGGCACCAGAGCTGGTGTTGGTGGTGGTTAGAACAGGAGAGTGTTTTGGCCACAGGAGTTAGGCTGTGAGAAGCAGACAAGCGCAACTCTCCATCCCAGCTGGAGACTAAGGAGAGGCTCACCAAAGGCCTCATAGCTCTGAGCTGACTCACACCACAGTGCGTGACACACACAGAGGTATCTTTTAGATTTTCTTTATTTACATTCCACTTTGTTTTTGCCACTTTGTTTGCGCCTTTTTACTTGCATGGGTTCCTTGCTTATATTAAACCCATTTTCATGTCCCATTTCAAAAGAAAAATACACACACACATACACACACACACACACACACACACACGTACACACACACACACATATATATATATGAATGTATGTATACATTAATGTGCATCATTATGGAAAGAATATGATCGTTTTCCATGCATCACAAATCCCCCCCTCCATCTTTGATACTTCTCTGGGAAATGCACCAGAGCCATCAACCAGCCCAGCAGTTTGAGCAAGAATGTAATTTCCTCTTGCAGAGCCAGCAGTTATGAAAGCAGGATGTCATAAATCAATCTGTGAGGTCTCTCACGAGTTTATGTCTATCATCCTATCCTAAAACGTAGTCGTGCTTATTCTTTTTCTGGACATGCTCCTGTTGGATTGCGTCATTGTTTGGCTCAAGAAGTGATAGAAAAAAATATCAGATAGAAAAAAAAATCGTCCTGGAATTACAGATGGTGTATTGTTTATTTTTCTATTTCTGATCAATAGCTACAGCAATAATCGATGAGGGAACTCTTCAGCTTGCAATGTTTCCTATTAATTGCTCATGTACAAGAAAACAGAACACGTGTCCTATATTTAAACCCTTTCTCATCGACTCGTATATTTTCAGAAATGAAGGGGGGATATTGAGGTTTCTGGTTTCCTGAATTATCTGTGGTCACATGACCAGGAAGTGTCATTGGTGCGGTGTCTTTTTTAATCCCCAGGGACCCTTGCCTCATGATGCAGACATCCAATTCCATTAACGCAGTCTCCGGTACCAGAATAGCAGCCTGGGTCGTGATGCACACACACAAAGCACAGACTCCTTCATAAAGCAGGCTTTTATGTAAATGGTCCTTGAAGCGCTGCACTCTGGTTGTCTGCCTGTGCGCGTGCAGATCACAAGGCGACTGTATGGGTAAAGAGACTCAAATCACATAAGAGGGTGGAAATTATGTGAACTGAATGTTCTAAAGGAAACTTGAGATTTAAGCATTTAGTGGAAAATTGAGTGCCTGAGAGGAATTGAATCCAGACACTGTAATTGGAGCTGTGAGCGTGAGACGAAGCAGGGTGTGAAAGTGAGAGAGGATTGGGGAAGTGCTCGACCTCAGACGATTTAGAAAGCGGATGTGGGTGAGAGGCATGATGTTAGGAGGACCCGGGACCATGGACCTTGGCTCGTGCATTCTCGTGATTGAGAGCATGTTGTGTACATGGTGTGTCACTGAGGAGGTGTGCTGTGTGGGTGCACGAGAAGTTGCATGTTGTGTACATAGCTGATATGTTCGTGAGTTTCATTCATTTGCAAGCCCATTGCCATGCAGCCTGAGTCATCAAGACAATTATACCCAACCACAAGTTGACTCATATGTTTGTCAAATAGCAGCTTATTATTTTGTCCTTTCAGCTAAAAGAACATTGGCAGTTAAATGGAAAGAGGGTTTAGTCTTTAGACCATTACCTCTGAGAGTTGGATTTCACTCCACGAGACAAAAAACATTTACCTTAACGACCACGTTGTGCACTTGTAGTTTACATGGGCAGTAAATTATCTCTAACATGGAAGCTCCTGTGAATTGTGTCTGTTTCATGATGATGATGATGATTACATTCTGTGCATAGCTTTAGTCATGCTATGCATGAACCCTAGATGACACAGCAGCCTGAGGCAATAGAAAACGTCTTTACGTTAAGCTTCATTTCTGAGGCACAGTAAGAAAAAAAAAGTTTAAGTGCTTTTATCAAATTCTCTTTGTTTGCTAAACGAATTCAGATTTGAAGATTTGGAGAATATTTGTGTCTGTTTGATTGCGTTTGACACCATTGTTTTAGTAAGCATGTACACAGGTTTTCTCAAGGTGTGCTCATTGTGTGTGCACCCAGGACTCACCGGATTACCATAACCAACTTCTGCCTGGGAAAACACCTGGTGAGTGAGGACGACCTGCTGAAGGACCAGAGAGGAAGTCCTGCCTACATCAGCCCTGATGTCCTCAGTGGTGAGTGAAAAGTGCTTGGCTTTCACGTGTAGTGGCCACGGTCTCCAGCACCGTGCAGTGAGTAGTCTAGAAGTCTGCCTTTGTCATTCCCTCATTGTCTCCACTGCAATTAGACTTCTGTGTTTTCCAATAGTGTGTCATGAGAAGATGAAGTTTGTAAAAATGCGGTCCAGACTGGATTTAGAAAAGTAGTCTAACAGCCAGACCTTTTCATTAATTTGTATTTTAGCATTGAGTAAGAAAGCAAGTGTTGTTTTGCAAAGTGTTACATTTTTGGAATAGCCTTTTTTAGACCCTGCATAGTCATTCTGATCTTGCATATTTCTCTGCAGAGGAAGCTATTTTCCTCTTTTGTGTGAGACGTGTCCTTTTGCTGGAAAAAGTAGAAATCCTCTTCATGTACATGCATGCACGCGTGTTTTTAAAAGATCCTTTAATGTATAAAGTAAAAATCCCGCTCACCAGGCTGAACAGGGTGCAGAATGTACTACAATTCGACCGTGTCTTCTGAAACTGTAGATAAAACCGGGGCTTGTACATCAGCATAACGTGACAGACACACAATTAAATAGAGCTACAGTGAGTCATGCAGTGGTGACTCACTGGAGGGAAACTACTCCCATCTGCCCCCCACCCCACACCCCTCCCTCTCCTGCCTGTGTGTCACAAGCTTTAACATAATTGTCTCCTCCTGTTGCTACTGCCTGTCGAGCTGTAACAATACTGCGTATGGTCATGAACATTACTCCACCCTTACCAGCTCCCCTTCCTTTCATGCAGAGCTGCAGCTAATTTGCAGTCATTTAATAACGCTCCCATTTACGAGAAAGGCATGCTGTCGGCCCCTTTGAATGTAAAATAACAGTCATTCTCTCTGTTTACTTATCGTATTAATCGTTTTAGAGGTTAGCATGGCTTGCACTCTAAAACGTTCACCGAATACCAGGGCAGACATCATAATTGCACAAAATAAATTGTAATTTCAGTCTTTGTCAAACCAATGCAATCATTCTGATCATCATGCGTATGATTTTTTTTTTTTTTTTTTTGGTTTACAGGGCGGCCATACCGCGGCAAACCCAGTGATATGTGGGCTCTTGGTGTGGTCCTGTTCACCATGTTGTATGGTCAGTTTCCCTTTTATGACAGCATACCTCAAGAACTCTTTCGCAAGATCAAGGCAGCTGAGTACTCCATCCCAGAGTGAGTGTTTCGAGCTGAAGCTACAAGTTAAACAACACACACACGATCACCACTTTCTTTTGTGTAACCCTGACACAGTTTATGTGGCTAATACAGTTTTCTCCGGTGTTTTTCTCTCCCTCCTCCACAGAGACGGTCGTGTGTCTGAGAACACCGTGTGCCTCATTCGAAAGCTTCTGGTACTGGACCCTCAGCAAAGGCTGACTGCAGGAGAAGTGCTGGAGTCGCTCAGCGTCATCATTGCCTCGTGGTAAGCGCTCCCTCTGCTGGAGCTCTTTGGAGCGACACCACTTCCCCTGGTTACTAACCATTACCCTTTGTTGCCGTCTTTTCCTCATCACAGGCAGTCTGTTTCATCACTGAGTGGCCCCCTGCAGGTGGTGCCAGACATTGATGATCAGGTCAATCATCCGGAGCAAGAGGTAAATTATGTCCCATCATTCCTAAGGGCAGCCAAACTAGCTTCCTTTCAAAATTGGTGTGACTCAGATAGACGGTAGACAGACAGACAATGAGTGTGTTACAACGCACTGAGCAGAACACAATTTCTTCCCTCAGGTCAAGTCGATAGAAGAGTCTTCACAATACGAGTTTGAGAACTACATGCGTCAGCAGCTGCTGCTGGCTGAAGAGAAAAACACTATCCACGAGGCAAAGAGCTTTCTCACCAACCGCCAGTTTGGTAGCATCCCTCCTGTAAGGCGTCTGGGTCACGATGCCCAGCCCGTCAGTCCACTAGACGCCGCCATCCTGGCACAACGTTTCCTCCGGAAATAGGCTGCGACCCACCAGTCCGAGCCTCCCCGAGCTTCCCGGGAGCCTGGTAGAGTCCTACGAAGCCCACACCTGAACTCACAAGCAGGAGCCCTAAACTCTTCCAGGGTGCACACGACCCCGCTCATAGGTGTGCTTTGTGTCAGGCATCCACACGAGGAGGAAACGAGAACAAAAGTACAATTTAGAATGTCGCCTCGTGTCCTGAACATCCAGTGAAACATGGAAAGCCATGGAGGAAGATCTGCACCAAAGGTTCCTTCCCTCAGGTCACCAACAGTCAGATCTCACTGTGTAACCAGCCTGATGGCACAGTCATATGTGGAGCTGACCTAAAACTGAAGTGTTGAACAGATTATTAATCCCATTCTCTTCCTCTTTTGAGGAACTGTTTCCCTCTCATCTCTGAATCCCCTGAGCAATACAGGATTGGAATCATGTAGCAGCCCTTCCCCTACATGTGGTCGATGGTATTGCGTCACATCAGATGGCCTGTTCACAGATGTCATTTCTGTATACCTCCATTCCACCCTGCTCCTCCCTCCATCCCCTCCTGCCCCTTCCTCCCTACCGTTTCCCTGTACTGATCCATTATCTGGTCCTGTCTGGTGACTTCAGATCAATCTACCTCTCTGTCTCTCCTCTCCGTTGGTAAACCACGCTCACTGTTCTGAGACAAGGGATTGTAATAACAGAGTCTCGATGCCACCAGTTACAAAGCATTAATTGTATCTGTCAGAGTCATAATGCTTTGAAGCCTTTCATCGGTTTCAAAAAAAAAATCCGAATAAGCTTTTAAATCATATTTTACTTTAGTAAGTAGCATTTTTGATTGAAGATACAGAATATCGAGGAGTGTGTACATGAGTCCTTTGATATCTGCTGAATGCATTGACTCCCGCTTTGGCCCATCCCTGTGGAAATCTATTTTTATCATCTAGGCAGCTAGTGTGAGGTACCTGGATGTCACAAAGCCAAGAACTGAATGGGGTAAACTGTTGGCTCCGCTCTGCCAAGGCATGTTAATGGTAACACATCTGCAGTGCCCTTACAGTAAAGATCAGACACTGTAACCGTTTTGCCAAAAAGTATGTCCTTAAATGACTCAAAGCCAAGAAAACCGGTACCCACAGTCTCATTCAGAATCCAATGGCTTCCAGGTAGTCCTACTTCCCCATTTATCTGTACCAGAGCAGGTCCTAGGACAGGTTCTCGTCAGTATGAATGTGAACTGGCATTATATGCTGATACATCTGCAGTATCTCTGAGTGTATGTGTGTGTGTGTGCGTGCGTGCGTGCGCGTGTGTTTCAAGCCAGGCAAAAGGAGTCCGCGGAGCAGTTAAATCTGCGCGCCGCTCGGACCCTCTAAGCTATCCTCCAGGCATTGTGTCCTGTTCTCTGGCCTGCACCCGCTGCAGACACTGTGAAAACCAGAGCAGGCTGTTCCAAGATGGGCTTGACCGAATGTTAACACAAATGTCATGAATGCTTTCTTGTGATTGGAAAATGCCACAAATCTCTTGTAATCCTTAAGCTCTCTTTCTGGCTCATCCTACACACGCTCATTATCTCACAGAGTTGGCTTCCCATGCCGAGGCCGGCTTGTGGCTGTAATCAATACTGTAATCCTTTAGAAACACAGACTCACAGGTTTTAGGTTGCTGGGTCTTCTTGGCGATTGATGCATTCTTATTTAATCAGAAGCTTTCTTCACACTATGTTAAGCTACTAACCAGTGACTGTTAAAGCATTTGTACACGGCGACTTGACTTTGCATATTGGTACCTGCTTTAGGCTTTTTTCTGTTTTGTTTTCTATTTATATTTGGAATTGCATGAACATAGGCGCTGGAGTATTTTCAAACGTCTTTGCATCTTTTTCTTTGTAATTTTGGTGTTAATTTTATTTATTTACTCTAGTAGCCCACCCTCCCCTGAACCCCGTTCATCCAGACATTGATCGTAGCCTTGGCAACCTGGTCCCTTTCAGCCACATTAATGAGGGTTGCACCTCTCTTTTTAGTCATTTGTCTCTTCGATAATTTCTTTCAATTTTGCCTGTGGTCACCTTAAGCTACACTAATAACAAGACTGACTTTTTTTTGTTCTATTTTTATTATGAAAAACGAGATGCTATGCGCAACTGTTTTTTTTTTTTTTTTTTAAATAATCTTGAAACTCCTCCACGAGGCTGCATTCTCCAGTCGGTGTCTAAAACGTACCATTGCGACTGCGACCACAACTCTGACGTGCATTACCGGCCACGTTGGCCACGCCACCACGGAAAATATGTACAGAAAGCCACCATCTTTCTGCCACAATGTGAATCCCATGGTTATACATCAGTATTGTAGTAGCCTCGATTAATCAGCAGATAACGGCGAACTTTGTAGCTCTTTTCTCAATGCTGACGTTAAATATTGATGTTCAAGTGTGTCGAGCCTTCTTCCATGACACCATTGGAATAGTTAGAAACTACAGCTTCCACAGAGCCCCATTAAAGTTTTCAATATTTTTAGATAATGGATTTTACCACAGTCGGTGTATTTTTTTTAATAAGCAGAGTTGTACTGGTAGAGTTCACAGTGGATTCAAAAGCATGACAGTAGTGTGAGGTTAAACTCCGTGTTAAACATGTGACTGTTGCATGATTGTGAACCTGCAAGGTGTGCCAGCTGATAAGACAATTCGAAGATAATTCATTCTTGGGTCCTACAGGAAGCTACAACGCAAACACTGTAGACCCAATCATCCAATTAGCCTTTGAGTTTAGAGGTCTCCTTTTTAAATTTTTTTTTTTTTTAGCCTGCACAGTCCTTATTGATAAGTGTGTAACCAATATATTGCTGACTGTTTCAACTGGAAACTGTAGGATATGAAATGTGGTGTAGTTTAACCCCAATGGGATAATGTGTTGTAAGCTGCTTGGACAGTCATGGGCATCTAGACAGAGACAACTGCATAATTGTACAGATGAAATACACGTTTGTATAAAAAGCATATTTTTCTACGTCATCAAATCTCTACATGCATGTCAGCAATAAACTTTGATATGGAAACGAGAACGCGTCGCCTGTGGTTCCGATTCTTGCCGCTAGATGGCGCACCTCACATGAAATGAAAGACGGGACTGACCTTTGAAAGCTTCCACTGACTGTTGCTCTTCTGATAGTTTTCCCTCCATTTCTGAGGCAGAGGTGGACATTTAAACCAGAGAAATGTTCTCTTCTGCGCTTCCAGCTAAAGGGGAGCTCTCTGTTTTTCCAAATCTCTGAGGACTGGTTTCTGGAGGCAGAGGCAGGTCTGCTCAGACGGGAAGCCTCTTCCTCGCTGGCTCCAACCGCAGGACCCCGTGGTGGGCTGCCGTGTTGATTCACATGCAAAACATTCCTATAGGGATCGTGAAACCTGCCAAGAAATACACGCACACATGCAAATGTCTTTAAGGCAGGCCTGACGGACACACACTCTGAGCACGACCGTCCTTCTGTGTCGTAGCGGCAAACCACGTGGACTCTTAATCCCATCGATGCTGACATCGAAGTGCTAATTGTGACATCTGACCTGTGACCTCTGCTAGTTGTGGAGCTGTCGATCACCGAGCAACGAGCACAGACAAAAGGTCCGGCAGCGCCTCCGTGCTGAGAACAGGTCCCGGGGGGCCTTTCCTTTCTGGCCCTTTCCAGCTGCTCGTCGGGGTGTTTCTCATCTGGATTATCATAACCCTCTCCTGACATGTCGGGCAGGAAGAGCCGGGAAGGGTCAAAGTTGCACAGACGCTTTGCCCCCATAAACTACAACCAGCTGGCGTTAAGATGGTCCAGCCCAGGATGGTGTGGGCCTCCAACAAATGACACGGCATCACACACACCAAGTGGACCTGTTTAATAACCTCAGAGAGATTACATATTCAGTTTCAAGAGAAAAGAACGCCGGGTTTATCCAGCTGGACACTCGTGATGCAGAGATCCACCTTCCAGATGTGTGTTGTGTGTGTGTGTGTGTGTGTGTGTAGCAGTGTTGTCATGGCTTTGTGTGTGTGTGTCATTTACTGGTAGCCTGTGTATTTAATGACTGAAATGTATCTGAAAGACTTGGCTTAAGTGCCCAGCTGCATCTGCTTAGGTTGGGGGAGAGCGTGTGAACGCAGCTCTGCTGACAGGACGTGCCGGCGTGGCTAATTCCCCAAATCAAATGAGCGCTGCTCCAAAACAGTGAAACAGCCCATTTGTGACCAGCGATGACAGACGCGCTCATGACGGATGATCTAAGGGCTCAGGAATCAAACAACAGGCTTCATGCAGTCGTGATCCACATCTGGGTGGGTGTCTGTGCTGCACGGGGATTCTGCAGTCGAGCTTATCAGGGGCTCAAAAAACAAACACGAGTGAGCGAAGAACATAATGATTCTTCAAAATGGACTCTGACATTTGCAGCATCAATCCCGAACTGACGTGTACTGTAAAAGAGAAAAGTGCGCTGGTGTGCACAATCGCTCTTAGGAGCAGGGCCTGTGTGCGTTTTCCAGAAACACACACATTCGGCTGATTGGACACTCGGAAGTGTGACCGTGTGCCCTTCCATCCACGATCTGGTGACCTGCCCAGGGTTTGCTCCTGCCTCCACTGCGCTCAGCATCCCTCCGTGACCACACTTAGAAACAAGTTGACAGTACGTTAATCTATTTCCTCCCTTGAGCGAAATCTGCAAATGAAGCATCAAAACGAATGAATAATAAATGGAAGAGTGGAAGGAAGGGCTGCGCCGGTGTGAGGGCTGCATCCACCAGGGAACAGGAGATACGGTTGTGTTTGGTCCGGTTGTGTCACGTCTCTGTGGTGATAACGGTCAAGGTCCTCTCCTGGGTGCGCGCACGCCTCAACACCCCGTTGAGTTACGGGTTCTGGAAAATATGTCAAAATGATGTCATATTTGATTTCTTCTCTTATTTCCAGCCAATCTTTTCAGCACATTTTTACAGGGACGAGCCGTCATGGCCCCAGACCGGCCTTTTATTTACCGTCCGTTCTTCCAGGGAGCTGCTTTTCGTTTTCGCCAGTTGACAGTAAAACGAAGGAGGCACCAAAAGCCCCCCCCATTAAAGACCCCAGCCTAATTCAATAACCGTCACCTTAAATGCGGCTGTAAACCTGGTGCCAGCAGAAGTTATGACCCTGATGTGGCGGCGGGCAAGCCCTGTTTCCCACGGCGATAACACGAGTGCATCGCCTCCCCTCACAGACCGCATCCATGCGTCCAGCCGCCGTTACTAATGTGACAAATGTGACATACGTGACAAATGTGACATACGTGACAAATGTGACATACGTGACAAATGTGACAAATGTGACATACGTGACAAATGTGACAAATGTGACATACGTGACAAATGTGACATACGTGACAAATGTGACAAATGTGACATATGTGACAAATGTGACATATGTGACATATGTGATAGTTTCAAATGCTCACAGTCGTCATCCAGACTGGTGGGTGTGTACCTGGTGGGTGTGTACCTGGTGGGTGTGTAATTGGTGGGTGTGTACCTGGTGGGTGTGTAATTGGTGGTTGTGTACCTGGTGGGTGTGTAACTGGTGGGTGTGTACCTGGTGGGTGTGTAACTGGTGGGTGTGTACCTGGTGGGTGTGTACCTGGTGGGTGTGTAACTGGTGGGTGTGTAATTGGTGGGTGTG
Organism: Lagocephalus sceleratus; assembly: GCA_911728415.1. Taxonomy (NCBI): domain Eukaryota; kingdom Metazoa; phylum Chordata; class Actinopteri; order Tetraodontiformes; family Tetraodontidae; genus Lagocephalus; species Lagocephalus sceleratus. The sequence goes on along the minus strand of CAJVRN010000031.1, from coordinate 1,666,332 downwards.
TACCTGGTGGGTGTGTAACTGGTGGGTGTGTACCTGGTGGGTGTGTACCTGGTGGGTGTGTACCTGGTGGGTGTGTTACTGGTGGGTGTGTACCTGGTGGGTGTGTTACTGGTGGGTGTGTAACTGGTGGGTGTGTACCTGGTGGGTGTGTTACTGGTGGGTGTGTAACTGGTGGGTGTGTAGCTGGTGGGTGTGTTACTGGTGGGTGTGTACCTGGTGGGTGTGTACCTGGTGGGTGTGTACCTGGTGGGTGTGTAACTGGTGGGTGTGTAACTGGTGGGTGTGTACCTGGTGGGTGTGTTGCTGGTGGGTGTGTACCTGGTGGGTGTGTACCTGGTGGGTGTGTACCTGGTGGGTGTGTTACTGGTGGGTGTGTACCTGGTGGGTGTGTTACTGGTGGGTGTGTTACTGGTGGGTGTGTAACTGGTGGGTGTGTTACTGGTGGGTGTGTTACTGGTGGGTGTGTAACTGGTGGGTGTGTAGCTGGTGGGTGTGTTACTGGTGGGTGTGTAACTGGTGGGTGTGTAGCTGGTGGGTGTGTTACTGGTGGGTGTGTACCTGGTGGGTGTGTACCTGGTGGGTGTGTTACTGGTGGGTGTGTACCTGGTGGGTGTGTTACTGGTGGGTGTGTTACTGGTGGGTGTGTAACTGGTGGGTGTGTTACTGGTGGGTGTGTTACTGGTGGGTGTGTAGCTGGTGGGTGTGTTACTGGTGGGTGTGTACCTGGTGGGTGTGTACCTGGTGGGTGTGTTACTGGTGGGTGTGTACCTGGTGGGTGTGTTACTGGTGGGTGTGTTACTGGTGGGTGTGTAACTGGTGGGTGTGTTACTGGTGGGTGTGTTACTGGTGGGTGTGTAACTGGTGGGTGTGTAGCTGGTGGGTGTGTTACTGGTGGGTGTGTAACTGGTGGGTGTGTAGCTGGTGGGTGTGTTACTGGTGGGTGTGTACCTGGTGGGTGTGTACCTGGTGGGTGTGTTACTGGTGGGTGTGTACCTGGTGGGTGTGTTACTGGTGGGTGTGTTACTGGTGGGTGTGTAACTGGTGGGTGTGTTACTGGTGGGTGTGTTACTGGTGGGTGTGTAGCTGGTGGGTGTGTTACTGGTGGGTGTGTACCTGGTGGGTGTGTACCTGGTGGGTGTGTTACTGGTGGGTGTGTACCTGGTGGGTGTGTTACTGGTGGGTGTGTTACTGGTGGGTGTGTAACTGGTGGGTGTGAACTAGAACTGAATGTCAGACTTGATGAGGGGGGCAGATAATCCAGCTCTAATCTCAGTTTTAGGAAACCCTCGTGGCTCCCTTTATTCAGGGACTCAGGGAACCTTCGTCCCTTCCAGACCACGACCACAGGTCACCTCTTCACTAGACTAAAGGCGTCCACACACACCTTCTGCTCAACAGGACTGTTTCTGTGATCCGTTTCTCCACTTTGGCTGAAGTGATTTTCTAATGTTCAATGTTCCGTGAGACAGACGCAGCCCTCACTCAGTCACCTGACCTGAACACCTTCATGTGTTTATGAGGCTCCTCCTTATACACATGCGTCGGTGTGTGTTGAAGTCAAGCATGATTAAAAGTGTAAGGTATCCGTGGCCTTGTGCGGGTCAGCGGCGGCGCTGTTACCGTGCGGCGGGTGATTGCTGACAGCTGCTCGGTCTGCGGGTGACCTTGTGCTGCTACCTGGAGCGAACACCTCTGCTTCATGTCTGCTGTGGGACGAGACCGCGATTGGCTCGTCTGTTCGTCAGCCTGCTCCCTGACACGTCTTCAGGGCTTTGATGAGAAGCAGCCGCAGCCGCAACGCGACATCCCGTCCAGCGAGCGCAGACATCACCAGGCGGGAGACGCCGCGCGCTGCTGCGTCAACCTCCGAGGGACCCTGGTGAGAAGATCCAGACCTGCGGGAGTGGAAATGTAATTCTGTTCGGACTCGTGCCTTAATGATTTTTCTTCCCTCCCCATTCTTGCATTCCTCACCTCTTCACCTTTCCCATCAGGACAGAATCCAAAACGGCTGAAGCCCGAATGTGTCACATTTAAAGAGCGCCATTTCCCAGCTGTCCTCTTACTCTGAGCGTCTGGTCCCAGTGGGAGGAGGGCCACCCTGTAAATGGGGCCCTTGTGTCTCCTGTCAGCACGGTGAGGGCAGCCTGCCCCGAGGCAACAGCGAGGCATGTGTGTCTAAAATGTGTGTTGAAGGCCGGAAATGTTCTGGAATAATCCGATAATACATAACAGTTAGAATGACTGTGACTTTTAAATATCCACCACACAATCATTTAATGAAAATGTAATAAAACCTATAAAAGCATTTTTATGTGGTTTGTGGCAGCTCGTGCCTCCACTTTATTATCGTATGGAGAGTGTTTTAGAGAAATGTAACGATGACGTGAAGCATCAGTCTTAAATAATACATACATACGAACATGTGACTGTATCTGCCTCAAAGTCCTCTGAAACTGGTCTCACAGATCTCACTAACAACAAAGCAACCCCGGTGCATTTCTGTTTGGAACTTTGAGAATAAGAGGAAAACACATCAGAGGTGACTCCAGTCTGAACGAGAAAAACTGTTTTGTGATTTGCACATTTGTCCGGGCGTCTAGATCTTTTCAACTTTTATGTGTATGTTATCTCTGCCTGTAGGGGGCGCCATAGCTGCTGTCCAGTGAAATGTTATGTCATCAATCACGCATTAACTTCACTTTTGAAAAAAGGATAAAAGGATAGGTTGATTTTATATGCAGTAAATAAAACGATGTGGTTACTCTTGTTGGAGGCTGTTTTATAAAGGTTTCATAAGTCATGTGCTGCATGACCGTAGGCAGGAGAGAGGATGTCTTGCTCAATATCTGCATGTTTTGAATCAAGAAAGAATGTTTCTTTTCGAAGAAAAATGCGATGCAGTGCTGAGAACTGTGTTGCCTCTCTCCCAGGCCGCGGCGAGAGAGAGAGAGTGTTGCCGTGGGCGCTTGCCGGCCATCGGCGGTGGTTCGGACTCTGGCTGGTGTGCGCTCGGCAGAGAGAGAGGAGAGCAAACTGGGTGCCCTCTGCCAGTGGTGGAAAAACTAAGCTGTCCGCGCTCAACTGGATCACACCATTTTAGGCTTTCACAAACTCCCTGAGACACAGATATGCACTATTTGACGCGCTGCCTCTACATGTGTCGCATGCATTCATAGTCATCTCCGGGTCAGTGAGAAACCGTCAAAGGGCCACTGTTACTAATATAATGCAGCGTCTAACGCAGCACTTGGCGAGAGAGGGAAACATGTCTAACACCGTGTCGTTAGATGCTTATGAGTTAACGTTAGTCTAAAGATGCTAAAAGTTGAGATTCTCAACATGTGCTTTTATCACCTAATATAAATAATGGTGTTCTCAGCCCGCTGGAGCAGCGGCTCTGTCGCCTCACAGCAGCTCTCTGTGTCAGGCCGGGACACCCCACCCCTCCCCAAAGGCAGCTGTGATAGGCCGCAGCACATTCTGCCCTCCTGATCCTCCCCCAAACCTTTGTGCCAGTGTTCAGGTGTGATTTCAAATGGAGGCGGAATAGAAAAGCCAACGCCACGACCAGAGATCGCAGGGATTTATGGTCCCTGTCACGATCTAGGAAGGCTCCAGCTTTACAGAAAATGCTGAACAAATCCCCCCCCACAGCCTCCCGTGACAACTGGTGCAGAAGGAAACCCTGCGAAACTTTTAATCTTTGTTGTAAATATTTTCTCCAATCAAAGTCTCAACTTTCTAATCTCTAAATTAAGTTCAAAAGGATGATGGAGATAAATGGGAAGTGGATTGGTGCCCATCTCTCCCATTTAGCAGCGCAAGTAAGAAAAACACGAGCCTTTCTGCAATCATGGACATGAATATAACCTCAAAAATTCACTAACTGCTGCTTTTTATAACTGGACCTCAGGCTTTATCTCAAAACTGTAACATTACATTTCTATTGTTAAAGATTTTTGTAGCAAATTATACTTTTCTGGCTTGTGTGTATACACGGACAAAAATAGAGAAACAAAGTAAAAAGCCACACAGTGTGCTTCTGCAGTAATTGGCAGCACACACGGAGTAGAAAAATATAACCTTTAATTCAGGCCGTTAGAGTGCGTCCATCTGTCATTTAGATTATTATTTTAGCCTTTGTTGGGGATTTAATTCTCGGCTACTACAGCCGACCATGCGCACCAACAACCACACCACCACATTCATTGACTCGAAGTGGTAAAAAAACTAAAATTCCTTAAGAGAAACATTGATTTTTTTTTCATCCCCATACCGTTTCTGTTTCTCCCTAAGTCATCAGTTTTACCGCAGAAGGCCAAATAGAGCTGGAGGTAGTGATTACCGGCTTCCCAGGGTAATACTTGACTGACTGTTCATGGCTACTCACTCTCAGTGGGGATGAGGAGGGAGGGAGGTAGCCCAGCGGTTCTTCTAGTTGACTCTGGGTGACAAACATTCACAGAGGATGTCATTCCTGTGGTTGTGACCTCAACCCCAGTGAGGGTAGGGTGGAGTGCCACACTGCTGGTGCAGGCACCCACGGAGGGGAAACAACTCTGGACCAAACCCTGGTAATATTGTGGACCACAGGCAAGTTTCATGGGAATTGTGTTTGGGAGCAGCCCCGCCTGATTTGCATTGCAGGACTGTATTTTTGTATGAGGCTTCAGCAGCGGGATGTAAAAAAAACCAAGAGTATGAGTTCTCAGGAGGTTATGGGTAGACAGCAGCCTTGGAGTCGCCTTTTCAACGACCTGTTTGTGATTCTGCTTCCTTGTTTGTTGCAGGGTGCAGTCTGGAATGACATCCATGGTTCTGTGACTCTCAGGGTCACCTCCAAAGAGCCAACATCCAAGATAAACCCTCTTCGTGAACCCTCAATCACCATGGCAACATCAACATTACTGAAGATTGGGTTAAGTGAGACTTGAATTAACAGTAAGAATAAATTACAAAAGCTGAAATGTCGTCTTCAGAGCCTCCACTCTTCAGGAGTGCTGCAGAATCTGTGCTGGCTCTTGAGGAACAAAATGCGTTTATAATTATTTCCTGTCCAGAGAGACATTGCAGTTGAAATGTTTGGATAATTAGTTAAAAGAAGGTTGTAATAAAGTCTGTTTGTCTATTCAGGCTCAGTAGAAACACAGGGGAACAGTCTAGCAGCTCTGGAGCGGGACCCATGTCAAGATTTCATACTTTTACTATTATTTTAATACAATTTAACAACTTCAACTAAACTATTTAATCTCAATTACATAATAAAACACAAAAAGTAGCCTGCTAAGATTAATGCACACAAACAAAAGCACATTTATAACATTTGATTTATGACAACAGATTATTCAAAATCTTAACACATAACAGACAGATTTCTGTAAAATGACAGAAAGCCTCAGACCAACAGTCTGTAGGTTTAATCAGCAATAAACTACTACAGCCGTCGTACCAGATATATGAACACCGCAGAATTACGCATGAATGGATTTATTCGGTTACCATCAACCACAAGTTCTATATATTTATTATGGGTTGTATTAAAGGTGTTATTTAAATGTAGAAATCATACTTATATGCACAGAGCACATTATTCTTCAGTTCTTGAAATGATCTGATGTACATCACGAATGAGCAGAGTCTGGGTGTATTTGGTCCTGTTTGGATTTACAGGATTAGGACGTGTTCAAGAATCCCTTCAAGGCAGCGACGGCTCGGCTGCAATCTGTGGCAGGCTGTCATTTCCCTTGAGAAAATGATTGTGTTTAAAAGCTGCAGTGGCAAAGTTGTCGTATCATTTAATGTATTTTTTTTCCTGGAAATGACACCCACAGCCGCTGTGTACTCTGAAATAACACGGATAAAGAACAGCCTCAGAAGTCCAACTTTTAAAAAGATAGCATCTCTTCTTGTGTTCATTGAAGCCATTTTGATTCTGGGAAAACTTTGAACATCACATGCCCTTTGCTTGCATTTGGAAAAGTTTTCATTAATAACTTAATATGATCAAGTGAATCTAGTTTCTCGTAATCACAAAAAAGTATCTCAATGTTTCTTCGGCCGGAAAATTTTTTTTTTTGCTCCGAAGGAAAAACCCAAATCCACTTAAAGTTATTTCCAAGCATGACATTTTGGTGTATCCAAACTAAAAGTTTGACGTCCCAATTACAAGTTGAAGAAGCTACATGGAGAAAATGTGATGTTCTAAATCACAGAACAACCATGAAATGTCATCTTCCATTAAGGGAACATCCTGAAGTTTGGCTTGGTTGCCTCACAATGCTACGCCCACAACCACGGTGTTTAAAACTCTGATAGAAAGTCTGTTGCTGTTTCAGCCTGTTTGATTTGGCCCTTGTGGGTTTCCCGGCACCAGAGCCAGTAGAACCATTTTCTCGGTGCAGCAGCCCTGGAAATAAGTGGCTGAAATTGATGAGCACTATCATCCGACAACTCAAAAAACTTTTCTTGTCTTAAAAAATCCATTGGGCCATTGCATAAATAAAATTTGATATGAGCATTTTGCTGAAAGTCTTGGAGAAGTTGGAGGATAGGGTCTTTTCTACATATTCAGCATGACTTCCTCTATGAAAATGAATGTATATTAATGTTGAAATCTGGAAATACATGATCGGAGTTAGTTAAGCCACCAATGACACTCGTTAGTGAATTAGTGTTGTGATTTGATCTGGAGAGATAATTCTTTGTTTGAAATGATGTCAGTCTCTATTATGTTGTGGGTCAGTACTGCAGCAGTGACTGCTGCGATACCACTGGAAACTCTTGGCAACAGCAAACGTCAAGTAGCAGTGTAGCCTTTTGCCTTCACCAGTCTCACCAAATACCACATGCAAGTCTCTGCTGGTCCTCTTTCCTATAAACAGTGATTGAGCCACACCTCTAAAGTTGATGGTCTTAAAATACCATTTATTAATCATTACGTTTGAAAACTTGAACCGTTTTTCTGTTCTGGCTGCTGACATGAAGCCAACGGCAGATTGTTCACAACCCTTCTGTATTCAGCTTTGCACCAGTTATCTCACTGGTTTCATGAGAGAGGAATGGGTTCCAAGAGGAACAGAGGAAACAGGAAAAACAGCTTAAAAACCAGGCACAAATTGATTGTTATGGAATTATCTTTCAGCTGACTGTCAGATCAGCTGATTTTCCATGTTGTGAACTGATGCGGTTCATTTGTCAACATATCTGGGACACGTTACGATTTGAAGTTTCACGTCGTTGTAACTTATGTCTGATGGAATTCTTTCTCTGTCTTTAATCACTGATCTACTTTTCTTTAATATGTGGCTCAAAGATGATTCTTATACTTCTGTACATACTCTTCTGTAGGTTCCACAGAAACAATGAACATGAAAAAAGGTTGAAGACAAAAACAAACAGGACATAATTTAACTATGAAATCTCAAAATCAAACCCGGAACCCCATTTTGACCACAAAAGCATCGTCTCTTCCATTAGTTGGAATTCTTTGCACCAACGCCAAGACTACATTTTTGCTGCAGGGGTTTTTGTTGTAAATAATCTTTCTCGCTGTTAAAAATCCCTTTCTCTTTTTGAGAAGCTGGCTGTTATTTATTAAGCCCCACTTGATCTCTCCTCCAACGTCTACATGCTCGCCACCTCAGTTGTGAGGTTTATTTCGCACACCTGGAACATCAGAAGGAGCAGTGGGGGCCCAGCGAGAGGACATGAGAGATTAAAGGTAATCCAGAGTTCAGCATAGAGAGGAGACAAGAAAGAACCAGCACCTCAAACTTCTCTCTGAATATCAGATTAATAGTTTCTTCTACTTAAACCTTCAACTTTGCCAAGGAGTCGTCTGTGTTAATCCTTCATGTTAATGGTATAAAACCTACAGACACACACACACACACACAAACACACACACACCATCTGTCTCTACCTTTGTCTGCTTCCAGAGAATACTTTGTGAGAGATTTGGTCCAACTTATTTGTTCTGCGTTGAACTCTCCAGTATTCTCTTATTGTAAAAGACATTTTAGAAATAAAAGAAACAATTTTGCCTCCAGAAAAGATTTGGTCTCCTACCTACTATCTCACAACTGGCTGAAGAAAGCACTCTGGATGTGGCAGGGTTGATGCTGCACCCTAACGTCGGACTAAAGCAAATTTAAAAGCTGCTGTATGTGCCAAGGCCAGTCTGCTTCTGTGTGAGGAACACAACTACCTTCTAACGTTGGGTGGACCTGAGCAGAGCAACTGATGATTTCTGGGGGTTTCATAGAGTCTCATAGAGTTTCATAGAGTTTAGAGTCCACACAGAAGATTCCCTGGAACTCCTGGATACCGAGGACCACCATGAATGGATCTATATCCTCAGGTAGCTGTAGCCGCTCCTTCCACTGAACAGACACCATCACTGGGGCTAACATGCAGCCTTGCTCTGCTTGCGTTATAGTCAGAGGCTGCAGATGCAGGGCTGGAATTCCTTTCTCTCAGAGATGTTTTTTATTCAACCAGTGAGGCGATGAGATGTGGGCAAAACATTTTGGCCTTGTCCCAGACTGCAGATCAATGATTTCTACTGTGATAAGCATCACATGGTCCAAATACTGGGGGCTTCTGCAAGAAATTGATTTATGAAGTCATTCCTGCTTGAATCCCATCATGCATGTAGCCTTGGTGTAAACACCCTGACACTACACAGCTAATTAAAAAGTCAGGCTGGCGGTTTCCTCTCCAAGGGAGTCATGTTTTGGCATTCCACTGTCATGGGAGAGCTGGGAAATGTACATCTATGCTGTGCACATGCACATGCAAGGATCTCTGGTCCATGGGTTAACTTACACAGAATGTGCACGCACGTGCACTCCCTAATCTCCTCAGAACAGACGGGGGTGTTTCGTGAGACCGAGTTACAAATATTGCCTGTCTCAAGCGCTGATCGGTCTGCAGTGCAACACTGTCGTCATTCTCTCATTTCACAATAGTAGATTTTATAAATCAGTGGGTTTTATGTTTCAGCCTTGACAAAGACTCCATGTGTGCTGATCTCATGCTGTATTATCTCACTGGTTCATGAACCCAGCAACACTTGGACTTGAATGGCAGTAATGTAGTTCCTGTTCTGCTCTGCCTGAGGCAAGCTCTACTTTACACCCCGTTTGTTTTGATATAGGTTAAAAAAAAAAGTTTTCTCCCCCGTACGTGTTCGTTCTTGTGACACTCCACAAAGGAGTTAATCATTAAAATCAGTTGGTAGGAAGTCAAATGCATGCAGTGAGATTAAGATGCTTGATGGTTTTTGAGAACTCCTTTTGTGGACCCACGACGCAGCAGCCTGCAACCAAACACACCAAACACTGTTCGTGTTTAATTTGTGTTCAATGAATAGAAGGTCACACTTGGTGTCTGCAGGCAGTTCTAAGTTCTCTGTCTGAGCATGGAACCATCCGTTTTCTTTTAACTGCCACTGATCAGGGTGTATTCCTGCAGGAATAAACCCCTGACAGGTCACCAGTTCACAGCGGGACACACACAGGCAAACACACGCAGGCACACACACACACGCACCTATGAGCAGTTTGGTGTCTCCATTCAAGCTAACGTGCATGTTTTTGAATTGTGGGAGGAAACCAGAGTAACTAGAGAACAGCTGAAAGCAGGGAGAACATACACACTCCACAGAAAAGGCTGTAAGCAAACCCGACCTTTCTTACTATGAGGAGCAGGAAGGACATCTGCCTTAAAAAAGGAAAGAAAGAAAACAAAGCCCTTAGGCCATAAAAACACAATGCGTCTCAAACTTGTTATGGCACAAACACAAGCTGCTTCTTTGCTTTTGACAACCCACCAGCTGTGCGAAGGTGTCAGAGTGCTTGTTTTCCAGTGAAAAGGAGCTCGGCTTGTTATCCCAACTGTCACTGCGTGTTGAGTGTAGCCGCAGGGGTTTGTTCCGGCGGAGAAGCGAATGACCGGCAGGCCACATCGCTGACCACCCCCCAGGAGGACGCCTCCAACCCAGACCCGTTGATTCGGTCAACCATGAGTCAACAGTTCTCTACAGAGGCGGGGGTGGAGGGATCTGGCAGGATGGAGGGACAGTGGAAAAGGAAGTGCTGTGGTGTCGAATGATGACATGGGGCTTAACCTTCGGGAGTGGGGGTAAACAGGAAGGGGATGGCTGAGTGGGTTTAGAGGCAAACAGGCACGGACTGTGACCGCAGCAGGGGCTGCTGCTGGGTGCAATGTCCCTTTAGTTTATATTGCATGCTTTAGGCAAACTTTAAAATGCCTCTGCACCGTTTTGCAAAGGCTTTGAGTCAGGTCTGCTTCTCTTTTGTCAGGTGTGAAAATGTTTTTAAGGTGCAAAAATGATTAACAAGGATGTAGGACATAACAAAATGGTGTGTTCAATTAAAAAAAGAAGTGATTAAAGTTTCTGAAAACATCCTGTTTCACGGTAAAAGGTCAATGTTCAAAACAGATGTTGCATCATAGACGCAGGGACACTGATGCTCACAACCTTCAGAACCCACTGATCATATGGACAGATGCAGGCGTGTTCATAACCATAAATTCACTTCCAATGGCCGTTTGAAATAGTTCAGTAACCTCTTGTGTTGCTGCTGTCTCCTGGCCTGTCGGGTCCTGTCCTCAGAATGCCATACTGGATGAAACCTGCACTCGTTTCAGCTGCTCTGACTTCCAACCTGCTGCTGATGGAGCACTGCAGCTCCATCAGCAGCTGCGAGCAACCGTGTTATTATCTAGATTACACTCCACCAGGGCTCCACTTTAGCCGAGGGATGATAACAAGCCAGCACTGAATGATTTTCATGTATACATAAGCATGCATCACCCAGATTCACATATCCAAACACACACTCTGATTTGCCTTGAAAACAGAAAGCAGAGTTCTGAAGGGTTGCCAACATTCTCTCCTGGCAAGTATTGAATGGCACGCTCATTTTTCATGCTTGCGTGTCACGGAGGGCACAATAACATTCCAAATTCTCTAACTGTGGATAAATTATGGTTAGGGAAAACATATCCTCGCAATTTTAACTTAATCCATGCAAACCAACATTCATGTAGTTCCTGACATATTTATTACAGATGTATTAAAATGAGTTTCAATCCCAAATCAATCTCAAAGTTTCCAGCTTTTAAACAACCGACGAAAAACATTGGTGAAAGACTGAGTGGCTGTAAATTTCCAGTGGAAATGGAATGATATATTAATACCAGTTTCTATGCCATGTTATACAGTTATTTCACTGGCAAGACTGTACTATTGCTGGTGTTACAGAGCCTAATCACTGGCCTAAGCTTTCATTCCTGCTTAATCTTCTCAGCTCGCTCTGGTAAATACCAGTGAGAACAAATATTTTTACTTCACGTCCATGAGACAGCTCCTTAAATTGAAAGAAAAAAAAGTGTTTATAGTCAACGTAAGGATGTAGGGACAGGCGTGGTCATGTTTGGCTCAAGTAGATGAGTTTGGCATCCTTTGGGAAACTTGTGTTTCCAGGATGTGCAACAAGGAGGATCACAGGGCAACTGTGCAGATTATTTTTGGCTCATCTCTGCTGCATTATGTCCAACAAATGTGACTATTGGCCAGATGTGTAAACTAGAGGGGTCAATCAAGACAAACATTTTCTGTTTTTATACTTAAATTCTTGAGAATCCACACATCCAAGATGTACTGTTTTACACTTTTCCAGGTGCCCATAAAAGTCTGCAAATGCATTTACATCCGGTCATCATGTTCCTTTCCTTCTGCTTTTCCCAGAAGGCTGTTTAATTATTCGCTTCATGTTTGTTTTTTCTTGGTAAATGTATTCACCCTGAGTAGCACAGCTAATCATGCAAGCTTTTAATCAACAAACAAATGTTTTTTTTTTTTTTTGCTTTCGTGTTTCCATTTTAAAGACAGGACCTCTTCAGGATGACAAGGCATTCAAAATGAAACATTAATAATTGATGCAGCACAGCTCATCTCATTTAGAGCTGCAATCACGGGACATGAACTGAAAGCATTTTTTTCCCCAAAAGAAATTACGATTTTCATATCATTTCATAGCCTTAGCCTTGAGGACAATACAGCACTTCAACAAATAGCCTTTTCTGATTTTCAGTTCACTTTTCACACAGGAGCTTTGTTTCATAAAGATCCTTCAACGATATCAGGACAAAATACACAACACACTCCACATGATGGTTTTTACTCTCACAGCACAAGAGTGTCACACATGATGATCCTTGTGCATAGATGAATCCTTGATTGTTTCCAGTATCCATAAATTAAACTCCTTTCTCAAAAACAAACCAACCTCTGTTTGTAACAATAAAGATATGTTATAAAACCCAGACGAAATGCTTCCAAATCAGTAAAAGTTTCATGTAGTTCCTGATATTGAAGCCATGGGTGAAAAGGTTGAGCAGTTCTGAGGAGGTTATGAGATACCATAATAATAATAATACTAATAATGTAAAGCTAGCATCACATTTACTTAATTACTCCCCCTAAAGCAAGTGCAGTAAAAGTAATTTTGCGACCGTGGTATTCAGCCAGCGTCTGTAGCCTTGGGCAAAAGCAGAATTTAGGTCTCCAGCTCACAGCAGCAGCGGCAGCTAAATAATGACAGTAACTTTGAACTGAAGGTGCTCCAGACACATTATGTAAACTTTGGTTTGATCGATTGAAAGCATCATTGTAATCCCTTAAAAGAATTAAAAAAATGGTATAACGTTGGATTTCTCTTGGATTAGCTGCATTATTCATGCAGATGTTTAGCAGATGTGTAACAGCTTGGTTAAAATAAATAAACGAGTGCAGTCAAATGCAGAAACAAGCAATTAAATGCTTCTGCTCAGACATCAACAAATCATTCTCTGTAATGAAGACACAAGAAGCTAATAAACTGGTGCTATTTTTACTCTTTGTCCTTTCATCGTGTTTCAGTTTCTGTGTTTCGGTTCGAACTGCTGTAGCTTCATGGGAGGTGTCTGCTTTGGCACGTTGAGGGAAACAAAGAGTCAAAGCAGCAGCAGAGCCGGAGGCCAGGTCAAGGCTGACTTACGTTTTGTTGGCTGTGGTCAACTGCGCAACATTCCGACCGTGGGGCCAACCGGTGTCAACAGCATTTTGACAGCCAGCAGCCGCTCTCTTTCTGCGAGTGTCCCTGTATGTCTTTTTGGTTATTTCAATTCAAAATCTTTGGGACTGACACTTTAATCAAACCTTGAAATCACTAAACTCTGGATACTTTTAGTCTTGGCCTCTAATGTGAGACTGTGCTCGTGTTGGTGGATGTGCTTGGGCTCTGTTTTATGGTCTCTGCTCTGTTGGAGACTTATTTCATTTGTTTTTTTAGCATCTAACCTTGAAATATACACATGTACAATAAAATATACAATATACATAAAGTCATTTTGGACAAGCACAAAGGTTCAGGTATCGGGTATTATTGTCTGTATTGTGTATTTTGTATTGTTTATTTGTAATAGCATTACATTAGACTCTCCTTAATATACCTGAAATATTTGGAATTTCAGAGTTTTGAACACCTATACTAGCTTCCAAATCCAAAAGTGCTTCTGAAGTGTTGCCACTGAAGGTGCCAAACTTTTACGAAGGAAGTCATTAAAACAATGCAACATTGTTCGTGTTCATTTAGGGGCGTATGCTGAACAGTTCCCTGCAAAGTGTGTGTAAAATGCATCATTATCGCTCGTGTGGAAACAGGAGATCTTGGCATTGGCTGAATCGAGCTGCAGAAAAATGTGGCCAGACGTGGAAATAATTATTCATTCTCTTGAGCAAACCTGACTTTTTTTTTCTCTCCTTGGACAGTGACAGCAAACCGGTGCGAGACCATTAATCACACAGCTGTTATCAGGAATTTATCTGAAATTATGGATGAATTGTAGCACATGGGTTTGCCATTATGTCCAGGGCTTCAAGACTTTTGCATTGAGCTCTCACAGTTGTCACGTGGCACTTAAAGCCACACAAAGAGCTCCTCCCGTAGTCCTGAAGAGGCTGTTTAAACATGGCCCCCTTAATGGCCGCTCTAACCAAGTTCAGATGTGGTCAGCTTCAACAATAAAAATGCTGTTTTTATATGAATAAATTGATTGTTAAGTGAAGAACAAGGGACAAGCATTTCTCATTCTCAAATGTCAACACAGAAGTCTTTCTTGTGGTCACCACGGCCGTACTAACATATGACAGGGACAAGTACCAACAGTAATGTGGTTAGACGAAATGCTGCGCACTCGTTTGTAATGTGCTACCTTATGAACAGCATGGCACATTTTTCTGATGTTTATGTGCAGTTTTATGGTGCAAAAGAAGTTGAATTCAGGTGTTTTTCCCCTGCTCCGTCAGCCACCTTTTCCTGCTAAACATTTTTACAATTACATTTTTATACAATGCCTTTTGATAATGTTGGTTGAAGAACAACCAAGCAGGCAGGTGTCTAGGACAAAGAACAGAGCAGGGTTGTTTGCTAGAGGCTGGTTGTTTGTTCCAGACTGATGAGAAAATGGAGCATGAGTTGGTCCAATGTGAGGACGGTTCCAGACTGTGGTAAAGCGAGGGATTAACCTGGCAGCCACGCCTCTCGCTTTGCTCTCCAGCTGGTCTGTATATCAACCTCATCTCATCATGAGTTTTTTCAATCCAAACAGTGAGGTCACAATCTTGAGTTGCAAAAATCTGGATGAGGGTGGACAGGTTAACTCTGGTCCAACATTTCCACTAGACACAGCTGATCACATGATCCATGAATATTTTAGACCATTTTTGTGTTTCTGGTAGTGGTGCTAAATGCATATTGTTTGGTGTTCATGGTAAAAATAAAGTCAGCTGGGGTGTTTAAGGTATCCATTAAGTTATGAGACAGGACCCTGTGTGTCTATGTTTGTGTGTGTTTGGATGTGAGCATGTGGAAGAGGGCACATGTGGTGTGAATGTGTTGTTAGAGTGTGAGGAGGATGGATGGACTTTGCACGTTACATCCTGGGGGCTGCAGGGATACTTTGGAGTGGATCCTCTTCTCTACCTGGGGGCTGTGGGCTCTGGGTGCTCCAGTCACTCTTTGGGCCTGTGGGGCCTGGTGCTTGGGCACCTTGATACAGGAGGAGCTCAACATAATCATCTTGACAAAGCAAAATCTGTCTGAAAGAAAGAAACAAACAAAAAAAAAAAAACGGCATTCAGACACCTGTGCATCATTGCTGGGCAGGACAAGGGTAAATAAATGAGACAGGACCCTGAGGTAGACTCAGAATTTCATGGAGGGATTGTGTACAACAATTGTACACAGAGTGTGTACAACAAAGTAATGTGGGAGGGAATGTGTACAACAAAGTAATGAGGCTCAAGTTGTTGAGAATGCCTGTTTGCTTGTATTGAATTCAGGAATATGGATGGATGGACAGATAATGTGAATTTCCATGTATGTACATTTATGTTTTGCTGGTATTGAATTATCAAAAAGTTTATCCTGAGAAGTTGAAGAATACTTAATTTCCTTTTGGACTTCAGCAATGTACAAGTGGGCGACAGACAGCCAAACATCACAAAGCAAGGGATGAGATGGTGTTAGTTTACATTCCTGCAGTGTAATCTCCTCAATTAAGAAACAGACACTAGGCACACTATCTTCTATCCTGCATGGAATCCTCACCAGTTTAAAGAAATACAACCCACAAGAGCACCGTACTTGACCGCAGGACCATTACCATGATACGCTTAGCAGGAGGAATTTCAAGCGTTTGGATCCTTATTACATCTGGCAGTTCACTGTCATTAACTGAGTGACTGGAAGGGAAAAGTTAAAGATAAGGGAGGGAATTAAAGCCAGTAAGTGAGGAGGGGGAGAGTGTCATGGCAGGCCTGAGATGTTTATATAATCTCACCTCCTCTAACGTTTTTCAATCTCTCTCTTTAGTCCTCCTCCTGTTTGCTCTGAAACGTTGACTAAGGGAGAGTGGGGTTGGGCTGAGGGCGAACACTGGGCTCTTATTCCTGCCATCATGGTGGTCAGACCACTGCATGGACCATGACTGAACCATCTCTGTGGAACCTTGTGCAGGGCTTCACGTTTAATATCAACCAGACCTCTCTTTCCCACCGAGCACAGTTTAAAAATAAACACAGTATCCTGGAGTCATAAACCTACAAAAAAAGAAGAATCAGTTGCAACATTTGCACAATTTTTGGTTTTCTTACAGGATAATGAGGAAAAAAAGCAATAATAAGATATATATAATATAAAAGGACAAAAAGGCTAAAAAATGACCACATGTCGCTCATTTCCACAGTCTGCAGATCTGTAGGTTTTCAAATGCTGCACCATGTGGTGAACCTTTGTTAGTCCAGCTGCTGTAGCCTTATCTGTTGGGTAATCCTTTAGGATTTAGGAAGAATGTGTCTATAGATCGACATGATTCTCTGTGATAGAGGCATTTCTTGTGAGTTTTGCCCACAGTGCGCTGCTTCGAAACGCACTCTCCTTCATGCACATTTAAAAAAAATAAGTCTGGCAAATGCCACAAAAGAACTTTCTACTCTCCAGCACTAAATACTTTCCCAGATTTCTTGTAACTGCATCCCCATTTCTTTGTCGAAGTTTCCATCATAATACACCCAAAAAGTTTATCCCAGTGGCCTGAGCCTTGCTTTGTGCCGCACACAGGCAAAGGCACCAGATTAACACTCCCTTGATCACACAAAAGTTCATTCCTGTCGGGTGACCGAACCCACACCACTTGCATGATGCCCACGATGATCACAACTTGACTGGATCAATTCAGGTTCTATTGTGACATAAAAAGTTCAGAACAGGATGAAAATCTGCACGAGTCCAGTCTGGCTACCGAAGAATCCATGAGTGGAGCTGAGGGAAGTGAGGAGGAACATGGGGATGCCTGCAACTTCCAACAGGAATGACGTGTGCTCTGATGAAGATGACAGACTTGACAGGAATCCTCACAGGCTGCTTATGTCATTCACATATTGACAACCATGTTCCAGAATGGCTCTCAACAGTGTGGACTGATATTAGATATCTGACATATATTCGAACTTATCATTTAAAACCATTGTTCTGTTGCAAAAAAGATGCATTGTCTATCCCTTTATCTCTTTGCAAAAAGAGCTTAAAAGGAGGTCTAAACAATTTTGAGAACCATATTTCTGGTTGCAGAAAGAGAAAAGAGGAAATTGGAGAAATACTCTTAGTGACAAGAGAGATACATGAATGTTTTAGCAAGTACGTGCTTTTGTTATTGGCTTGTTTTAAAGGAATCTTGTTGGCTGATTTCTGATTTTGCTGCTTTTGAGCTGCAAGGTTAGACTCGACTGTCCAAAAGCACACGGCTGCAAGACTGAAGGTAAAGATAAAAATATCAGCACCATTCAGAGAAGGATCTTTGGCAGGGATCGAGTTGAGTCAAATCTTTACAATGGTTTTTTTATTCAGAGCTGTAGAAGGAGAGAAAAACGAGCCCCTCGCACAGGAGCTCGCAGCTCTGAGACCTCATCTGTGCCGTAAAGAACGACTGCTGGCAGACGCCTCAAGTCTAGTTTTTTTTTTTTTTTTTAATAGGGGGGACCAGGGGGCACAGACATGTGTTTTCATGCACAGCAAAACAGGGTGGAGCTGTTGGGAGGAGCTGCACTCGGAGTCCTAGACAGGATCCATCTCCAGGTTTGCTGAGGGAGTTTTAACGAGCGGTTTGGACAGGAAACATGTGCCCTGCTCTTTGTTTTCAATTTTCCATTGCATTTCTTTTAATCTCAACTAAATCTTTTATCTGTACTTAAAACAAAATTTTATCCTTCCTGCTTTATGCATCATCAGATTTACAGGCACCATTATTTAACCTTTCATTTCGACAGAGTTGACCCATCTTCCCTCTGTGTGGCACCCTCTGGAAAATGAGTGGGTGAGATGGCATTCTCATGAAATACTGTGACTATTAATCTTGTTTAAGGACAGTGCTTAGCTTTTGTTCTGAGGAAACCTTCACTCCAGCAGCAAGCTTTGTAAACGAGTGCAATCATGTTTAAATCTCTCTACTCCACCTTCACTGCACAAACACACACACACACACACCTACACAACACACACACACATGCATTCATGCATGCATGCACACACCTTCACTGCTTATTTCATCCTTTCCCACTTGTGAAAAGCCATAGTTGTCACCAACACGCCCCTTTCTGGCTTTGCAGAACTTTATGATGATACAGAAAGGCTGAAGACCACAACTGATCTGACCATGGAAGGCCTTTGAAAGTCATAGGTGCCCTGTAATTAGAGAGTGCTTATTTCTCTTGAAGTCTTATTTTCAACTTCTCTGTCAAGCTCAGTTTTCTTTGCTCTTCATCTCGTCCTTCATCTGTCTCTTTCTCTAAGTGGACATAAAACATGTCTTTTCTGGCTCATCTGCAGGGTTGCAGCAAATTCCAACCTCCTAAGATCTGAGCTCTTTTTGGTGTATCTTCTTAATTTCTCTTTGCTACTTGGGATTACTAGGACCTGATGAGAATAAAAACTGAGTCTCTTTTGACATGATTTTGACACGATTAGTTATTGAGGAAAAATGTGTCCACATACAGGGACAATCAGTCCAAATTTGTCACAATATAATGTTTAAGTGTCCTCGTATGTGGATATTTGGCCACATACAGAGCAGAATTACCTATTATGTTGTAGGTGACCCAAAAATGTGATATCCAGATGATTAGGACAGTAATCTATATGTTGTATTCATTTGAACAAGATATTACTTTTTTGGGTTCTCAGGCAGCTCAGAGGGTTGTGGGGGGAATGGAGCCTATCTTAGCTGACATTGGGCAAAGGCAGGGTCCACCCTGGACTAGTCTCCAGTCAATCACAGGGCTGCCACTTAGACAAACAGCCACTCACTCTCACACTCACTCCTATGGACAATTTCGAATTCCCAATTAACCTAATTCCCATCCTGCCTTTGGACTGTGGGAGGAAGCCGGAGTACCCAGAGAGAACCCACGCAGGCTCAGGGAGAACATGGAGACTTCACAGAGAAAGACCCCAGCCTCCATCCCAACCGGGATTAGAACCCAGGGTCTTCTTGCTGGGAAGAAGGCCTGACCACCACACCACCATACCACCCCCAGCTAGTATGTTTGCTAGTATGTTCATGACTAGTTTATGCCATAAAGTAGATAATCACCCTAGTCATATTCTCAATAATATCCACCATTGCTTTAAATACTACATTAAGTTGTTTTTTATGCACTGATTTCCTTCATGAACAGGGATGAAGAAGAATTTGGAGAAGAAATAATATTAATCTCTTGTCTTTGTCCTTACTTAGTCAGTCAGTTACTGAATTGTGAATTTAATCCTTTGTCCTTTCCTTAAGAGTTGTAAAACACTTAACACTTCCTGCTTGTGCTGCATTTTTCAATGTGACGCTGGAGAATAAATCAGTGACAGAGAGGAGGAGTAGCAGAGGATTTCACCCATGACTGATGAAGCTCACAAACATTTGTTTGGCACTAAGTTATTCTGTCTCTATCAACGACTAATCCAGATCCAGATCTCTTCTTCATCTGGCGACGCCAGCGAGGGAAACTGGAGGAGTGCCTCCTTTCCTTTGCTAGGGACATTCAAAATAAAGAAAAGAAGAGAAATAAAGAGGCTTTGGAGACCGCTCTAATTGGAATTGTAGAACACTCAAACAGGGTAACATCTAAATCAATATTTGGCTGTCCACAACTTGTTTTTTTTGTCAGTATTTTAGTGTTCCGATCGAGTCAGAACCTCTCTGATCTCAGCCTCTCCATACCAAGCATTTGCTCCCCATCAGTTAATCTGCTTCACCACTGCACGGTGCAGCCTACACTCAGCTCCAGTGGACACACTTTTGATATCAGGTGTTGTGTGTTTTTTTCCTCTGCTCTAAAAAGTACCTCTTTGTCATTTTGTGGGAAACAACTGTAATGTGACACACCGGCTGTATATAAAGACCCCCGCAAACAACAATGGAGGGAACTGTTTGTTAACGCAGGGAGACAGTTTGTGTTTGAAAAGAGGCTGAAGGCAGTAAGACTGCTGCAACAGAAGGGGAATTTTACTAATGTGTTCAGGTTGTGGAGGACTGCCACACAAAACGTTGTGGACTCTTTAGACTTACAACCCCGTCATGGTCAGATCTGTTTCACGTGGTTGGAGGAAGGTTTCAACTAACACTGTGTCAAAATGATTGAAAAAAATGTAGATAGACCTTCTGGTGGAGAACCAAACCAACAAACAAAGCAAACCAACCAACCCACTGAGTGTTTGGAAGGTTAAACTCTTGAGTTATTTATTTCCTTTCTAATTTCCCCTTGAAGGGGAAACATTAACGTGAACTACAACTATGCCTCACACAGTTGCTGGTTTTAGCAAAAACTGTTCAAAACCTCAGTGCTGACAAATATTTACGAGCCGAGGCTACTGAGATGCTAAATACTGTAAAAGCTAAAATAACACACTGAACAATGATGACATTTGTCCAGTGTTGCTCTATTTGTCACATCAGTCGTTGACACAATCTAACTTGAGCCATGAAAAGTACTACATGGCTATTAACAATTGGCGTGTCAAGTTCTTTAACATAGGAGTTGACACTTTAATGTGATCACATGATTTATGTGTTCTGTGCTGCTCATTATAGCAGAGTAATGTATATCTGTGTGGGAGGAGCTTCAAATGTGTGTGGGTATGAATTATAGTCAATGTAAAAATGCTTTTCAGCATATGGATGTGACTGATATTTTCGTGGACATCTCCTCAGAAACAGAATCTTTGTTGTTTTCCTGACATGCTGGACCGGGCATGGAAAATTTGAGTTTATGTGCCTGGAGTTGCTTTCTTGTTTCCTTAACAACAGTGGGGGAACCCCCCCCACCACCTTCACCACATCACATCCCACCCCAGACACACACACACACACACACACACACACACACACACACACACACACACACTTCTATCATTGAGAGATTTTCATGGACATTCATTTACATTGCATTACCAAGCTGCTAACCTTAACCCTCACCATCACACACAGTCATACAACTAAATGTGTAAACCTAACTCTAACTCTACCCCTAACTCCAGCCTCAATCTTAAAACCAAGTCTTAACCCTCAAAAAGTCTTTTGTAGTTGTGAGGAGCAATAAAAACGTCATCACTTCACTAGTAGAATGAATATTTTGTTACTCAAGTAACAAGTACAAGAAAACACACACACACCTACACACACACACACACACACACACACACACACACACACACACACACACACACACAGAACCACTGCTTTCCCCCAACCCCTTGAGCTTGCCCTTTTTGGGCAGTTCCTCTTTTTTTCCAATCTGAAGGGGGGGGATAGTATGACAGCTTTTCCTGCTCCATGTGGATTGGAGCCGGGAGAGAGCAAACTCTGTTAGTCACTTGTCTCCAACTTTGAGAGGAAGTTACCGCCTCTTCCCAAGACTCCACACACGCACACACACACATAGACACACACATACATACACACACACACACACACACACACACACACGCTCAGTCAGGAACACGCGCGCTACAGGACTTGACCACAGCAGAAACAGAAAATGAGCTGAACACTCAGGACTGCTTTGTGCTCCTTCTGTTTGGGACAGAATTTGGAGGGAAAGAAGGCTGACGTCTGCACCGTGCCTAAGGCTTTCTGCCTGGACCGAGCCATTTTAAAAGCACACCAGTGAGTATGACAGTTGATTTCAGTGTGTGTGGAGAGCCATGGAAACCATTGAAAGAGCACTCCTGTCACTTTGTGTGGCATGGCGTTTTTCAGAGCATCTCCAGGTCTCATGTTCTGTGTTTCATGTAACTGAAGGCTGGCTTGTTCAGGAGCTTTTCCCATCAGAGCAGCTCTACTAAGTTTGACTTCGCATGATACATGACTCCTGTCTGTTCACTGATGATGTTTTCACAAAACATTAATAACAGCACATGGTGGGTTTTACAACAATGATAGTTGTAATTTATGTATTTGAATGTTGTTTTTATCACTTCAGTCACAGCCACCCACGCATGTTTCAGCATCCAGTAACTAAAAACCTGTAGTAAGCCCTTGTAGTTGGGATAGAACAGCAGACCTGCTTCCTGTGCAGCTGCACATTATTGTTCAGCCTTGTGTGATTAATATCTGTCACCTTGCCACAATCAAAGCAAACATCCTGTCGCCAGAAGAGGCAGATGTCATGTAATCAGAGACGACTGGGCTCCGATAAAGTCTGGCGCGAACTGTGCGTTTCTACTTCGTCTGGCTGCCGTCTTCTGTGGGCTGAGGGATGTTCAGGCAGAGCAGGAGTGACTGTTTCCCAAAGCGTTCTCCCTCTTCACTTGATGTTTGTGCTCTGCACCTCTTATCAGGGGGGAAAAGGGTGATGGGCGGAGGCTGCGCAGGCTGGACTGTTCTCAGGGGTCTCCTTTAATTTACACTATCTGTGTGCTGGCAGTGCTGGGGCTGTGTATCCTCCAGTCAATCAGATAACCTTTCCTAGAATGAGTGTGAAGTTAAAAACATATCCCTCCAAGGCTGGTTTAAGAAGCTTGACTTCTCTGTGACCTCTGTGAATATTCAAGCTGCTGGACTTAATAAATAAAGGTTAAAGCTGCTTGAAGCTGTATTAACAGAAGCCATTATCTGCACAGAGGGATTATTCAGCCCCAACAGCTTGTTGGTCAGATCTGTAAATGCCACAGGAAATGTCAGGCAGGTCAAAAGCTTCCACGTACATAAGGTGATTTATGATTTGTTGATGCAGCTCTGCTCTCATGTTTACTCCTGTTGCTTTTGAGGCTCATTGTGGCATCACTTAGTGCAGATGCTCACCAATCATGTAGTCATAGGCTTCCAAGGTGTGATCTGCAATTCATCAGATTCAGATATGGCTTCCAGGTTTGAAGCATCTTCGATGATAAACTGAGAAAATGGGTGCGTGAAGGCTTTTCAAAGCTCATTTTGGCCATGACATGGACTCTTTGTGCTACCCTGATCAGATGATCGTCAGCTGTGCTCTTGGAAGAGCCACTTTCCACTAACAATGGTTCATTTAGTCATTTGTCTCATTTTACCTTTGCAGCAGTGGCTGCTTAATATAGAGTTTGAGTTTTTTTTATTAGACTCAGAAAGATACACATTTTTACAGTCAACATGAGATTTTAGAGATTTACTTTAAACTTTACTTTACTTCATTCTGTGGTATAGAGTAGACATTATTTTTGATATATCAGTCATCATGTTACTAACTTGTCATGTGATGTCACTGTTCTTTAAGGGACTACGTTACCACATTATTACTACTTTTATAAGATAGTATTACAGTCCACTTTTACTACTCAAAAATAAATTCAACTCACAAGAGCCTTTCTGAACCTAAATCCAACAGCACCTCAGAATCAATGCTATGGTCTCAATCATGTAAACAGCAAACACGTGTTTGCATCTTGGAGTAATCTGTAGGGTCCGCGTAATTGATACAGTCTGCGTTACTGCTGGATGGAATGGATTGATGAAAAGAATGACATCATGGTTCTATTTCTGGAGCTACTTTTGAAAGTTTCTCATGGTCAAATGCCAAAACGTGCTTTTGAGAATGCCGTTGGAATGTTCACACGATTAGACTTCAACATAAAGGAGTGTACGCAAGCCACCAGTAACTGTCAGCACATACAGACCTTAAAGCCTGCGGGAAATCACACACACACAGCTGTGGTTCCAGCGTGACTACCAACTACAGTGAGCATTGCTTCATCTGTACCACCATAACAGCAGTATGAAGAGGATTTCAGGATATCTCCACCTTATTTACATACACTTCAGGAACACATCTGTATGCCGTTATCCACTCACCATCACCCCCCGGCTCATGCTTATATCTCTATTACCCTCCCATTACATGTTGTAAAACAAAAAATACAGCAGTGCTCTGTTCACTCCTGTCATGCAAGACACTGTATAAACCAAGCCAGCATTTAGATGTTAAATAATAACTAGTCAACAATGTCTGACTGATTTTAATCTGTGTTTATACCTGCAAAATGTTTTATTCCTTTAAAGTCAAGCGGTTTTTACTTAAGTGTCTGTCAAATATAGCACGTGCCCAAAGCTAAATACACCAACATGACTTAAAAGCAAAGCTGAGTTCTAGCTCTCAAACACTTCACCCTGTTCAAGAGGATTGAATAAGACTGAACTTTGTAAAGAATTAAGAGTTTGAGTGCTGCACAGGCATGAATCTGAGATCCACTTAAGAGGAAAGCTAATAAAACTTTCCATTGCATGTAGATGTTTGTTACCTCTGCCAAGGAGGTTATGTTACAGCCGGCGTTTAGCTGTTTGGTTCTGAACAAAATAAGTCAAGACCTTATGAATGGATTTTAATGACATTTTCAGGAAATGTTAAGAATTGGCCAAGAAATAGAGGAATAGTGATGGTGGTGATGTTCCACATCCTGGAGGGACTTTAACTTTTGATCCTCCAAAGATCGAAGGGTTTCTATACTACGTGTGTGACAGTATGTGGGGAACTTACCTACTTGCTGGTGGTCTGCACTTTTATTTTCCTAGTTTCTGGTGTTGCATGCAAATTTAAGTTCAGGCCAAAGACAATTTTAAAAGCTTAATGTTGCCTGTGGCCAACTGGTAGAATCGATCTTGTGTGGTTAATCAAGTTGATTGAAATCTTATAACAAAACAGATGTTAAATAAGCGAGAATAAGTGAGGAGGTTTATTTATTATTACTGGTTTCCAAGATGAAGGACTGCCCTGAACCACAAGCAGTAGGTTTTGGCCGTGCTTTGTTTGGAGGTTTGTGGCACAGTGAGACCAAAAGTGTCCACAAATGTATTTTTCACTATTTTTCGTTTACTGGTATGGCTCAACAGGGACAGATTGGACCTAATGTGCAACAAAAGCTCCATAATTTTATGCAGGTAGAGTTGGTATAAACATGTTGGGGATTTTTGGTCTCAAAAAACTAATGAGCAATTGATGGAAACTTTGGAGTAAGAGAGTTGAAGGCAGACCTCAAAGTGAAATCTACCATTCTGATGCATCATCATGAAGACCACAGCTTTTTTATTTCTTCTTAGGATATTATATACTGTATTCTTCAGCTGGGATCTGAATTAATAATGTGATATAATGCACAATTTTTAAGTATATTCAAGTAGTTTAAATTTCGGATTGCAACTATTAGTTAAGCTACAGCTGCAGGAGCCAGGGTAGTACTGAAATCACCCCCCAAATGGTAGACAAAACAAAGGTGTAGCATTACATTAAAGTTGTTTGAGGGGGGGGCAACTCTGTTTTGGAAGTTGCATGATATATGCCTGCTTATACAAAATATGTAACAGGCCCTAATATATAATAAATTTCAAACAGATGCATACCACCTACAAAGGGCTGCTTTTCTTTGCAGATCCAAGCAACCGTCCTGCGGGGCAATATGGGGCGATCCATACACTGGAACACCGTGGACTGTGGTTTCATTGAAAATAAACGTTAGTTTTTAAGGCCACCAAAGTGCCATATATTTTAATAACTCAGTACAGCGTACAGCAAGCCTGTTTTTTAGATCTCTACTGCAAACAAAGCCAGAGATGATAGCTGGCCTCCTGCAAGTAACAGCTTGAAGAATCAGCTTCAGCAGTTGATGCTGATCCCAGTTAAAAAGGGACTAAACTGCCTCTTTAAAGAGGCAGCATATCCAACCAGTATGGCTTTTTACAGCTTTAGTTCCATCTAATAAATGCAAACCAGATGAAGGCGTACATATTTTGGGAACACATATGTTCTCTTACCTACTGAACAGCCCAAACCTCAGTGTACACACATAACTGGTGCTAAGGGTTTGTTAATTAGTGTACATCAAAAGATGGATTGTGTCTGTCATTCTGTGACTGTTTTTGCAGACATTTGGACCCAGGTCCCGCCCAAGTCTGTTTTACGTGTCACACGGGGAAGCAGTACCTGCATAGCTTTAATCTCAAGATGCTCATGTCAAAAGAAACTTGGAAGCATCATTCATTTCTTATTCTCTCCAGAAATGATCTTGGACATGATGGAGGCATTTAATATGTTAAAATGTCTCGTAAAGGAATGGAAATTCACCCTAAAACACACACTTTTACACCCACGTTGTAAGTTAAACATCTTAGTTTGAACAACACAGTCTGTTTAATGCATGAAATCTGCTGTTCTGAGGAAAATATTTATTTTTCTGGTGTGCTTCCATAATACATATCCAACAAAGTTTTTGAATGTTATCAGCTCCTAAAGGAATTTCCGAATGCCTCAGAGAGTAAGAGAGCCACTACTTAGCGGTGATTGTGTATTTATTCAAGATGCAGATTTGTTGGATTTGTTACTTAGATAGTTTGAGGCGGTCCAACATTAAGATCTGTTTTTCATCTCAGCAGCAGCAGCAGCAGCCACACAATCAAAGTTGGGACTTTTTTAATGATTTTGAAGAGCCTGAAAGAATGGCATGAAGGATGGCAGCTTCTGAGTTTTCTCACAGACTGCCTTCATGTGGCAAGAAAAAAGCAAACAAACAAGGAAACGCGATTGGCCTACGAAGCTCTGCCAACAGCTCTGAGGATATGAACGGTGGTCCAAGGTAGTAAAAATATTCCTTCCCTTATTGTGAATTGGTGCCCTGCAAACTCAGCTGGAGGTTTATGACCCGAAACAGCAGTTTGGTAGAAGCTTGAACACTGAACACTTTACTGTCTTCTGTGTAGGAAGGAAGAGCCATTATCGCCAAGAGGATGACAACAAAAATACATCACGTCTTTTTTTTTTTCTTCCACCCGGTTAGGGTTGTCCATTGAAAGAAAAACAACACTCGGTCAAAAAATAGCACATGACCTCCTCTAAGGCCACAACACTTCACCATAATGTGTTTGTGTTGGCTTTGGTCTGCTGAAGTCGCCCAAAAATAACTCGTTTTTGGGAAAAATGACTTACGGCCTCTGTCATTTTAGTGGAATTATGTTTAGCATTAAAATGAAGACTTTTCCAAAGAGGTCCTATCAGCAGTAGTTCTTTAACTCTTAACAGCATCACAACAGGATGCCAGAGAGTTTGACCTCAGGATACGAGAAAAGGAAATAGCAGATGATAAGGTAGAAATGAAAAATAGGATTAACGTCATAACAGCACAAAGCATGTGGCCACACGGTCTGTGGTTCAGTTAACTCTAAATATGTGATTATTTTTAATAATTAAGTTTTTGAAAAAAAAAGTTTAAGTCAATTATCACACACTTAATTTAATTTAAGTTAATTTTAAAAAGGCAATATCATTACTACCATGGGGCTCCTTTTGTGATGATTAAGGTCTCATTTTCAGGGCTGGAGGGTAGAACAACATGTGTCACAGAAATGGGAATCAGGTCACTTGGATGACTGAAAGTTGAGTCATGGGATGGTGAGGGGGCTATGGAGGAGAGAGCCTGTTACTAATTTCCTTCTTGGAGTAAAACGAAACACAACAAAACAACAGGGCAGGCTAATTAGTGTTTAGATAGGCTTTAAACAGGTCTCCAGATGCCATTAAACAACAGAATCAAATTCCTGACTCCTGATCAGACTCAGCTTTGCAGGATTCCTGGGTGAGAAGACGCCAGTTACTATACTGTAAGGCATCTCCTTATTAAAAATGACCTTGAATTAGGCAGTGGTTGGAGTCACTCGGTCTCTGCTTTATTGCCCTTGAGATTAAAGCAAAATATCTCATTTAACGGGTATGTTCTTCAGCCCTGCCTGGGTAATGATGAATAGATTCCATTAACAGAAAGAGATGAGCATCCGTAGGAGGCAAAGAGACAAACTCATCCATAAATGAAAAAAAGGAAGGAAAACGAATCTGTTTTTCCATCCTTGCTGTGCACATGCAAAAAAAAAACCTGTTCATTACTGGGTTCCCATGGGCAGCGAGGGGGTTGACTGGAAAGAAGGTCACCATAGCGACTGTCACTTATCCGAGCACTGTCTCACAGGCTCTGTTGTGTACATAGGTTCTGCCAAGAGTCAGCAAGATCAAAATCTGGCCTGGAAAGCACAGCAGCTCTGCAAAACCAACTGTGGCTGGCAGAGGAGCTTTTCTTTTCGAGTTGGGAATCAGCAGTGTACAGCAATTTTTACAGCCCCCCAATCCTCCACCTGGCAGGGAAGCACAAAGTCCCAGTTTTTCAGAGAAGAAAATGATTCTGCTCTTGATTTTTGAGTCATTTTTTCACTTAAATTTGGTAATGTTGTGGAGAAAACACAGGGTTTTAGTTTTGTTTTGTTTCCCCCCCTACACTCATTTAACATTTTGAAGGATTCATTTCATCTGATTCAGTTTTTAAGTTGGGCTTGGAGAAGGCACATGTTTCTCTATAAAAACAACCCCCATGTTGTCAACAGCTCCTGTCCACAAGGCTTCTTATACCATGAAAGAGCTTCACCCAAACAGCTGCACTGGTGCCTAAGATTACAGATGAGTAAAGACAGGTACCAGTGGTCCCACAGCACATGATCGAACAAACTACAGTGTCCCCGCCCACACAATTACAGTGCACACATCATCAGCATGCCTGGAAATGCTGATTACACCAGTGTAATTAACTTCAGCCTCCTTTAATCTGAAAAAAATATAATCTAAATGTTAAATACAGTTACTTCTGTGTTTGCCTAATGTGGTCTGACTCTGTAGAGCCACTGAAAAGCTTTTATATCTTGTGTATTTTGTGATGGGCCAGTCATTGTTTGCATTGCAGGCGCCTCAATGATTTTGGATCTAATGTAGCTGGATGTGTGTGTGTTGTGTTTGCTCTTGTCTGTTCAGCCCTGGGGACCAAAGATCGCGCTTCCCAGTCCGACTGCCAGGGAGAAAAAGCGAGAGAAACTCAATCAATTTTTTGCTTCTACATTCCACCTTTTCAGTACAGCATGAGCTGGAAGTGAGGACGTGCTTCCCTCGGTGGTGAGTTTTAAGCTTTATTTACACGCCTCATTCGGTTTATGCCTGCTCTGTTTATTGGTTGACCACATTACATATGGTTTACATGTGGGCCTGAGTTTTATGCTTGAAGTCTATTGAAAGCCACAACAAATAAGTGAAAATGCTGCATAAATCAGGTATTTGTGTCACGTGAAAACAATGCCAAGGTCATCATTGTGCTCAAACATAGCCTGTCCCATCTTAGGACATCAGTGTAAAACTCCATGTGGTTTGTGCCAGAGTACAGAACACTCAGGTTAGATTCAGAGAGTTTTATAGTCCATCATCGCAGCCACAACACAATGCACATGTTAAAGCCGCTGGATGTCATTTTCTGCTGCCGTAGGGTCTACGAGTCAAAACAACAAAAGACACATTTTAGTGGTGAAGTAAAGTAGGACACAATCACAGTGGTTGCTGTCTCACTGGTCACCAAAAATACCACCCTTTTCCAGGAAATGACAGTTCAGAAGAAAAAAAAAGTTCCACTGAATTAAAAGAAAAGAAGTTTAGATTTAAACTGTTATGTCAAAAGTTTCAGTCTGGATGGAGATATTTTGATTTACTATACACATGCGACTCCAGTGTACCTGCTGTGTGTAGAAATATTGTGTTTTCATTTTTAAATGGTCTTTTGTCTGTCCCAATTTAAAGTATCTTCTTTACAACAGCATATGTCATAAAGGCAGAGGGGGAAAAAAGAAAGAGGCAAAAGGTGTAAAACAACTTTAATTAATGGACCAATCAGCTGTATCTCTCATCAAACCTCAAAAGTTACATAATGCTGATGCTCATCCTTTTTTAGACAACCTCTCAGCTGTAGAGTATTAGGGACCCAACCAAAAGATCAATTTTCTAGTATTATTTCAGAAACAGGACTGAAATCTTCATATATGAATAAAACATATTCACCAATGATTATGACATTATTTAATCTCACAAGTCAATACTCACAGAAGCCTGTGAGCATTTATCTCCTGAGCTCCTCAATATTGCATTACTATCAAATTCAAATTTAGAATAGTTTGTTTAAAAGTGAGTTTTAATTTTAAGTTAAACTAAACAGCTTGGAACCCAGTTGACTTGGGAGATGTTGTTGCTACACCCTGTTTTTCTGAGGTTGAATTCATACAAGTTCACGTTCCCACGCCTCCATAAGTCCTTCTTTAATCCAACAAATAAAAACATTTTTTTTAATCACTTCATGGACAGCTGGGGTTGTTTCACCTTCATCTGATGCTGCAGCCACATCTTCAGCTCTGACAGAACAACAGCCACACCCAACAGGTGAAGGCAGATTACACGTTTTCAGATTCTGAAAGGTTGATCTCTCCTCCATCTCAGACACAACCTGCAGAGGATGAATGGGAGCAGGAAAATGTACCTGAAAAGATGGGAAAAAGAACAGTTGTCTCGGACAATGGATTCAAAAAGCAGGTTGCTGGAGCTTCATTTTAGGAGGAATGGAGATGTAGTTCAGGGGCACTATTGGGATGAGTTTCAAGCTGGTCTGGGGTCTCACTGGAGGGAGCCCAGTGCTTGGAAAAACTGACTGCTGACCTCTTTAATAGGGGTCTGTCATGGTTCGGCGTGAATGTCAGAGGCAGAGTCCCGCGTGTCAAACGCGTTATGTTGATTTCAGCTGAAGGTTCAGGGCAACACAGTGGGGCTTTTGTGTGAGGCTCACGAGCCTCGAGCCACCCACAGGGCATCAGGACGTAGGTTTGACCCGTGGGTACTGGGCAGAGCACGGCAGACGGCTGGAGAGGCTTCTACACACGTGTGTTCTGGTGTGACACAGGCTAACACGGGCCTGTCTTTCAGGCGTGCAAAGAAGAAGATCAACATGGACGTGAAGAAGAAAGAAATGGACCTCCTGAGCAACAGCATCGCTGCGTATGCTCATATCAAAGGTAGGTCAAAGTGCACAGCATTTCTCCTGTGTCACTGATATCCACATTAATGTTCCCAGTAAAAGTCGAATTCTCTTTTTCTCTTTTAGCAAACCCAGAGAGCTTTGGGCTGTACTTTGTGCTCGGGGTGTGTTTCGGCCTGGTGCTCACGCTTTGCCTCCTGGTCATCCGCATTTCGTGCAAGCCCCGAACCAAAATGGCCTCCTCCACGCCCGAGAAGAAACACTTGAAGGACATCGCTGAGGAGGTAGACGAGAGCGAGGAGGAGGAGGACGAAGACGAGGCCCCCATCCCTTTGCCCAGCACGGAGATACCTGTCAGCAACCACACCAGCCAATCGGACGGGACCCTGAGCGTGAACGTGTTCACTTCCGCCGAGGAGCTGGAGCGGGCGCAGCGGCTGGAGGAGAGGGAGCGCATCATCCGCGAGATCTGGAGGAACGGCCAGCCAGACATCCTGGGGACGGGGACGGGAACTATTGGAAGGGTGCACTACTACTGACTGGCGAGGCTGTGGAGGGACGCTGTGAGCGCTGAGCTGAAGCCTGTGGGCCACGTGGGACTGGGGTGTTTCACAGCTTATGGAGGATGTTCACCTTGACGCGCCGCTCGGCTCTGGCAGAGCTGAACTGTGTGATGTTGCACTTCCTGTGTCGCGGTGTGGCGACTGTCTACATGAAATTAGAACAAGGTGCTTCTGAAAGAGTTATTTATCTGAACAGAACAGTAGCGAGTTTATGGGACAACCTGGGATGAACAGTAGTGGATTCATGTATATAATATAAGAGCAGATAATGTATGCAGTATACCATGTTGCAATGAAGATAATTTGCTTTCTTGAAGGATTAAAATGCTGATCATAGACAGAATTAGTGTGGAAACGTTTTTTTTCCTTGGGAATTGGAAAACCTTTTGCTTTATCAGGTTACACGTAGCCTACAGTATCAGAGTAATTAAGTTTCTTTCATAAATCTGTGTCTGTGTTTTGAGGAAAAACTTCCCGATAGGAAATGATGAAATTAAAGGATTAAGTGGAGTCGTTTTTGTTTTTCCACTTAATTACCTGTGCCAGACAAAAACAGAACATTTTCTGGTCCTTCAGGCGGTAGATGCAGAAATGTGATAAGACAAAAACTTTTGTGATGAGGAAAATGAATGTGTTTTCTTTTTTTTCCCTCTTGCACAATCGTTAGTAGATGAGAAAGATTAGTAATGAAGAAATGCATAAAAAAAATAGACAACCATCATGGCCTGGTACCATGTTGGTTGTTAAAGGTCCATGTCCTGATAAGAACTGCATGATGATCGCTGGGAATGAAATTCACTTCAATTTCTCTGAAAATAAACAACAAGAGTTAGAGAAAGCTCCTCCAGGGGGACACATTACCCAGGCTTTTCCATTGAACTCCATCCATCTATCCATCTCTCTCTCTCTTTCTCTCTCCCACTCTCTCTCTCTCTCTCTCTCTATCTATCTATCTATCTATCTATCTATCTATCTATCTATCTATCTATCTATCTATCTATCTATCTATCTATCTATCTATCTCTCTCTCTATCCATCTACTATCGATGCCACATATAGAATAAAGGCTTTATCCCATGCTTTTGGTGTTTTATAGAAAATGCATTCATTCTTCCTCTTACTTAATCTGTACTGCCATCAATTACTTCTTTGTTTGTGTAGTTTCATGTATTTCATTCCTCAACATGCCCTTGGCGACCTCACAACATTTAAAAATAGCATGTTCCCATGGTAGTTTCTAGTGCACCCGTTCAGTGATGACCCCCAGATGTTGTCCAGATGCTGGTGCTCCACAGTGGGTAGCACTGTCACCAGCTTGCCGATGTGAGGAACCAAAACCACAGCAGTACATCTCACTGTGAGACTGGCATGTTTCAAGTACGATCAAGGTTAAGCCTTCCCAGCAAAGACTTTCCCAGCCTGCCCTTTTGCTCTAAATCCGGTTGGTTAGACTCAGCTTGTTTGACATCATTACAGTTATTCCTTGTGTGACATACGTTGAGTTTTCATATAGATCCCCATAGAACCGTTCATTGAAAAACAACTGTTTAAATCTTAAATGACGTTTCCATTTTCCATGAACCTGAAAGTCAGTTTAACACGTAGACGAGCTGTTTGTAAAGTGTTGCACTGTAGTGAGCTCTAGTGGATCAGTATCGCATTACACTTGGTGAAAAGAAATTCAGTATCCGAATGAATGGCTGAAAACTATATCTTTAATGTCTTTGCAAAATACTGTACATCATGAATAATTCCTGCTATGTACAGCTGCATATATTACACATTTCACTGAGGTCTTTCTATAAACATTGTGGCAGAAAGTCTGAGAACTAAAAGTCATATTGAAAATGGAATGTGTTAAATATTAATTGTAAAATCAGTGTAACCCAATATTTCCAGATGCCATCAAAACAAACACAGTTTTATAATCTCTTGAAAAACCAGACTCCTTCTCGTCCAGTGCATGTCCAACTTCACTTAATCCAGTCTTCACTTAATCTAGAATATGCAAATGCTGCGGTTTGCCCCTAAATCTTCTGCACCTCAGTCCAGTGCTCGTCTTCTTCCAGTTCTTGTTCATTTTTGCCAGCCAGAGGCCCAGTGTGTCCGCTCCCGGTCTGTCAGGAGCTCAGCA
Source organism: Lagocephalus sceleratus (assembly GCA_911728415.1). NCBI lineage: Eukaryota > Metazoa > Chordata > Actinopteri > Tetraodontiformes > Tetraodontidae > Lagocephalus > Lagocephalus sceleratus. The sequence continues at coordinate 1,632,679 of CAJVRN010000031.1, read as the reverse complement.
CTAACGCTTTGTTATCAAACTGTGCACTTCCGCCTGGAAAAGACAAACCATGTTTAAAAGCAGTGCCCCTCCATTGTTTACTGTAGAGCCTTCAGGAATTACACAGCAAAGGCCCACTGACCTGCAGGGCTGTTCGCTTACTTCTCTCTTCACTCAATTCTTCTTTCAGTTCTTTAATATCTTGCCTGTATGAAAAAAAAATGTATTTGAGTAGGCTATTACTATGAAGGTCTAGTTGTGCATGTTGATTTACATGAACAAACAAAGCTTGAGAAGCTGTTCTCGCCGCTTCTTTGCTGTTATTAAAACCAGTACTGACTCGTGTCGACTCTGTAGCAGATCCAGAGCCATTCTCAGTTCTTTAATCTCAGCCTGCAGGGTTTCCATAGTGGGTTCTTCTTTCTGGATCACTGGCCTGCCATCCACAAGCACTTTAGGGGCTGATGGTCGAGTGGGCGGTGTCGTCTTTGTTTGGTCCGGTTTCAGAGGAGACGGGAGCTGGTTCTCTGGTGCCTGTTCAACGCGTTGGAGAAAAGGGTGAACATTCATCACTGATTCACGTGAAACACACAATGATAATTTCCATGTCATGTCACAGACCTTTGGTAAAGCAGGTAATCTATCTATCTGAAACTCGGGTCCTGAATCTGGTTCAGTCAGGCCAATGGCGCTGGCCTGGTGTGAACACAATAAATGAAGGTAAGCTTCCTCATAGGTAACCTTCACCAAAGAATGACACTTGATTTACTGATATGTACTCAAGATTACATGCTGATTACATTACACACTCGAATAATACATTTTGACTTTACTAAAATAGTTAATCAGATACTAGTTAGATCAAAAAAATATCTCTGAAAACCTTTTATTCAAAAGGGAATTCCATCTTTAAACCGACACATTACAAACATTGACGTGAGTAACATTTACTTTTACAAACGTGAAAAAAATGCCCAATAGTGCCCAATAATGAATTAATTTAGAACTCTTTAGAAGTTAAATACACCGATCAGAAGCCTCTTTTAATTATCACAATGATTTCAATCGACAAACGAGAACACCCTCTTCAGCCCTCATGACTACATCGCCCCACAGTGGTTGGTGGGTGGCATTACTGAGCACGAAGCTGTGAGTGATTTATGTGACATGGGGCTGTCAATAATGTCAAATGAGGTGGCAGGCTGAGTGAGATGAGACTATAAATAGGACAAACCGAAAGTCAGCATGCACTTATGGAGAACTGCTCTTTGAACATGTTACTATGAAATCCCAGAGACTGAAGGAGAAGAAGGTTATTGCTGTAACCAGGGTTTACATCCTTCTAAACTAGATCTTATCTCACTCATTCCTGTCTATCTGAGATCTGAGAGGGAAGAGATGCTTCTTTGTTAATCATTTCCCCTGGATGGCCGTTGGACCTTGAGAGTTGCAGTAGGTATAAAACTGTATAAGACCATAAACAATAGTACACACAAGACCTTTCCTCCTGTGTGATCTGTTATCAAGATAAAAACAAAATACCACTGTGTTTGCGCTGTAGAAAGCATACTTTGCCAAGTGCCTGGTGGGCCCGGTACTAGGAAAATTCTTCTATTTTCAGTTCCAGTTAAAGAATCAATTTTATAAACTCATCATGCAAATGTCACCTAGAGGATTTAATCAGCACAACACAACTTTGTCCTGTTTAGAGCAAACTAAAACTGCTTATAAAGAGGAACCAATCACTCACCTGGGTGGCTGTTATCAGTCCTGATGGTGGCCTCCTCTGGGGAGGTTTGGCTCGGTTTGCTGTGGGATGAGTTAGTTTTTCAGTCTGCAATTCCACGCCATCAAACGTGTCAGTTTCCTTCACTTCTGGAGCCACATCATCGCTGGTTCTAAAAGAATAAAATCAAAGGACACTTGTATGCAGGTGTAATTATCAACAGTTGTGCTGGATTTTGATTGTGCTAGACCGCTAAAAGTCTGCTTTTCATCTTCTCAAGAAATACGAAAATACTGTGAATGTGGTTTCCAGTTCCCATTTCTCTGAGATGGTGCAGGTGCAGAGCATGGTGGCTGTGGGTTTTGAGCATTTTGTCTTTCAGCATCCTGATATGTTTCACTTTCACACTTACTATACAGCGAGGATACACCTTACTTTTAGATTTAATGGCTTACTTTTAGACTCTGGTAAATGAGCCTGAGCTTTAGGAACGCTGAGCTGAAGTTGACGTGTGTATTTGACATCATCCCTCCTGACACAGCCTTGGTTTTTTCCCCTGAGTTAGTCAGCCAGTGCAGGTTGCTCAGGAAACAGGAAATGGGCTCCAATCTTACTCATAGCAAATTTCCACTGAGTTGCTAAAGGTCAAGTGTCCTGGTATTCTTTTTTATTCTTTTTTATCTTTCGACATGGCAGCTTGTACTAACAGGCGACGACAGTCAGGCACCAGGCCAAACGGTGCTCCTGACGCTTCCCAGAGGTTTATTTTTCACATTGTTTTTAACGTGCATGAGGTTAAAAGTACAATTGTTTGTGAGACAAAAAAGCAACAACTACACTCACTTGGGTAAAACCTTGTTGGGTTTGTCCTTGACTGGAGGTGGACTGGGTCTGGCGATGAATGGCAGCTTTACTTTGGTTGGAGGATTGCTTCTGAGGTCCTTTATGTCCTGTTTATCCTCTGTAAATCAGGGTTTTTTTTGCACTTGTGTAACAGTGTCATCAAAAGCAACATGTCACCATGAGACTAACCAAATCTGCAGGTACCTTTGGGTTTTGCAGGACTTCCATTCTCCATCGTCGAAGCATCTGGTTTTACTGAAAAACAAATATCGCTCCATGTAAATTTGACGCTTCCGATAATTATAGAAGAGCTGGATACAGAAAATATGCCTTCTAATAAGAGAAATCAGACATATATGCTGGAGATTTTAGTTTATTACCACTAAACTGTTCATTCTTTACTTGTTCACTTGCCTCTGAAGGTAAACATTAGTGAACTCGACCTGTACGAAGTAAACGGCTCTTTTTATTTGATGGAAGAAAACGATTTTACCTGAAAATATAAAACAGAAAAGAACTCTACTGCTCCTTCCGGTTCTTCCGGTTGCTGTTGTTGTTTTTTAATAAGGAACCACATGGGAATGCAAAGTCGCTCGCATCACCAGAGAAGATCAGGTCACAGCTGCATCCAGTAGCACTTCAACAACACTTCCTCGGGGTTTTAACAAGTTTCTCAGGGACCGTCGCTCCAATCAAACACAACCACTGATTTCAGGACTTCTGGACGCTGAGACTTCGGATAGTAATTCAGTGACACGTTCTCAAACTTGGTCTAATCTGTGTGGAATACTTACCCAGCAAGTGCTCATTTCAAAAGGAAATATCCAGGTCAGAGCAGCTAAATAAATGCAGACACAAATCCCAGCCTAAATGAGGAGCAATCAGCGATGAATAACAACTGCAGCCTACCTCGGAGGTTCAAAACATTGTGCAACATTTCCCCCTCAAGCGAATCACCCACACAGTAATAGGCACTCAAGTGTTGCTTCGTGGTCTGGTTGTTCGAATCTTTGTGGCAGGGCTCACATCCACCCCTCCTACCCCCTAGTTTCCTCCAAGACTCCTGAAGTGGGTCACATGACCAGTGCAACCATCCCCCATCACAAGCGAGATTTCCTGTGAATTGTTATGACTGATACCACATGAGGGAAGAGAGCTTGTACCGACTGTAAGGTAGCTAGATAGCTTTACGGTAGGCGGCAACCATGTTTACAGGAAGATTTCGGGGGGGTTTTGTACAGACTTAAACTAATATGTGAATTTTCCAGTACAGACAAGAGATTGTGAGAGGCAATAAGCTACATCCTGCTCTGGCTTCTTACAGATAAGACTTCTCCTGCGTGTGATTATGTTCCAGGTCAGAAGGGTCTCGCTTGATCTGCTTCTCTAATTTCATGGGAAGTTTGTAGTTGAGGTTGAACATCACAAAAGCCCCTGTAATACAACGTTATCTTGATACACGATACGACTGTATATGAGGACAAGCTCCCGTAATAAAATCTCCAAGCGTTTCATCTAATGTACACGGTCTGTCTCTTTTTGACTTCATTTTTAATTATTTTAACTGAGACTGAGAATTAATATTTTATATTCCGGGGGCAAATTGATTTGAAGCATGACCACGAGTAGCTGTGATGTGGGCTTTTAGTTCTGCTCTCTACGGTGATAAAAGGGAAATAAAGAAGACCTAATTGCACAACTGAAAAGCTTATTTTAGTTATGTGTATTGTGGGTGTCATTCATAATTTTAGTATGCAAATACCAAAGTGTGTACAAATGGTGAAAATAGGTCCCAAAAACGTCTTCCTTTTAGATGTATGTTAATGATAAATTGGAAAAAATATAGGTTCAACAACAAGGCCAATCAAATAGTTATAATCAGTTTACAATTTAAATTGTGAAGGGGTCTTTTAGAAATCCTACTGATGTTCCACCTACTGAACAGCCTGTCCACAGTGAACACACACTTTAGCTTCATTTAATGCAGCATTTGTAGCATAGTTCTCACTTACCAGCGGGCTTGTGTTTGATGCTACGTGTAGGCAGTTGGATTGTAGATCCAGACTAAAGGAGGAGAAGCAGACACATTTAGGAGAACTTTGACTACTCCCAAAATGAGGCATATTATGACTCTTCCGATTCACTGTCTTAATGGCATTAGATTTTTTAAGTAGCTCAAGTTAACTTAAAAACTGTACAATTCAAAAGCCAGATAAGAGTATTACTGTAAAATATGTCCACGGCTTCATGACGTGAAGCGCGGCGTAAGACCAGTCAAAGTGGATTTTGCTTTACTCACTTGCAGAACGTCTTTTGGAGGAATCACCATGACGAAGTTATCAGGAAAGAAGCCACGGCGACCGTTTAGCTCCCCCTCCCACCAGCCCTCATCTTCTGTTTCCTTCACAGTCAGAATAAACAGCCACATCAGAAGGCACCTCTTTTGGGACGTGCACTTGCACGGAGGTTAAAAGATGGTCAAGGAAGATGTATGAGCCTGACTTATTTTATCTTCTTTTCTTTTACACATTTGAGGTTTCCAATGGATGTCTCATGTGATTTGAAGAACTGCCACATTTAGGTAATGTAAATAAGCATGTTATATAATATCATGTTATATAATATCATAATATATGTTACACATGAGTTCTGACAGTTATCCAACTGGTTTGGCTGGATAAACATACAAAGTAAATGCTCTATACACAAGGAGCCGTTAAAGGTCATGACATCACGGAGCGGCAAATGTTTCCAACCTTGTTCAATATCAGAATGACGTCTCCTTTCTTCAAATGCAGCTCATCCTCGGTTTTAGCCTGGTAGTCAAACATGACCTGGCAACATTCTGTCACTTGAGAGACACAGAAATAAGTTCAGTGGTGAGTCGATGTCCGTTCGACTGCAAACGTAAATAATGTGTTTCAGCAAGGAGGCCGAGGCTTATCAACCATTAACCGTGTCTCATAACCGCCTGAAATAAGTGCAAAGGGATTCCGAACAACTACAGTGGGGTGTTGCAAAGCTGGAGCCATCGCAGCAGCAGACAGATATGACTCCACTGGGGAAGAATTCAGGTCAATTGCCACCTCTGACACATCTGGATATATATAAACTCGCCCAGTGACTTGAGAACTGGCCTGACTCGAACCGGGAATGTGTCAACTTACTGCTTTTGTCTTTGTTCCTCACGCTTGCCTTCTGACACATCTTCATGCAAAAAATAAATAAATATATATGAAGCTTGTTACGATATTAATCAGCTGGTATGATCCAGAGAGGCTGTCTCTGTCTTACCTCCCTGCTGAAGACATTAGCAAGCTTGGGTCGGTTTTTGGCCTCGTTGTTTTTGTCATCTGTGAAACAGAAGAATCATCAACATTTGTATGTAAATAAGAGCGATGAAGGAACTCATCTTTGCCGACCTCTCGATGAAACGAATATCTCAGTGACAAAATTTGAAGGAAAGGCTCCCACTTTGCCGTTTTTGACCCCCATCCACCAGCCATCTTCGATCTGTTGAGTAAACAGTGAGCAGCAGTCCAGTTCAGAACTGAAAAACACGTTTCAGGCTTAAACGGGAGGAGAGGGACTCTACCTCTCGGATGATCTCTATGACTTCCCCCACATTCAGCTGCAGCTCATCAGGGTTCACAGGGTTGTAGGTAAACAGCACCTCACATTTCCTCATTGGTGGCATTTTCTTAACTGGAAAGACAGAATCCATCAGCAGTTTGCTGGTGAACATACGTGGAACACGGCCTGCTTCCTGCACTTTCCTTGCAGTGACATTTTTGACCTACCAGTTTTTCTAAGGCTCCGTGGTTCCCTCTTGCTCTCTCCCATTAAATAAACTGGTATCTCCTGGAATTAGAAGAAAACGTGCTTGTTTTGACACAGCACAGTGGGAGTGAAAACTGTCTGGTGTTTATTCACCAACCTTGACAAAGTTGGAAGGAAAAATGCCTTTTTTTCCATCCAGTTCACCGGCGAGCCATCCCTCCTCACTGGCCTTGGTGACATTTTTCACCACATCGCCCATCTTCACGGTGAGCTCGTCGCTCATGCTTCCTTCGAAGTCAATCAGGACCAGCACTTCTGCAGTGCAGCCATAAATGGGGCAGAAAAATCCCATTACTTTTACAAGCACTGGTGCACTTGCACATTTTAAGTTATTTGCCCTGACATTTCTAACCCAACACAAATCTCCAGAGAGGGGAAGTTAAGCAAGTTTAGGTATCTGCAGTGGTTGTACATTTTGGACATGAATCACTCGGATGTACTTTTCTGCATCTTGAAAGAAGAAAACTCAGATCACCAACTGAGAAACGGACAGTAAGTGGGCAGATGTGTCATAGAGCTGCCTCTCATGTTCAGATACAAAACAATTCAGCTTTAGCAGTCAAATGTTATAAAAGAGATAGACTCACCCATCCTTTCTGTTTTCCCCTCTGTGTGTGAGAATATAATTCCTTTGTAATCCAACAAACACACACTGGAGTGAAAACAGAACTGAAACGCTGGTCGTGCTGTCGAGGACTGAGAGGTAGGTTTGCCACAGTCCTTCCTTCTACTTGTCAAACATTAACAATCAGCAACTTTTCCTGAGGCTAGTCATGACAAGTCAAGTAGTCAAAAGAAAGAAGTAGGATGGGTCTTTTCTCTCTCTCTCTCTCTCTCTCACACACACACACACACAGAATAAACGGAAGAACAGGTAAGACTGGTTTGTAGTGAAAGAACAATGCTGAGAAGAAGTCACAGCTGCAGTGGACCACAGCCATTTTCAGTTTGGTCCAGACACATTTTGGGCTGCGTGAGGAAAACTAATAACCGATCAAGAGAAACTCAAAATGGTTCGATGACCGGGCCATGTAACCAAATTTAAAAGTTCTTAACTGTGCTCTGACTTTCGTAACTAGACACATCTTAGTCTTTCATGCTGTTGATTTGGTTTTGCGTTCTGACATGTGATAAAATGTCAAAGGGGCTTCATCATCTTCATCATCAGAGGAAGGATGAGCAGTGAAAGAGTCGGCCATCCAGCCAAATCTCAGAGTAAATGCCATGGCAACGGTATAGATTGGTACTGATTAGTTAATGATCAATCTTGAATTGTATCATTAAATCCTTGGCTCAAGATCACTTGATCACCAAGGCTGAATGGGCGTTTGTGCCGATGGTTGCTCTGAACACAGGGCTGGTTTCTAGGAGCGGTCTCTGCAGCACGCTGTCCAAGAGAACGCTGTAAGAACATGTTCTAAGCTCAGACCTTCTTGCAAAATACACAATTGCCTCTTCAACACAAGATGTCAAAAACTGTAGCTGGAAACTGTTTTTTTTTTTTTTTTAAATTAAAAGTCAAATAACAGATATGAGGGTAAAATTAGCATCAAACCATTGACGACACTTCAACACGATTGTCGTTTTGTTTTAATTTACAGTCAGAATCAAATGGTAAACAACACCTCTTTAAAATGCAGCACTGAATAAGCAGATAATTCATCTGTACTCCAGTATCATACAAACATGAGCAGTACATGGTAACGCACATCAACTGTGCAGTCAGTTGGATACAGATTACAGCAAAGATGTGAGCCTCGAAATGTAGAAACAGCTTTCTATCCCTGATTCCTACCAATGGTGAAACAGACTATATGCACATAATTTACAAAATGATCTCAAACTAAAGCAGAACTTACAAAAAGCAAAGTAAAATCAGTAAATCTACAGCATCACAAAGAATTCCAAAATACCTAACCAGGTATAAAAAAGTGTGAGTCCAGAGGACATAGATTCAGTATTTTATTGATATGTGGTAATCAAGATAACTGCTACGGCTGTGTGTTGAAAACATTGACAAAGTCAATATCATTTCAGGAAATTAAGTACAAACGGTTTATCTTTGGTAACTGTGTCTCCCCTTCAGATCAATTCAATGTCATGTTTATGACAAAATTTGGGAGAACAAAGGCGGTGAGAGTTTGGTCCCATTGTCAAATAAGGGTCTGTGCTGAAAAGGTGAAATAATTCATGGCAACGAAAATCACACTGTTGAGCCTACAGTAGTTACGTAAGAGTATTAGATTTTCCTTTGTCCAAGTATCAGTATATACATACAGTACATTTGAATAAAATCTGTAAAACACTGTCTGCTGTTTCATTTTCAGATTACCATAACACACAAGCTAATTCATCCTGCGTTTCAATTCTCTATTGCCTTATTATTAGTTTCAGTTTTCATACGATATGCACTTGGTATATCTTAACCTTTTGAACACCACCAAATGTTGCAAAGAAATAGAATAAAGAAATAAAGCATGACATAAAGGTGAAACTCTCTGGAAAACAGCAGTTCTGAACCAGTGCTTCCACTCCGTACTCCTTGAGTACCTCAAGAAGATTGAATAATCTGCATTGACCTCGAAGCATTACAGTCTAAAATGATATAAATCTGTGTCGTACTTGACCGCGCCAGATCAGGGCCCTTTGTCTCGGCTGAACCTCCCGTACCAGATCTTACAACAGCGTTAATCATTCAGCGCCATCACTCAGCTGTGTTCGTCAGGGAGTTCTTTTTCATTTTTGTGGTCCTGTTGCGCCTCCTCTCGCTCAGCTCCGTGTTCGGCACCGATCCTGAACTTGTCTGGGGCCCATTTGGGGCTGGTAGTGCTGGGACCACTTGTGGCTTTACGTATGATGAACCGTGCCCTCCCACGCGAGAAGCCGCCCCGTCCTCCTCCTCGGGATTCTGTGCATTTAAGCTCAGTCTCCTCCTCCCTGTCGTCGTGCTGGAGAGTGGAAAATTTTGTTGAGTTCCGTGAGGAAAATTGCTCTTCAAGCCAAATTAAATCAATGAGAGTAAAGCACACATTTTCTTGATTGTAAAAACGTTTGGAAGCAAACAAATCAGCCCTACCAAGTAGTATTTTCGGCTCTTGGGAGTGTACTCCGGGTCCCATTCCTCCTTGTTTGGGTGTATCATCAAGTTGTTATTATGAGAACAGTTTCCCTGGAAACTGCCTCTGTTCCAACCCCTTCCGCGGATTCGAACTTGCTGTGAAAGGATGAAAAGACTGCTTAATCATTTATTAAGCAGCTTAATAAATGATTTCACAAAGCAAATTTATGAGGACTGTTTTAAAATCATTTGCAGGACTTACAAATCCTCCCGGTGGTCTTGTTAGTTCAACCGATCCTGTTGACTCAGATTCATCCACTCGGCCTCTGTTTAAACTTTTATCTTTAGGAGGACACTTGTCAAACGGTAATTCTTCTGTTTGGGACTCAGAGGAAGAGGAAGAGGAGGAGGACGAACTCGAACGAGAACGCCGCTTCTTACTTTTCCTAAAAAATCGTTAAATGCAAAAGTCAGGTGAGTTTGCATATTAAACCCAAAGCCACGTTGAGGGAACGTGAGCATACTTTGGACTCTTGTGGAGCTTGGCCACTTTGTCCGCTACCATCTCTTCCCAATCTTTCGTTTCTCTTTCTCGATTTTGAGGCTTCTCTTGGGTACAATATTTTTTGCGGCGTTCAATATCCAGACGAAGATCCATGGGATCACTCTTCAGTTTTTCCCCACCATCCTAAACAAATCCAAACAGGAAAGACAGTGTGGACAGACTTTGGATTAGCCTGTTCCAGCAATGTGCATTTAACCACAATTAAATACTGAAGTCCAAATGAAAACTAAACAAAATTATAAATAACTAACCGAGTGAACTTAAAGGGCCACACCAGTAGTTTTGCTGAGGACTGTCTAATATCTGACAATTCTCCAAAGCATACATCTACAGTTTTCACCTTCAGGCTTAGTGTTTACATGTTAAAAATTATTTTCATGGGGATTCTTTTACACAGACGAAAACCAGGAAGCTGATGAAGGGCAGTGTATGTCAATAATGTGGAGAACTGGCCTGTAGTTGGTTGATGTTCTACAACAATTAGGGCCATGCTCAGCGTGGATGGAAGTCATGTCCAACCTTCTCTCTGTTTCCTTCCTGGAACGCTTCCACCGACTCAGCAGAGCTAAATCTCTCTCGATGTCTCCTCTAGTGCCTCAGATACCATTTCAACACGCCAAAGTCAGGGCGGAATGGCGCGTCAACGGACAACTACTTCAGATGGTGCACCGCAGACAAGATCACACTGGTGTATCACAAACTCCACTAAATGTCAACAGAGTGAAAACTTCACCTGATGTGGTATGCTTTGGGGAATAGAATAAGCTACAGTTCGAGCAAAACCACTCGTATGGTTCTTTAACGACAGGACTGTAAGGTTCATGCACATCTAAGCTTACTCGTTTTGAGGATTTTATATTTTTTAGCATTTGTGCTGTGTGTTTGCAGGTGCTGACCTGCTGTGTCCATGCACATCATTAACAGAAATCAAAGAAGCACAGGTGCAACATTGCTTGCTGTGGGTTATTTCCTTTCCTTGTTTTTTTAAGAATACTTACAAAGACAACAGCTTAGAATCCTTTGGCACAGTGGCTTCCATGTCTGAACTCATATGACTCATTAGTCTTGATCAGGCTTGTGCCCACATTCTAACCATGTGAGGGCAGTATAGAGCAAAGTCAAAACGCCGTGTTTCACTTTTGCACTTCTTAGACATTTTGAACCTCTCCTCAAGGAAAAGCCACAGGCTTTAACAAAATGCAGTCTAAAGGCCTCTGGTTTGGTCACTCATGTGCTTCCAACATACTTCATACAGCGGAACGTTCAGTCACCTTGTATGTGTCATCCTCTGAGCTTTTCATCGCCTCAAAAAGTTGAGAGTGTTTCTTAAAAGCTCTGGGAGAAACATCAATTCTCCTGCGGCAGAGAAACGCAGTTAATGCACACTTACGGGACAGTAGAAGAAACCGCTTCACTGAAGTCAAGCAAACTGAGATGCAAGGTCGAAAACAAGTCTGCCCTCCAGCACGCATGAGAAGAATGAGGCAGTGTTGATGGGAAATATGAGAAACACCTGAAAACTGTTACAAAGAGGAGGCACACTGAGGTGGGGGGGTCACGCTACAGCCGACTACCTGTGAATCTCTGGGCTTTTTCTTGGCTTCATTATTTCCTTTTCTGCAGCTCGTCTTTGGTACATGGTGAATCGCTCATTTAGGGTCATGACACACGGTGGGAAGTGCTGAGCTGTACAGGCAGATGCAAACACAGCTGTTGTTAGTGCAGGTGACCCCAACAGGGCTGCGTTCAGCAACCTCTAACTGAGGCGAGCGACGGTCTTATGGGAGCCGACTCACCTTTAATGTGGTGAACGATGGCGACGATGTGCTGAGCGAACAGCTCAGATGGACACCTCTGTAACTGAGCGTTCTGAATGTGCTGGAAGATGGAGCGAAACTCCTGGTCCTTCTTTGAGGACTGCACGAGGCACTGAGACAGCTGCCGCTCCTCAGCTAAGTCAGAACAGCTGGAAACAGCAGAGGAAACATCATTTGGATTTCTAAAAGAAGCCTCGTTCATTAGCAGCAATGCTAAAGTGCTGGAAAAAGACCTCACGCTGACTTTGGTGATGCTTACCCAAGCACACTTTCTCGAAGAAAATCCGTTCTGACATTTATTCTGGCTTCCGATGTTCCCGGGAACAGGAAAGTCGGGTTGTCCCTCTTAATCGTAAACATTTCTCTTTCAGGATTCCTCTTTTGCAGCGGAGGAGAGAGGATGGAGGAAGACGACGCCATCTTCCTGGCTTTGAGATCATCGCCTGCGGACAAGTCTTCAAACTTGCCCGCCGACTTACCGAGGGCGGCGGCCACTTTATGCTGCTTCTGACCGAGGTACAGATCCTCCGCCGCAGCGTCACTGTCGGCCGCCTGCGAATAGGCGACGTACTGCCTCTGGCTGAATCGTTCATCGAACAGATCCCGGGCCGACCGGGCGACCTGGCTTTTGAGCTTGGAGAAGCGGCCGTCGGCGCGGCGCTCTTTGTGAAACGGGCCGGGTTCAGGCCCGAGCGCCTCCTCGCTCTCGTCAGCGGACAGAAAAGGAGACGCCTTCAGGATGCTCTTCATCGAAAAATGACCATCGACAGGCTTTGGCGAGTCAGAGATCACCGTGGACGGTTTGCCGTTTACTTTTTCTTGCTCCATCTCGGCGTCCTTGGTCTCTGCGTCGCTGCCATTTTCCAAAGCTTTAGCTTTTTTATTCTGCTCTTCCAAAAACCTAAAGAAGGACACGGAGAGAGCTTCAGAACTGACTATGCAAAAGCATCAATCAACTTAGCTTTTCTACCGCAAACAGGATGTTGCATAACAATACAGACCTTTGTGTCTGACACCACACACACACTCACACACACACACACACACACACACACACACACACACACAGAGTACACAGACTAAAATTCTAAAAACAAAAGTAAAGCTCTCGAACTTTCGTTTTAAGTGGAAAACAGTGAGTCTTACTTTCCGAAGGCGATGGAGATTGCGTTTTTATCTCCATCCAGATATTCCTCATTGGAGAAGAAGCTGGAAAGCACTGAATTCAGACATTCTTGAGAGGCTATTTTGGTTGCAAACGAACTGCTCGATGCCTCACATGAGGGGACGCCGTTACTGACGGCGTCTGTAATTTTGGGCGGTGGGTTTGGCTTGGCATTGTTTCGGTCATTTTGACCGACGCTGGCAGCGGAGCTCATCAGAGGGCTCGTCTGGTTTTGACTGCTGCTGCAGTCTGCCGCGCTCTGCCAGTTCCCCTCCTTTTTCCCACCACTGGTATCTTCTTTTGCATCTCCGGCCAAACCGGCCACAAGTGCCTCCGTCTCTCCATCTCCCCCTCCGTCCTTCTGGACCACCTTGGAGGCCGACGGCTTCTCCTTCACATCTTTGGAGTTCTGATTATACGGCAGCCAGTTTTGCCTGAATTTGGGGGAGGAGTTGTGTGAGGAGGACGAAGAATGCCGTGAGTTTCTGGACAAGGGCGTGGGGGATCGATCAGAGTGGTGAGAGGCGTCGCGAGTGGGGCTCCTAGAGCCGCTCTGGAAATTCTGAGCCCGTCCTTGTGTATAGTTTTGCTGGTATTGCTGGTGCTGCTGGTGCTGCTGGTACTGCTGGTGCTGCGGCTTTTTCTGAAAGTTCTGCTTGTAGTTCTTCCAGTTGGGCCGGAAGTTCTGATTATTGTAGCCCCCGCCGCCGCGCTGGTAGCGTCCCCGTGGAAAGCAACCGCGTCCTCGCCCCCTGAAGTTGAACGGCCGCCGTATGCCACGGTGGTAGCCCCTGAAATCGCGATTGTTCTGATAGCCTCTTTGATATTTCTTCTCCCTGTGGTTATGGGGAGAATGAGACCTCGACCGTGACCTTGACCTTGTCCGGGACCTGGAGCTGTCAACAACAAAAAAACACATTGGTGTTACCTAAAAATTCAATGCACTAAAAATGATGTTTATACAAAAATATTACAGCATGTAAGTGTGGACAACTGATAATATTTTCCTACTGTGTAGGAGTTGACAGCAAACCAACAAAAGAATGGAGGCACAGAGCCAAAGTGTAGGTTCACACAAGTCCACGTGGTGGCTCTGTTGCACTTTTCTAAAAATAACTCCGAGTCCTCCAGTTTCCATACAGGCGGATACTTGGAGCCGTCAAACAGCATGCTCTTTCTTTGAATCATGGATTCATATCCAAAGCATATTCCTCTTCAAGCCAAGCCAGATGGTAAGACAGCATCCACAACTTCCCATAGAAGTATCTTTATCAGCTTTCCCATTATGAATGTGTGACAGCCCAGTCTAGACATGCTTTTGTTTTCTGCAAGATTTTTTTTTTCCATAAACGACCTTCAAAATATTGCTAAACTTCAATAAAAAACACAAAGCTATGTCTGTCTTCTCAATTTACTACAAACACATGCAGATTTTAAAGCTAAGAAAAGTACAAATATAGTGCAAAAGTTCCTCAATGTTATCTTGACAGTGACTGTAATTTAAGTAATGTATAAATATGCATTTAAACAAAGAAAACTAGAACTCACCGGTTGTGTTTTTTCATTGGAATACAAAGTGAAGAAGGCAGCGCTCTGAGCTGCACTGCACACTCACAACACAAGCTAGCACTACTACATCTCCTCTGCCTCGCTCTGCTGGAACAGAGTCACATGGACTGCTGGAGAAGTAGGTGGGGAGCAATCGGAATACTTTGAATCTGCGGTTGCCAGCCACATGGGCTGTTCTACCAGTTTCTCTAGGCTTCATAAAGCAAATCCTTTATACTTGAACTGTTTTAGGCTGCAAAAGATGGTAACAGTGAGAGGGAAGTCACGTCAAACTATAAAGTGAAAGTTTAAACTCAGCACATTGCTGGATGTTCTGCTCAAGAAGGAAAACGGATCATTTGTGTGTAGGATCTGTTTTACATGCGTAATCAGTGTGAACATCAAGGGTTGCACAATTCACTCAGATCTGACTTCAGGTGAGGGCAGACGCTGCAGACCCTTTATGTCTCCTCTTTGTGCACATTTGAACGAACGTTGTGTGGCTTCCAGGAAAGCTGCTGCGCTTTTATTGCCATGCCACAGCCATCCTGCCAGCAAAGGCATTAGAGTGGAGGTTTTCTCCCAAACACACCATAATCACATGATAAAACTACAATGGGGGCAGTTGAAGCAAAGTGAAAAAAGCTTCCCTTCCCCAGAGATGGGATACTACAAAAAAAATCCTTTCCCAGGTTGTGTAAACCCAGTCTGTCAAGTCATTAAGTCGACGGTAAGTTCTGTAAATCGGCAGCAGAACGCTTTTGCAAACATTAATTTCCTGTAGATACAGAAGTCAAACCCAGTGTTTTAACAGATCCAGAGTCTATTAAAGCACAACACATTCTGTCAGCTCACAAACAGCCAGACACACACCCGCCTGTGTGTTTATATATAGCATATTTCAATTGACTAATCTATGGTGAGTCCTTTAAGAATGATGATGAGTGTGCAGTAAAAGCAGCATGTCGCTGGCAGCACCTGCTGCTAGTTTCTCTTCTCATGACAAGTGACTTTGGTCTCAGTCAGCATCAGACCAGGAGATGCGGCCACATGTGGGATCGGAGCACGTTAAAGCCGCCTGCTTTCATCGAGGAACATCTTCTGAACACACCGAAGGGCCGGCAAACGCTACCTGTAACGGCGCTTCCGGGACCGGGATCTGGAGCTACTTCTGGAGCGGGACGAGGAGCGTGACCTGGACCTGGACCTGGAGCGGCTCCGAGACCTCGAGGCAGACTTGGATCTGGGCATGATTGTAGCCTGTACCACTGAAAGCAGCAAAAAGCAGTTGGACAACTGCGTAAGGATCTTGAAAAAAAGTAGAAAAAATCAAATAAAATATATATAGTTAAAGGCTGATGGTTTACACCGTCGGCTTTGTAAAGCACAGGTCTCACTCGAGAGTAAAAAAAATCCAGTGAAATACAATATTCAACAGAGATAAGCCATCTGAGATGCGTTTCCGGGGTCGCTGTAAAGCAAATGCTGAGTGAGGAAGCCCAACAGCTGTGAAAACAGAACGCAATCTGGGGAAATGTAAGACATCTGAACAGACGCAGTCTTATTTAGTCGCTGCCCATTTGCATAAAGGGCCGTCTTAGGGCATCAACCCTCAGGACGCTAATACAATCACGAATGTCAAAAACGGCAAAACGGATGTAATAAAACAGCATACATGCAGATGACCGCACCGTATACATTCACAGAATAATTAAGATTATACAAAAGATGTTAAACCAAATAGTAATCCCAAATTAAGATTACATATACACATTTTATTTTGAATTTAAAACTCAATCCACAAACTCAAGATCATCCTAACAAGGCTGAAGGTTTGAACAAAATAATCTTTTGTAGACGACAGGAGTAAAGGAAGCCACATTTAAGAGTGGATAATAGAGACCAGGTCAGTGAGATGGTCTTTGAGGTGAACGATGCAGAAATGACATTCCTTTAGATGACAAGATAATTTTCCATGATGCAAAGTGGACACATTTAATGAATCTAAACAAATAAAAAGCCCTGAGTTAGGTCCTCATACGGTTCTTCCTGGTTGGTCTTGGTTGTATGGCTCCAGAAAATCAAAAGTCCTGGTTACTCTTAAACTCACGACCAATATGAAAATCAGCAGAGGAAAGACACTCACACTTGGTGCGCTCACACTTGGTGCGCTCACACTTGTGTTTTTATAACAAGTTATGTGTTGTCTTCATCAGGGCTTCATGCGCGCACTCCCCCGGCGATGCCGTACGCTTCTATTGTAGGAGCATCTATTTCTTTCTGAGGTCCACGCGGCTTTATCTATGACACGCGATCCTCTGGGTGCAGCAAATGCCAGGGATCAGATAAATGATCTTCCTTTATGAGCGTCATCTTCAGGGACAAGGGAGAAACTGAAGACAGGTCAGGAATTTCCAAAGCAACACACAGTATCACATGGTGGGCCCAGTGTGTATCCTTTCTACTATTTTGAAGGGTATCGAAATGGATCGTTCCCCACCTTCTTCTCATGCTCTATGATCTCCTTACTTCTCCTTAACCTTGGCAGCTTGCTCTTTTTGGCTTTCAGAAACAAATTTCCTGAAGTCCTGTTTACTTGTGCTCATTTTAAAAGTGGCCCTCAGATGTGCACCTTTCTCATCTAGAAAACGGGCTCTCAGGTTCTCCCTCTGAGGTTTCTTTTGCCACAGAAAATGAAACGATTGCGTTGGTTGCAGTCCAATTAGGCGTTGCAGCTGTGTTTCAGGCCTTTGTGAAATGAAACTTGTATGCAAAGTAGCCTTCCACAGCCGGCTTTCATAACCACCCCGTTACGCACGGCTTCTTCCTGTGACATGTTTGATTCGTACGTGCTGTGTTGTGTTGTGTTGTGTTGTGCTGTGTTGTGTTGTGTTGTTTTGTGTTGTGTTGTGCTGTGTTGTGTTGTGCTGTGCTGTGCTGTGTTGTGTTGTTTTGTGTTGTGTTGTGCTGTGTTGTGCTGTGCTGTGCTGTGCTGTGTTGTGTTGTTTTGTGTTGTGTTGTGCTGTGTTGTGTTGTTTTGTGTCGTGCTGTGTTGTGTTGTGCTGTGTTGTTTTGTGTTGTGTTGTACTGTGTTGTGTTGTTTTGTGTTGTGTTGTGCTGTGTTGTGTTGTGTTGTGCTGTGTTGTTTTGTGTTGTGTTGTGCTGTGTTGTGTTGTGTTGTATTGTGTTATGTTGTGTTGTGCTGTGCTGTGCTGTGCTGTTGTGTTGTGTTGTGTTATGTTGTGTTGTGCTGTGCTGTGCTGTGCTGTGCTGTGCTGTGCTGTGTTGTGTTGTGCTGTGCTGTGCTGTGCTGTGCTGTGTTGTGTTGTGCTGTGCTGTGCTGTGCTGTGCTGTGCTGTGCTGTGTTGTGCTGTGCTGTGTTGTGTTGTGCTGTGCTGTGCTGTGCGTGAATTGACCAGTGGAATCAGACCAGATTGACCACCGGCTGCAGCTGTCTGCACCCCGGCCGTGCGGTCAGCAGCCTAATCGTTGAGATTTCAGCCTGTTTACAAGTCTGTGGTATGCCCTGTCTGTAGTCACTCTGCCCGTATCAATGCCATCACTGACACACATGCATGCAAACGCAACATACGCACATCCTATATGTCATCTGTGGATTCTTAGCTGACACATTTATTTTCCATTGAAATAACACCGCTGCCACGACTGATAACACTGGATTAAATCATACGTGAAGGTAGTGATACTTAAAAACCGCATTTCCTCTTTCTTCATCTCTCACCTAAATTGTATCAACTCAGCGTTGCGTTACTGTGCTACACAAATGAAGAGAGTTACTATTAAACAATATCAACTGCAAATGGAAACATCATAGACCTGAAATAGACCGAAGACAGCGTGTTTAAATAGTAGATCTGAGTGACGGTGACACCAAGAGTAGTTCTGGAGACGTTATTGAGCGGCCCCGCTGCCGTGTCAGCTGGATAATCCTCGTCACCTGTTTGCTTCGCGTTGAAGTAGCTCAGATCAACAATGGTGGAGCAATTCGATAGCTCAAAAGTCCACAAGAAGAAAGGCTCCACTCAATCAAACGCGCTGCCATTAAGCCCGGGGTGCCACAGTGGCAGCTGGAGTCACATTTGTCTTCCACGCGTGGCCCCAGGAGATGTGCTTAACACCGTGTCAGAAAAGACGCAGCACCTGCCTTTGATATAATCCCCCCCGATGCCTCCAGACACCTCCCAACTGAGGTGATGGATGGATGGCAACACTCTCAGGAATGACCTTTCTGACCTTCGCCGCGGGCAAACGAGTAAAGCGAGAAGCAGATCGTTTGCTTTTCCTGTTCAACTCCACAATCAAGCGATAACGCCGCGACATGATAACGAGCACTAAACGCTTTCCACGCCGCGCTAAAGGCTTCTGCGGGCTGGACAAGGCCAGCGCGCACCTGTGCCGCCCCCGCGTCCACGCGCCGCCCGCTCGTCTGTCATCAGCGGGCCTGTCCACCGAGGGGCTCGTCATCAGCTGAAAGTCTTCTCTATTTCCAACAGTTGGAAACAGAGCGCTAAATGAGCTCCAGTTGGAGCTCAGCTGTCTGAACTTTCCCGTGAACAGTTTGGTCCAACATAATCAACGCGTTTCGCTGCCAGTTTCATCAGTTCATCCTCGTTGGCAAAAATAACCATCCGTCAACGAAGAGGGTATTCCTACGAGTCCAAACAAACCGATGCCTCCGCACTTACAATTTACACCCCTTTATGCTGTCTACTTTCATTCCCGCTGTCACCCACTAAATCTATTTACAGAACACATTTAGATAAGCATTCAGACAGGAGACGTACACATTTCTACTTCCACATGAGGCTTTTTGAACGTCTGCGCTGATCCAGCTGGATACAATCACATCATTCTGGGAAAACCAGAAAACTCATGCCTGTCGAGAGCAGACTGTAAATCTGAAAAAAATGAACCATTCTAATACATGTTTTAACTTAACATCCACCTGGAGGCTCAAGCTGCAACTGTTTAATCAGTTCAGGCACTGCGTACTTGTTTTAACTGATAATCAACATTTTCTTTCTCTTTTCTGTCTTTACTTTGTGAATGTACAAGTGTGACTATAAACCAGGACTCTGTTACTTTAGCTAATGTTTGCTTTACTGAAACAAGTCTATACCCTTGGTAATAATTAATACTTACTCAATAATCAGTGCAACATCAATAATATTAAATAATAATAAATCATTTCTCACATGTGAGCCCCCAGAGTAAATATTTTCATTCACATTCAACGTGCTGAGCAACTTTAAAGACAATGCTTTTTTTTTTTTTTTTTTTACATTGGAGCCACATGCAAAAGTTACTATTTTCTTTAGTTCTGAATATTTATTTAAAGCCTTTACATGAAGTGGTTTAAAGGGAGCAAGCAGCCGAGGGCAGGGCCGGCCCGCACTCACCGTTCGCTGTCCAGTGTTGTTCCTCGCATGGAGCCTCAGAGCTGCACAAGCTTCACGCTCCTGTTTCTGCTCGATCCCGTGTGCGTGCGTATGTGTGTGTGCTGCTGTTCCTCATGCCAATTGTGTGTGTGTGTGTGTGTGCGTTTCCCTGTGTTGGTGTCGGCTGGAGTGTGCGCCGGGCAGAGGGAAGGGGGTGTGATCGCTCCGTGCGCCGCACAGGCTCAGGTTTCCTCCCGCCTGCGCCGCTTGGTCACGGGAGCGCGGCGCAATGACGCGCGCCTCGCTGGAACGACTTTCTCTTATGTCAGCCACTAAAAACTCGGACAATGCTGTTCTCCTGAGTGACCCCTGCTGTACTTGTGTGAAATTCGGCGATTAGATACGATGTATTTGTGACAGCTCTGTTTCTGTTCTCGCACCGATCCAGCATCAACCCTATCCTCGTGAGGGTTTAGGTTAAGACAGAAAGGAAAGAAAATAATATTCAATAACTGTATTAAGTTAATAAAGGTTAGATTTATTTATTTATTTATTTATTTATTTATTTAACAATGAGCCACTTCCAGAAAAGAACACAAGAAGATACAAATAAAATACATGGTGTAAACCCATATGTATAAGCAAACGTGTGGATTGTTGTACCACGACCTATACAGCATTTATACTCTAACAATGTTGGCAACGTGGGCAAAGTCAACGAAAGATTACATCGTGAATGTTTTATTTTTTAGATACTTTTTTTTTTAAAAAAAGGGAAACAAAGAGCGGACACCCCGCTCTGAAAAGCTTCCTCAGCCTTGGTGTTTAAGTAGGTGTGAGGGTTAGGGCTGGGTTAACAAGTCCAGCATATTTGACCTGAGGGGTGAGCTGAGCAGGACGGGTAATTCTGTGACTGACACGTACGTGGCTTTAGTCTATGTCCACATTCACTGGGGTCCTGGGACTGGGTAACAGATTGTAGGTCTCAGTGGAAGCTTTGTTCTGTGCCGGGGCCATTTTCAATTAGACTGGAGGAGAGTTTACAAAACAGACAGAATAGTTTGGAATTTTGGCCTGAAAATGTTTAGTTTACTACCGCTACTCCAAATGGTGCTCCAGCACATCCATCACTTCATTAAACTCGCTCCACAGAGCAGGGAATAGGAGATAAAGGAAGATATAAGAGCTGTTATTTTTAGGACATCTTGTGTTTTGCTTGGACTGCTTTCATTGTAAATATACTGAGCGTTGATAACAGACCGTGTGACTGCTGTCTAAACACAAATGTGTTTGCTTTGGAATGTGCTGCCTAGTTAATATTTGGGTATTATTATTATTATTATTATTATTATTATTAGTAGTAAGTAGTAGTAGTAGTAGTAGTAGTAGTAGTTAGTAGTAGCAGTAGTATCTTGGCAACATGGTAACCAAGAGAATAATGAACCACACAGACAGATTCAGATAGAGTCGCTGTTCATCATCCTGATAGCATAAATTAAATATTATTGCATGCATGCATGGATCACATCAGAGCAGGACACCAGCTTTTAAGGAATATGTCTGCATCTGGCCTTTCTGCTGAGTTCAGTCACGCTCTGGAAAAGCAATTATTTGTTAATAATCACCAAACAACTTACTAACTTATCTAAAAAAAAAAAAAAAAAAAAAAAGATTCAGATTTCACAGATACATTGTTCACTGATAAAGAATTTTTTTTTTTAAACTGCTGACCTCAAGGCAACATTTTCACCACAAAACAAAGTGAATTAAGTGCTTCTTATAATGTTGTAGTATCTCAAACTAAAATTCACTGCACTTGAACTCTGCTGTCTCAGGGAAAAACATTTCTTCTTGGTTTACTGAAGCATGGTTTATATTTGCTTTGGAAATATATTTACTTATCTGATCACCGCTGTGGCACTGATGCATGCTGGGAGTTTCCTCTCAAATGCTTATTTGAAAAATTTAAAAACGATCATTAGCAGGATGTTTGGCACAGTTGCGTACACAAGTCAACCGGAGAGGGTCCTTGAGAAACGAGCGGTGAGGCAAAAAGACCGGTGCGGATAAGGCAGGAAATGGTTTGGTTTATTCAAAGATTAGACAAGATGTTTCCTCACGCGACTGTGCAGAATATAAAAGTGAAATGGGCCGGGGACTGCAGGAAGCAGGAAGCCAACAAGAAGCACATGACAGCACATAAGAACCAACAGTTTGTCTGCCGTTGTCTTAGTCTCGTCATATTTATTAGGCTGACAGGATTTGACACTATTAATGTCTTTTCATGAAATTAGCATCGACAATTATGTGGTTTGATTATCTGGTTTGATTTTTAACTTGTATCGGTTGCCTGGTATTCAAATGAGCAGATATGAACACATGGATGCTCTATATGTTTGCTTGAATAAGCTGCGGTGTCAGTGACTCACATTGTGGACATTTTTTCTTTATCTTGACACTGTCTTGCACAGCGGCTCCTCTGAGGGCTCTTCTGTAGCACCAGCCGTTTGCCCCCGTGGCCCCTTCCCACGCATCGCTGCGGCCTGTGTGCTGCCCTGCATCATATCGCAACTTTGGTTTATTTTGGGAAACTCCTCTCACACCACTTTCTCTGTCTGTGTTGAGATAAAGAGTTTACACTCCCTGTCCTCCCCGTCTGTTGGAGCTGTCTCTCTCTGCGGGGACGTGTCTGAAATCTGGTTTTAGTTTTCAGTATAGGACGTCTGCTCAATGTACCAAAGCCCGTCATGGTTGACGGGTTGTGGTTCTTGCTTGATACGTTTTATTGAGCTTAAAATATTTAGTGTGCTGTCTTGACCAGATCGGACGAGAAACATCACAGTCAGTATATCTCCTGGTAAAATAAGTGGGTAACCTCCTTGTTAATCATTTCCCTTAACTCTTTAAACATTAATGCATGCAAAAACATATAGTTAGGTCTTGGTTTAATAAATAATAGAGACTTTATAAACTCCGCACTGCTTCATTTACTATCAAAAGCTAGCAGAGGTTGCCTTGAAATGTGTCCATTTAAGTCTGAAAATGCAGCACTGATGCTACTATTACATTAATTTAAAGTCATCTAAATGGAACATTAATTCATAATTTATCTCTATAAGCCTACAGTGATTTCACTGTAGTGACTACAACATCCACATTGAAGGACTTGATGCTATTATATATATATAACAAGGAGAACGTTAGATGGTGAAGTTAAATGTTTCTTTATTGTAATTTGCTCATAGGTTAAGTGAATAGTCTGAGAGTGAAAGTACTATTAGCGTGAGGGGTAGGACCATGTATTTACTTCCTTCTACTTTTTGGTCACATTTATTAATTTGTAAAAACACACGTGGAACTATTTGTTTCTTCTCTCTTATTTATTATCTATCTCTTAAATTTATTTAAGTGTCTTTAATCACACTAGCGTGTTCAAAATTTATCAATCAAAATGTGTTAAACTAAAGCAGACCAGATCTTCCAATTGTAACTCATCAGGAAAAGTTGACAGGTTGGCTGGGATCTTTGAGCTTTATGTCACTGTCGAAAACAGCTTGAGATTTAATGTTTGGACTGTTTGGGTGTATTGCGTGAGATGTGGTTTTCTAAGCCTCCGCTGTGGTCATATTTGGCCAGATTGTGTAAAGATAATCTCCACCCATCTGCACCGTGGTTTGCCGTCACCGTTCAGGCCAGGTCATCTGAAACCACGGACACAAATGGATCTCTGTCCTCTTTGTTGTCAATACTCCAGTCCGAGATGATGGATATGTAAGCAAGACAGCTGCTTGTGCCTCCCGAGGGTTCCATGACCCCTGTCCAAGGCCTATTATCACCTTCTCCATGTTTCCATGGGCTCCAATCACAGGACCCATCGGACTCTGTGACGGCAAAAGAAGAGAAAGATGGGAAGTGAACAAAACAGTCAGACGATATGATCAACTGCACGGATTAGTATAGATATAATGTATCACCTTCCATAAAATAATCCAGCCATGTGGTCATAAAGGATCATACTGTGAGCGTACAGTACATAACGTATGTACTACATCTATGTGATTTAAATGTTGTGCAATTGCAGTATAATGTTTGGGGACCGATAATTATTTAGTTTAAAAAAGAGGGCCTGCTTCTTTGAGCAAATCTACATTACAGCCTTACACTGCCCTGTTCAGACCGTAGAGGTTGCAGTGAATTGTGGTATTGCTTCTATGAGACGTTCATCATAAACCACAATCTTTGGCTGTAATTTTAGTTCAAATTGAGATAAATATTTCTGCTAATTTCTTAATCTATGAATTAACTACCATTGGCTCTCGGAGTGACAGACAGTGTGTTATCAGGAGAGTTGTGTGATACTGTTTCCTGCATTTCCTCACATGTAAAAAATGTTCTCCTGTTCACTCCCACTCACCTTGATTTCTTTTATTTATTATCCATTGAAACAAACATCAACCATTGATGTTTGTTCAGTTTTTCTACTGTGATGCATTTGTGGTAGAATATTATAAAACACATTGTTCTTCGACATTTATGCTTTCAATTTTTGGTTCCAGTAATCAAACAAATAGACATAAATCTTTGCAACTTTTAACCTTTTTATTTTTGGAGATTCTTACTTTAATTTGTGAAGCCCAGACCCCTTTGGCCTCAGATCAGATTGCACCAGAACAAATATCTTCCTTTATAGACTGAAAAAAATACCAAATAGATGGACACTCAGCACTTCCTTCCCAAGAGGGCCTCTACTTTCAACTAAATTTGGTTCTTAAGCCCCTACTTAGAGCTCATGCCAGCAGGCCGGACTTAAATAGCCTGCCCATATGATGTGGCAATAGCAGTATCATAAAAAAGAAACTCCCTACCCATGTTGCTCTCTCATACCGTGCAGCAGCTGGGTCAGTTGGAGTTACAGCTCAGATCAGTCTGCGTCAAGAGAGGGATTATTAGTAAGGGGGCTCAAGGTTTCCATGTACACGCTTCTGATGAATCAGTACCTGGGGGATCCAGAAAATGTTATGCTCTAAAAGGGAAGCCAAATACGTGATAAGTATAAACCTCTGTCCCCTTTGCTGTGGCAGTGTGCTTTAATGTATTGTGCTTTAATTGGAAGCAACCAACAGCGAGAGACAGCAGGTGGAACAGCAAGCCCCACGGCTAATGACGGCTAATATATTGCCAGAAAGTGACCTAAGTTGGGGGGGGGTCATGTGACACCTGCTGTGGCATCTCCCCAAATACTTCGCAAAGGAAGAAACTGGATCCCATTTGTCAATTGCCCCCTGCTGCTTTACAACTTCTCAGGTTTGATATTCTATAAGTCCACTGAGGGCGAGTGCAGCAAGGCCGGCAGTCTGGGGTCGATGTGGTTACTATGCTCTTGGTAGCTATGACAACGTGGTGGCAAGTCTGAAAACAGTAGGGGCACCATACAGCAGACATTGTGATGTAGATCTGGCACCTACAGCAGCCGACAGTTCAAACTTCAGTTTGAACAAAATTCCTTAAAAAGCCAAACCGCGCATGATGCTGTGCATGCCAACCAGATTAAACCCAGATACAAAATATCAGATTTAGAGAGAAGCTGCTATCTGAGTGGTGGTAAAGGCTATCTGCCTTATCGCAGTGGAAATGCGGTGTTTCTGCACCCAGTTTATCAGTTGATGCACTGCAAAGGCTCTTGGAGACCACGAGGAGGAAAACACGAGCCTCCGTCACAGCTGCAGCTTCTCAAAGCCAAAAGGAGGGCTCCCCCAGGGCCGCCGGAGGGCTGCTAGATTGCCATTATGATAGAGAGCAGCTGAGGCTTGTTGCTGAGCCGCTGACGGTTACCTGGGTTCCTTAAAGGCTAATCAGCCATGGGAAATAAACCATCAGCAGTCATACAGTCTTCAGGTAAAGATGACACAGAGGCTGTACAGAGGCTGTAACTGGTGACCTGAGAGAAGCATTAGGTTATATATAAATGGAAATGGATTGCGTTAATGAAGCGCGCTTGTTTATTTTTACTAATTGGCTTTTGCAGCACTGTAAAAATGTTTGTTGAGCTCGCCCTGTCGGCATTTATGGCTCTGCGTTTTTTCCAAAGGTCATCACCTTGGCTGTAACATAATCTGAGCAGGGAATAAATGGCAAATTTTATCTACCTGGAGGGAGAGACACAAGATCTATGTGTTGACTTCTTGCCAGTTTAGAGTGAGTGAGAACCCCAGTTAAAACCTGCGACTGAACCACAGTGTGTTTAAATTACGGCCCTTTTGGACAGGACAAACACAAACTGAATTATTTGCTGCTGGTTTTTTTTTTCAGCACTGTCATTTGTATTGTTATTGACACAAGTATTTTCTTTTTACTCCTGATGGTTCTAACGTGCATGGAAAAACTTGCATATTAAATAAAGTGCACAATTCAGTGTTTCAGCACAATAGCCCTTTGTGCAAAATTAGACCCTATTTTGTTAACTAGGGGCAGATGCAGCTACCTACTGCAGGGTTTCATAACTGATAAAACAGGAGCAAATGCTGCAAGGTAAGTAAAAACCTGGGGGATAAAAGAGAGACATTCCACGGCCTTAAATGAAAATTGAAATGTTATCTGTGCTGAATTTTCTCTATTAAAATTCAGGAAGTGGAGGGCAACTTGAGAATACTTTATAGGGAGACCACAGTGAGTCGTTTGTTGTGAAAACCAAAATTCCAGACCCCCCCCCCAAGAGAAAAAGAAAACAGCAGAGCAAAGCTGCATGTGTGGACGCGGAGAGGAGTCAGCCAGCCACACATCTCTGTGAGTGGCACAGGCTGCGCCGTTTCAAGTTCAAATCATTTAAAGATGTGAAGCAAAACCTATTGGATGGCTGCAGCAGCGTTCTCACAGTCTGGTGTTCTGTTGAACCACGTGGATCCATTTAGACTGGCAGTTTTTCTCACAGTATCTCTGGCTAGCGCATCGTGGCTTTTAGATGCCTCTGCTTTCTGAAACACGCTGTTCTCCGCTGTCTGGACACAACATGTGTCTCCTTGTCCCCCGCAGCTGAAGATGCTGAATTTATAGCAAACACAGGAAACATTTTGCTTCTCAGAAGAAACTGAGCAGATGAAAAAAGGCCTTTAAAGTCATTGTCATTAAAATCAAAACAATTCAAAAAAAAGAATGTGTCTTTCATACAAATTGTGGATAAAATCATTGGCAATTATGTCCTATTTCACAAAGTAATTCCTGTGGATATTTAATGATATTAAACCCAGGGCTGCTGTGGATCAGATTTAATTATTGATCACAATTTCCATTCCTCACTTGTATTTCATTTTGTTGCCATGAAAGACCCATGTGTTTTATTTGAACTCTAAAACAGATATGGTGTCCAGATGTCAAAATAAAACTAATCTTTGTAATTAATCTTTCATCTTGAGATGCAACTTGCAAAACCTTTGTAAAGCCCGTGTCCTTGGAGAGATTTCTCTGTCGGTAGTTTTCAGCAAGCGCGTCAGTCAATTTGTCAGAAGTAGACTCATTGAGGTCCCGACGTTCCATAAGAGTTTGGCGATCATATACTTTGAAATGAATTCCCACCATTGTCTAGGCTGTCTTCAGCGGTCACTTGAAACGAGTCTTTCTGTCCTCTCAGGTGGGTCGTCTTATTTGTGGCTCCTCGGGTAGCTCTGAAGGCTCATCCATGATACACAATCTGCTTCATGGTGTGCTTCCTGTACTGCTTCTCTCCAGTGCCTGTCCAACACAAGTTCATCCCAGTCTCCAGAGGCTGGCCTTAATATTGTCCTTGAATGTCTTTGGCCCACCAGTGGCTCACTGTCCTTGTCTTAACTGGGAATGCAGGATCTGCTCAGGGAGACAGTTGTTGTGGATGGCATGAGAGATGGAGCTGCATTATGATGGTAGTCATGCTGGACATATTTGCTCCCTTGAGAATACCGGAATGTTTACAGCTGACTTTTCAGACGATTCTCAACATTTTACATAGAGCTCTTTGGTGGAATAGCTGTTGGGCTCTTAGGTGTCTGCTGTAGGTGGTCCATGATCCTGCTCCATACAACAGGGCTGGTGGACACAGCTGTGTAAACCAGGAGCTTAGTTTGGGCCTCATGTCTCGTTCATCACAGTTCAGCATAGGCCCCACTGGTACAGCTCAGCTGATGGTTAACCTCAGAGACCACATCAACACTGGAGGAGAGAAGGGTGCCGAGGCAGGGGACGTGGTCCACACAGTCCACAATGGTATTTTCCTCTCTGATGGCGGGCTGTAGTGATGGTTGGGGCAAAACCTGAGTCTTCTTGGTGATCAAGGCCAAGCCCAGGGCTCTGTACACCTCAGCAAAGGCATTCTGGATTCCCTGGATTCTTCGGGGGAGTGTGCTGCTATGGGGTTAGCAAAGGTGTATTGCAACTCCACGACGATGGTGTTCCTAACTTTGCTTTTGGCTCTGAACCCGTTGAGGCTGAAAATCCTTCCATCAGGTCTGTAGAGGATTGGGACCCCCTGTGGCAGCTCTTAGGTGTGACCCCCTGTGGCACCTCTGTGAGGTGGAGTATGGCTGCACCAAAAATGGCAAATGGGTAAGATTCATTTTGTTTGCTGAGCGCTGTGGCCGACACTCCACCTGCAGTATCCTGTCATCTTGTTTAAGAATGGGGAAAACAGCATAAGATCCCTCTTTTAAAGTGCTGTATGCTTCTATTTACATACAAACTAGGAACAGAAGATGGAAGGACAGGACGATGTGTTCTGTATCTGCATGCATCTGTTGCAACTGAGGCCCTTTCTTCGGCAGGATTACTGCATCGTAAAGTGAGACTATCGAATGGAACCGAGCCTGTGACTGTGTCCTGAACACCGAGCAGCTCCACCTTGTAAAACTCTATTTTTTAATGGTGCGGCAACAGTAGCTCGAGACGCAGCGGAAAAGTTTACTTTTTCACATTTTTGCCCAGGACTTTGCTGCCAATTTGAAGATTAAACCCAG
The DNA here is from genome assembly GCA_911728415.1 of Lagocephalus sceleratus. Lineage (NCBI taxonomy): Eukaryota > Metazoa > Chordata > Actinopteri > Tetraodontiformes > Tetraodontidae > Lagocephalus > Lagocephalus sceleratus. The sequence goes on along the minus strand of CAJVRN010000031.1, from coordinate 1,603,761 downwards.
TGATCATCTGGTTGCAAACCCACTTCCCAAACTCTCAGACTCCAATGGAATGCAAAGTGATTTTCAGGGATATGCCAGGCAGCAACTTGCAGCTTGCAAACCACAGAAATGTCCGTTTCAGCTGACTGAATTTCTGCACGCCGTCACTCACGGCTTTGTGTCATCAGCGTGTCAGAGCCAGCAGCTGTTCTATCTCTTAAAGTCACGTCAGGTCGCGCAAACACTCCACGGTCATTCTCCCGGGTCAGTGGTACAATTAGGTCTCTGCAAGTCCCACCAGATAATAAATTCAATATTGTTTACAACAAATAAATAAATAAGCAAGATGCCTGACTGACTAGCAGCCCAGCAGCTGGAGATGGAAACTGCAAACACACACAATCACTGTACAAAGAATCAGGAAGGAAAACAACTGGCACATCTCAGCTCAGTGGAAGAAGCAATTTGTCACGACGGTGGCTTTATTCAGTAAGACAGTGTCCACATCGATTGGTTATCTCTTTTAACAAATGAAAGTCACGTATGATCTGAGAGCTACATAAATAAATCTGCATGCTTCTGAAAGTATCATTCTGTTTGTCATGTGGAGGGCAGCGAGGAGGATGGGAGGTGCAGGAGTTCTGAACGTTCTTTAAGGTCAAAGAAAAAGAAAAACACAATCAGAGTTAAAATCTCTTCCCAGTGGCAGGACTTCCCAGGGTGCACTGCCAAAATAAGACGACCTGACTTATAATTGTTTTTCAGTGTTAAACCTCGAAGGACAACCCGTTAATGAGCAAGGTCTGTGGAGAAATCATGCCTGCATATTCATCTCACACACACACACACACACACACACACACATATGCATGTAAACAGACATGTTTTAACGCTGGAAATGAGAAACATTCTTTCAAATCCCCTTAAAACATCAGCTACCTTGATGGATAGTGTGACTGCACAACAAAGCCTGTTCTAGTTCTCGAGGCATTCGCTAATTGGAGGTTCTATTAGTGGGCAAATAAAAATTCAAAGGACAGAGCCGACAGAGTTGTTGAAGCACATGGGCCAGATCAAGAATCATCGTTCATGCTGTTTCTGCGTTTACCCCTGAAAAATGTTCACATTGCGCCCGATTCAAACAACGAGGTGGGAGTCAAACCTTTGATCTGACACTGACCATCACACTGTTGACTGACGACTTCGCTGTTTGTTTTGAAGCGTTGATCCAAGCATCACTGGATCCAGATTTGATGGTGGATCTCGCCCTTGAGACGTCAAGCTCATCTTATCCACGCCACAACAGGGGGCCAAGCGCCTAGAGCAGAGTGCCCCTCTTCCACATCTGCTTCCAATCTCAACTCCATTCCAATGAATGCTAATGAAAATGTTTTTAGAAATAAATATATTTTATGTTGCACTGCTATTTATCAACATGCCGCCCTGATTCATTGTAGGAATTTCTGATAAATCCCAATCGAGGGAATTTGGAGTTTTACAATCAATAACTCATCTGATAATAAGCATTCCCTTTATTTCTGAAGCTGTGTGGGACAGATATTGGGTCTTGGATTGACTGATAAGAGTGGGTGTACAGGAAGTGTTACAAGAGTAAAGTTTTACTGGAATCGTTTATGGGAACATCTGATTTAGTTTAGAAATGAAGACGACATGGATTCCCATATAGTCAGCATGTTAAACCTTGAATCACATGGATGTTACTGTGGTCCTGCAAGAGCCTATTTGAAGAAATGATTTTAATGTTTACTTTGAACTCATCCACTCATATCGTCTTAGGTGCGGGCTGAAATGCTGAAAGGGCTCCAGATCTTAATGATGTCAAGGAAATGTTGGGATGTTAATGTGGTTGTGACTCATCCACGCTTGAATATATAATGTACCAAACATGACTTTGTGTCAGTATGATCATCATCAGTATCTACATACATGTGGGTGCCACATGTCCATCACCTCCATGAGCTATCCATGAGGAGGAAGGAAAAGAAAACAGTCCAATAGTCAGGCTTTGTTCTACCCATTAATCTATTCCATATTTCTCTCTAACTTAAAAATAAGACCCTGGCAGTTATTTTTGTGCTTCCTTCCTGACCCCCACCCCCCCTCCTTCTTTAACTAGCCAACAGCAGGAGGGTCCCCATGTAAGCCTGGTCCTACTTAAGGATTCCTTCTGTTAAAGGGGAGCTTTCTTCTTGCCACTGTTGCCTGTTGGAGGTCAGCCGTCGACGCTATATAATTTGAATTGAATTAAATCCACTTGAATTAACTAATTTTCCTGACCATTTCAAACAGAACAAGTGTTTCTGACACATTAGCAAGAATCCCTGGGGGAATTTCCTTTTCTGTCCTCATCGATGTGAAAGTTGGTTTAAATCTTCTGTTGGATCAATGAGCCTTTTTTTTAATGAGCTAAAGCTTTTTTGTTTGTTTGTTTATAATTTGAGATAATATTTGGATTAAAAAAGTATAAGGGACAGACAAACCCTGCAAATATATTCTCCCTCCTTACACTGATGGATGGAAAGATTTAGAGTCCCTCCCACTTCCAAAAAGAAACAACACTAATAAAAAAAGAGGCCCCATCAGCTGCAAAAACATGATTTAGCTTTTTCATTTAGCACCTGTGTGCTGAGCCATCCCGCAACTACAAAACACACAACGTTCATCAGGAGAAACGAAAAGAAGTCCGCTTTTCTTTTATTCAGCTCTTTGCTGACATTTATGTGTGAGACAGAGAGAAAATCGTGCCCATTCAAAGTCTTTCCGAAGGAAAAAGGTTTGAATGGGGGCTCTGTTCTTCCCTGCTCTGTCCTGTTCGACGTCTCCGCAGGGCTCAGGGATGGCGGGTTCCGAGCCACTTCTGTGGCTTTTGGTCCAGCTCCATGTTTCACTGGAGCAGATTTTTTTTTTTCCCTCCCCTTTTCAGTCTAATCTGCGCTGCAAACACATGCGCAGCCTGGACGTGCACACGCAACACTGTCACACATTCCATCAGCCAGCCATGTCAGCGTACATCTTTTTTTTTTTTTTCTTTTTCCAACACAGCGGGATTCACAGTTTCCTCACTGCTCCGGCTGGGAGGGCTGGCTGCTGATCAAAGGGAGGCCGGGAGAACGGCCTGTCAGCGAGACAACAGGGGCTGGGTGTCTTTCTGCTCCCTCTGACGCACCTTTGTCTCAAACAAACCTAAAACTTCACAAAAAAAACCTAAACCTACAAAAAACTGGACCCGATTCAGAGGGACACAATCATCACCCCGTAAACCTTCACGCTGATGAAAGCTCGACTATAACAGATCAAAGCACAGCAGCGCAGCAAACGTGCTTCCAGAAGAGACCAGCAGAGCGTCGTAAAGAACACCGAGGAACCTCGTCTGCTTACGTACGAGTGTTTTCCTCATGCTAGGTTCCACAACAAGCACATCTAAACTTTCGGTTCAACTTGTGTTAATGCCCAGCACCTTTTCAGCGTCATCAAGAACGGGACTGACGGGACGACGCAGATATTGAGGCTCATAATTACAATATTTCTGTCTGTTATTTTCTTTCCGCCGACCCGAGTCAGTGAGCGTTCAGATGAGCGTTGGTCAGCCCACAGGCTGGCTGTTTTGGACAGTTATGAAAGTCTCCAGTGGTTTTGAAACAGCCAGCACCGGTTTTCTCTCGTCCGTGCCAACCCCAGCAGCTTTATTGATGCTAACCTCTGGCAACCATTTCCTTGTTTGGCAATATCAGCGCAGGGATATAAACTTGCGTCGAGCAGCCTGGAGCCTCTCAAAGTGACTCATTAGTATGGAGTTTACTTAAAAATGCCTTATATGTTTGTCATATTAAAGTTCGAGCGAGGCTTTCATTCAGCTGCTGCGTTGTTGGCGTGTGTGAATGAATGATGACCAAAGGTCAGAACGCTGCTGTGGCCTTACCTGTGATGTCTGAAGCCGCGCATTCTTTGGTCTAAGAGCTTAAAAACGTTATTTATATGAAACCTTTTTTTGGTCCACGTGATAAACCAGCGGACATGTTGTTATTTTTTGGTTTGTTTTCTGATTTCATTTGCGTAACATGCCACATTTCTTTCCACAAACACTGACTCGCCGAGGGCTTCACCTTCCGTTAATGAGCTGAAGCCAGAGTTCCTTCGCGCTGTTGTTTACTCTGAGGAAGTGAAGGAAATAGTGAGTGACATTTCACATTCCCCGGGCTGGGCTGCAGCAGCAGCAGCAGGTGACACACACTTTTCCAGGTTGGCTGTTTTTACACAGAAGTTGATGTAAATGCACGAGGAAAGGGAAAGGGCAGGGGAATCCAGAGCAATTATAATCAATGATTGGATTATCAAAGTTTAATTAGCTGCTTCATTGTACTCCTGTATTTTACACTCTGGGAAGGTTATGGCAAAATCAACACATTAACAAACTAAAGTTAACGTTAAAGCGGAGGCCAAAGCTGCCCAGAACTGGTCCTACACCAGTGATCAGTGTGAAGAGCCGATCCATGAAAGCAAACACATGGAAGATGTTATCTGAACTAGAGCCTCATCGCCCTCAGAAACATATGCTTTCCGTAACTTGATATTGTGTTTATGTCTTCTATATGCTCAGGATTTATGTGGGATCCTGCATTTCTGTTTCGCTCTGGAAGGAGTGACTTGTTGAAACTAATCTTATTTGGAATCGGAAGTTTTACTGCCATTAGTAGTTTTATTAGAGTGTAAGATTATTGAACAATATTGGCATGTCAACATGGATATTCCCATTTGGTTTTATACTCATTGTCCTGATTTATTGTTGTTTTGGGTTTTTTTTTAATGTTGACCTTGTGAGTGAAAACCATAAAAAGGTACATGCTAAGTTCTCGTCTGAGCCAGATGAAAACACATGAGGCAATGCATCTGTAAAAAGAGATTCAACATGTTCATTCAGTCATTCAGACAGTTTGGGGGATCTAACATTTAGGGAAAGAACATCGGAAGATGGCAATATCCTATTAATTACAAGTGTGTTCTTACTGGTAGTAAAGTGCACTGCTTTGCTGACTAAATACTGAGGTTTAGCTTTACTCTGGTTAACAAAAACATCTTGATCTGTTGTGTATTTGAAACCTCAAAACAACAGAAGTTTGGTCCCAAAGTGAAGCACAAACTGGTGTTTTATGAATCAGAACCAGCCGTGACTGGTGTCCCTGCAGGGAAGGTGTCGTAGATGTGAGCACAACCGAGGCCATTTTGGAGTGGAAAATACCAGTAATACCATTGAAAATAAAGTTCACGCTGATTTGTGCTCAACAATTTCAGTGTTGTTTATGATAAACAAACACGCCCAATTTTGTATTATTTCTGCTTATCTGGACGGGTGGGTCATGGGGTGGCGTTTTCTCTGGAAAGACTTCCTTCTCCAGCTCCTACAGGAGGGTGAGGCTGAGACATCTCCCCAGCGTGTCCTCATCTCCTCAGGCGTCCTCCTGACTGGACGTGCATCCCCTCCCCAGGGGAGGGGGGGGCAGAACATGCTGGCGTGATTCCGTAAGCTCCTGGGCTGCTTCCTGTCAGCAACGGCTCGTCTCCTCTCAGATGTCTGACCTGCTCAGCCGCCTCTGAGGACGAGTCCGGCCACCCGCCACTGGAAACCGGGCCCAGCCGCTAGCGTTCGCTGGAATGTCCCTCATCCACAAGCTCCTGCAACGTCTCTGGTGGAGGTGAGTATATACACAGGTGCATGTGCTCATTCAGCCTCCCAGCCACACAGCTGGTTACTGTTTCCTGTGTTTTGCAAAGGGATTAGTTTAAATGAAGGAATACATCAATAACCTCCTACATCTTCTCCCCCCACAGAGATCATGAAGCTCGATAGCACGTTGACCCCTTACTCCTTAGAGCAGAGATGCAAATATGACTCACAGCATACTTCAACAGAAGTGGAAGAGGCTGTGGATCGTCCTATTTCTGGAGTTTAGTCCTTGAAAGCCAAAGTTTGGCAGACGTGATTGTGTCGCGATACTTTTTAAAAGCCTGACTTTTATTATTTCCTGTCATTAAACGTCCCTCCTCAAGGTCACACCCCCAAACCAGAAAACAGAAGGCCATCACCTCACCAGGTGATGGCCTTCACATCGGTGTACCTCACCAGTACACAGTACACAGTACAAGTGTGTCTTCTTGGTGTACCTCACCAGTACACAGTACACAGTACAAGTGTGTCTTCTTTTTCACGTGTTCCACATGCAGAAGACACATTTCACTGGCAAAGTGAGGACATTTTGAGATGAGGACATTTTGGCTTGTCACATGAGATATGAGATGTCTTGTTTGAGGACAAAGGCTTGGTGTTAAGGGAAGGATTTGTTGTTTAATGTTAAGGGTTAGTGTTAGGGTTCCTCACAAATATAGAAGCACAATGCTGCCACATACAAACAATGTGGAAATGTTAGTGCAAATGTGCAAACACTGTCAATACATGCTCGCTCTCTCTGTCCCTCTCTCTCTCTCTCTCTCTCTCTCTCACACACACACACACACACACACACACACCCTTGTACTGTCATAGAAATAACCCCCAGAGCCAAGCCTATCCTAAATGTAATCTCAATTCTCACTTTGCTAGTAAAATTCACACTTTGGTACTCAGTAGTAAGTAAATGAACACACACACACACACACACACACACACACACCCTTGTACTGTCATAGAAATAACCCCCAGAGCCAAGCCTATCCTAAATGTAATTTCAATTCTCACTTTGCTAGTAAAATTCACACTTTGGTACTCAGTAGTAAGTAAATGAACACACACACACACACACACACACACATACACACACACACACCTGGTGCATTAGTAGAATTTCATTTGAGCATTAAGTGAAAGCCAATCTGCTTGTTTGATTGAAGCATCTTTTAAACCAGATGAAACCACCCGACTTTGAATGTGAGAAAATTCCTCAGCGTCGGACCAGTAACCCCAGTGGAAAAAATATGAGTCATTGTTACTTTATCCGAGGCTCTTCTGCGGCTGTGACGCTCCGCAGAGGCACAGCAACAGACACACGAGATAGAGCCGCAGATATATTTGACGCCGCCGCTGCGGGCGGTGCCAACGCTCCGTGGAATAATCTCCACTGATTCAATAACGCGGGCCCACGCCAGAAAGGATCCCCGCTACGCGTTACACGCCTTGGCCTGTGCCACCGGGTTTTCCTTTCACACGGAACAAAAGGAAAACGAACCGGTCCAGAGTGTTTGGCAGCATGCGCGTAGCGGGGATTAATCCCGCCATCCCGCCGACTGAAAATAACCGAGCCCGCGGAGCTAGCAAAGGCGAAGCCGCTTGTCCCCTCCGAGGCTGTAAAAATGTCAGCGTCGCAGGAGGAGACGACAAATCTTTACAATCCAAACGGTGTCGCCGTCTCCCATCCAAACCCTCTGGGGTGCCGTTAGTTCAGCTGTTTCGCTCGCCCCTCCGCCCCCTCTTGGCCACGTTTCCACGCCGACTCAAATATCCCGATGACTAACGCAGCGGATGGTGTGGAGGAGACGTCCACGCTCATCAGGACAGGGACCCTGTTGAAAACCTCCCTCTGAACTTTTCATGCGGCGTTCGGTCGCACTTGAAACGCTGTGGACGCTGCTGCTTTTGTCTCGTGTGTTCACGACGCCGCGTCCCAGCGTGTCTTTAACAGCACGCTAACACACACGCCAGGTCAGGGACGTCATATGTATCTGTTCTGAAAGTATTTCTAAGTGGAGCTGGAATCTCGCTGCCACGATGTCCAGCAGATGCATCTTCTCCACATAACCCCAAAGCGCCCCCCAAGTGTGCCCCACCCCCCAGGCCTCGTTCTCTGCTCACAGCTAAGGCGAGCGCACGGCGTCGCCCAAAGAGTCGACTCCCGTGATGTCATCGCCTCCGTGACCAGTTCAAAACGAAGTCCCAGCAGCTTCCTGTTAAGACCTGGCAGCTGCCTGTCACCAGCCCCCCCCCCGTTGGGATGGAGGGGGGGGGCCTCGTGTTCCCTGCTCAACCTTGGAGGGCATCTCTGTAGTTTCAAGGAGCTGCAGGGGCTCCGATGCTGGTCACAGGGGGGAAGGGCAGGCTGCTCTTAAATCTCACTGTCCTCCAGGCTGAATAACTAGGGGGCTGCTTTTGGATGGGGGGGGGGTTGCTGTAAGTCCATCCATGCCATCTGAGAGCAGCTGTGTGAACAGAGCCTGTTGCTGAGCAGATAGAGACAGTTTAGCATGGGGGGGGGGGGCATAAACACTCTACAAATGGTCTTTGATGACTGGGCTGTGTGAATAACTGCAGCAGCAGCGGGGCTCCTCCTCCTTTCAAATCGAGGGGAGCGACACACGTGCCACTGTGAAGCGCGCACAACATTCCTGGGCCCTTGGCCGTCGAGATTTACGCCTGAAAGGTGAGCGCGTGTGCGACGGGAGCTCTGCAGATTTCGGTACAAATGTTTTGACAGGATTCCCGTCAAGTCCTCACACACACACTCACACACACACTCACACACACACAACAGGATGTGGCTGATTGTTTTTGTTCCCCATGATTGAGGAACAGAGCAAAGACGCCAGCTCCAGGGCACCCACCAGCAAAGCTTGAAATAATGTAACTGCACTGATCTTAACAAAGCAGAAGCCAACCAGTCCATAAGTGGCCTTTGAACCACTCCCGCAAGTCGAAATCTACTCATTTCTCTTTTGGCTGTCATTCTGTGTGAATTTATTCAGAGACTTGGCAGGACTCGGCGTGTAACTGTGCACCGCCTCGCTGACACTTTCCTAAAAATAGTCCCCGTTAATCTTCAGTCTCCGACGGAGAAGCGCTCCGCGTTACCAAAGACTGACCCGAAGTTATCAAGCTTATGAATTTCGAATCAAATTTTCAATTATCTTTGACACTGAACTTTCCCCGTGCTGACATGCGTGTCAAGCTTTGAGAAGTCCAGGGAATTAAAACGTGTTCCTCTCCTGCCTGCTGCTGCACTGCGCCCCCTGGTGGACACTCCATTACAGCCTTCTCACAGGGGCCCGATGTGGACAAGCGTCAATGTTGAGTGACAATGTTGAGTTCAGAAGTTCACATATTTGTCCTCAAGGCTTTTTACACTATCAAACTTTAAGTTTAACATCCTTTGTTGAAGTTGGACAGGTTAAGTCATCCAGATTCTGCTGAACTAAAGGATCACAGCTCAAGAAGAAAAAAATCCTGGTTTTATTGTACTCTTTTTGTTAGTGCTCAGCGTTTTCCACAGCTTGGCGAGGGAATAATATTACAGCTCAGTGGAGGCAACAAGTTCATTAGTGCAGAACGGGTTTTAAGTTTGACTCTAGGCCCTTGTCTTCCTGGAGCCGACTGGAGTTGCATACTGCACGGAGCCATAAGTCATATAAATCACATCATAATTCAGCAAAAGCTCTACATGATGATCTGTTTGGCATTTTTTAGTGTTGGGTAGAGGGGGTATAAATTATTGCTGGAATGAACTTCGGCTCCGAATCACGTGCCTGGCTACCTGAACACAGAGCGAGCGGCGGCAGCAGAAAGGGCGGCATGCACCCCCTGTAGGGAGCTTGTAAAGGGACACTCAAATGAAACGGGCATCGGAGCCAAGTCGCATGCCTTGTACATCAACACGAAAGCCATCTGGAACCATCCGAAAACCCTTCTTCTTGCGGCGAGCATGCGCTCTGCTCAGCTTCCAGCAGGTTTGGACATTTCCCTTCGAAAGTCAAAAAATACCAGCGAGCCTCTGGAGGTGATTCACCAAACTCAAGGGAACAATCATCTGCAAATGAGCGTCTGCTCTGGTTTTGACAGTGAGAATCTCACACCGACTCCAGAAGAGCTGTGTTATTTATTATAGTTGTCTAAGAGTGACTGCCTGAAAAGCATTGAAATATTACTTTTGACAAAGACATAGAGACAACAGATGTGTTTTAATAAGATTTAAGGTTTCCCCACTGGCCTCATAACACACGTCAAAATTAAAGCGTAGAGTACACACACACACAAGTCATGGCTGCACATGGGAAATAAAAGCAGCTCAAACAGTTGAACACAGACAATCCTGGTTTGCCAGGATTTTACCCTCAAATGACTTCTGGTTCATTAACTGCCAAGGTTGAACACATTATTATATCCAGTTCTGCTTACAATCAGTAAAAGCTGAGACAAGTGGCGTGTTTACAGACAGGAAGAAGCTGAAGCATGTGAATTTACACCTTACCTTTTCTGGTTTAACTGGACTAAAAATGTTAGAGCTCTTTATAGACCCCAGGCAGGGCGAAGCCTGGATTTTACCAAGGAAGCCTACTCGTACTGAATTAACATAAAATGCTATAACCATCCTTGACTCTTTCCTCCTTTATCCATCACAAAATAAATTTACATTATTCACAAAAGTGTACCCAGTCTTTTACAGTCCACTTTCAGTTAAATAACTAAAGGAAAAGAGAATTTTCAGCTTCATTACTCATTTTAAATGAAAGATACTTGTGTATTAAGGTGCATGGAAGCAGCGCCACAGAGATGTTTCAACACTGCGCCCTTGCTCTGCATGCAGCGACACTTTTCCGTCGGTTCCGTCTTTTCTTCCGTGTGCCAAAGCGTGATCATCTTCCATGACCCACGTTTGAAGCGTGCTTGCTTTCGGGGGGGGGGGCTCAGGAAAAGGGTTGGTGATTGGCACGGGTCGCAGGGTTTTCCCATGCAAGCATCAGCAGCACCGGGAAAGGTCAGCGGCCTCAGTGGGCGGGCGCTTCGACACCTGAATATGTCACAGGACCTCTGTGAGGGGGACAGAGAGCAGAAAGGGTAAGGGTCGACAGCCAACGCAGAGGAGTCAACACACACCACACGCAGAACAAGTGCTGGCTCCTTTGTGTGAGTAACGACGTGCCCTGTCAACCTGTGACCTCCTGACAATACTAACGACAAAAGATGCGGAACACGACGCCGTCAAGCTCAATGTGTTGAGCGCACGGGTGGCAGGGGAGGGGCCTCGGCTCCAGGAAGCCTCCCGACACTCAGACGCTGCCAACGTGTAAAATAGGGTTAGAATGCGGAGTAACGTTGAATCCCCTGAGTGACAACACCAAATGGTAAAGAACAGCCACACTCTGAAGTGTGAGCATTAAATAAACCCTGAAAAGTATGCTTAAAAATACACCGGCCCCCCCTATGAAATTACACTGTAGCATCAAATCGGACATGCATGTCAATATTTCCAATGATAGCTCTCGCTGTAAATCCCTCTCCAAGTCAAAGATGTCTCGAATGTCTCGATTTGTAAGAGTGAAAATGAGGTGAGAGATAGTTTGTGCTTTTGCATGACTGAGAATAGGCAAGGATGGGTCACCAAGGGGTCCGGATCACTGTCATCTGTTTGCTTTCCGCAGTATTTGTGTTTTCTGGCTATCGGGTTTAGGTTCTAATCTCGCCGTGGAACAGGGAGGGAGGGACGCTGCTGACGTTGCCACTGGATGGTGTTAAGTGAAGTGTGATACGGTGCTTTATTGCTCTTGGAGTCCCGTTTCTACAGTCTTGGCAGAGAGGAACTTGTGGATAGGGTCTCCTCATCACCTTGGCCATTCTGGGAATTCCTCTCTGGGTACAGACTCAAATCAACAGAGCTGCTGAATAAAAGCTGTCAGCAATATAAACACAGTCTATACCGCTCCACCCTTTGCCTTAGCTCCTGAGTGGGAGCTGAGCACCTCCTCCACACCACCTTTGTTCAGGCCGTGTGCCCTCTCACCAGGCTGTCAGGCTCCACGATGCATTCCCTTCAGGTTGTGATTCACTCAGGCCAAGGACACGAGCAGGGTTTAGTCTATAGTCTCGTTTGTTTAGTCTAGCTTGTTTTTTTACCCATGGTGCCCCTAAAGACTATTTGGGTGTCACAGAGGTAAAGAGGTGCTTATGGGACAAACTGGGACAGATAAAGTGCCAAAGGCTGGAGCATCTTAAGTAGTCTTCGGTGACATTGTGAATTTGTCCACATTGTTGCAGTAGATGTAAATAGTAAAGTTGACCACAATAGAATATTTCTACTGCATTGTCAAGCGCTTTTGAGGTCTACCGGCCTCTCAAATGCACTTTACAACATGACACATTCACACGCTCACATTTATAGAGCGACAGGCCGCCGTGCAAAACGTCCACCTGTTCACTCATAGAAGTGTGGAAGCTTTGATGTGAAGTGGCGTTGCTTTGTTCCTGCGCTCACGTGCACACCGCTGTGACAGGGGCTGGGTGTCTGGCTTCAGCACATTCATTCATGCAGCCAGGACAAGATTCTGCCTCACATAGCTTTGTCTCTTATTCACTGGAAGAAAAAAGGTTTTTAAGCGCCTCACCTGCAACGTGCTGAGGCTTCATGGGGCCGGCCTTCTTCATGAAAGGTTCCTCACTCTCAAAGGTGAGGATGGCCTCGGTAGCCATGCTCTCGCTCTTCTCCCGCGCTCCGTTAGTGTTGTCGTGGTTGTTGAGCTGAATTATGTCTTCAAAGTGGGCAGAGTCTCCTTTGTTGGTCAGACCATTCTCTTGCCTCGCAGGCTGGATTCCATTGACCACTTGGACTGGGAGGCTGGGGGGAGGGAGAACAGTGTGGTTATTTTATGATAATTCATTTAGCGATGAGTCATTCCACTCCCGTTTCGGCTACTGGCGCCGACAAATGCGCCCAAAAATTGCATCATCCTCCTCACATTGTTGTGATTGTTAACCACGGGTCTAAAGCCCACGGCTCTTTTTCTGTTGAGGTTTTTAAACTCCTGGTGTGTTGTGTTTGACAGGACACACGGTGGTCCTACATCAGTCTGAGCACGGGGGGAAACAACAGCAGCAGTAGTTTTACCTTCCATTGATGTTGGTCTGCCCACTCTCGCTCTTGTTATTTGGCAGATTAACCTCAGGCTTTGCCAGATAATCAGCAGACCCTGAAGGAAACAAAGTGAAAAGCGACCAATGTAAAACTAATCACACTTTATTAAGGCCCAAGACTCCCATATATATATATAAATCAGCCATGTTTCCATAAGCAGGACTATCTTTCGTTCTCCATCTGGAGTCGTCTACTTCAGTCTGGCTAAGGACACGGCTGTGGTTGAGTCAGATCTCCCCTCCCCCGACTGAGGTGGAGCCAGCTCTGCCAGACCTCTGTCCACATCAGTAAATGGCCAATATCTTCCTGCATTTACGAAACTTTCCCAAACAGCACATTCCCCAAACCGCAGTCATCTGGTGCTTGAAAGATGTGACAAGAAATCTTAAAGAAGGAGCCTTTGGAGCTTGTGTTTGTGAATACAGTTGTGGTCAGAAAATGCTTTATTACTTACCTGACTACAAGACCAAGAGGATTCAGGTCACCAGACTTTACCAAACACTAACTAATGAAAATGTAAAATTCCAACCTTATGAGGCATCCCCTCAGACAGAGGAAGAATCACTTAATCCCTCCATCTCCCTTTGGAAATTAGACTTTTCTGTCTTGGGAAATTTTAACATTGTCAAGGAATATTAGTGGACTTTGCCCTGACTTGTTTTTTTGCAAACCTACAATAGAAGTAATGTGCTGTGAGATGCAGGCAGTTAAACTCCCACAGCCCCGACAACAAGCAAATACACATATGCCCCATAAAACAACCCTCCACGCACAGCTGCTAAGAATGGAGGGCCAATGTCTAACATTTTGTAAAATGTGCTGTTGTGAACATGACACTCATGGGAAATGCCAATAAAAGTACCACAAAGGTTTAGTTGATGATAACAAGTGACAGATGTTAAGAGGAAATATGTTGGTGTGGCTTTAAATATCTATGAGAGAAATTAAATAATCTACGGTAACGAGTATTGCGTCAGAGATTGTCTGAGATTCACGTTGAGAGATCCATGTGCAGACAGCTGCTGGCCAGAACATTGGCTTCGTCTGGAGCTGACAATTAACCTCAACGATTCCTGCAGATCAAAGGCTGGCGTGGCCAAAGAGCTGCACTCACAGCTTGAGGATGCTTGTAAAAGCGGAGCCGAGGTTGATGTTCTGCTTACCTTTGCTGCTCTCTGCCTCCTTCTGACTGATGTGCGGAAGAGGGGAGGCCTTTGCCTCTTTCTGTAAAGGCAGGAGAGATTTGCAGTTCTCTCAGAATGGAAAAGGATTTGTTTGATATTGATGAGATCTAGTCAAATTTACCTTGTCATTGCCATCTGTCTTGCGTGTCCTCTTCATGATCTCGTCTAGACGCTGAGTAAAGACACAAATGGCAAATTTAAACAAATTGTCCAGAAAAATAAAAATAAATGAGTGAATAATACATGACTATTTAATAATTTTTAATAAATAATTTACTGCAGGTAAATAAAAAGATAGTGTGATAGCTGATAGTGTTTACATCTAAATATCAGTTTGACCAAAACTTGCTCGTCTTGGATACACAGATTACTACAAAACTGAGATTTCAGTTTTCTGCCTCTTTTAAGTCTCTTTTTTTCCTCTCAAATAAGTCATCTGACCTTTAGTGAATCATCACCCCCCAAGTGAATTCATCAGAAACATGAGCGTAGGGTGGTCATAAAGTCATGACAGAGCAGGAGCACCAAGAGTGGCCACAGTGCAAATCAATCTACATCGCTGGTTTGTACGCACAAAAGTATTTGCCCCTTTATTATGGGATTATAATGTCACATAAGGTTCTATTGCTCGACAATAAAACAAGCTTAACTAAGGAAAGGCAGAAAAATATTTTTAAAAATAAATAAAAAAAACAAGTTCATACTTGACATGAAGCTTCTCCAAGCTTCTAAATCACGATTACATTCTTTTACCTTATAAGTTGATCTGAGTTCATCTCACGATGATTGAAACCTCCTGCCCCCTCTGACTGAAAATTCCTTTGATAACATTTGTGGTGAATTGGCAACTATTTGTTAAACTGGCTTGGAGATAAATCTGCAGTCTAGTTTCATGGTTAACTCTTTCGAGTGGTAACTAGTGGGATCATCATCGTGGCTCCTGATCCATGTGCCAAAATGTGCTGATATCTGACTTTTGTCCAAGACAGGAATGCCCAGCTCCCAGCTCATAACTCTACTGCAGACATGGATATTTACAGTGAACATCATCACCTTGCCAGGAACCTTGGAGATTTAAATTACCATCTCCCTAAATCACAGCATTGTACTGATGACTGAAGACCAACTGAGCTGGAACAAAATGGTCTGTGGATTTAGCACGCAACACTAATCTCTGCACTGGCCCGGGCACAGTTTACACAAACCTGACCATCATCTAACTTTTCACAAAGCTCAATTGTTAAAAGACGCAATTTTAGACTGCATGACAGATCGTTATTGTTCCATCAACACGAGAACATCAACCATGATACACCATGAGTGGAAAAAAAATAAATAAATGGAAGCCTGTGTGTTGAAAAATGTATATTGTAGAAGTGGCAAAGGAGTCAACAGAAGACAGCAAACTTTCAAACATGATTTGAGGAAAAATCTATATTTGGATTAAAAAGCGATTTCTCAGTTCCAAAGAGGGTCAATTGTAAATTCCCCCAAAATTATTGTCCTGTTTAGGTTGTTGTTGGGGATCTTAACCTTTAAAATCTACACCAAAGCTGAAACATTTCACTGTCTGTATTGTAAAAAAGGTGCTTTTCACTTGACTGAAAGAACAATAACGTGAGGACGGATATATTGCCCCACCTTTTTCCTCTCCAGCCTCTCTTGCTCCTCCTTCTGGAAGTGTTTCTCCCTCTCCAGACGCTGCTTCTCTGCCTCCTCCCGGGCCTTAGCCTCAGCCTCTTCCTTCTGAGAAACAGAGACAGCTTTAATATGCAGGCTGAAAAGAATCCTGCTAAAATAACAAGACCTTTTTATAACCTGGGTGAGGCCAGTGAGTGCAGTGATTGTTTAGGGCCATATAAAGAATGTTTTCCACGCAGCTTTAACTGGAAATTATTTTCGATATTTGAAGTTTCATAATACGTATAAGTGTTTGGGTAGTTTCAATACCATGTTTAGCCACAAATTCAATTCCGTGAAAGGCCACAAGGGGGCAGAAAAGGGCAGCCGCTGTGTGGGGGCTTTTGGTGCTGATGGTGGTATTATCGATCATGTATTGCTTTTTTTAATAAGATCCTTCATTAGTGCGAGGCATCAACAAGGAGCGTACCTGTTTTTGCAGACGTATGTTCTCCTCCTGCTCAGCTTTGGCTCTCTCTTGAGCTTCTTTTTCCTCTTGCAGCCGTTGAGCTTCATCCCGCCGTCGCTGCTCTTCTGCCATGGCACGGGCTTCTTCCTCTCTGCGTTGCCTCTCCTCGGCCTCTCTGGCTATTCTTTCCTCTCTTAATAACCTGCAGAGTTTAGACGTGAAGCTCAAATTAAGTTGAAACCACAAAATTAAATCTTAAAAACATTTAAATCATTGTAAATGATTAATTCAGCTGAAATTTCATCATGTTTTTTGTCGTCCAAGTCTGCCATGTTGGGTTGGTAAGAGCAAGCAAACAATTTATCAAACTAGAAACAATCTGATATACAGGCAATAAAAACTGATCATGAGAGTATTCATAAAATGTAGTTCACAGTTGGTGTTCAACGTGATGTCATATGTCCATAATTATGGCTGCATGAACACAGATGTAACAGGATTTTTTTAAACATTTTCCCACAAAAGACATCAGTCCATCAGTCACGCCTTCAAAAACAGACTAATTGTGCAGTCCTGTGTAGGTGTATGTCGGGTCTTAGCAAAAATAACCAATTACAGACTAATCAAAAGTCTAAACCCACACTACTCAAGAAAAAGGCTCCCTCACTGACTTCTCCAGCAGAGTTCAAGTATAATATGTTTCTTATTTAGAAGTTATTTTAGAAGTTAGCAGATTAATTATCCACAATCAACACATAGAAATGATGTGTGTGACTTCTCCAGTAGTATAGTTAAAGGCCAAGACAAACCTCTCTTTCTCCTCCTGTTCACGGCGCTCCAGCTCCTCCTTCTCTCTCTGCTCTCGGGCCTGCCTGCGTTTCTCTGCCAGGATGCGAGACGCCTCCTCCGGGTCATTGGTGCCGGCCATGGGCTTCGGCGAGGGTGCGGGCGACACAACAGCGACAGAGGGAGTCGACTGAGCCGGCTCTGGGGAGGTTGCAGAGTTTCTCGCTTGGGTGTTGGAGGATGGAGGCGAGGATGTGACAATGGCTGGAACCACAGGGGAACCTAATGTACAACGCAGCAATGACACATTAAATGACAACACATCTGCTGCTAAATCATAATAAAAAAAGCAGTATATTTCAGTTACTTTTCCTCCCTTACAAACATAGAATCTTGTAATATTAATGACCTATGGCTGATAAGTGCAGCCTCTTAGTTCCATCTATGTTTGTGGAAATGCAGTGAGGTGGTTCAATAAACCAATCCACATCCATTTCCTATGGCTAATATATCTAATGATAATATCTAGAGCCTCTTCAATAATACTCAATATATGTGTCTGTCTGTGTGTGTGTTCATTACATTAGTGGTGCCTCAATAAATGTATTTGAGGATATTTGCTTGTGAGGTGGTTACAGTTACTTCCCGTTTGGGTTTTGTGAACTGGAAGCACGGAAGTCTGGACTGACGTTCTTTCATCTTTTCTAATCATAAAGTATTTCTCTCAAAACTGCTGTTGCAGTTACCTCTTCTCTCTTCAGGTGTAGCAGGCCTGCGAGGTTCCTTCACCCTTTCGAGTTGGACAGGAGAGGAGGTTCGGTGGTCTACCCGGGCGGGGGTCCTAGCTCTTTTGGGCCGAGCTTTCGGAGTTGATGGGCTTCCACGTGTGGATGGAGGTTTAGGAGAAGCAGCAGGGCTGGGAGACGCGGGTCTGCACTTGGCTGTGGCTGGGGATGACGGCCGTTGCCGCTGTCTTGATAGAGGACTGGAACTGGAAGGATGGAGATTTTTTCAGAGTAGTGAAAAATACCATCAGCAAATCTTTAATACACTTTGCATAGTCCTTCAGACCCAGGTTGAAATGCTTAAGAGTGAAGTATTTCTTCAATGAGCCTGACTTGAACAAGTGGTTCCACAGCAGACAAAGCACTCCAACACTGCATCACGCCTGAGTGCATTATCAGCCAGCTTCTCAAATAGGCAACACTGGGAGAGACATCCATTATGGTAGAGAATATTTTCTTCTCTATCCTCTGGCGCTGACAGCTAAGACCATTTCTTTGGTTTAAAAAAAAAAAAAAAACCCATTTCATTCTCCCTTTCCACCCCTCTGTCGTCACTAATGTCATCAGTCTAGGGGGTATAAAAGGAAGTGACCACTCGTCGTGGGAGCTTTCATTCAGAACTTTGCCTCAAACAGAGCATGAAATACTACCACACACACCTAAACACTCACTCTGACAGAAAGACGCTGCTGGTTAAGGGCACCTGAGGTTAACCATATTTTCAAAACAGGATGGGTCAGGTTCCTGATCATATGCCAAGCAATCGTTTTTGTAATAAAACGGTAACCTTGAACTACAAAAGTTTAACTAAATGCAAATATTCAACTTTAGCTGTCATCACTGTTCACAATTGTAGCAGTATTTACATACATTTTGTGTTCTTCTGCCAATGTCTTAAATACAGAAGATCTGGAACTTGTTTGCTAAATAATTATTAAATAGTCCATCCATGAAGAGTATATGATGTGATTAACTTTTATTTTATGTTAAATACGAAGGAAAATGAGCTTCCAAGAATCAAAAACTATAATCATTAATTCAAGCCTGCATATTTGTAATACATTCTCAAAATATGACCAAAGAATCCTCTAATAGTCTATAATTGTAAAATGTATATTATCTGGTGCTACACTTGAGACACAACTTATACATTTGGTATTTTGCCAACTGAACTGAGAAGAATATAAATGAGCTAAAGAAAAATCAGTGCAAGTAAATGTTTTACCTTGGACCTGGTCTGTGTCTCATGCTGGGGAGGGATTGTCTCTTCTTCAGCACCCTCTCTTTACTGAGAGCACTTTTCTCCTTCTCGTTCTCCCGTTCCTTTTCTCTCTTTTCTTTTCTGTTTTTATCCATCTTTGTGAGAAAATAATTTCAAACTATTACCAGATTTCAGACTTTGCGATTACACAAACTAAATTCATAACAGCGTTAAGAAGTCAGGTCAGTTTTGTATTACAGAAACTGTAAAGACTTAACTCTGAGCACACCATTGTGATAATGAAACTGAAACTCACGGGTGTTGAGCTCCGCCTGTGTTGTCGCTGGGTGATGTCCGGCGTGCTGGACGTCACTCTCCAGCGGTCAGAACAACGGCGGTGGGGTTGGTGGGTGCACAAAGTCAGGGGACTGGCCGAGGCCGAACGGGGACAGAGAGGAGAGCCTAAGGGTAATAAGCGGTTTGATTAATAACACATTAGTTCATTTTGCTACGAAAACGAACGCGGCATTGATTTCTTTTCATTTCCTACCATCTTTGCTATTGTTAAGGACACTGGCAGCACTGCGGCTCCGGGCGAGGAAAGACAGTGTTGGTGTCATCAGCCGGTCGACTATGCTGCTCTCCCATGGACTCAAAGCGAGGCTACGGGCTGCAGTTAAAACATAGAGATTAATGAATTATGATTTAACAACCTCCAGTAATTAAACCCACTGGAGTAGCATTAGTCATTCTTGAATTAATTCTTTGTAGTTTCACCCTCATTAACCAAAAGTTAAAATCACCAATGCTGATTTTACAGAGTGAAGAAGAACCTTTTCAGGTCATGGCTTACATGTATTGAAGCTTGCATACTCACAAGCCAAAAGACCTGAAAATCTTAAGATGAATGAAGCCCAGACAACCCATGAGATTTCCACCCAAAGAGCTCAGTTACACTGTAGTGGTACCACCCAAGAAAGAGGGCCTTGCTTAAAACGCTGGCCTAGACAGTGAGTCAGTTATTTTTAACCACACCCTAGAGTCATTCGAGCAGAGGACAGAGGATGCTGCAATAAATATTCATACACTGTGTGACCGTGTTGCAAAGGAGAGCAACAGTAAGAACAGAGTAGTTACCCATCTTGTGGTTTTTTTTTTTCTCCCGGCAGCACAGAAGAGCAGTATCTGCTCTCGGAGAGTTATAGGGACACATTATACATCTGCAGATAAAAACTGCTGACTCACTCCCTGCCTCACCAACTTTACTTTTCTCTCAAACATTGAAGCTTCTCCTCTGCAGAAGCACACTGTGACCCATATAAATTTCCAGATGAATGCATGTGCATGATTAACAGAACATCATTTATAAATCACTCCCACTCTCCAATCATCTAATTATCTAAAATAATGTGTAAAGGACATCCTTTCTCCAGTATGTTACAGGGAAAACGAGCACAAAATGATGACTTTGTTTAAGCAAGCACGTCAAATGCGAAATAGACAATGACCAAACAAAAGGATAAAGAAATATGACCATTGGTACATAACCCACATTATTAGGATTCAGGCATGCACAACAAATCAAACTAAACTGGAACCTAACATCTGTTGGGGAAAAAAATAGAGGATTTGGAAGATGAAATGGGTCAGTTGTCAACCATCAAGCACAAAACAGGGGCTGAAATCAGAAGAGGGACAGAACTGAAAAACAGACAAGTGACGGACGGGTGCTCAGGCATTGATGTGGCTGACTGATGGACACTGGGGGAGTGGAGGGTATTCCAGATGTTTCCTTACTTCGGCTGGGGGAGTTCCAGAGCGTAGCAGAGGACTTGGACAGTCTCTTGTTTAAAACTGAGTCCACGTGTTTGGGCAGGTTGACCGTTGACACAGAGCATCTGCCTAAGAAGCCGAGAGAGCGCCACACAGTTTTTCACACAGGTCAGATGGTTGAGAGGAAGAAAGGGAAGGTCTGTGGCGCCATGCCTTACGCTCAGACGAAGAAACAAATACAGCCACCCACAGCAGAAAACTTTTACCCCGTGAAATGGACAAACCAGACCGTGCTCTTTCTGTGTATACAGTCATACCACACACTGCCTTGTGGTCAGTACTCCCTCTGTGACAAACCTCTTTCACTCAAAGGGTGTTTTAAAGCCTGACTGCAGCATCATATGATCATTTGAATGTGTGTACATATGCCACATATGACATTAGTCAGAAAACATGGCATTCCATTTTTAAAGCTTTATTTGTTTAGCTGAGATGAGGCATGTTGTTTTGCAGGCAAAGCTGATGTCCAGAAAGCTCCACTGTGGTTCATGCTGCAAGTATTCCACTGCAGTATGATCACACTTGTTTACTTCCACTGGTGAGTGGATAAGGAAGAGTGAAGGACTGCTGCAGTCAGTTCCGGGATTGTAATAACCTAAGTAGAGGGCGCCTTCCTGTAAGTGCTGGGACAAAGCATCAGAGTTAAATTCCACTTTGTGCAACCGATACGCTGCTGCTTATCAAAGAGCAAGAACCCCTAATTGATGTTCAACAGACAGGCGGCCTGCACAGACAGAGATAGAGAATCTGACATCAGAGGGAACAACACATGAAGACAAAAGAGTGGGGCTCATGTTATAAAACCAGTTTCACCATACAGTCAGGACCTGCGCCTAATGCTGCAATGCAACAGGTTAATTGGCTCTTTTCCCCATTTATTCATTTTTGTAATAATTACAGAACCTGTATTCAAAGAGGAAAGACAGGAGCACTCACTTTCTTTTCGACTGGAGTTGTGACTTAGCGTCCCTCCCCAGGACCATCTTTGCTGGCGGATTTCAGCCCAGGTCTTCTTGCCTGATCTGTGGATGGCTGCTTCATAGCGTTCCTAGAAGTGATAAAAGACAAGACACAGTACATTTTTATTTATTTAAATGTCCACTATACAAGAGTGAATATTCTGAACAGGGGTAAGATAACTTTAAGCACCACTTAAGGTTCAGAGATGACTTAATTTTCAGGCATTAAGCTCTTTGAAACGTACTTTATTCTTCTCAAGTTTCTGTTTCTGTCTCTCCTCCAGTGCAGCCCGTCGTTTTTCTGCCTTGATTCTCTGTTCTTCAAGCTTCCGACGCCGCTCTTCCAGCTGCTGCTCCCTCAGCTGTCGTGCCTTCTCCTCCTTCTCCAGCCACTGCGTCTTTTTAGCAGCTGAGAATGGTTAGAAGGCAAAGTTAGAATCAAAAGGTTTGATCAACACAAAGGAGATCATTCTCCTTTTTCAGTCTGTTTATATTGTTTACCGTGTAGGAATACTCTACATTTGCTTTTTTGATTGTTGACAGGATTTTTACATATATTCCCCTTTATTTAAGATTTGTGCTTGGAAAAATAAATTAAATTACTTGACTTTTCAAACAATACAGCGCAATCTCAAGTATATTGAGCTGAGGACACTTTTAAACCACACTAATCGCATCAAGACTCCATGTCAACTCCAATAAACCACGCGCTTTGATATGGAAATGGTGTCTGTTCCCTGAGCCATTCAAAGATGCCATAAAAAGCAGCTGCCTTTGTGTACACAACTCACCATATTTCTGCAGTCAACCCCTCCATGAAAAATCAGCCTTTACAAGTAAGGCGAGAGTTGTTTAAAGCACAAAAGCAACTAGTGGTGAATTTCAGTGACAGATTGGTGCCATGGGCTTGAAGGAGACGCGGATATCGGAGGACACTGCTCAACGTATTACTGTTAGAAAAGGCATCTGCTGTGTTTTGTGTCAGATAAATACAGCTCAATCAGCTCAATACAGGATAAAGGTTTTTTTTTCACCTTCCAATGGTCTAAATCTGCTGTATAGTACTAGATGCTAGTTATGTACTAACAATCACTGTGATGAGAGCATATCCTATACAGAATCATTGGAGATTTGCACATTCTCAACAAATCCTCAGTGCAGAAAACCTACAATATACACACACACACGATATCCCATTAATATCTACTGATATTACTGAGTGATATAAGATTAGGTCTATGTGTTTATGATTTCACTAGTAACACTGTTGGTGAATGATGATACAATTTAGCTCTGCTAAGCAGTGGTTGTAAACACGAGCATTAGTACGATCTCCTCATTTATCCATGCCTGACTAAGTATTAGATCCTTCCTATACCATCTGGTGAACCCAGCGATCATCTAATTAGACTGATCCACGCTGGGATGTTCATCCAAGTGAAATTACTGCTGTCGAAGAAATCACTGCTGTTTTTAGCAATTGCTTAGATGTGACTTCATGACCAGGATAATCTGTCCAGAAGGGATTCCAAAACCTCAAGCTTCTCCAGAGAGATATCAACAATGGTGGCTTTACAACATGAGGATGAATCATGCTGTCTTTAAAGACAAAAGGCAATGAACATGTGTCTGCAGCTGGAACACGTGGGTGAATAAAGGTCAAATGGAGGGCACTACAACTTTAAAATACTCAGACAAACAGAAATGTTAACAGGCAACGTGATGTTTACAAGCAACGGAATGTATCGAAGAGGAGAAAAAATATTAGGATTGTGAAGTCCCTATCAATAAAAGTTAATTTTAAAAGAGGAAATCTGAATCTGTGAATCAGCACAAATATTAGCAGTCAACTCTGAAACAACACATTGGGTTTATAATTGAGGCTTTTTTTCATGTTATAAATTTAAAAGTGGAATGAAATTAAATGAAGATGAAGGGCACGGTTCTTCAATTGAGCAGTCTGCTTAACTCAAGTGATTTAATCAGTCCTAATGCTTTAATGATTCATTCATGGTGTACTGCCCACTTAACATCTAGTAAAGGTAATTAAGATGAATAATCCAAACATAACAAGAATGACCACCACCATCACCACCATCACAAACACAAAGGTGGCTTACCTTGTAAAATGCTGAGCTCTTCTGCAGGGGAAAGGAGTGAGAGAAAAGACAGAGGCTGCTGTCAATCATGCAAAGCCGTATACAGCTGTGTGAGGCATTGTGTCAGCCATGTGTTCAAAAAGAAAAAAGAAAAAAAAAAAACAGGCAAAGAGATGCAAAGAGATGAGAGAGATGCAACAAAGCAAAGAGATGATATCCTCAGGAAATCACCAAGGAAGCAGTTAATTATCACACTGCAAAAGTAAAAAAAATAATAAAGAAAACCCACTCAATATAACTGCCAATATGTGAAATATCTCTATACCACCCTTTAATGCTGTGGTGCATTAAAGTAATGAAGAAAGAAAAATGATAGAAAACAATAAAAAAAAAATGTCTTCGGTGAAATGTGTTCCTTTAATGAATAAACTACTCTTTTTCTCTTTCTGTGCAAGTTGGGCCTGGAGCCGACCCACTTTTAACACAACTGAAACACAACACTGCCTGCTTCCACCCTAGCACTAGGGGGAGCTCTCCTCCAGTGTAACATGTTCCCAAAAGCCATGATTCTACTTGACTTACCAAGGTATTTGGCCTTTTCCTCCCTCCGTTCCTTAGCAAGCTTCTGTCTTTCCTCTGACTTCATGACATCTGGGATGATAACAGGAAAAATAGAGAGATGTTGTTTGGTATGAGATGAGACCAACGCTAAACAAGTGTCTTCACCTCAAAAAGACCTTTTTAACCTTACCAATTTAACCCTCGTGTCCTAATTGACTCTTTGGCAAAACTGAATGCGACAATAGATCCTTTCAATACAAAACATTCCTCATAAAATCAAAAAAGGAGAACTATGTGGTCGATTAGAAGGAAACATTTCAGTCACGTTTCTGTATATGTTAAATGATTCATTAAATCATCACAGCTAAATAAATCGTCTTGCAGGCTATGACAGAGGCAAAGGCCTAATGTTGAGCTGTCACACCATTTAATCCTCCTCCACCAGATGTTCATCAGACACAAAGGAAATCATCTTTCACTCGTTTTTTAATATGGGGACGTCTGAATAATGAGCATGTAAACAGTCTGCCCAATATTTCTTCCTCAAGAACCTCCCAACATGCTCCGATAATTACAGGGCAGTGGACAACACACGTGCACCATGTTTGGTGGCATGTACTGGTGTTTACAATACACCATGGATGCATTAGTCGTAATATCATTTTCACAGCACTTCTGAAAACAAAACCAAACACTTCTGATAACAAACCAAAGAAGGGTTAGAAGATGTGTCCAGGCACAGATTGAGCACCCACACATTCTGGCATCTTCTGAAATACTCGACTCTAATTTTGTCCACGAGCATAATGCAGCCTATTACATGTGAAATAGAACACAGGAGGACACTTGGTAGTAGCTATAAAGAATGGGATTATCAAATCAAAATAATAAAATCAAATAATTGCTTCCAATATGGTTTTGAAATATAATAAAATACATTTTATATGAACTTTCAGCAGACCTTAGAATACAGATGGATTTTGCAAATGAATAATCCAAGAATTCATTCTAATGCAACCTCTAACAAACAAAAGTATACATTATTTAAACCCTAATCAAAGGAAATTCAAGGGAAATTTACTCATGTGTTGACTTTGGAATCCAAAGCATTAAAACCCATTTCTCCATAACAGCTAATACAAAATGCAACTAATCTCTGATTATTATTGAAATAGTAACAGTGACACCACAGAGTGAGGATTGTTTTAAGTTAAGAAGTATGGGACTTTATCCCAAAATAAAGACCTTAAATGCAATGAAGGTATTAATGGATTAAAGAATAAAGGAGAGAGGGGAAAAGAAGCTTACATTTCAAAAACCCTCAGACATGTTCCTTAGAGTTTATGTGTTATTAGCCACTGTCTGTAAAACGTTTAAGTGGTGACACAGTTGCTCTATTTTGCCAGCAGTTCAAGCTAAATACCTTCTTTGCAACAATCTCTAAATTGGGAGCCTTTCTCTACATTTGCCACCTTTTAATAGTGACTAAAACATAACTGTGATGAAATAAGCTCATTTTAGAGGGGCATTTTCTTTATTAACTCCTTTCAAACATTTGACCACAAATTTATCATCTCAGATAATTGAAGTATTCGTTTTGGGACGATTAAAAAAGCATCTGTACTCTATTTGATATTGCTTCACATCTGAAAAGGATGTGGTCAGACACTAAAATATTACCTTGCCCCAAGAGAGCTGACCTACCTCCAGCAGACTGCAGCTGTACCATTACAGGAACTGTTTCATGCCAGGCAACATTTGCTTCCAAAATGGAAGCTATTGCATTAAAAGTAAAATTAAAAGAAAAAGATTCCTTTACCTTCTTTACGCTTTGACCTGGGATTGGATGATGCAGGTGACACAGGAGACAGTGGAATGGCATCAGATTTTGTGTGGGGGGTTAGTCTCTGTTCAACATCTTTCTTTTCTCCAGACTCCATCCTCTGGGGGGTTTCTGACTCCGGGGGACTGCTCTCCCCTTCTGGCTCCATCCTTGGTGGACGTGTGTTTAGATCAGAGTGTGAAGCTGGTTGAAAAGGAAGACAAGAACAAAGCGCCAAGAGTAAACAAGAGCGCGCGCAGAGAGTTGGAACTTAACCAGTTGATCTTCATTCCTGTTAATGCCAGACCCATGAGCTAGTTCAGTAGGTGATGTAAACTTCCTGAACAGATACACATGTCAAGTGTGGAGGGCGGAGTCAAGTTGGTAGAAAAGGGCTGTTGTCTTTATGATACTGTAAAATCTAATTAAATCATTGTATTCACATAACCAGATTTACATTCTTTGCAACAGTAAATAAAGTAGTGGGTTGGAGGTAAAGCCAGTTTGCCAGTTTGAATTTTATTAGAAGAATAATAGGCCACGTAGCTTCACTCACAGCACCATGATTCACATTTGGCAAGCTGCTACTTGAATTGTCGACTCAAACATTAGTTAGTTCAAGCTTTGAGGCCCAAACAAAGACTGTCATGGGAAGGAGACTTGGCTTTGTCCACTCATCACTGTACCCTCATGGCACTCCCTGTGCAAAGCCCTCTGAAACACAGTGTCTTCTGCATAGTCTGTGTAGGTAAACACTGAAGAAACAAGCTGTAAATTATTCAGATGTCAGCTAAAAACACTGCACAGACCGCAGGGGGCTGTCACACTGGGGCAGTGAATGCAGGATAGAGCCACTATACAAATGCTGTCATGTTTAATAGTTTGTATAGAAATTCATGAAGAAGTAATGAGACCAATGCTGGGAACCCTTCAAAAGAACAGATTCTAGCTTTTTATAGCCTTTACAAATCCCCATTCTGCTTCTGAAGCCATTATAATTGTGTTGAAATCAAGCTGTATACCTTGTTGTTCTTAACATTCTGGTCCCTTGCGGAGAAAAATCAGATTATCACCGGACTAACAAGTCAGCAAGGTGGACAAAGGTCTGTATGAAGAGCTGCCAGCAAATAAACAGATCGACCCTTTCACCACTGTGACTACAGACGCTTAGTAGGATTCTGTGAGATACTGAGCCACACTGCAAAGTCTGTCTGAACCCAACTCATAGAAGTGCATAGAGAGGCTAAGTCACTCGCCTGGGAGCTGCACTGATTATTACTGATGCCTGACAGCCCAAGAGAACCGCAGTATATGAAAATGTTCACAGATGAGACAGTGTGTTTCCCTTTGTTACACCATGCCATCATTAAATAAGCATCCCTCTTGCTGCGATGTCCTCTGACAGAGAGGGGCCATTGTTGTGATCTCTTCATGGCAACGGGACTGTGGCCAAAACACTGCAATGGCAGCGAGCGGAGAAAGGAAGGAGCTAGAGCGGCGGCGAGATAAACTGAAAGGAGATGATGAATACTGGAATAGGTTCAGGGCAATCTTGTAACAAAATTAGGCTTTGTGGAAGGAAAATGGCTGGGAGCTGGAGCCACTGATGAGATGTTGGAGTAGCCGACAAAATGTGCTCTGACAAAACCCTGTGGCTTTTCAGAAACTTCAGTTAAACCTGAAATCAGTTATAACAGCCTCATCTTTCCTGCCTTCATATATGAATATGAATGAATGAATGGATATACTTTATTATACAATTGCTTGCACAGCGAAATTACTAGGCCTGATGGAGAGCCCCTGGAGGAAACCCTCACAGACATAGAAAGAACATGCTAACACAGAAAGGCCTGCTGCAACTGCGCAAGCACAAGCTTCTTTCTGTGAAGCAAGTGCTAACCACTATGCCACCGTGTTGCAATTAATTTAAACCTTTTTTCATTTTTCAGTTGTCAAAAAATAGGGTCCATGGAATGCATAATAATTTGAAGAATTTTCCAAAATGTGTATTGTTCCTGCAGAATCATCCAGGCTATTAACTGTGACAGATGAGTATTGCATTACAATATAACTATGAAAGATGGCCTTACACTGGGGAACTGGAGCTACTTAGATGTTGCTGATGGCAGAACAAGCACTAAGACTCAGGCTATCCCTTAAATGATGAGGACAATGAGAACGTAACACTCTCCAGTGTTGGTGGTAACATTCACAATGATGACCACTGAAATCTAAAACTCTCTGGAGGAAAATGGGAGAGGGACAAGACGCTGCTGTGCAACAGGTAAAAACATGTTTCCTATATATATTGCTATATTAAAGCAGTATATGCTTTTTAAAAGTATTTACATTCCATTTCTAGGAGGCACTACACCCAGGAGACTGCAGCTAGTCATCAGACTACTTACTTGGGAGAATGCAGTTGTTCCTCTGGTTCTCCTTTCACTTTGTTCTGCATTTCTTTCTTGATTCTCATCGTTAGACTTAATACTTTAATTATATATAAAATTGTGTATATATATATTTATATATTTATGTGTGTGTAGTTATATATAATTTATAATATTTAAGAATCTAGAACTACCAATTCAAATGGAAGTATAAATGTAAAAAGAATGGTCTGTCATTACAAATTTTACACTTTGCTCAATAGCTGAAGGTGTTAAGCCATTTACATCCAAAAGTGATAAAATAAAATCTAACGGTCATCAGAAATAACAAATTAAATTCCTGCAGATGCGAGTCATGTAAATGCACATTGCATATGTGTGTGTGTTGGGGAGGTACCTACCTTACAGGTAGGGAATAGTTGTACAATAAAAGGAGTGCAATTTAGAATAGCTCACCACCAAATGAGATTTAACAGAAACCTCATTTCATGGCACATTATTTTAGTAGCACACGTTCAATACCCATAGAAAGGCTTCTCCACGCACTACTGCTGCAGTCTCTTAAGCAGGCAAGCTTAATCATTCACCACGAAGGGCTGTTCCATTTAAATTATGTTAATATAAAGTATGACTTCTTGGATTGAAGCAATAACAACATGCATTGAAGTTGCCTTGCCCCAGAGAAAAAGTTTCATGAAATTGAAGATATTAATCAGGAAAAAGCACGTATAGTATGAAGTAATGGGTTATTTTAACATGAAATGGAAGCACTTTTATCTGTACTACGGTTGACAGAAAAGTGGGCACCAATATAAGCACTGTGCTGTTTTTCACCTGAACGTGAATCTCACTGGGGGACTAAAGCTTGTCTGCTCCTCACACGACTCATTCTGTGGCTGTGTCAACAACCTACAACAGCGTGTTCTTCTGCCATTGTTTGCTCAGTTCACTTTTTTTTTTTAATCAGAATGATTTATGAAATTTCCACAATGCTTTAAGTTTTATCCATTTACATGAATGTGATCAGACATAATTTTCACCTATTTTATCGCGTTTGTTCATTCCTAATGTAACATCCAAAGCGGTGCCGACGTGCTATATTGTGAGTAAGAATATAGGGCAAGACATGAAAAATTTATTATTTGCCATCACTAGCAT
This sequence comes from Lagocephalus sceleratus, assembly GCA_911728415.1. NCBI lineage: Eukaryota > Metazoa > Chordata > Actinopteri > Tetraodontiformes > Tetraodontidae > Lagocephalus > Lagocephalus sceleratus. Next base: position 1,574,010 of record CAJVRN010000031.1, on the reverse strand, counting down.
TGCCAATAAGAGTGGAAAAAAAAACAATAAGAGATAAGGTATGAGATAACTAGTGCTTGTGTTGCTCAAAAAAAATTGAAAATGAATGTATGTTCAAAAGACTGAGCATATGGAAATCAAAAAGACTGTTAAGGGAAAAGGGCGGCAACTGAAGAAAAAAAAAAAAGAGAGAGGAACTCAGCAAACACAGAGTGAATGGATCTGCATCTCATTTGGGATCAGCCAGGGGACTAATGAACTACCTCATCGCTTACCCCCTAACCCATCACCCCCTCGTCCTGTGGTGTCCCTTTTGCACCAAATAGGGTGATGTAAGAGGGCAATGGGGCCCAGACACACAGGAAGCACAGTGTAAACAACAAGCATTGATTGCATGCCAAAGTGTGTATGTGTGTAGGCCTGCAATTTAAAACACAGGCTGAGATTGCTTGTTCAGCTGATGAACAGTGCAAAACTCCAAACATTCGACTATCACAAAAAGGCACAGATCCCTGCAAAACACTCAAGAGGGGTTTTTTTTTTAGGACTGTCCACGCCCAAATTTGTTGCATCAACATTTGAAAGCCTACCATTTCATTTCATCCCTCGGTCACACCTCAGCAACTGCATTCAAACCCAGAAGGCTTTCTGAGATATCAACATGCAGATCTGCAAATAGCATAATTATATCTTACTAATTGCATAACAAAACTGTATAATGTAAAAACACCTTTGTGCTATACTGATTGTTGAGAAAGTGACTGCACTCCCCCAAAGCATGTGAATCACTGGATGAATAACGAAGTCTGTCAGTGGCTCTGCAGCTTTCTTCCATCACCTGGCCTCAGTCCCTGGGATTTAACTGCAACCAGCTTCCTCTCCTATACTGGCATTAAGAAGCAAACCACCACACTGATTAGAGACTCCACTTATTTCAGCTGCCAACAGCTTCCTGAAGATCGGATCTGCTGTTATACTGCCTCAAATTTGCCTAAGCATAAAAAATATATATAAGCAGTCGCTCAAAAGCTAAGACTATTAAAGTGTGACATCAGAGGATAAGGAGGTATTTCTGTGCTGCACAGGCTGCCATTCATAGTCCACCAACATGTCGTCAGTCTCCCCTAGCAACCTCATATCCAACTGGTGAAGGGGGGGGGTTGGGATGTGACAGTGTAATCAAATTGCCAGTGATCTCCATGCTAAGTTTCTGACCAAGGATGAGCCCAAAATCCAATTTTCATTTCAAAATGATACTACTTATTGAAATTGCAGAGATCAGAAGGACAACAAATCATGGAAGCTGTGCTGTTAGTCAATTAGAAAGAAATCTGTCCTTGACTAACAGTGAGCAGTTACATTATTCTCTGTGGTTAGTCAATAAAGCCCTTACAACCAATGCACTTGTTTATGTGGCCAACTAAAATGGAGTGTAACCTCCTTTTGATCGATCAAAGCACATAATGAGAGACACTTTACCTTAGTGACTGAGATCTAACTGTCGGGGGTGGCTCAGAGTTGTTGTTTGTATTTTCCTTCCTGTATAGTTATTTTCAGAAACACTGTGACGCAACAACAGCACAAAGTAGTAATCATGGTGGTTCAACACAAAATTATGCTCAAAAGTTATCATTAACCAGATTTTTGTCTCCCCACACAAAGCTCCAAAGTTTTTTGACCGGCAACAGGGTCAAATCTTAAGTTTAGTGCTCACAGGTGACTACTGACCATGATGTTAAGATGGCTCAAAGCAGGTGTTAAATGATATGCGGCATGAGATCCACAGATCTCTGCTCTTTCCCTCAACATGAGCAGGTCTAAAATTAGAGCACAGGTCTGGTGACTGGAAATTTGGCACAGTGCAGACCATCTGGGATATTTTCAGACTCGGCGGAGGTGAGTGGAACAAACCACATGGTCAAAATCATCACTTCTCTCACCTCAACGCTCCTCCGTTGTCCCAGATAGAGACATTAGAGTTGAGTGGATGATGTGGCTGTACAATACACTGCGTGTATTTCGCAACTAAGCCAGAACAAATGAAATTTGGATGAAAAGAGCACATGCACAACCTGCATATGTTCTTCTTCCCAAATCATTTTCTGGGTTCAGAACTGGGTTCAGAGTGTTCCTTTCCCAAGTATTAAAGTGAAACTACCAGAGAGATTTAGAAAAACAAAAGTAGAGAGAATTTATTGGCTGAAATGCTGCCCATGTCCTTGCCTCAGAAAGCAACCATCACTTTCTTTTTCAATTAAAAGAAAAGGTAGTTTTGGGCATACCAACTGAGTAAAAGTTAGATTAAAAAAAAAGACAGCTAGTATAATCTAGAATAAATTTGCAACTCCTCAGGCACCTGAAGCAAGTGGTTTCAGAGACATTTGCCTATTTGAAGACGGTGGCCTTTACCTTATTTTGCAGGCCCAATACAGAAAAACACTTACACATCTGAGGGTCATGGCAAAGGGATTCTCTTTTACATTCTAAAATCATCTCCAGCAAACAGTTCTGTTTTCTCTCTTTTAAAAAAAAACAACAAAAAACATAAAATATCTTAACGCAGATACATTCTTCAGCCATAACGTTCAAAGGGCCAAAGTATTTTTACCTTATCATCGCTATAAATTACAGCAAGAATATATTATATATCTATATATCTTTAAAAATCATTTCATATGTGAGAGCACAAAAAATGCCTGTCATATTAAGGATACTTAATCCTAAACCCTGAAACAAATAAGCAAGTGCAACACTGATCGCATCTGATCCTACCTTAAACCATGATTTTAAGAATGAAATAAAAAATCCAGAACCATTTCCTGTATGTAGCTATTGACCACAGCATCCATTTTCCTGGAAGAACACTCCAAGAAGGGATGGCAGCCAATTTGAATGCAGCTGTGAGGAAGCCCCAGCAACCATCTTTCTGCTGCGTTGGAGATCTATCTTTGTCTTCAGTGTCTGTCTGAGTGGTGTGATTTCACCAGCTGGGAGCTACAGAGTGGGCAACCATCGGAGCAGTGGGAATGAAGGTGTCACTGCTGAGAACACACTCCCTGTGTCGGCCTGACTTCAGTCGTATCATCAGCACTTGGATGCATCTGTTCTTTGTCCTTCTCTCTTTAGACTGCGATCTAAACTATAAAATGGGCTGGATCAAGGCTTTGAACATATCTGAACATGCCAGAACTGGAAAGCCCCCGGTCTCATGCAACAACACACTTTCTGAAGAAGCCTTAAAGGAAAAGAAAGGTTGATCTTGAGAAAATATGGGTTGGACTGTCATTTTTCTAAGTGTGTTACTTTAATCTTTTAGCCAGGTTTGCGTGTATCAGAAGATCCATTTGATCAAACAGGTACAAGAAGAACTGACATCAATGGAAAACATACCAAGATTAAAACTGTCAGATAAGTGGATATTTAGAAACTGTAATTAAGATCTCTTTCCACTGAAGATGAATACACTCTGACATAAAACCCAAGAATCCTATAGTTCTGGTAACAGGCATCTCTCAGTTTCATCTGCTTCAGTGAGTTGCCTGCATAAGTTATGAGTATGTGTAGATTTTTGTACAAACAGAATAGTTTTGCTGTTGCGTAACAGTAAAACTTGTCCCTTATAATAATGGTCGACCTCAACAAAGACCTTGAAGCTGAGGGACTAACCTTGATGGTTGCTTTATATCAATCATATATTTGTCTCATGATGTTTAATTTGACTGATGCTATTTCCTGTACATGTCTGCAATAATATGTATATAATAATACATATAATATGCATATGTGTGTATATATATACACATATAATAATATATGTGTTGTGCTAATAATTTACTGAGCTGCACATCTCACTACAACACCCACTCAGTGCTGACAACCACTCCAGCTTCAAATTTAATGAGGGAAAATGTACAAAGAGAAGAGCTAAGCTCTGCATTCAGCAGCTCCAGCCCAAGAGGAGCTTCCTTTGGAGCGGATATTTCAACTACAATGGAGATTTTTCCCGGTACACTTTGTCCAGCTGTTGTTTGAAAATTGAGCTGCATGTTACACAGCACACACGTTCTGGAGCTGATATGGGAAATATGTCTTGTGTCAAAAGTCTCTCTCTCCTGCCCCTATTAGAGTAACCGCAAAATACTTTAGGATGAAGTTAAGAGACCGTCTCAAAAGGTTGAAACGGATTCCCAGTGAAAAAATATTAACACAAACTGGATGGAAAGCAGCAGTAAAATGCGGCTATTTATCAACAGCCAACACTGCCAACATATCTGCCTTCTGTGGCGGTATTGTGGAGCCAAACCAACCCCCGGTGTTTACCAGAAACAGTGGGTAGAAACCCACATACACACCTCACGTCACTCAGAGCCTAAAGTCTGACGACACTCACTCCAGAAGATCAGACGTTGCTGAGATCCTCCCAGTTTGGGCTGAGCACGCCTGTCCTGCTGCTCACTGCAGGGCCAAAACTGGGAGGAAGTTTTCTGTTCTCTCAGCAGGAAGTGATCGCATTGTCCCTTTTCTATTTCCAGAAACAGACCAAATACCCACACACACAAATTCCACATGCCATGCATCTTTAAAACTTCCCATTTGAGAGATTATTTCAACATTTTTCTCAAAGTGACGCGTGTGTGTTTTGTACGAGCGGACAAGACACTGGCAGCGGAGTGTATGTTTAACAGATCTGACACTATTTAAATCAGCTCAATAGAGCCGGCTCTGTGCAAAGTGTGCGTGCCGATAAATTCCTCGATAAGGTCTCTGCACCAGCAGGGAAGGAGGATGGCCGCGTCCGTGTCCTGCAGCCAGAGGAAGAGGAGCTGGAGGAGGATGCCTCAGCACGTATGACGGCATCATGTCAGGAGAGCTAAACAGAACATATGGAGGGGGATGGGGGGGGCTGGACACATTACCTCATCTCCCGCAAATTGCGTTGATAAACCCAGTTGGTTGGTCTCTGGACTAAAGAACCTCTAACATCTTTAAAGGAGCTGGAAAAAGTCGACTTATAAAAACCTATAATTCTTTTCATCAAAAAAAACAGATTGAAATATCGGTCATCCGGTGTTGTTAGTCAGCTCCAAATCCGCGTCTTTAGGTGTTAGATTTATTATTCTGCAGAGATCCGCAGCTCCTGACGGATTATTCACGATTCATCCCACAAATGGGATCCCAACACGACCTCCCTGTTCTTTTAGGTTAATTGCAATCCCCCCCCATGCCACGACGAGACATGCAGATATAAAGTTAACACGCGGCCAGACAATGTTTGTAGGGATTTTAACTGCGCAGCTAAATGAAATAAACCCCCCAGAACGGACCGCTCGGACACTTACGCGCTCCCGCTGACACGGTCTTTTCCTCCATTTCGGCGGCAATAGCCTCCCTTTCGGTCCTTTTGTTCATTCAAACATGCAAGTTTCGCCCGTTCCTTTGCGGCAGCGCTCTCATTCCTCGGGGGAGAGTGACGGGGGTGGAGGTGGTGGGGGCCGGATGGTGGTGGAGGCGGGGGGGGTCGGCTCCTGTCCTGACCGGGCCGGACAGCGGAGCCCCTCCACGGCAGCGCCCCCCAAAAAAACCCCGCACCGACCACACGGCTCAGGCGGTGCCGACTTGTTGACGAAGCGGCTCCCCAAGCGCCGGGAGACGTCGGGGGGGTGGGACGGAGCGGCGTCGGGGGGATAGCGGAGGAAGAGAGCAGGAAAAAAGGGAAAAGTGTGGAAGTTTGTGTCGGTGACGCGACACAGCTGATGCTCGCGCCCACGGATGCTCCCTCAGCGGCCTCTGGAGCGGACGGCACCATGACGGAGAGGGGGGGGTTCGCTCCTGCCCCTGCGACCACGAACCTCTAAACCTCACCCATAAATCAGATTATACACGTAGTCAGGTTCAACAAGGTTAAAAAATACTTTAATGTGATATTAATAGAGGAATCGAGATAAAAAATGACTTTATCGCGGTGCATGAAATGAGGTCTCCCCCTCTGATCGTATTGGTTCGTCCGCCTTCAGAATTACAACGTGCACAGAGCAGGTCACAGTTCACATTCAGAGTAAAAGTTTTATTATAAACTCTAAATATTTTAAACAGCCAGCTCGACGACAGGATATTCATTAAAAAATAACACAAGATACTATTTAAATGACTATTAATTTTTTAATTTTTTGTATTAAGTAAATAAAGTCACATATTAGCGGGGGAAACATTAATAGACTTTACTTACCATTTTATAGTTAACATAATACACAGGCATTAAAATAATTCTGCATATATCCAATGAATAAACATTATAGAAGTTTCTCTGTATATTATACAAATGTTTTTTTCAAATTAATATGTGATTATTTGCAAAGCAGTAGACTTGCCAAGACAAATTTGTTAAAGCAAACTGAAGAGAGGGGCAATGTCCAACCTACCAAAGATGCTGATTCTTTGTTTGTTGTGATTTTAAAGTGTTAAGAGGTTAAGGGCTGATTTTTTTTCTATGACACACACACACACCAGACACACACACTTTCTGGGATTAAATAAATATGGATACACACATTTTTAGTGAAGAGAGAAGTAGAACTAGATTTTCCTGTCAACCTGGTTTCTGTTCTGAAGGATGGAAGTTTAATGATGTGTTGACACCCCTACCCATTAAAAAGCTACTGTCACATGATGGAATTTGTTTTTTCAGAAACATGAAAACATGAAACTTTAGGGAATATTTGTTGAGTAACTTCTAGGCAGCGTCTCCCAACCACCTGTGGATCTGTCCCAGCATCTGCCAAGGTGGGGGCTGGGCCAGGGGCCTGATGGGCACGCTTGAGAGGGGACACCCTGTCAAAAGGACACTGGAGGGGTCTTTTGTGCAGCTGTTGAATCTTATTCACTCGGTCACCCAAAGACCACCTGTTACTGCAACTGGAAAGTGGGGGATGCAAAAGAAGGTGGGGGTTTCAATAGAACACCACTGCATTGCACATTCCACAAGCTTTATATATTAACCATATTAAAAGTGCATTTTTATATACCAACTATTTCTCACCGTTTAAGCTTTTGCACTCTTCTTCTGCACTCTGCACACTGAAAAGACCCCCACCCCCCTCTTTTTAAAGAGACTACAGAAGAATGGTTTCCCTTAACTAACCTTTTGGAGTCCTTCACCCCTTTATTTTATTCTCTGTACTCACGTCTCTAGCAATTGCACTAGTGCCTGTGTACACCAGGAGAAAATGTATCTTAAAAGGAAATGTTTTAATGAGGAATGTGTATGCATAAACTTCTGTTCTACTATTTTGTTTTGTTTTCTTTCTAGAATTTAGTTAGAAAGACAATCAAGTGTAGGGTTAAATGTCATTGTTTTAATTACAACTACTGGTATATACTGTGAAGCTGAAAGCATATCTCTAAATGAACAGAAGAAAAAGAATCATCATAAGCATCGACCTTGAATGATGGCTAACATCCCACCCATTTTCAGTTACTATTATCTACTGGTTGGTTTTATTGTGACACGGTCTTAAGCCCTCAACAGTCAGATGGGTCAAAGGTCAGGTGCACCTGTAGAGGGCTTGAAACAAATAATTTACAGCTGCGATGCCTTTTTGTTTCCCATAGTGTGAAAATTAAATCAGACACTACATCACATGTCACACTGGCCAAAGCCAGAGAGGTCCACAGAGAGAGAGGAGAGTGTGGGAGAATTCCTCTATTCTTTGTGTTCCTGGATTCCGGGGAAAAGAGCACCATTTGGTCTGAATCACCTGAAATTAAACAAGGTGTCCGATGTAAAACATCCAACTTACTTGATATATTTGACCTTTTTTTTTTGCAGTAGTGGCCAAGCTCCAAAAACACTTCATCCCGTACTTTCAGTGATTTGAACTGGGGTGACATCATCAGGGCACCTTTTCAAACGCTGAATGCCCCCCAGCACCATTAAATGATGGGAATTACCACTCTGTTAAGTCACTAAGCTCATTTGGTGTAAGAAGGCAGCTCTTTCTGCTCCAGAACAACAAAACACAAATGAATTAGCAGCTTAATTTGATAATAATAAAAAATTTTTAAACAGCACTATACAAATGCGAGACAATATCTAAAAATTGTGGCTAGATTTCTTTTCTTCCCTTTCAAGTCTTGTCTGATTTCTCAGAAAAGTGCTTCAGGATGCCATCTGATAAGATTGGCCATAATTATTCACACATGGTTGAGCGGTTTGGAGTAATTTGTGGTTTTGTATCTCAATAGTGGACACTTAGACATGACTGAGTGCAGCAGACAGAGATCAAACCAGCTATCATTTGATCAGCAGACAAATTGCTCTGCCAGCCTCGTGAATGGCATATCGCACAAATCACCCAAACAGCGATAAAGTTTCATAAATGTCAGGCAGCATCAGGCATTTATGATTTCAAGGACCTCTGAAAATGCATGTGTGTGACTACTTGGAACAACCCTCTCACACTCGGTCCCCAGACAGCTAATTCCCCCCAAATCCAACAATAAAAGCTGAAACGCATATTGTCAAACAGACATTTGTTCAAAGCAACCAACACGCTTCTGTACCACAGTTTCTCTCTGCAACAACAGGTGGCCTTTAGCATGGGCCCATTTTCCTATCTTCCATGAGGAATGCTGCTCCACAGCAGTGTGCCTCAAACAGCAGGGAGACCATGACGTAATGGTCTGAAACATGCTATCAGGAAGGAGGGCCAAAACACGTGGAGTTGGCTCCTCTCTCTGCTCACCCCCGGGGCCCCTCTCTTTTCTCCTTCTACTTGCCCCCCCCACCCCCGCCCCTACCTCCCTTCTGCTCCAGCGCACACACTGTTTATGAGTGCATGAATCGCTCCATTTCACCGTGCCCAGCTCACTACCAACCCCACAACCGCTTCTATCCCCCCCCCACCACCACCTTTAGCTTTTATTACCATGACAACACACAATGAGGAGACCAAGAGGGAGAGGAAAAGAGTGGAGGCATGAAAAATAAAGGTGAACGAGAGGGAGGGAGCGTGGCACGCTGACCTCTGCTTCTATTTGTAAGAAGGGAAATGACCACATCAGCGGAGGGTTAAGCTGACCAATCAGGAGGCAGCAGACAGCGTCTCACACAAAAAGTTAGCACACTCTTCAAAAAGGCTTCTGGTACAATGTGTATTTAAACAGAATAAAGAAAGACATAGATTCTTAATGGTGAAATGCAATGCAATCACTGTGATAAATCTCTTGGGTTTAGCAGAAATGTGGGTGTTTTTAGACATGAAAATTTAAATGTTGATACATGGATCTATAAATAATAAAGATCATATCCATATGATATCGAATGAAATATTGAGATAATGTTGTGTTAAATTCGTTTGATAACCTATATATTGGATGTCCTTGTAAGCATATTTTGTGCTGTATTCTGTTTAGATGCATACATTTCCGCTCCCTTGTGCTAGAAATCACTGATTCTTTGTCATATGGATGAGTGGCACTCACAGTGAGACAACAAAGACTAAGGGGGAAAGGTCTGAGGTCATACACACACACATACACACACATACACACATACACACACACAGAAAGAGGGAGAGAGAGAGATTAGTTGCTTTAATTCAACTCCATGGATTACTGTCAGGATTACTCCTATATGTATTAAATCTGCTGAATACTTCTATCCAGCTGTAAACACAACAGCTGTCCACCAATTGTCAAACTGCTAATAATAAACAATTCTTTTACAGCATCAACCAGTGTGGAACAGAAGAGATGATGTGGCTTGTGTTAAGTAGATGTATTCGCTCCTCTTATTGAGGGTAATAAAAATACAAGAAATTCCGCAGCAGTAATTAACAGTTGCAAATATATTTCCAAAAATAAATCCCTCATGTAAATTAATCTAAACCATAGACATTATGGAGTCATAAAACTATATGATTATGTTGACACAAGTCAAAACAAAAATCTGCCATAGACCACTAACAAGAGTGTCAGAAGTGCAGTGATGCTGCAGAGATGAGCTGGTTCATGAAGTTTATAGTGGGATGAATGGCTCCAGCCTGATATGTGTGCATGTGGTAAATATAGCCAAGCGCCTACAGGCACGTGAGCGTGCATATGGGCAAATTATGTCACATCAGCCAGCATCATAAACATCCCCTTTATGAGTGCTGTTGTTAACATGTTATAATATATTCTAATTTGTCTATATTTAAACTCTTATTGTGCTCTTTTTAGCCTTTTTAAAGCAGGACATACAGCTCCATACAAAGTCTCTGTTGGCAGCTACATAATTTATGAAATTCCACTGGAAAAGGCTAAAATTAGAATTTTGCAGAGGTGAGCCTTGAACAGCGTGATGACCCTGAATAGAAGATGGCATGCGTTATAATCTCCAGAGGTTGAAAGCCTCTCCCTGTGGTGTCCCCAATCCCAAAGACGCTGCCAAACCCCCACAATAGTCCACATTATCTTCCCATCAGTGGCTTTGGTTGTATTCCAGACACAACAAAGGTTAGAGGATTTAATGTAGATTAGGAAAATGACACAATTTTGTAGTATGACAAACATCTACCTGACCTGTGCATTCACAATTTGCTGCCTATTTCTGATCAATTAGATTCGCAAGACAGCCGTAAGGGTATTGCGCTCTGTCCTCATGTTACATTGGATTAACTGTAATAATAAAAGAGATGCAGGTGACAGTGGCTGTCTGCATTGCAGCTGGAAGGCAGTGACACAGCAAATCAGTCAAGTTTTTAATTTTCATTATGTTTAAAATTAAATTAGTTCTACCGCTGGGACACTCATTCATGTGCAGTTTTCGCTCCAGTGAAACATAATGATCTGATCTCTACTCAGGGGAATAAGGTTTAAAAAAAACAAAACACTTGAAACACATTTTGTGATCATCTCAGTGTTTGTTTGTGGAACCTGAGGATGCAGCGTGCACTTAGAAATATAGCACAAATATCAGCATTCATTCATGTTAAGAGAATTTGCTCAAAATACTTCTTGTATCCATGTCTAGTACCATGCTTAGAATGGGAAAAATCCAGTTTTACTGCAGTAAATCAAGTATGTATTTTTATTCATGTAAATTCTGACACATTAAATCATATTTGTCCTGGCTGCAGACAATCTAAAATAGTTGACATGGATTTATTACAAAAAACACAACCCCAAAGCAAATTATATAAAAAATATGGTTGTATATGATCTTGACCTTTGAACCCTGGCCACCAATATCAGTTCAACAAGCACTATTTGTGAATAAAGTACCTTCTCTACAAATGTACAAGCTGACAACACCGAGCTTCTGGCCGTGGCTGCGGAGGCAGAAGATCCATGGTCTGAACCTCAAACAGTAGACTCAGTAAAAACACACACAATAGAGACGACACACACACAGTCATTGTTCCTCAGGAGATATCATCGTTGTGAAAACACATGAGGAAACACGCGTGGAATTTTAGGGCCGTCCGTCATTCCTACAGCCAACAGCACATTGAGGCTCCTCATGAATGCTTACGCAGATTTGAGTTTCATTTTTATTTTCCAAAAGTTTTAAAAGAATAAAAATGAACAAAAAAAAAAGAAATGAATTATAAATACAGTATGACCTTCAACCAATATTATGCAACTATATTACATTTACACAAATGGTAGATTTTCATGCTACTGTAACATTTAATGAGGGGCAAAGAGCAACCTTAATACCACTCCTTGCATATTGCTGCGCATGCTTTCAATAAAACACAGTTAGAGCCTCAACCAGATGCATCATTGTCACAGTTGCTGGTTGGGGCTCTGGCCCTGGGTTTCTGTGAAGGCTCCCCACACAAGCAACACTACATAAATAAAGATGAATTGAATTAAAACGAGAAGTCAATACTTCCTTAGGTACATCTCTATGCTGCTAGTCTAAACCCTGAGAAGACGGCAAAATGCCTTTAAGATAACATTTGTGAAAGGAGTAAGATCCAGAAGGTGTCCTGCTTTGCACCGCTTCCGTTTGTTCCCAGTCTCTAGCTGACCCTGGACCAGCCAGTCAGCGATGGTCAGCCACGTCAGCAGTGATTAATGAGTAGTGTCCTTGCCGTTTTCCTTCACTTTGTTGAGCTGGTTCTTCCTGTGTGCTGTGATGGCCGCCCAGATCCGGCACATCATGCCACCTCTGCAACAGCAACAGTTGGTAATGTTGTTACAAACGACTCCTGTCAAAGTCAGGAGGCCACTGGAGAGGCATCGTCAGGTACGTCCGCCGTGGTTGTGGTCAAATACTAACACCGATAATTAAACTGTAGCTAGACACATTGGTTATTATTAATTAATTCAGGACTGTCAGATATAAAAATGGTCACTTTATATATTCAGATTATACTAAGACAGACTAGTTCCTGCACCATCAACTCTGGTGGTGGCGTCCCTTTTTCTATCTTGTGTCAAAGGTGACCTGAGGGTGATGTGTGCAGACAGCTCACCTTATTTCACAGTACATCAGGTCATCCCTGGAGGCCAGACAGAGGAGACAGTCCAAGGTGAACCTGTGAGAGAGCAGCTGGAAGACAGGAACACGCGACACGTTACGCCAAGCATCCCTGGGTGTGTGTGTGTGTGTGTGTGTGTATGTGTGTGTGTGGGTGTGTTGGGGGGGATAGATGAGCTTCTGCTGCTATTACCTTATTAACAGTGTCCTGATCAACTGGGATGGACTTGAGCCAGGACACCAAAGCCTTGGCTTCGGGATCCCAGTTTGTCTGTGGAACCAGTGAATAATCTGTAATGGACAGAGATCGAAGCCTTTCAGACAGGCGGGTGCATTACAGCGTGGACGTTACACTTCGCACAAACACTTAACACTTTTTCCTTCCGGAATGCTGCGCAGTCATTTTCCAAACACGAGTCAGGTGTGAGCACATCATCTGACACAAACCAGTCAGGCAGAAATGCACAGCCCGAAGCTGAGGTGTGGCCCAGGCAGACAGATGCAGGCATTAAGAAGTAATAACGAGAATCACAGAGTATCCTGATAAGACAAACAGGGTTTGGCCACTTTCACAAATTCTTGTCAAGCTGCAGCTCGTTCGTTAACCATCAGCCATCGGGTTGAGTTCTAACACAACACATTCCTGGATGAATGTCATCATATTGGGTTCTTATTTAGGAATAGGTACCCAGGAACTTCAGTCAAATCAGGAGATAAGACGTGAGGGGTTCTGGTAGAAAGCTTTAGTTGGATCTCGTGATTATATGAACACCAGAGCCAGATCAACAAATATTTGTCAGGTCTCTTTAGACTGCTCGAAGCACTGGCTGAGGTGGTTTCTCAGACACCATCCGTGAGAGCTGAGAGAAGAAAACCCCGTGCAGTCTACGTTTTCACTCCTTTACTTGCCTAGCAAGTTTTATTTTCAGCCTTGCTAAACTGCCGTCCCTTTCAGTGAGTCACTGTGATTTTCACGTTGTTGTCTTTGTCTGTAGTGCGTAACGCTTCTTGTGGCTCTAACCCTCGTGTTTCGGTGCTCTGGCAGGGGCTGGGGTCCTCAGCGCATCAATCTGTTCCTGTTTCCTGCAGACGGAGCTCCTCAGCAGCTCCTGGTACTCTCTCTCCTTCTCATTTAGCTGATTCAGCAGCCTGAAAGACAAATTGACTCCATGACACAGCAGAAAGCAGTGTGACTCAGTTAATCCCCGTACAACACCCGTCCGTTCAAAATATCTAAAAATGCAAATATAAAGGCCTTCAGAAAACTTGGAAGATGAATTCAATATAAAGGGTACCCCAAAGTCTCCAGTCGTAGGTTTCTCAGGGTCTCGCTGAGGGGGCAGTTGGCGTTGAGGACGAGGTCTAAGGGGTAGTTGGGGCTGCCTGTTTGAACGTTTTCCTGTGTGGGGGTTATCTGCTGTGCTTCTGCTGGCGCCCCCAGCTGGTCAGGGTCAAGAGCAAATGGAGGGTCAAGGCCAGGGCACTGCTCTTCTGGGCTACTGTCGTCCAGCTCAAACGAGGACTGCAGCTGGACCTTGAGCTCTGCGACGTTGACAGGAGAGCGATGAAGTGAAAGCGCTAAAAGCGAGGCTTTACCAAAGCGCAGGTCAAGATGGGAGCCCCACCTGGGAGCAGCACGGTGATGGCTGCCTGGACCGCCTGTCTGAGGAGGTTGTCCAGAGCGAACATCCAGTGAGGTTTCACCTGCTGCTGCCTCAAAACCTTCTTCACCTGCACGGAGAGAAGACTGTGAGGAGCAGCGTTCCAGCAAAAATCTCATGAAACTTGTAACAGCAGCTATTCACGTGACTGCGTCAAGACTCTTACAGCCTCTTGGAAGCTGAACAGCACCCCTTGAAGGCTACTCGCCGGTATGGCAGCATTGAGCAATTTAGTCCGAAATTCCAGTAGCCTACTGGTCAGCTGCATCCTGTCCGGGGAGCGGATGTTTTCCCGCAAGCAGCAGATGAGCTCACTGATGTGGTCTGCACTCAGAGATGACTAAAAAAAAAAAAAAAAGTTGTCTCCTGTTACTTTGTTTTCCTACTTCTAGATATTCAAATGTAATAACAACATTCCAAGTAACAAAGAATTTTCACCATCATGAGTGTTTTATAAAATTGTATATTTTACTGTGGCATTGATTCTTTGTTGATTTGAAACTCCTACAAAGTATGAGTGACAGAATATTTAATGTGGGTTAATTTTCATGAAAATAAATTCATAGCAGTTATTTTGTAGTAGCAAAATATAATGCATCCCTATATAAAATTAGGGAATCACTTGTTTTTCTGCTCTATATGTTGTGTGCAGAAATGTAATCTAAATGATGAACTGATCTTTTTGTAGATACTAAATAAATCCACACATGCTATTGACCATGCATAGTGCTTTCATACATTTATGAATGCACATAAATAATAAATGTGCACTTATGCATTTCTTTACCTCTAGGTTTGTGTCAAACCATGGTGCGAACTGTGGGGGGGTCAGGGGGTCTCAGCCCCCTTAAGGAGCCATGAGCACCCCCTGAAAACATTTGTGAAATTTGAGGGGTCTCTAAAATATTGGTAACATGTTGACCTTGCCTTTCCTTTTCTTTTTTCCATTTGACTTTAATAACCATTGAAACGCAACAGCCTTTTTTCTACCCCCCTTCCTCTGAGATCGGCTGTCACCTACGTGCCTCAGGACCGATAGGTCGACCGGATGCATCTACGATTCCTTATATGGTGCTCATTGGCAATTCATGTGCAGGGATTTATGCTTATAGCTGATTACCAGGACCGCACAGTCATTTTACGACGCATTGACATTCATTAACATACACACAGTTTATGAGCACATGTGAGTTTCCTGCAGTGTTCATGAACCCAGAGCAGGTTTTTTGTAGCGTGGGCGTTTATGTGCAAATCTACACACGTTGACTAATGTCTCATGAATGAGACCCAATGTCTTTCTGTAACTAGCTCCTCACGTACCTGAGGCACCGATTCCTGTATATTTAAGACAACGAGGTTGTTGTATTCGGTAAGGACGCGGTGCAGCGTGGCCCTCCTCTCGCTGTCCTTTCTGAGCATGAACAGACCAACGCTCTCCTGCGTTGATACCGGGCTGTACTGCATGTCTGAGGGAGAGTCTTCTGTCACCCTGGACAAGAAAGAGACGCATCATCAAGATCTTTCAGAAAAGTACACGATTGAAAGCATGTGTTCAACTGATTATGTCAAAGAGCGCACACGTGGGTGTAACAGCAGCATTAATGGCAGTGGCATGAAGCTTTCAACACAGGATGAAGTCAGACCAGACCAAGTGACTGAAACCTCAGTGTGGTTTGCCACTGATGTCAGATCCTGCCTAACAATGGCAAAACCAGGTTTTATATAGGTTCGATTTTCTGCTGAGCACCAAACTTACGACAGGAAGCTGCTGCTGCTCGGCGGGCTCTCTGAGATCTCATCGGTCTTTAGGTTTGACACATGCCACCTCAGGTCCAGGGAAGCGGACAGGTCGATGGAATCGGAGGGCGAATCAATGTCCTCCACGAAGATGGAGATGGGAACAGAGAGGCTGCGTTGATAATCGGCTGCAAAGCACAGCAAGGAGTTAGATGTGACATTTCAAATGGATCTGATCGGGTTTCATGTGTCACATGGCCATTGTGGCAGGTTTCAACAGGGCGTGAAGGAATCCAGGCGGATGGGACTGAAGTTTCACCTGTATTAAGGAGGTCTTTGGAGTCTGGCTCCTGCACAGCTTTGGCTTTCTTCCTGGGGTGTGACCTGAGAAAGCTATCCACGAGCAGCTCTGCAGCCGTGGCTCTGTCATCGGGGTTTGGCGTGAAGCAGTTCATGATGAAGGCCTTTGCTTCATCTGACATGCATTCTGGAACCTTGGGGTGGATCTTAAACATGCCCACCTTGATGGGATAAATAGACAGTAGAACCTTTATCGATTAAACAAAATACAGACAAAACAACTGTCTTCATATTTACTTAAACAGGATTTCCCAGAGGAAAGTTGAGTTCACTGAGAAAATACCAAATTTTCCACCAAATATTCCATTTATATAACACAGGAAACTTCCAACCTCAATCGGTCACACTTCACTTTCTGCTTGATGAGAACTGCACATAACGGGCAGCCGTTCCTGTACTGCAACCAACACAAAAATACACACAACTTTCCCTTGTTTACCTTAAACATGGCTGCCTGAGGACTTCCCAGTTCATGGAAGGGTGTTTTGCCTGTTGCCATTTCTATAATAGTGCACCCCAGAGACCAGATATCAGCTGGTTTCCCATAACCCCGAGGTCCCTGGTCTATAATCTCTGGAGCCATGTATTGGAGGGTTCCTATGAAAATCAAAATGTGCAATCGCATCTTACTATTTCAGTGGAGTTGAATGTCGAGTTCCTCAGAACAGAGCTCACCAGCAAAGGTCTCAGTGCAGGGGTTGATCCCAGCCAGTCGTTTGGAGGTGCCAAAATCAGAGATCTTCAACACTCCGCTGTAGGTGTTGATCAGCACGTTGTCACCCTGAAGCACAAAACAAAGGCACCACAATGCTGCCGTCTTTCATCGTAAATTTGGAGTGTGGGGGGGCAAGGTGAGACAGAAGACCTGATCACCTTAATGTCTCTGTGCACGATTTGATTATCGTGGAGATATCGGAGCCCTTCGAGGATCTGTTTGGTGTAGAAGGTGATGGTTGTTTCATTGTCTTTCAGAGGGCCCCACTTGGAGCGCAGCAGAGAGGACAAACTCCCTACGAGCAGGACACATATCGGATAACAAATCTTTATTTATACAGGTGAGTCAGGTAAATACACAGGTGACTCTTATTTTCAGTGACGGCCTGTGGGCCGCACACTTCTGATCAAAGAATGATCAAAGAGTTTCTTTTAAAGAAAAGTGTTCTAATGCAAAACAAAACAAAAAGTCATTTCACAATGTCCGACTAATCCACGGGGAGACTTTGAACGAGTATTTTCAACTTCTCTGACAACTGTTTCATTGTGTCAAAGGGTTTTTCAGTGATGAGCTGAACCGGTTGTCTGAGCCGCCCACTGCATCAGCGCGCGTTACCCAATCCCACTTGCACAATCACAGCGCAGGGAAGCCCACTTCCTCGACCCGTTACTTATGTTGAGGCCCGTAACCAAGACAAACAAAATGATCTCAGGCAGTCTTTTACATTTACATTACATCAACGTTCCATTTTTTTTTTTTTTTTTAATTTCCATGTAAGTAAACTGGTGTCACTAAAATTGACTTTGCAGTGAGTCAGTGTTTCCTGATCTGTGCTCAGGCTGTCCTAAACGCAGCTGTTCACGTTTCAGCTCGGCGTACACCCACATGTCTCCTGACCTCGCTCTCTAAAGGGCCTTTGACAACTGTCCCCTGAAGCTCGTTCATGTCTTCTGATCAGACATTTATTGAACCTTTGAAGGAGGGGTTCAGTTGCTCCTGAAGGCTTTTTTGTTACTGCTGACATCACTTAGGTGGGACTTGAACGTGTCCATTGTCCCTGCACAACTTCCTTATCCTGTTGTTGCATTTATTTTTGTAGCGTCTTATTCTAATTGTGCTCTACAAATACTACTAAACTTGCCTAAATGGTGTTTATATAAGCAGATTAGACTGAAACAGAAAGCAGAAAGTCAGTGACTTTAGAAACTCATATCTAAAAAACAATAGGTCCTCGCACCACTTTGGTGCTCGGGCCCTAATTACCTCAAATTTAAATTAATTAACTTTATAAGCGACTCACAAATTTTGCAGCTTTGCTTTGGCATGATGTTGCTATATTTAGATGGAGCTTTAACTTTTCTGCTTGCGTCTGAAGTTTTATTTGTGACTCAAAGAAACTGATAGAACGCCCCACCCCCTGGTAGCAAACATGCTTTTTTTTTTTACTGTAAGGCGAAAGAGAGCAGAAAGGAAGACATACTTAAGTGTTAATAGTTTATAGAGGAAGTGCATTTGAGGGTGACTTTGCTGTGTAACACAGCAGCATTCCTCCATACCTCCAGGTACTTCCTCCATGAAGATCTTGATGAATCCATCCTGACTGACGGAGCCCAGGTACTGCACAATGTTCCTGTGTTTTAACCTCTTATGCAGAGCTATTTCCTCATGAAGGGGCTGCGAGTACCTGGGAGAAACAGGACAGCATATGTGTTATATCACAGAGAAGAACCTTCACTCCTGCTCTATCTCGTATGACATCAGACACTAAACAGGACACAGGGTCTGTTTGTTTGTGTGTGTGTGTATGTGTGTGTGTGGGTGTGTGTGTGTGTACATCTGTGTGTTTAGTGGTGACAGAATTTAGCAGGAGTGAAGAGTCATCATTTTTTTCATTTTAAGAAATAGCTTAAATCGACTGAACTGTCTGATTAAAACAGTGTCCCTCGCCATTCTGATAAGGGAGGAGAAGCACCATTCGGTCTCAAAAACAGGAATTCAAATGCTAACGCGTGGATGCATCCATTTACATATTTCTGTTCGACGTTTTTCTAAACTCTGAAGGAGATGATTAAATCAGCAGAGCGGGGACACAAGAGAGCACTATCTCTGCCAAAGCGCTTCCTTTTTGGGTGTTATGGAAGAACAGTCTCATGAGAAAGGAAATCAGCCATTCGTGATGCGAACGAGGGAGAAATAACATTAGTTTGTCATACGTGCTGTCCTTTTCAGGGATTTCCTTGATGGCGATGCGCACTTGGTTGCTCAGGTCCCTCCCCGCATACACCACGCCATACGTGCCTTTACCCAGAACCACCTTAGCACCGTTCTCATCGGTCTCATAAACGTACTGTTGGAAACAGAGGAGATACGATTTTGAAGAGAAATCCTGAGGATGTTCTCAATATAGGAAGACACAAATGTACACTCCCTTGAACGTGACTTTTATCTTTTAAGATTTTCCCACATTGCTGAACTTTTACTTCTACTCAGATAGAGGGTTTTAACAGGTTTTTAACACTTTTAACATTAACACTTTCATGTCCCGGTAAACTTAAACGCAGCAGTAATGCCTCATTCTTTTCCAGAGACCTGAATTTGTTAAAGCATTTTATACGTGTTGAGGCAAGTGAGAGCAAAAACAGCTTGGCATGTGTGCGAGGTGAGTGAAGGACTTACCTCAAGTACCCCCTCGGGCAGAAGATCCAGTTTTGGAGAGAAATCTTCAGCCTGCTGAAGAAGAGAGTTCACCAGCTCACAGAAACTGGTGAAAAGAAGTAGCATTAGGACAAGAAGCAGGGCACTGGTCACATCTAAACCCAGACAAAACTCTGTTTATCAAATAATTAACGTGGATTCACTCGGCTCGCTGAAAACCTGAAAGGACGATCATCCTGATGTCTCCACAGGTCATTAAGTCAGTTTAGTGAACACACTTAAATGCTTCCTTTGAGCATCGTGGCAGAAAATAACCTGCATGGATTCATAAAGCTGAATGAACATTCACAGCATTCATTGTTCATGACAATAAAGCTCTCTTATTCTAATTTTTTTTTTTGCACCAGAAGAACTGGGGTGGTTAAAATCAGCTTCCTGGAAACGAGTGCCCAAACTACACGAAAAATAGGCCCGCTGTTGTTGGCGCCCTGCTGGTGACTCACCCGTTACAGTGGAACTGAGAGGGGAAACAGAGCTGGAAGTCATCTGAGTTGTAGTGGACATACAGGAAGCAGCTCCGCTCGTCAATCTTTGAGGCACTTCACAAAGAAAAGGGAGTGAATGCTTCAAATGCCTCCTTTTGTGCCTAATTTGCTGATATGATGAAAATCTACTGCAAGAAAACTGTGACGGGTAGCACAAATAGTGCAGACATTCTCTTTTGCACACTGCTGATCCAGACACATTTGCACATTTTTAACATTAAATTAAAATGATGTCATAGAAATGAATGATGTCACTGAAGAGCTTCTCAATGAAAGCTGTGATACTGTGGATTATTACTCAAAGTATGGCCTAAAGCCAGCCTGCCAGACATTTTGTTACATTTCCCTGTTTCTTTTCATGCTACATTTAGACTTAGTTGGAATAAGGGCAAATAGCAGAACACAGATTTAGCTCAATCCTGCATCCTGCATCACGATTTCGTTGAGCAACTAAAAAATATATAATGATTACAGAGCAAAACATTCCTTCTGACAGCCGTTTCCCAGGCAACCAGCAGATTTTGAGTCTTTGGCGCTGCTGCAGGGCTAGCCACACCCAGACACAATATTTAAGAGGTGCTGGCACAGTCTTACGTTACCTCACTCCCCGAATTGCAGAGGCTGGGAAAGTCCACTGATGTAAGCCTTTCTGCAGGATGAAGCATAAACACCGCCTGAGTTCACTAGTACACAAAGCAGCAATGACAGAGCAGATTAGACTGTGTTTGGATGCGTGTCGCCCCATAAAGTGAAGTAAAGCCCTGAGCACACCTCAGCCTTCACGCTACACCGATTTCATGAGAGTATCTGGCTCATCCTGTTATTGCGCAACGTGACCCTAAACGCAATCAGCTGTGGCGATCTGGCTGCAGGGCTGGGACGGCCGGGGGTCCACGTACCTTCGGGGGCGTGACGTGCTTCAACTGAACGGTGCGATTCTCGTCCTCCTCGCTCACGCTCACGATAGCTGGCTGGAGGACTTTACTGGGCTCCAGAATGAGCACCTGGACAGGAGACAAAAGCGGAATTCTGTGTTTTTCCTCATGGTTCCTTCTTTAATCTATCTCACACGAGTCCAGAGCTATCTCACTTTTAACGGGTTACATCAGAATTGATCGTTATTTTAGAGGAAATTTCAATTAAATAAATAATAGGTAATATTACATTGATATTCATCAGAAATGGAAAATAAAATGTGGAAAAAATGAATGTATGGATGCAGTCTCTGGACTGTGATACAGCATTGACTCAGATACTTTATTTGTGTATCTCTGCCCACAAAGGACAGGCCCATGGATGAGAGGCTCCCCTAATTAAAACACATGTGAGGAAGACAGTGTGACTTCAGTACTTTTGTATCGTTTTTCATATTTCCTTCTTCAGCTTGTGTCAGTAACTACTTGATGACACACTGAAGCTACATAGTTCCCACCTAACGGATTCAAAATGACTCACAAGTTTATAAATTAGAAAAACAAACTAGATGAAGCAGATTAAGCACAGAATAAAAACAGTGTTTGAACTGTCTTGTGTTGTCTTACTGGGCAGCGGCTGGTGGAAACTGTGGGTTTACACGTCTGCAGAAGCAGCTCCATCCAGAAGTCCATAGTCTCCTGTTTAGGCGATTTCACCTCGGGTAGTTTGGCAAACTGGCGGAACAGGATGAACGTCTCCATGATAGAAGCCACATACCTGGCGGACACACACACAAGTGTGAAACCACAAGCCCCTCCAAACTGGTGACGCAGATCAGCGTGATCAGGCCGCGCCACTCACCACACAGGAGCCTCCAGCTTGTAAAGCTTTTCACAGGCCTCGATGACTTTCCTGTGCTCGTTGGAGAGGATGTTGGCTCCCAGGTAGAAGCCGACATCCCAGTAATCCTTCATTTTCTCCAAACTCCCCTTTCGGCCCAGCAAAGTGTTCAGGGTCACACCTAGAATGACGTGCAGCAGATATTTCCATCAACGCGCTCTTGTTTTTCATGAAAACAAAATAAGGAGTTCAACATGTTACCATGCCTGAGTTTGCCCTTAAAGCAATTGGAAATGACTTATTCTAAATGTTACTAGTGTTCACACGACTACATTCTGAGGCTTATTCCATTATTATAGTTAAAAATGCAATCAACAATCACAAACAACATAAAGTGAAAATGATGATAAGGCAAAAGTAATGACAGACATGATGTAAAAGGTCAATGACTCTGAGGTCCCTGATGTAATACACGCTCGGATTTAAAATGAAATCGGCTCACGCACCAATTTTACGGATCTCAATGGACGTTTCAAATTCATGACCGGCCGCCATCAGGAGCACCATGACGTTGATGCCAGAGTGAAGAGTCGGCTCTGTTTCAAAAGCTTTTCCATACCTGGTGGGACACACAGGTGCCTTTAGTCATCACACACACAATCGCACACACACAGCCGTGAAGCCATCTCTGTACCAGCAGCCAGCCTGATCCCTGCTGCCCTGATCAGTGAAGCCAGAGCTCATGAACATGTCCTTGTAGATCCGTCCACACAGGCAGTAAATGTCGGACGCCACCTTCCCCTGGGACTCCACGAGAGGCAGAATCAAGGCCAAAGCCTTGGCACGATCCCCGGGGTGATTCCTCCTGAGACGGGAATCAGACTTTAGCACAGGTGCTCCGTGCGCATGCTGAGAATAACGGGTGAATAGAATAAAAGAAGGAGCGAACAAAGAGAGAAATGTGAGCACAGCCAACCTGTTGAGCGCAAATATGTAGTGAAACTTGATATTCTGATGTTGTCCTATCAGACACATGGGCAGGCCGTTCAGCGTCTCCACCAGACTGATGATGGAATCATAATCCTGCAAAACACAAGCCAAAACACGGCATTTGTTAGGCTCCATTTGGCCTCCGCGCCCGCCGAGAGGCGGCCCCATCCTGTCCGCACGCACCTGAATGTCCCTGTAGGACAGCAGCAGGTTGATGACGATGTCAGGGGTGAGCAGCTCCACGCTGTCCAGCCGTTTCTGGATGCGCTTCAGCTCCTCGCTCAGGTCCTGGCCGCTGAAGCGCTCCCGCGCCATGCGGATCTCCTGCCTGATGGACTCCCTGAAGTACTCGCTGCGGCGGATCACGGCGAGCTGTTAACTCTGACCTCCTGGAACCCGGTGCGAGCGGGCGGAGGTTGGGACCGACCTGGACTGAATGTGCACGCTGCCGAGCAGATGCGCCAGGCGCTCCACCAGCGGGGTCATCAGGGGCTCCAGCTGGAAGCTGGGCTGCATCAGCTCCTTCATGCACGTCATCATGCGGGCGTCGCAGGCAAACACTTTGCCCTGAGGCGACACCACGTACGGGATGAACGTGTAACTTCCACACTGCTCCTGGAAAAATAGCACGAGGATCTGAGATCTGATGTGAGACCACATCGAGATGCTGGTGTCTAACGTCTCCCTCCCAAACGCTGCTTCTTTCGTTCATGAAAGACCTACCTGCATTGGTCAGCATCTGAGAACTTTAAATGAACTTATATTATACTTATACTACTTATTATACTTATATATTAAATGTGAACCAGGACAGTGGAGGTGGCTCTTTTTTTCTTATGTTTGTTGTTTACCCACTAATAAATAAGTAAATACCGACAGGCGGTTCAAACATGTCATGGAGACAGACAAGGGTGTGCTTCACCCTCAGGGGGCAGCGCTTGTTTCATTGTACCTTGATGGCCTGAAGATCACTGTCCTGTTTGTAACAGTATAAAATGATGTTGTTGGTCATGCTGAAACTCTCTCTGACCCCAAGGTGGTAGAAAAGGGAAGGCTGGCAGAAGGTGTCGCTCATCTCCGCCACCGCTACGTCTGCAGGGAGAAGTTGGGACAGCTGCGTTCAGCCTGCGCCAAGAGTGTGTGTACACACGCCGCGCCTGCACTTGCCTGCGTTGTAGAAATTGTCCAGGACGTCCGTGGTCCCTAAGGATATTCTCTCAAATGAAATAGTCTTTAAAGAGGCGTGCACGTCCGCGCACGCGTCCTCCAGACAGGTCAGGGACAGGTTCTCCTGGCTCTGCGGCACCGACGCGTCCTCGTTCACGATGTACGCCACGGATATGGCCCTGGTCCGGCTCCGAGGAGACGCGATGTGCTTCACCGAGCTGTTGGCGCTGTGATCCATGACCAGCGAGTCCTGCCACAAACTTCCAGCTGACACCCGCAGCGGATCCCTCCTCCTCGGATCCTGCAGGCTCATTCGCCTGCGCTCCGTCGTGTACATTTCCTGCGTTGTCCCTCGGCTCTAGGTCAACAAGCGCGCTCCTTGCGAGACGCAACTGTTGCTTGTTCTTGTACTTCCCCAGGTGCGTCGCCGCCTCCCACGCCGCATTTCCACCAACATTCCCGGCACGGCCGTGCGCCTGGCCCGCCCTCCTGCGCTCCGCCTCCGGCGCGGCTCCGCTCCGACCTCTGCTGTGGACGCTTCACCCCCGGCCGGTGCTTTAGGTAACTTTTACCGTCCTCATGACCCCGACAGGTAGAACACACGCACACTTGCATATGGAAAACAATGACCCAATAAAAACACGGTTCTGTTCAGGCGTTCTGTTGGGACAATCTGATATTTTCACCATTATTTACGAAGCTTGTTGCGAAATATTGCGAATGTCTCTTATATGGGCAAAAGAGGCTCTACCGGATGTCAAGCCATCCCTCTTTTGGAATTGGAGTCTTCATTTTGTGGTCTCTGTTTTATACTTTGGGTAATACCGTGAAAGAACTGGTTTCAAAATAAAAGTGACCGTCTTGGGAACGAGGATTCGTATTTGTTCAGTCTGAATTCTGTCTTGGAATCAACACAATCATTTTGATATCAAAGTAATATGTTTTAATTTCAGTCTGAGAGTTAATAAATGCCAAGAAAAAAAAGGAAAAAAAATGCCGATTCATTATTACCACATCAATGCAGACCCATGTTAAGAGGAAACGACCTGTCTGCAGTCACTAACAGCACACCAGTGTGGTTGTACACCATCACAGGCTGTAATCCACTCAAGTTTAGGACCATCTAATGCAGGATTTCAGAATAAAAGCCCTCTAAAATCCCAACTTTGAAACTAGTTTAAAAAAAACAAACAAAACAACCACCTTATTTCAGATCAGGATTACGGAGAAACCAGCTGTTTCCAATCAGCCATTCCTTTTCAGCTTGGTAGGACACATGCCTCATCAATTTCCAAAACCTTCAATGTGGTATTTATCAATAAAAGACATCTCAAATACCATCTTTTAAAATAAATTTACACTTATTTTAGATTGGGATTACACAGAACTCCCCTATATCCACTCACCCACTCCACTTCAGCCCGTTTGTGGACCACCTCATGATGTTAATTATCAATCAATTTCAATTTCATTGAAGGGGACGGTTCTTTATGAAGCAGTCTAGACGTTGCATGTCTTATCTTTAACCTATATTCAGGATTAAGGTTATCAGCATGTCTGTCATGGCTACAACTTTCTTGTGATAGATGATTATTTCCTGTAGCCTTGGAACCTTAGACTGGATATAAAGATGAATGTGGTCTTCTGGGCTGAAATGTGAAGCCATGCAGAAGTGACTTTACATGCAAAAAAAAAGTTTTCTGAAAGTGTTTCCCTGTTTTCCCTGGTTCACCAATCTGTAACAGGCTGCAGTCTCATCTTTATATCTGAGAGACCTCTGAAATATCCATTTATACCCATCATGCAACTGACTTGTTGCCAAAAAACACTCAATAGTTGTTGGAATAAAATGATGATTACTTCATGCTGTTTTATATTTTACATGTCATCCCAGCATTTTTGACATTTGGTTGTACTTTTGTTACTATTATGTGGTTGTACTGCTGAAACTAAAATGTTATAACAATCAGTTATAACAGACTTGTAGCAACTTATAGCTGTGTCTTATAATTGGTTATCAATGCTTAATATTTCTGAAATAAATCAAGGAAAGAGCATACATTTGCTGTTTTTTTAATTTAAATATATATATATATAGTCCAGTCTTGGAGCTCAGCAAAGACATTGCTGAATGATTTCAACACAGCTGTTTTTTCCTGGCTGGTTTGGAGGATCTTTGCTGCACTTCCAGTGGAAAAAGACTTCCTCTTCAATAATGTCTATATATATATGGACACATAGAGCATCCACAGAATATCTGCAGAGACACAAAGCAGAGACGTCAGTACTGATTGTCAAAACTACAA
Organism: Lagocephalus sceleratus; assembly: GCA_911728415.1. Taxonomy (NCBI): domain Eukaryota; kingdom Metazoa; phylum Chordata; class Actinopteri; order Tetraodontiformes; family Tetraodontidae; genus Lagocephalus; species Lagocephalus sceleratus. Next base: position 1,547,671 of record CAJVRN010000031.1, on the reverse strand, counting down.
GTCTGACAACACAACACTGATGGAAAAATCTACCACACCAGGCAAGTAAAAGTAAAAATTTGTGAAAAAACGACTCTGCATACTTTTGTAGCATGTTCAAGACTCCACATGTTTTGTTCTACAGTTTTTTTTTGTAATTACAGTTACATGACAACTCTGACAACTACTTCACTGGTGAAACTTTACTGCTGTCCTGTGAGCTTTGGCGTCTCCTTCAGGCAGATCGGTAACAGACTCACGTTTCAGGTGCTCCATCTCAACCACAAGGTCCTGCAGGGCGTTCAGGGCCTCCAGCTGTGCGCTTGCGAACGCCACCTGAAACCACAAACACTCTTCATCACACCAGCGCGGTGGAACCAAGTACTTTGACTCAGGTGCAGCTGTAGATACTCTCTAAAACCGTCACTGGACATATTCACATTCTACATGGCGTCAGTTCTACTGACTGAAGACGACAGCTGACTGGTAGACTGATGTCATCAGAGCCAGGACAAACTGGGAGGACGTTGTTTGTGCTTCATCGAAGTTGTTCTCAAGAACAAAACAATCTAACCCGAGATGTTGAGCAGAACTGACCTGGATCTACTCGATTATCTGCTGGTTTGTCTTCTTCTCCTGCAGGAGAACTTTGTCCTTGCCTCTTATTCTGAGACAGTTTTCTGTCTCAGCGTGAACTCGACTCCCTGAATCATAGAAGAAACACATAAAGAAACAGAAAAATCTATTAACATTAAATAAATATTATTATTATTATTATTATTATTATTATTATTATAATTATTATAATTATTATATTTATAGATTTGTCTGTTTTTCTAGACATGTATTCAATGTTCCCTGGTGATGGTTCACAGTTCTGCTCTCTAGTATCACTAGATACTGAGGTGCACGCATCTGCTCAGTGACAAACGTCTTCATGTCCTGACTTTTAGGCAGGAAGTCAGACCATGCGAGACCAGCCTGTGTCCACATGTCTGCAGCCTCCCCAGAGTTCTTTTGGGAACCAGAGCAAACACACTAATGGAGCAGGTGGCAACAGCGTAATGATGTGACAGAGATTGCATCCAGTCTGAACGAGGCTCACGCAGGGATTTCTGCTGGACATATCATGTGATCACAGAGGAGCTTGATGGTGCTGGCAAGCAGCTCAGCAACGTTCCTCAGAGGCAGCAGAGGCCTGAAGACTTCTCTGAAGACACAAAAACATCATGCAATCAGCTGAGATTCAAGATTTCACTTTGCTCTGATGTAAAAGAAACTTTCTGTTTGCTGTGCTTGGAACTGACCTAAAGAGCTGTCCCATAGACCCCCCATGCCCGCCCCCGACGGAGCATGAGGTGATGACCTGAGCCAGGTAGAGCCAGATACGTGGGACACCAACAGCCAAGGCATCTGCAACCTGCAGGATCTCCTCCAGCCCGCAGAGGCGAAAACAAAGACAGGTCAAAAGGACCCAAGGACTCACAACAGCTGATCATCTTTCCCCACACTGGAAAAAAAACTGGTAGTTTTCCTTCTTCACTGCTCACCGTTGAGATACTGATCTCCAGTCAGTGCCCCCTACTAGAGGATATGGTGGAGCAACACACCTCCTGACTCACTCGAATGTCTCCTGCAACAACAGAGGGACAAGATGGCAGCTGTCAGAAGAACGCAGTAACTTTAAAACTGTACATATTAATAGACTGAGTGTATTTAGTACAGTATCATAACACCTTATGGTTGATCTTAAGGTCACTGAGGTGGAGAAACTCCTCAATGATCGCCATCGACTACTTTTCTACTTCCTTTTCGCACAAGGTGGATCTTTGAGGAGGAAGAGTTGGACAGCAAGGCAGAGAGATAGATGGAGGTGGAGAGGCAGAGGGAGGAGTGGTCTTGGTGGCCCCCCTTCCACACGTTTGTCAAAGCTCTGAGTTGTGGTTGGCTGCTGATGCTGTGACCTCGCTCCTCACTCCAACAGGCAGCGCTTCAGCCAAGCAAACCTCTGTGGTCAAATGTCAAATATGTAATGGACTTTCTAATAACTACGATCTCGATTGAATATGTTTTCACAAATGTTGTCCAATGTGAGTTGAATGGGAGTGATTTTAAAGGAGCTGTTGGATAGCTTTGAGGAACTCTGGTGGTGTTCTCCTGAGGAGTCCTGGTCCTGTCAGAACCTCCCATGATGCCTCCTACTACTCCTGTGACATGACTGGCGTTTGGAGCTGTCTCTTTCTCATACTGCAAATTAGAGCCCAACGTGGACTCTATTTCATATTCTAAAGAGGACAAATTTTTACATGGTGAGTGGTTAGCACTCACCATGAGTGGTCGCCTCACAGCAAGAAGGCCTCGGGTTCGAATCCTGGTTGGGATGGAGGCTGGGGACTTTCTGTGTGGAGTTTGCATGTTCTCCCTGTGCCTGCGTGGGTTCTCTCCGGGTGCTCTGGCTTCCTCCCACAGTCCAAAGACATGCATGATTGGGGTTAGGCTGATTGAATACTCTAAATTGCCCGTAGGTGTGAGTGTGAGAGCGAATGGTTGTTTGTTTCTGTGTTAGCCCTGCGATTGGCTGGCGACCAGTCCAGGGTGTACCCTGCCTCCGCCCATTGCTCTGGGATAGGCTCCAGTCCCCCCGCGACCCTCAGTGGAGCAACAAGCGGTAGAAGATGGATGGATGGATAAATGTTAATCTTGGATAATATTTATCTCTCTCACATCCAAGATGTCCTGGAGCAGGAACTGGTTTCTGATAGATGTTTGTCTCTGTGATGATTCTCCCAATCTGATGAGGATGAATATAGAAACAAGCAGTTTATTCTTATTTCTATATATTCAGTGTATTCTTATTCTTATTTCTTTACATTTAGGATTCATTATTTTTTTTAAATGCAATTCAGCTGCTGGTTCAGTAGCAAAATCAATATGACGTCCAGGAACAAAGCAAAACAACCACAGTGTAAATCCTCATTTGAATAAAAATACATTATCTACTAGACAGATTAAAAAAAAATGGACTGGACTGATTACTTTTTTGATGCATACAGACTGATTGATCCTGTTTGCAAGATATGACAAAACCAGAGTCGATTAGTGGGTTGTGAATGGGTCACGATGTCTGTAGCAACCACAATTAACATTTGTGATGATAAAAAAATAAATAAATCCAAATCACACTTCTTCAGCTCTGTAATTAACTCATCTGTTGCCTGTCCGGACAGTCAAGATGGGAATGGGATGATGGGATGACCTCCCTGTGAGGATGGAGGAGTCATCTTTATCTCTGCTTTCAGACCAAGAAGGCAAAAACTGCCCCAAAAGTGCAGCACTGCTCAGTAATCTGGCTGCTCTCCTGCAGCCTGCTGCTTCAAATGAGAAAAAATACCATCATAAAATTTGGGTTTCAAAGTTGTAACTATATATCCTAAACTAGAAAGCACTCGGAGAGCACAGACCTAAACCAGAGTTTATATAAATATCAATAAAATCCGTGTTCTGGATCAGATCCGGATCAGCCTTTGGAATATGATAGAGGATCCCATTGTCCATCCTTGAGTCACATTTCATGAGGTTTGGTCAATAATTAACAGATATTGAGAAACAACATTTTTGGCCCCATTTACCACAATGTTAACGAACATTTCAAAGTGATCCAGAATCCAGGATTTCTTCCGGACCACCCCCAAAATGAAACCAGTTCTTCCTTTTCACATTTCCAACAAATCCTGAAAATTTCATCAAAATCAGTCCATAACTTTTTGAGTTATGTTGCTAACAGGCAGACAGACAGACAAACGTCGGCAAAAACATAACCTCCTTGGCGGAGGTAAAAAGCAAACTTCATTATAAACTTGTGTTCATAATTGACCATGATGCAAAACATTTCCACCTGAAGGACAAAGGACCATTGAAAATAAAGAATAAAAATAAATATACTCCAAGTACAAAATGTGTTGTTCAAGGTTTGTGATGTCTCTTTGCTGTTGTTGCAGGATGCAGCTTTTAGATTGCTTCTTCCCCTTTCTTCACAAAGTGAGAGCGGGAGGTTTCGTCCTGGTCAACAGCACAAAAAGCTGCAGTAGCTGAACTGTGAAATCAGAACATGACTTCAAAAATGCTGACATGCTTAAACATGAATGTTGAAGAATTTCTGATAACTGATAGTTAACATTAAAGAAATCTTACATCCTAGCAACCCAATCACAGGAGTCAGCATGGCATGAAAGAACACCTAATAAACATCCCCATGAGAACATCCCAATCCTGACAGATGGTACATTTCTTATTTGCAACCTCTCGACCAGTGTCAAAGAACATAAATGCTGGGCAAAGCAATTGCATAGCAAAAAATGAAAGATCACCCAGTTCTTCCATCCAAAAAGCCTCAAAAATCTCTTTTGTATCCAACATCTAAAATATAAAGTATGTTTTATGTAATATAAAAGAATATGAAAAATACAATGAAATTATTGATAAGACAAACTCCTAGTGACATACTTAAGGCTGTAAACATGACAAATGGGTGTGTAGCAGCTGTTGTGTGTAGCTCCGTCCTCCATCCTGTGCTGGGTGAACCACGGGCTCACACTCACAGATCCTTGTGTGTCTGACACACAGCACATCTCCATCGGGGGCATCTTCAGCTGGATGCTGTGAGCGGTGTTGAGGTGAAGCAGCTGCTCTGATCAGGTCAGGTCTGAGCTCTCTGGTCTTACGGAGACATTTGCGGTGGAAGCCGAGGTTCCTCGAGAGCAGGAAGAACGTCTGCTTGTGTTGGCCCTCATGAGCACAGGCGCTCCTCGCTGTCAAAGTGTAGGGGACGCTTTAGTGAGACAGAAGGGGACTGCAGCCACAACAGAGTATTAACCACTATAAGATCACGTTTATCCTTGTAGGTGGGCCTAGGTCAGGAGCATCTAACCCAGACCTTCAAGGGCCACATCCCACCAGGTTTTAAAGAAAATGCTGGGTGAGCCCACCTTTCTCCAGAGTGGTGATGATTGATGATAACGACAGTATCGCTACAGTGTCAACAGCTTTGGTTATTTATATAATCACAACAGAAAATGTCATTCAAAGGATCATTTGAATCAGAAGAGAAGAGATGGTGATCAGAATCACCATCAGGAGTCATTTTCAGTTTTGTTATAATATATACATAAGCCAGAAGGACAATAATGTCTTTAACTGAATTAGTGAATGTACCGTTTGGGTCACTCTTTGAATGTAATGTAGCTGTCTTAAATGTAGTTTTCAGAGAGGTAACCTGCATTTATAACTGAATGTGATTCTTGCAAGAAAATGAGGCTTTATGTTCTATAATATAGAATCTATATTCTTGCAATATATAGAATCTATATTGTGTCACAAGCCTCTGGCATTAGGTGAAATCAATGATAAGGACATTATTTAAAAAAAATGTGCAGATAACTCAGAAAGCCCAGAACACCTTTATTTCCAAGTCTCCTGCGGTTAGCAAATATTGAGTGCAAAACAAAAAGAAATAAATAATGAACCTCTTCATTCCAGACACCAGGCTTCTACGACAGTTCGACACATAAATAAATCCCATGTCCACAAAGGAGGTGCCCCCCGAGGGAGAATGTGGTCAAGCCAGGTTGATCCACACCCACCCAGTGGATCAGGAGGCGGCTCTGGTCTCTGAGGAACCTAGGGAGTTAGAAAAGGTGAGCTGGTCCCGCCCGGTTCAGGCTTCTGTGCGTGTCAACAACAGGGCTGTTCCTCAGGTCCATCACTGAGCCAAAGGGCAGAGCGGCCTTCAAAAATAAACGAATCGCTCCATGAAAATGAGGTTTTGCATAGAAGTTCTAGTACCCGCTCTTCTCCAGCAAAACACGCGAATAAAAACACACCACTCTTGATTACCGGGCGTCGTCCCTTAGGTCTCCACCTAGGAGAAGGTTCTGCTGACCAAGCTGCTCCAACACGCACTCTTGCACAGCCTCGTGTGTGTGTGTGTGTGTGTGTGTGTGTATGAAGCCTCCGAATAGTGTCATTCGGAATCATTCAGCTGGATCGCCCGGAAGACCTGAGGGCAGCCAAAGATACGTCTTAAGCACAGCGGAACGCCAGCAGCGCGACACGGGGGAGTCCAAGGACGCCGTACCTGACGTGCGCGTCGCAGCAGAAAGCTGGAGGGCTCCTGCAGGCGCTTCAAATGATGGGCTGGTTGTTCCATATTCTGAAGAACTGACAGTTCGGGCACATCTGCTCCACAGAGATTAACGAGCCGACTCTTCTCGTCTTCACCTCCGAAACACGCTGGCAGGCCGGGCACACCTCGAACAGCTCCAGCAGGCAATTTTCCTCCACAATGTACGTGGGTGTGTCGTGAAGAGAGGAGGCCTCCAGCCTAGAAGGACAAGAAGAGATTCAGAAGACACCTTAGAACGCTCCAGACCAAACAGCGCGTGGAATCAATCTCATCATGTCGATTCCGAGGTCTCACTTCACGTCCGCTGAATCAAAGGCAGGATCGTCCGTGGATGAACTGCCCTCCAACGGGTTCTCCTGCTCTTCCTCCTCATCCAGATCCAAGCGAGCTCTTTTATGTGGCTTCTTTGATATCGATGGCGGAGAAGTCGAACATTCGGTGGTTGAGGTGCCTTTGGTCGGTGTAAACAGAAGTGGTATTACTCACTCTTTTAAAGACACAGTGAGGATACGAGAGGACCCAGAGTTCAGATGAAACCCGTCGGGACTAAAACAAAAACGAGATCAGAGGAACCGAGGCGTGCTTTGGTCAACACACCTTTGCTCCTGAAGTGAGGTCGGAGAGTTCCCATCGCGAGCTGCGTGGCCGCCGTGCAGGTCTTTAGCTTGTCCGTCTGGCAGGCCACGTGGTGCACCACGACGCCAGAGGGGGACCGCAGATGGCCGTCCGCTTTCTCAGGTCACGTGAAAGGGAGCGATGCAGAGAGAAACGAGTGACTACGAAGCCTGTGACCGGTAGGAGCGGCAGACACGAGGCGTCTCAGGTCCGGTCTCTCCCGGCTCCTCACGTAGACGTCACAGATCGGGAGACGCGTCTCTGGGGGCTCCGGCCCGCCGCTGGGACGCGTCCGGGCGACCGCCACGTTACCCCAGTCATCGTAAACACAGAAGCATTGTCTGAATCTAGCGCAAGATTTTAAACTTCTTAACTGACCTCAACATGATGTTTGCGTAACCGAGTGTGTAATCCAGATGGAGCAGACGACGATTACATCCGTTCACACAGGAAACCGCAGCCAAGTTAGGACTGCTGCTACGCCATTGTTGTTCAATACATTTAAGATTTTCATCTTGTTTTATAATTGTTATGGACGGATAACAAAATAAATAGACACACGTGTATTTATATTTCTGGATGAAAGCATTTCTAGCTTCTGAACGTAGATTGCGTTCTCTCAGAGGAGTTGAAAACATCATAAAACAAGACGAACATCTGGAACATGGTGAAGAACAAGGATTTGTAATTGACACTTCATCTCTGAACACTGATGCAGGGAAAACACGTTTATGTGCGATTTTAAACAAACAATCGGACTCTGGGGAAAAAATGCATCCAAGCAGGCATAGTCTAATAATAAAGCTACTCTTCAGAGACGGGGTGGACAGTAAAGGATGGTTCAGTGACGGTCTGAGCCGTCCTGGCAAAATCAGCAGGCTTCAAGAGCCGACTGCACAACCGCGGCTACAAAAGCTCCCTCCTGGGGGGGGGGGCTCCCTCCTGGGGGGGGCAGGCTCCCTCCCCTCGGTGCTCTCTGTGGGAAACCTTAAAAGCGTAAGGAGAGGAGCGGGAGTGCGGACATGAGTCACACGGATGGGGAGACGCGCTCAGCGTGCGTAACCCGAGCGTAAACCTCCTTCCAGAATAGCCCTTAAGTGGGCGGTAACGTGGGCGCTGCCAGACCTCCAGAAGTTCTTCATCGAGGTTTAACTTCGGGAAATGCCATCGGGATCGGGTTCTAAACCTAAACTCTGTGCAGCTGCGGTCGACTTGATGGCGTCGCCGGTGGAGGTCTGCGCTCACCCGCCCCTCACCTGGCCTCTCCACCACCCTTCACCTGCCCAGACCCCCTCCCGGGACACCCCGGGGAGCCTCCAGGGACACCCCGGGGAGCCTCCAGCCGGCTGTTCCGAGCTCGGCTCGACTCACCATGCCGTCGTCGGCGTCTCGGACCGTCGGCACCGACCCGTCCTTGAGGAAGAGCCTGGTGGCCAGCCCCGCGTTGAACTGGCCCTGGTTGCTGAAGCAGTCGGCCGTGAAGTGCTTGGCGCAGACGAGGGCGCTCTTGCCGCCGGAGGCCGGCACGTTGCTGCGGTAGATGAAGTGCAGCCAGCGGGCTCGGACGTCCTCCCGGGCGGGGAGCCGATGCAGCGACACGTGGGGCTCCGTGCAGCCGACGACCGAGCAGCCGTGCCGGGTCTTGCGGCTGAGCATGGCGGCGTGCACGGAGGCGCGTACGCGTCGGTGGAGGGGGGGCGGGGGGGGCGGGGGGGACGCAGGAACGACAGATCCCCGGACCACACGCCGCTCAGGCGACTTCGCTTTCACTTTCTTCTTCCTCGTCTGGGCTCGCTCCTCCAGCTGCGGCCGCCACGCCGCCCCCTGCTGGTCCGGAGGGGTGGACCAGTAGAGGAGACAATACCAGTGGACAGGAGACCAGGTCCCAGTTCACCACATGTGCGGCAAAGACTACGTTTGTGTGGGACGATCGGGGACACCAACGAATCGAGGTTGTCTTCACTAATTTAAAGGAAATCATTTCTATTCTGCCCCCAGCTTATAACTGTGATTTCCCATCTGGATGATTCAGGAGCACCTAACAAACTTAACAGTTTGATTGATGTGATCATCACCCCCCCCCCCCCAGCTTTCTCCAGACACAGCTATTTGATAAATGCCAGATTTTATGATAAAAAAAGCATTTCCAACCTGGAGTCTGACTGTCAGTAACAATACAGGACAGCATCTCAATTTGGGGGATGTGAAATCTAATTGAGTGACAGTCGTGCACAAAGCAGGACGTCTGGTCACCCAACCAGTGGATCCACACAAGGGAAGCTTGGACTGCACCTGGAATCACAGCCATCAGTCCATAGATATACAACAAAAGTACTCCTATATACCGGAACACCTCGCTGTGGCAAAGGAGTTGAAATATCAGTGAGGTCTCTGGAGAGATCAAAATGAGTTTTGATGCACATACAGTTGAGATTCCTCAGGTGGAGGCCATGGTGTCTGTGCTATACATGGAGAGAGGCCCTGGTACAGCAGGAAATATCTTATCTCCTCCATTTAGATCAGGGGTCCCCAACCTTTTTCAGCAAGTTGGCCGCACGACCTCCCTGCCAGGGCCCCGTGGTCGCACGCACCTTTTTAACTAAATTTAGCTAAAAACAATGATTGAGAGAAACAATTGATTTTCAGACATTAATTTAGTCGATTAATTTAGTGAGAAGGCTGGTGCTGCTGGGCCGAAGCTAGCTTCAGAAAGTCGGAACAACACTGCTCACAGACAGAAGAAGGTCTGCTGACGCTCATCCGTGAGCTGGGCTCGTGAGTGACTTCACAAGCTTCATCTGCTGGAGAGCTGCTCACACACGTATGAAGGGCTGCTCACACACGTATGTAGAGCTGCTCACACACGTATGTAGAGCTGCTCACACACGTATGTAGAGCTGCTCACACACGTATGTAGAGCTGCTCACACACGTATGAAGGGCTGCTCACACACATATGTAGAGCTGCTCACACACGTATGTAGAGCTGCTCACACACGTATGTAGAGCTGCTCACACACGTATGTAGAGCTGCTCACACACGTATGTAGAGCTGCTCACACACGTATGTAGAGCTGCTCACACATATGTAGAGCTGCTCACACACGTATGTAGAGCTGCTCACGCACGTATGCAGAGCTGCTCACGCACGTATGTAGAGCTGCTCACACACGTATGTAGAGCTGCTCACACACGTATGTAGAGCTGCTCACACACGTATGTAGAGCTGCTCACGCACGTATGCAGAGCTGCTCACGCACGTATGTAGAGCTGCTCACACATATGTAGAGCTGCTCACACACGTATGTAGAGCTGCTCACACACGTATGCAGAGCTGCTCACGCACGTATGTAGAGCTGCTCACACACGTATGTAGAGCTGCTCACACACGTATGTAGAGCTGCTCACGCACGTATGTAGAGCTGCTCACACACGTATGTAGAGCTGGAGCTCAATCAACTCCATCTGGAGATTACTGCCGGCTTCTGTTGGGCCGCACGGAGGGTTTTGCAGGCCACAGGGATAGCCCTAGTTTCCTAGGTGGGCCGCACCTAATGTTAATTCAATTAGAGCCCCGCGGGCCGTACTGAGATGCCTCACGGGCTGCATGTGGCCCACAGGCTGCGGGTTGGGGACCCCTGATTTAGATCCATCCAGTCAAGTATAGAACATCTCCAAATAAAGATCGTTCTTCTGAACCAGCTTGTAGCAGAAAGAAGGAGTCCAAAAAAGGAGGCGAGCAAAGAGGGGCAGAGAATGCTGCTCTGACAGTTTTACGGGATCCAGATTATAACCCATATTCTCTACTGACACATATGGATGGTTCTGATACAACCAACCCAAAGGCTGACAAGAAGAAGGTGAACACACCAACGAGCAGATCAAATGGCCAGAAACAACACCAAAAGAAAAGATCCAAAAGAAATCGGTGATCTCGCTGTTCCACAAGGATGCTTTTAACATGAACCGCCGTTGATTGTTCCATTTGATCTGTTGTTTAATTGTTTATTTTAATAAAGAATATCTCAAGCATGTTTGAAAAAGTGTTTGTGAGTATGTCAATAATTCAACTAAAGCCGGCAGGAGGATGGACCCATTTTCCACTGACCCAGGAGGATCAGGTTTTGTGGTCAGTTTTAGGATGAAAAAGATCAAAAGTGTACAGACAAAGGTGAATCCTGCATGCTGACCCTGACCCTGTTATCAGAATGTGTTGCACAGGGGCAGACAGTGGTGATTTGACTTTTGGATCCAAATTAAAGAGAGGGTTTGTGCAAAGGACAGACCAACAACAGAGAGACACCGACATTTAGGCATGAAACCACACAAGCGTGCATGTGCTCCGAGTTACACGGTGACTTAAGAGACCTGGTTACCCAGGGTACCCAGTCTCCTGTAGAGAACATTTAAAACAAACATCCACTCCAGCATTGATGGAAACTGTGGCAAAGACCCAGCAGTCCCCATAAAGAACCATTCCTGTGTGCCACATCTGATCCACACCAACACTACGGTCCTCTTTGTTACAGTGAGGGTGGCAGCAGCGTCCAGGAGGTGTGTGGAGGGGTTTCAACCAAACTGCGCTTTTACTGCAGGAATGCAACGTGTTGCACCTGGGCGACCCCGAGAGATCACAGACCAGCAGTGGAAATGATGGTGGTGAAATGGTGAAAACAGATTCATTTCCCATTGAAATGCAGGGTCAGGTCTTCAAGGTCACTTATCAGGAAGCGGCTTCTTTGGCTCCACCAAAGAACCTTCAGTGAAACAAGATTTAGACTGACAAACCCAAACCGAAACATCAACCCCGCTCCCCAGACCCAGTTCTATTGATGGTAAATAGTTTCAGCATGAAAGAATTATAAAACGTGTATACATTGTGTGCGTATGCACTGTGTGTATACACCAGGGGTCTCCAAACTCTTCCCCAAAGGGCCGTGTGGCTGCAGGTTGTCGTTCCAACCCAGCAGCAGCACACCAGACTTGACTCATTTAATCAACTCATCTGAGTCTTCAGACAGCTGATTGGTCAAACTGTGTGTGCTTGACTGGTTGGAACAAGGACCTGCCTCCACACCGGCCCTTTGTGGAAGAGGTTGGAGATCCCTGGTATACACGGTGGTGTGGTGGTCAGCACTGTCGTCTCACAACAAGAAGGTCTCGGGTTCTAATCCTGTTGATGGAGGCTGGGTCTTTCGGTCCATGTTCTCGTTGAGCCTGGTTGGGTTTTCTCCAGGTACTCCAGCTTCCTCAGTCCAAAGACATGAACAACTGGGGATGAGGTTGATTGGAGACTCTAAATTGCCCATAGATTGAGTGAGTGACTGGTTGTCTGTCTCTATGTGTGTCCAGTCCAGGGTGGACCCTGCCTTCACCCAATGTCCTGGGACAGGCTCCGGTCCCCCCTGTGACCCTCTGTGGAGGAAAAAACGGAAGAAGATGATGGACGGTGACAGTGATGGATTCATGCTCCACGTGTGTGTGTAATTAAATGCGTTGATCTATACATATGTGATGTAAATGCTCAATCTGGAAGATGGTATTTCTCCCTGTCCATCTTTTAAATGTACTCTTTTTATAGCAGATTTTGATTAATAAAAACAACTAAAATTGAAAAAAACTAAAAACCAGTGCGCCTCAAAATTAGGCACGAACCCACATACTTCCGTTCCGGCAGAACTACGCTGGCTTCACCCGGATGAATTATTGGTGAGCACCGTTGCCAGGACAACGTTAGACCTCGTCCCCTGCGCTGTCGTCACCAAAGTTGTCGATTAAATTTAACTTAAATAGTCAAAAAGTCATGGACGCTTCGATGTCTCTCTTAAAATACGACGATCCCGTTCTGATCAGCGAAAACACAACAAAAACATTACCAAACGTGAGTTTTTAAAAAATATATTTTTGTCTGTTTGTTTCCTCATCAGGATCTTGTGCTGAAAATGTTTTTGTTCGTATGTAAAAATAAAATGAAATTTAATAAAAAAGTTTTCTGAAAGGGACGATTGTTGCAGTAGAGAGTAATGATCAGTCTACCAAGTATATGACATTAAAGGATTTTAATTAACAAAGTAAGCACTCACATGTCTTTGTATTGTTGTTGTTGTTCTTCTCAAGTGATGCACATGAAAAAGTAGTAAATATTTTTCTTTTTTTGGGAGCCAAATGAAGTTATAAGTGTAAATGTGGTGCTTAAACATGGATCAAGGCCTTTACTTACTGATGATAACAATATGGAGAATAACAGAGCAGATGGTCACTATGGTCAATGACATTAGTCATCAACCCAACAACTTATATTTCAGAGACCTGCTCTTTAGGGAGTTATAAGTCCAGACAGAACTACATGTAACATGACATGTGCTTTGCTCCAGGTCAGATTCCTCCCTTCACCACCAGCCCCAAAAGACAAGTTTGCTGACACAAAGGAGAATAAGCAACACATCCTGAACACCATCTTTCCACCCAAGTATGTCAGAACTTTTTTCTCTCCTAATGCGGTCCATCTTACTCAACTCTTTTGTTCTACTGTAGGAAGTGGAGCGAGGGAAACGACGTGTGGATCCAACAGGTGTCCGGTGCAGTGTCCACGAGAGAAGATGCTGTTCAGCTAGGGGAACTGCTGGAAATGAAGCTACGGCAAAAAAATGCAAGACAGGCAGGAATCTGCCCGGTACGCAGGGAGCTCTACTCCGAGTGCTTCGGTAAGGAGTTACAAAGGAAACACACAGACTTATACTGACGGCCTACTGTCATTACATCACTCCTGTCTTTTCCTTGATTGAGATGAGCTGATCAGACAAGAGACCATCAACTGTCCTGAGAGGGGTCTGCTCCTCGTCTACATCAGAGATGAAATTCAAATGAGTATCGCTTCCCACCAGACTCTGTGTGAAAGCAGCATCGCCTTTGGGATGAGGGAGACCCTGCTGGCAGAGCAGGGCAAGCCCGACATGGAGAAAAGAGTTAAGCACTTGAATTATTTAATAACACGTGTTGCTGGATCAAGGAAATGTAACTTTTCACATTTCTTAAGATTGTAATAATAAAACATTTGTTATTCAAGCTTTTATCCAGCAGAGGGCACTGCTGGTCTTACAGAGTTAGTGTTGGCGTAGGACCTTTGGGCCAATCGTTCATTTATCTGGTAAAGGCTTATGTCCAACTAATTTGTAACAAATCCAGATTTCTGCTCTGGAGGAGGAGAACAAAGACCTCAAGAAGCAACTGACTGAACAGAGAGCTAAATATGACGTGACAGAAAAGAGAGCGATTGGAAGACAACAACTGGAAGAGAAGAGGCACACTGAGGAGGTTCAGGCCGTGAAGAGGACCATCCAGCAGCTCCGGGTGCGTTCCCTTCATGGCTACAGAGGAAGTGTGGTGGCTTTCATAATTGTGCTGCCTGTCTAACGACCGCCCTCTCATTCAGGACCAGCTGACAGCAATTGTGACACTGAAGGAATAACTTCATCACACAAGGATACAGCTTAATGTCAATCATAAAGGGAGTAATAAAACTTTTCACAAGAATGTTTTTGGCAAATTTTATTAAAGAATATTTCAAACCATTTTAGTGCTTTGAACGCTTGGTCTTTGGACCGTCTGTTGCTGATGCGGGGATCTTTCTGTTCTTGTTCTTGTTTTTCACATTGTGCGTTTCGTAATATCGGACACCGACTTTCTTCGCCCTCTGAGAACGTTCCACCGCTCTCCTCTGCAGAGGAAAATAAAGAGAGAACTTTAATGTTCAGGAAAGAAGAAACACGAACCATTAGTCTTTATTCCTGCTGATCACGCAGGAGGAATATTAAATCTGTCCAGAGAGATCCGTTTGATGTCAGCGAGCACAAACAGCACATACCTGTTTGGAGGTCATGCGTGTCTCTGCGGACTCCTCATCCTCCTCTGCTTTCCTCTTCTTGTTCTTACTGTTTGCAGCTAAATTTAAACAGATGAAGATATAGGACTGTAATATGAGGGTGGGTTTTGGAGCATGAGGTCAATCATACATGGCGACATGCGTGTGGAGTTTGGCTCTTTCTTCCACACTAACGTCTAAATGCAGTTCCGCGATGACAAACACTGACTGAGTACCTTTTTTCTGGGCTCGTTTGGCCGCTGCAACCTGTTTCTTCTTCAGGTCTGTGCACACCTTCTCAGAAAGTGCTTTTGGTATTCTGTCCAAAGCGGAGAAATGCGTTCGTTACCGAGCAAATCGAAAGGTTGGCTCTTTTCAGATGTTTTGAGCTGTCGTATCAGATGAAAGAGAAAGAGTTTTCATTGAAAGAGACAGACCTGATTGCAGAGAAGCGCTTGGATTTGGCCTGCTCCAGGAACTGCTTGTATTTAGAGATCTTCTCGTCGAGTTCGCGGATCACCTCTCGTGAACTCTTTCCCTTGCTGGCTTTGGTAATTCTGGATTTGGACTCTTCGGTTTCTCCTGCAGCTGCTTCAACAACAACATCCTCCTTCTGGCCGTCGTCGTCTCCATCGGCCGCCTCGCCATCAGAGTCGGAGATCTCAGACATGTCAAGGTCAGGCATCTCCACAGGAACCAAGTCTTCCTCGTTGAACTCTGGTGCCACATAGATTTTGCCAAAATTCTGTCGTACATTGGCCAGAATCTTCTGGACCTGCTCCTTTTGCCTCTTTTTCTGTTCCTCCTGCTCGTCCAAGTTGGAATCTACATTGTCTGACTGATCCTCTTGTGTATTCTCAATTACATTTGAAGGTTCTTCCGCTGCGAGTGGCTCCTTATCCTGGAGGAGATAAGTCTGAGTTAAGTACACATTTCTGTAAATGAAAACAAAGAAACCACAAAGCAAAAGCAAACGTAACAAACAAACCTCTTGGTCTCCTTCAGGTCCGGGCGGTTTGACAAAGAAGGGGATTCGTCCTCGCTGCCAATCGTTCAACACCATCTTTGACACTGTACTGAGATCGGGTTCACCGCCCTGCAAACACGGTGATCTAAGAGTTAAAAAAATAAACGAGATCCTTGACATTCCTGAAGTCTCACTACTGTACATATCCCAGCAGGAATAAGCACAAAGGAAGAATGTCTGACCCACCGAACTCTACATCCCCTTTGGGACCAAACGCCAAATGTTATCAATTATTAAGGAGCGGATATTCACGCTTAAGCATCCCGAAGACGCTCAAAGACACACACAAACCTTCAGAAGCTTCCCAGTGCGAAATGCTAGCTTCTCCAGAAAATCTTCTGGGGAGTTCCATGAGGGGATGCGGTAAGTCTTCTGGATGTATTCTGGCTTCGCACGCTCCAGTACAGGGCCAATGTGCTCCTCTGGGTTTTTGATCTTCTCGACCTGGACCTTTACGAGGAAAATAAACAGGAGGGAGTGAAACTGAAATTATGAAAATAATATTTCATTTTCATGGTCAACATGGTCTTCCTTTTCAATATAAAAAGGTAAAAGATAAATTCCACGATAATTAAGACATCTTTTAGGAATGTTTAACTCAATATTACATTAATAATCCCCAGTAACCACATGGAAGTCTTTAGAGCTACAGGAACTATAAAGCCCGGCTCAGTCACATCGATTTCTCATGTGAAGGTTGAAGTGTGTGTGTGTGTGTGTGGGGGGCACAGTTACAGGAGAGACTCACCACTCCTTTGAGGACAATATCTGATTCACTGTCTTCTGAAGGGTAGACGACACCGGGACAGTCGATGAGGAAGATCCTCCTCATCAACGTTATGTACTGCCACACCTGAAAAAACGAAGGTTAGTGAAGACCACAGGGGCACATCCAATCTACATGTGTGTCTTTATACATACACACACACAAGGCACATCCAATCTACATGTGTCTTTATACATACACACACACGGGGCACATCCAATCTACATGTGTGTCTTTATACATACACACACACGGGGCACATCCAATCTACATGTGTGTCTTTATACATACACACACACAGGGCACATCCAATCTACATGTGTCTTTATACATGCACACACACGGGGCACATCCAATCTACATGTGTGTCTTTATACATACACACACACAAGGCACATCCAATCTACATGTGTCTTTATACATACACACGGGGCACATCCAATCTACATGTGTGTCTTTATACATACACACACGGGGCACATCCAATCTACATGTGTCTTTATACATACACACACGGGGCACACCCAATCTACATGTGTCTTTATACATACACACACATGTATGTGTGTAAAACTGCTGTGCTTTACAGGTGTGTCCCACAAAGGTCTAGCGTACATCTGTGCATTCTCTGACCTATCAAAAAGGTCAGAGCACACGGGTTATTTTTTAAATGGATATCCGTGGCAGGGGTAATGAAATTCCATCCTCAGATATTACATTCATGCGAAGAGAACAGACGGAGAACCAGACAAATTAATGCCTCCTGCCGCAGCTGTTGACGGCACGGAAGCATAATAAAATACTTTAGCAGAGCGAACCTAAGAATGCTCCGAACGATGCCAAGACTTCCGATAAGAAGGCTTAATTTCTTTTCTTGTCCTACCGCAAACAAAATCCCTGTGTTATCGATTCATCAGTCGGAGGGACCATGACCATGTGGGGAGAATCAAAGACAAGATCTGAGATAGAGCGGGGCCGGCCGAGGGCCCATCTGATTTGCTTGATAGGTGTGCAACCAAAAAAAAAAAAAAAAAAAAAAAAAAAAAAATCCCCCACTGTTGTATTTCAAGTTCACAGCTTTGGCAAGCACAAAAGAGGAAAGATATTTTATTTTCCCCTTGACCTTACTTTGGACAGGTTTTCAGGCCCCATGTTGGTTTCCAAACTGGATAAATGGCCCCAGAGAGAGGAAATTAAAGTTTCTTTTCTATTTTCACCCACACAATCTGATTTGATTCTCAGTCAGATACAAAAGAACACGCAGCCGACAACGTCTACTGCCATTCCCAATGACAAAAACTTGAATGAGAAGAGGAAGTATTTTTAAAACCCTAATCACCCCATCAGTGATTTATGGGAATTCTTTTGTACTGTATAATTGGACGTGTATGTAATGCCATTTAAAGGAAATGTATTATAGTCCTCTCCAGTACAAGTGCACATCCTTTACTTTGGCTCTGAAACGGTTTTGTAAGCCTTTCAACTTCAAGATTCATTACATGTGATGTGATAACAGCATCTAAAACATTACCTTTGTTTCTCCAGCAATGGGTGCAACGTTGCAGACCTTCTTGGACCGCAAAGTGTTGATGATGGAGCTCTTTCCCACGTTCGGGTAGCCAATGAAACCCACACTTATCTGTTTCTTGTCTGTGTGGAGCTGTGGTTAACAAAATAATCATGTTAAACACCTTCAGCTGGTTGTCAGAACAAGCCTAACTAACACGAGGCATTGCATCACTGAAGTCCTGCAGTCTGAATAAAGAGCATAAATGATATGAAACACTTGTATTCTTAAATACCAGAAAGGTCATTTACTTTGTTACAGAACACCAGCTGTAACCATAACATTCAAGAGTCACTTTAAAAACTATTTTAATCAAGTAAACAATCGTGGGTCTGTCTTAAGTACTTGCAAATGTTTGTGAATATGTACCGTTTCTCTTCCTTTAATAAATCTGAATGCTAAAAATGAAGACAGTGTTTCTTTATTGTACCATTATTTTGGTTTACCTGACAGACAGAGTGTGTAGCATGGAATTCTTAAAGCCTTCTAGTTAGAATTACTGTCATCACTAACTGTAGTATCTGCTGTCAAGAGACTTGATGAAGAGAGAAATCCACCGTGTGTATGCTTACCTTGCCAAACTGCCTGAGGAGCTGAATAAGGGAGCCTTTACCAAAGGAATTGGTAAGGCTGGCATGGAAGGCCAGAGTGGGATACTCTGGGGACAACACAGCTACCCAACGTTTCTGAAGTTAAAACAAGAACGAGTGGTTTACACAACATCAATTCTGCATTAGACGCACGGACACACGCTGTCAAAATAAGAGCGAAAAATAACTCAACAGATAGATTACTCACAGTAACCCAGGTCGGGATGAGGTCACACTTGTTTAGGACAAAGATCAAATGTTTCCAAGGCTTTTCCTTTTTCAGATAACTCTCGATGTTTTTGGAGCGTGTTCCCATTGGATCGCGGGCATCCAGCACTTGGATGATGACATCAGACGAATCAATTACCTATCGGAAGAAAAACAACGTTGCCCAAGGATCGGCGCTTAAGTGCAGTCCTGTGTAACTGAGTTAATGGCAACAGCACCTTGTACAGCTCCCCCCAGATCCTCTTGGACTGACCCTTCTTGAAAATTTCCTCACGCACCTCTTCCCTGTTGGGAACATTTTGAATTAAAAGAAGCAGCTCACGTCCGTCAGCAAAACGAGCTTTCTGTTGAGAAAGCTGGGCTGGAGTAACGATTGTATACTGTAGAACAGGGGTCGGGAACCTATGGCTCAGGAGCCAGATGTGGCTCTTTTGATGGCTGCATCTGGCTCGCAGACAAATCTTGAATGATAAAAAAGGTGTCGTTGGACTCCTTTGCGCACACGCGAACCGACGAAAGTCACTGGGGACTAGAAAGCTGCAGTTATTTCAGTGGTAAACTTACCCGTCGTTGTGTCTGTCTATCTATCGATCTATATCAATCGCCTAGGCAACGCAGATGAGGCAGAGACTGTTCATGCGCTGTTGCCGTGTTTTGCTGTCAAAAATAGTGGCCGATGTGCGCATGTGCAAAAGGGTCCGCACAACGGCTTGTGGTGAGGTCCAGAAGTAAACCTACTGCGTTTTATGGCTAACTCATTTTAGAAACCCTTTTGAGAAGATGGCTAAAAGAAAAAAGATGAAGAGTATCGTACTTTTCAGCAGGAATGGACAGAGGAATTTGCCGCTGTGGAGAGAGCAGACTCTGCAGTGTGTCTAATATGCAATGATAAAATTGCATCTACGAAAGGTCAAATATAAATCACTTCAATTCAGACATATTGTACTTTAAAAGTGTTGAAATCACATAAAATGCTCATTTATTTGTATTTTTAGTTTTAAACATATTGTATGGCTCTCATGGAATTAGAGCCATACATTTCAAAATAAGTGGTGTTCATGGCTCTCTCGGTCAAAAAGGTTCCCGACCCCTGCTGTAGAAGATCACAGTTTACCTGACTCCTGTGTCTTCAGTGATCAGGTCTTTGTCCTTGTCTGCACTGTAGTTCTGCGCTGAGGCCTCAGCCTGCTCTATCAGGTCCTTCATGTCCCCCACCGCGAGGATGGGCCTCTTCCGTTGAGCTTTAGGCCCAAACGTCGTCTCAAAGCCTTCTGTGTCGAGAATGTGCACCTTGGAGTTCTGTCATCAGACAACAGTATGAGGACAAAAGTGACTGACATCAAACTTCTCCATTATGTTGTTGTCACCACCTTACATGCACTCGATAAACACTCGATATGAATCACACATAGGTAATCAACTAAAATCAAAAGAATTCTTAATTTACATGTAAGTTCTAAATCAAGTGTGTAGTGTCAATGCAGCTCAGTCCCCCCCAGTTTTTAGTCCCTCCAGGAAACTACAATTTCATAACTGCAACACCAATTCCACCAAACCGAGCACATTCAGTCCGACCGCTGCAACTTTTCTGCAGTGGTAGCCAAACCTTTTTACTGCTTAACATGTGAAAGTGACTGAGGGATATGAGCGGGAAATGAGCTTGGCCACGAATAAAGAAATTAAAACTTGCACAACCAAAATGTCTAAAGTGCTTGTTCATTGTACGGCCCTGTTCGCTGGTCACGTCTTCACCGTTTGGTCAAACCCAGATCACAAAAGCAAAAAAAAAAAAAAAAAAAAGAGCTTTATGTTATAAAATAAGTCCTTGAAGAACCACAACTTTGACTGTAACTTTTTGATAGGTTGCAATGTTGACATATTTATGGGGTACAATAGTGCAAAGCTCTTATGGCAAGTACAACGCCAACACGCACGGGGTCACAAAGCCAAGAGAGTTGAATGGGGAAAGAGTTCCATGTTCCGTCACACTTCATAAAAGCTCAACTGGCTACAGAGGCAAAACAGAGGTGCAAGATCCTGAACAATAAACTGGTGGAAAATCTCAGTGATTTTATGTATCAGTGTACTAAAAAACAAAAAGATCTGATTTCATACACCACATTATCTGCACGGAGACTTTTCGGTAACCCTGAAAATACATTGGATGCTCTCCGCCACGACGGGGGGAGCAAATAAGTTTTCCGTTCAGACCCACGTCTGTGTGTAGACGTCGGCTTCAGCTCTGATGCAGTCTAAGTGCGCCACAGCTCCGGCGTTAAGAAGCCCTCCAAAAAAATAGAGGCTTCTATTGTGCAGCGCTGTGCAGCACATGTGGGACAGGGAGTCGGGTGCAAAGAGAGCCCGCACTTTCAAACTATATTTATGCGGCACAAATACAAAATAGACATTTGAGTAGAAAAAAAAAAATGAAGCATAGTAGAGGTGGACAAATCTGAACACCTGAAAATGTGGATCCTTCTACACCTCTGGATGGAGTAAATATTTTAAATAATGACTTTTTTTGCAGCATGGTTCATACATGCTACTACACACTTTTTGGGGTTAGAAAGTCCAATAATAGAGGTGTAGCATGCAAATAAAGGTGCAGTACGCATCCTCTACATGATGGCACTTCCATCGACATCCAAAGTAAACACCAAAGACAACAGAGCAAGTCCCCCCCCCCTTTCCATAATTGTCACGAACCCACATCTAAAGTGGATCTGTTCCAACGTGGGTCCGAAGACTGATCTAACTCCAAGTGTGTCCAGGCCTCGAACATTACACAAATAATGGTCGAGTCATTATTCACGGTGCCATCCAACTGTCTACTCTCAGAAACTCACACTCATCATTGATCTCCCAATCTGCCCCCACCCCCCATATCTACATACATGTTCCGTGTTCCATGTATCGTACATGTTTTGTTGCCCAGCTTGCACCTCTATGTTTTTCTTTACATTTCTGACCCGGTGTCGTCTCACAAGGCCTTTTCAGACTATTCAGGAGTCAGGCCGCTAGCAGATCAAGGGGAGATGCCAATGATTTCAGGGTGCACATTTTAAAATAATAATAAATAAAAGTACCAATACATTACAAAGTAGTACAAACTTACATGCGCTCTGACTCTGTCGTGCAACAGGGACATGGGGACTTTAGTCTGTTTCATCACCACACGATATGGATCCTTTTGCACCGATTCCATTTCTTCTTGGAATTTCTGCAGGGATGACTGCTTGATAACACGGGTATTTGCTGAAATGCAAAGGATGTAAAGTCAACGTTTTATGCAAATGTTTCTTTTTTCAAGTAACATTTATTCAAAATGTAAATAACATGAGAGAAATATAACAAATGTCTGGCAAGTAACTGTTTGATGATTTATTGCCCAATTAAACATTTTCATTGGCAAAAATGGGGGATACTAAAACAAATCATCGTTTGACAGTGTTACTCTTATCCTGTTTAGGTTATCTAGTGTCAAATCGTATGAATCCCATAAACTATTAATTAAAGTTATTGTCACTTTGGTTAAGTGTTTAAATGTTGCACACAGCTCCTGTCATTTTCTACACCCAACAGGAATATTAACTTTCATGTTTCTGTTCGTCAGCATCTGCTCTGAGGAGTATTTTTTTGCCTGCAGGAGGAAGAAGCACTCACTGAACCACTTGATATTGGGTTCCACCCTGGCCACGGTCCCTGGAGCCACCGTGGACTGGAACTGCAGAGGCTTGATCACCTTCCCACGTTTGTCACTGACAACAGGACACGAGTGTTAAGGGATAAACGCTGCACAGGATTTCTGGGCAGAAAAGACCTGACGGACGTGTTGAAGCTGTTACCATCGCTGTTTCTGTCTGTACATATTCAGACGTTTGATGGTGGCTCGGTCCCTCATGTTGCCCCCTCCAGCAGCTTTGGCTCGATCTGAGGAACAACAGCAGCAAAGTTACACTCGAAATAGAGAAGCTGAGCTCCGACAAGTCGAGTAAATACAGGTTTGGTTAAATGCTGATGAAAGAGAAGCTCTTCTCTCGGCGGCTCTTTAGAGTTAAACCAAAAGACATTTGACGTCTCAGCTCGACACTTTTGACTTCAATCAAAGCAAGAAGTCGTCGAGGCGTAGGAAAACACTGAAACAGACTTTGAAGAAGCCCTCTGTGGCTGAAGAAGTGTGTGTAAACAGACGCTAAGGCTAACGGGCTAACGAGCTCACCGGGGTTGCTGCTGGACGACGACGGGTTTATGGAGCTTTTCCCCTTAAACCGAGGCTTCACCATCTTGACGACGTCGTGGACAAAGCCGTGAAGTGACCCACCAGGGAAGCCGTGCAGAAGGGTCGGGGGAGCTGGGTGTCGCTGCGGGTTCCCCTGGGTGCTAAACACACGTGTTGATAGGACCCAACCGGAACGACGTCATCGACACAGCGACACCGAACCGGAACAATCGATCGAAGGCCACATTAATCGACGTGAGCTGTAATCGATCGGGGCATTTTAAAATCTAAATGTGACCAAAAGTCAAACTTTGTAATCAAATATTAGGTCTCATATAATAAGACGGATAGAGTGCTATGGTAAAATAATTACATTAAAATTAATTGACTAATTAAATGCGGAAACGATTTGGGGGGCGGGTTAAATATAAAAAGTTTAACTGAACGATTCATATTAAATTCCGACAAATAGGCCTATTGAACAAAAAAACAAATATTGAGCCTTAGAAAGTTCATTAAATGTATGCCCTGCTACAGAGATAGATATTCATATTTTTTTAATTTGTATATAAAAAATAGACATGATTTACAGCTTATAAAACCTGTGCAGTATCTGATTTTTGATTCATGGTGTACTGAGAAGTACATTTTCCAATAAGCACATTTTCACTAACTTAGTTCTTGCTGCAGATTCTACAAACTGTGCATTAAAATTTATCGACCCTGGAGTTTATGAGCTTATGGTGATTCATCCAGTATGTTTTCAAATCAAGTGTGATATTCTGAGAGTAGGTGCCTGTGTGTGTGCGTGTGTGTGTGCGTGTCTAACAAAGCAGGCTTAGACTATTAACATTTATTGTGATGCAAAAATAAAAATAGCTCAGTTGTGAAAGTGTTTTCCAGTGAAGCAATGATTACCTTCAAACAGGGGAATTCACAGAGAAAAATATTGAACTTGGGAAGGTTGAAATGCTATACTTTTATAGTTCAGTAGAGGACGCCACACTGTTTCTAACAATATAAGAGAGCAGCTCAGTTTATTCCCACCATGAATATCTGAAGTAGACTACTTAAAACAAAACACATTTGTTACATTTTAATTGTTTCTGTGTGTGTTCCACATGCATCAGCCACATGTATGTAATTAAAAACATCAACAGTTTATTTCTTGTTTTTAAAAGTATGAATATTCAATGAAATTTGTAAGATGAACAAAGAAAACACATGAATACGGTTTTCATACCAAAGCACTGTAAGTGACTTCCATACTCTCATGTTTAGATGCTCTGAATCCACGTTGGGCTGTTCTGTTGGAGTTTACAGGTTCTTCCTGCACCTGCAGGTGTCCTCCAACAGTCCAACGACACACAGGCTGATAGAAGACTCTAAATCTCTCCCAGTTATGGGAGAGATTGATGACTGGGCTGTGCTCTGTGGTGGACTGGTGGGTGTCTTTTCTCTAACCTTTTGGCCTGTAAAGCTGGATTACACACGAGAAGCCCCAAAGAGCCCCACGAGGGAGATGTAGGAGTTAACAGAAACTGTGGTGATCCTGTGACTCCTGTTTTCATAAAAAAGAGCTCAATATTCTTTATTCTTTCACCATCAAAATAAATCTAAAAAACTAGAGTTGTAAGCATTTTTGCAGAAACTGTAAACAGAGTTTGCGGTTTCTTGCGCTGTTGCAAGAGTCTCGCCGTTAAGCGTTCGATTAAATGAAATGAACGGGATGGTTGAAATTGGGAAACAAAAATGTCAAGTTACGTTAAAATGACCACCAACTAACTACTGGATCAGTGTTTGCATTCACAATGCAACAGGACACTTCCTCGACAAAATGACTGTGATTTGGGACCGCTGCCCTCAGACCTGGGACAAATAATAGACGCAGGATTACAGACAATTTTTAGTCAAAACAAAAAAACTCACGTCATGGAGAAAATTACAAAAATGAAAAACTGACTAACCTGCTTTCCAGGAAGTGAAACTGTAGTTATTTTAGAACGATTATATTAGATGCTTGAGTTTATTCATTGGACATAAACAGCCAGCTGCTCTGTCTTTTCTCACGATAAATAAAAGATGACTTAAAAGAAAGCACCCAGGTACATTAACAGATTTAGTTAATACTCTTGTTTAAGAACACACAATGTTTTCATAAAAGCGCCTTTATAGCGTTTTTATAGCGTTTAGTCTTGGAAATGGATGATTGGTGGTGATCTTTTGCCTCCCTTTGCAGTGCTCTGGTTCAAACTTTAAACAGGTGATATGGAAACTTTACATCAGTGTCTCAGCCCTGTTGTTGTGTCTCCCAGAATATTACTTTATCATGAACGTGCCAAGTTGAGTTCCTCTGAGGAGCATTTATTCACGTGCCTTGTAAACCTGTCAAAACCACTGCCAGCATGCCAACTGCAGCCTATATTATTCTATTGTAATACTATCAAACTACACAACTAAGCAACCATGTCCTCACTGGAAAGGATGTGACATAATAGGGCAGGTGTAACGTCTGCTTTTGCACCTTATCGAATCACTCAATCAAACCCTGCATCTGGCTGGCTGACTTTGTTTTTCTTTCGAAACACACTGGAGGGGTAATAAAGTGAAATACGGTTAAAGTGAGCAGCGTCAGTGCGTTCATGTGAATGCGTGCATTTGTGCACAATATTTTCAGCCTGGCTCCCATGTCCAGTGTCTGCTTTGAGTCAAATCAGACGGTGGGGTACAGCTTCCCGCCACTCCGACTAAACAGAAAGAGAAAAATCGACGCGGGTCGAAAGGTTTCTCCTCCTCGTAGCCTCAGCGTTGCAGTGTTTACAGGAGACCGTCAGCATTTCTGCTGAGAACGTCACGGCTTATCTGGAGGGCTACTGGAATGACTAAGGCTGACGCTAAATGCTGTGTCAGCATCTCAACAGGAATTTTATGATCTGGTAGAAGAGTGACAAAGCAGAATATACAGTAAAAACATCCACCCATGTCACGGTTTTTCGTCCATTGCTTTTAAAATAAGAAATACAAAAAACTATGCAATAAAGCCCACCATGCTCTTATAAAGAATAGTAAAATATTAAACACATATTGACAATTGAAAATAAGAAAATAAATTCATATTTTATGTTGTAATTGCTTCCTTGGAAGTGTTATTCTTTTGAATCGGATGGCTCTTTTACAAAGATTTGTGTTTGCTAGATAAACATTGGTGAATAAATCCCAAGAGCAAGTGCTGGGATTAATGTGTCTGAGACTTAATACTGAGGATACATCATGTGGTAGGGGCTTCTCAAGCATGTACACAGGTAGGATTTGGATCTATTGCAATGATTGATGTATATAATTATTAGTAATAAGAGCTGAGCGACATATGGCGTCATGCATGTAAACACCTCTATGTGTTTGAAAGGTAACTTGTGAACAGTAGTTCCCTGCCTAGTCAATTGTTTGCCATCAATTTCAGATTCAGTTAAGTGGTGAGTGCTGATTTATACCAAAAAAAACAAAAAAACTGTTAAATCCAATTCTAAATTTTGGTCTCAGAATGGAGGATTTGTTCAAATAAAACTTCATCTGGTTACTGAGTAAAGATTCAAAGATCTTTGAGAGATATGTGAAACAGATTTATGTCCACTTCTCCTTGCGAGAAGGAATGACGTGAGCTTCTTTCCAGACTTTTGGAATTAAATCATGAGTAATGCAGTCAGCGATCAAAGAAGCAAAATAGAGAAAAACAAAAATGGATTTAAAACATTTCTCCAGTTGCTCTTCTGGCATTGAATGATTGAAGAGCTTCAGTAGCTGGTGGATAGCAGATAGCACACAGAACAAACTGCTGAAAAAGGGTAGGGTCTAAAATCCCTGTCTTATTTAGAGAAATTTGGTAGAACCTCTAAATCAGATTTAGAGAGTCGGTTTGCCCAAATTACACTTAGTGTCAGGTTTGATTTCTTCATTTTCTGAAAACAAGCCAGTAGAAAAGTTGAAACAAATGGGCCCCAGGATTTGATACGAAAGAGCAGTGAGTTCATAAAATAAAATATGAACCAGGGACCCAACACAGCAAACACCCAAATTCTAGTGGCAAATATAGCAAATATAATGGACTGGTCGTTAATTGTGTGTCTTTTCTCAGCTGGAACAGCATCACGATAACGCAATCTCCCCCTACCTCTAATTTTCTCTCTTTGTTTCTATCTAAACTAAACTTCCCATATATTAGGGTTACAGCTCAAAGTGGCCACATTTCTCCATTAATCTTGATTATGTTAGTAACAATAACAACTCATTTTTGGCACTCCCACTGCTATTCCCCCAGATGACCGTAACAGTGGGATACAGTTTTTGGGAATTCAAAGTTTTCCACAAAGTCATCGACGTAAACCAAACTGTACCATTTTGGTTAGTATTTTTTCCTGATATGATGGCTATCTCTTGAGAAACATGTGGAAACAATTGCTGGTAATAGACCCAAATGGTCTAAATAACTACCATTTGAAACTATTAACACGAGAAATGTTAACGGTAAACTGTGGCACATGACTGAACTTACAGGTGTGTTGTAACACTTGTGCTGCAGTGTACTACATGGATGAATATATATATATATATATATATATATATATATATATATATATATATATATATATATATATAGATAGATAGATAGATAGATAGATAGATAGATAGATAGATATGCTCCAACAGCTTGTGCTACCTAAGGTGGGATTGACCCTAAGATTAAGAAACAATTCTCTCCTTTCACTGAGGATGTAAGTTATCCCACAAAACCCAAAATAATTACATTCTGATCAAAACGTCATGCCTGTCAAACACTTTTTTACAAGTTTTGGGAAACTGATCTCAAGTGAAATTCAAGAATGCTCCCCCGCCTGCATTCTGGATGCACCAAACATGTTTGGTTGCCGCTCAAGAACTTGCTCAAAGAACCTGGCAACAGGTCTGTCTCTTGTTCATCCAAGACAAACACACTCCGCTCACTCCAGAGGCCAACAGAGATCGGCCATGCACTTCAGGCTTTGCCCCAAGTCCGCATTTCGTCCAGTTTGAGCATCCCAAGGCAAGATGTACCTGCAAACATGAATCGGTTTGCTTTGGAGCACCAGTAACGGGGCCGTGATTCCATCCTGATGTAAAAGTGACAGGTTGGCTGAAATTAAGAGCTGAGGGCTTGTGTGTCACAGTGCTGCTTGGCAGCCATTTTCTCCACTTGAATCACAATAGTGTTCACCGGAGGTGGGCACCAATACCCCACTTTCCTCTCTTATATTTCTGTGCCTCATCAAGGCAGCTTGTCTCTAACATTTATCTGCTGCCCTTTCAATTAGATAAGGACAACATGGAAGACTAGCTGCACAGAGTTCTGTGTCAACTCAAAGCTATGGTTGCCACTACTGAGGTCATGCCATGAAAGGGAAATGGGGCACTACTGTTTCCCCTGAGCACTTTGAAACACAAGTGATTACATTGAACAATCTGTCCAAGAAAGCCTGGTTCGTGACGATCAAAGGCAGTGCAGAGACCACCTGGAATTTCTCTTGGCACAAGACACGTCCTGTGGAGGGATGAGAGGCTCTGAGAATAGGCGCAGAAGGACTGCTCCTCTCATTCCCACCCTGAGCTTCGTGAGAACACAAACTCTTTAATTGAGGAACTGCTTTTACTGTCATTGTGATGTTTTCTCAGCATTCAGTGCCACACTCAGATATATCGTATCCTTGGATCCACTCCAACGTAGTGGTAGGTATTTCTAGAACCCCATGAAATTTGGGTATTACAGTTTTTTTCTTTGTTAATCACGCTTTCTTTGTATTTTTACAATAACCACATTTAATTATGATTGACTAATGCCAATTTTACTCCAAATCATCATCAAAGAAGCATGCAAAATGCTTGAAAATACTATGAAATGTGACAAGAATATGCATAATGTTGGTGTGTCTGAATTCCTATCTGTGGGCCAGTTCTGTGGTTTGGCAGAGACTTTACTCCTCTTTCGACTGACAAACACACCCAAATGCATAATGGGCGCAAAAGGAAAAAAAAGAGTGGTACTTTTGAGGCAGAATTTTATGCAGGGATTGTTTAAGGCTGAGTTCAACAACTTGATACAAAGGTTGCACGTTGGGGAAACCAAGGAGCAAACAGAATGGGGAACATGAAAGACTTTCTTATGTTCTGAACGGATGTCGGCCCTCAGATTAATATTCCCTGCACGCAGACAGCAGTTTGTACATATGGCAGTGCTCTACACAGCCTTTACATGATCACATGTTCATGAAAAATCATTTTGCTCCGCTTTCCTGAGAACGTGCAAAACTGTTCCACAGCATGCTTACTTCAGCTCATTTTTATTCCTGATTGTTCGTCCCTTCCATTTTCTGAGAGAGGTCAAATAGATGAATCAATAGGTTTCATGAATATGAAAACACTGGATAAACCTTGTGTTTTTGGGTTTGACAAACACACAATAAAACAACATGATTTGGTTTGGTCTGATAAACCATTCCTGATGTACTTGATAAAAGGAAAGGCGAAGTATCATCAAGACACACACATGCGCACACACATGCACACCCAGGTTTGTTTCCACCATAGCTCACGTTTTAATGATCTGTGTCCTGCACTCTTCAGAGATGTGATTGTTTTCCAACAAAGTGTCCTTGGCAAACAATACGATGTCACTACACTTCAAAATGTTACCTTTTAAGGAGAGAGCTGCTTAGAATGAGACAAGACAAGAAAAGCAGCGTGGCTTCGTTGGCGCTATTTTACATAGCTCTAAGACATGTTTACCAAAGTGCTGTCACAGCTCTGCAAGTCATGATGCTATTGTTGTGGCTTCACAATACGATCACAAAAACAATCGGCCAACCTTTCTATGATGCGGCCAACCTTTTTAAGATGCGCTACATATCTGTTACCACAGATGCAGTGACCTTTTCTCTGGTGTGAACTGATCAAATTGTCCTGCTGCAGCTTCAACAGTCATGCTTTAACCTGTCTCTTGAAAACAATCACCTCTCCAAATGTTTTAGCGCAGGAAATGAAAGAAATGTCACCAAAGTCATAATTGAGTGCAACTCTTGTATAATATACTGTACTTGTACGTGATGGAAATTTTCCATATGGATCTTTGGTAAACATTTGTGCTGAGTAAACTTTGCGTTTCCTCCTTTTGGAACACATGTGCTGTAACCCTGCAGATCTCAACCTCGCTGAAAGAGCGGCCGAGCGGGGCTTCAGTAGCCTTCACCACTAATAAAGCCTGCTGTTTTATAACAGCACATTAGGTTACGTTATCTACGGTCTGACAGTAGAATCTGACAAGAAAATGGATCCAGCACACATCTGTGTTGATGCGTACCTGCTTCAGGATCTGCTTTCTTCAGGCCTGCTACCTCCAGCTGTGACTCTGGCTTCATCTGCCTCGTGTCAGAGGTTGCTGCCGGTGGCTCCCCCTTCACTGACGTGGCTGAGTCCTGCTCCTAGTGTCCGGTTAAAACCTTTCCCTTCTCCACTTTTGTCCCGAAAACAACAAAGGAGAATGCACTTGTGATTTCCTCGTTAGGGTTAGGATTAGCTATGAACAATCAGCCATTGCTATTTACACCATGAGAGTGAGCAGTGCTGACGGCTGCTGGTCCTGCTTTTCGAACCACTTGTAGATTCTACAACTCCTCTTTTCTTCACAGTATAAATCAAGAATTAAATGTTATCTCAAACATCATAAACTAAAGTTTTGATGTGCTTGGCCAGAGTCGAGAGCATTGTCTGCAAACATGCAAAACCAATAATTTATACAGCCAAGGCTGCTGTACCTGAGGCAAGAAAGGCATTTTTGGCAACAGGACAGATCCGAAAGACATTGACGTTCCTTGGGGGGAGAATAAAGATTGCCTTCCATATGGTGAGAAGATTTGAAAGATATCGGCCTGTTGGTCATCAGGTTGAACCTTTCATAGTAGCGGTTTTATTCTGAAAACAATTAGCCAGCAGACTTGTGGGCCCCCGCCATGAACTATATGAGATCTGAAATATTGGTTTTGACCAGAGAGCTTGAATACGGGGCCAACCAGTGTCTGTCTCCAGGAGGAACTAAACCTGAGTCTGAAGGAATGTTCCAGACTGAGTGTTTGTGGTGCGGATCGGAACCCAGACATGCGGTCTATTGTGAAGGGATTATTAGTTCTCATGTTGTCCTTGTGGTCTTCACTCACAGCCCACTTTTCCATTTTTATCACTTGTGCATTTTTGATCCCTTTCACTTGGCTTCTCTCTGAAACCCCCCGTGCCCACTTAGATGGGCATCAACCTGGCTCCTCTGTGAATGCCACACGCTTCTTTAAATGACCTCGTCCTTTCTCTATTCTCATCCATGCTGTCAATTTGACTTGAGAGGAAGATGCAATTTGTCACTGTCTGCAGTATTGACAGTGAGGCATCCCCAGCCAACCGCAACACTTTCCCCACGGTGGGCCCGAGGACCTGTAAATTAGACAACCTCCTCCTAATCCCCATCTTTTCGATGAATTGAATGAAATAAGCGAATGGGAAAAAAGTCTAACTTGGCACACGCTGACTTTTTCACTGTTCGGGGTCCTATAAATTTTGCACAGAATTTTGGTGTTACTGAGGTCAAACTGGCCTTTTCCTCTCACTCTGTGTATCCGCAGGAGGAGAACAAACAAAGACACTCAGATCACTCCTGTTTTGTTTTACACTGGGGTAAAGCTGTGTTGAACTGCTCCCAAATCCTTGGTCTGGTAGTCTATGTATGTGCTCTTTCATGCCTCACCTGCTTTCAAAAACATTCCATCATTTGTGCACCATTAACTTTGGTGTGGTGGATGTGAGATCATTCTTTCCAGTCTCGGCAATCTTGGATGCAATTTTGACACATTTGCGAATGCAATTCCTTCCTGTGGTTGTACAATATGTAAGCAGTAAGATCAATAAAAGCTTTGGGGGAGTCATTTATTGCGTCGATCAGGTCAATATAACTGTCTGTCTCATGCATTTACAAGATACTTGGGGTAGGTGAGGACAAAGATGATTACATTCTCAGGCAGAGAGGATGTGCTGGAGTCCAAAGAAGTCTTCAGGTATCACCAGCTGTTGAAATCTTGCAGCATATTCATTTCATTTAAGCATGAATTACTGACATTGAGAAGGGGTTTTTGTTTCAGTCCAGCCTGTGCAGTGGCAAAACTAATATGCAGGTGCATCTCAATCAATTAGAATACAATGAAAT
Organism: Lagocephalus sceleratus; assembly: GCA_911728415.1. Lineage (NCBI taxonomy): Eukaryota > Metazoa > Chordata > Actinopteri > Tetraodontiformes > Tetraodontidae > Lagocephalus > Lagocephalus sceleratus. Next base: position 1,515,368 of record CAJVRN010000031.1, on the reverse strand, counting down.
TGTTAATAATTTCATTCAATTCAAAAAGTGAAGCATATATATAGTTTTATTGTTTCATAATTAAATGCACACTGATATATATTTAATGTGCTGATTTCTTTGAATTTTGATGATTACAGCCTCACATTGTAATTATTTAATTAAGTAAAAACACCTGCAAAGGTGTCCTGGGCTTTTAAATGGTCTCTCAGTCTGGGTCAGTAGGCCACACAATCATGAGGAAGACTCCTGACTTGACGGTAGTCCAGAAGATGATCACTAAAACCCTGCAGAAGAAAGGTAAGACACAAAAAGACTGCTGGAGCTCCAGTGTGATGTTTCCACCGTCAGTGATGGTTTTGGAGCCATGTCACCTGCTGCTGTTGGCCTGCTGTGTTTTATCAGGTCCAAGGTCAGCGCAGCCTCTACCAGGAGATTTCAGAGCTTCCTCCTGCTGACTGGCTTTGTGATGACTTCATTTTAGAGCAGGATTTTGCACCTGCCCCCACTGACAGCACTACTAAACCCTGATTGAGGGCCATAGTATCCTTGTGCATGATTTGACAGGGACCAGGCCTGACCTAAACCTTTTAGAGAACCTAGGGGCTAGACCCAACAATGCAGAAGAGCTGAAGGTCACTCAGCAGCCTGAGATTCCGTAGCTCCTCAGCAGTACCACAGTCTGATCTTTGCCATGCCACATGTACTGCTACAATGAAACCTACACTGAATTTTAGTTTGATTTCAATATCGATAAGCTATAATCAACCAAATTCAAATAGATAACACTTGAAATATATCAGTATGTGTGTAATGAGTCAAGAAAATGTATCAGTTTCACCTTTTGAATATAATTGATTTTTTATGATATTCTACTTTGCTGAGATGCACCTGTACGACATCCTTATTAGTAAAGGCTCTCTTGTCAGAGTAATCAGTCTTTCTTGATGAACCTTCAGAAATGTTGCTGAAAACACATTTGTTGTTTTGGACCATAGATGGAAGCTTCGCTATATCCTTCCAGAATGTGTCCTGCCAGAAAAACATATCTACACAGCAAAAGAAAACAATGTCAAAAAGGAAAGAAGTGAAGCAAAGAAGTAAAGCCAAATGATATGTTTTAAATTAACAGCAATTTACTTGGGAGCAGAGTTATCTGGGACACCTAGTGGGTGTGTAGTGCATGTCTTCTGTAGTGCCATTATGTAGCATCTCTTAGAACTGAAATGAGACAAAATATAAGGTTTGAAGGGGAGCTGTAAAAATAAAGATGTGGAGTCATACATGCTTCTGTTTCCTCATTCACTTTCACTTTTCCCACATCTGGAAACAATCAGCTGGTAGGCTTGGAAAGCATGAAAAATTAAGAAGCACTTAAAAACCGGCAAAATGTTTAAATTGAGTGAGTAGATAGGATGTGTGAACCACACCACTTTGCACTGCAGGAATGTGGAAAAACAGATGCTGTGGGATAGCATCCGCCGTTTCCTAAATCTTAATTTCTTGTTGCTTTCTTTTAGTTTGATATACAGCTGTAATGATCCATTTTGTGTAACAGTGCCATAAAACGAAAAACTGATCTCCCTGTATTCTTGTTTTCTTCTTTTTTTTTTCAAATAATGTTTTAAACACTTAAGATCAAACCCACACCAGTCTTTTCTTTGGATTGTCAACTTTATCAATAAATTTTATCCAGTAAATTATAAAAACAGATGTGAAAAAAACAAGAGAAGCCTTTTTTTTAAAACCTGCTAAGCCTGCACATTAAATTTCATCTTTCAGTCGGAAAGAATGAATAAATAAATACGGCAAATTCACTATTAAAAAACTGAATAAACTAGAGAAATATTAACAATAGAAATATGGAAATATTTTTTAAATTTAATTTTCAGTTGTAAACATACTTCTGAAATTTTTCTTCTTACTGTTTCTTTCTGTCTTTTTTTTAACAGGATATTGAATGTTGTATTCAGCAATGAAATTGAGGTTCTCTTCAAAACATCTTGACTGTATAATTGTGATTCTGAGATACTCTGATGTTTTGTGCACACGTCAAGGATTTAATTGATGTCCTCATGTCAGGTCAGTTTTTGCACTGCTTTGTTCTCCAAACCAACACTTTAAAGAATTAACAAAATCTTCAATAAAAGTTTTGCCATGTCATAAAAAAGGCATTTCTTTTGTATTTTGCTGCACTTGGTTAAGGCCCAGAAATATTCAATTAATTTAAACCATCTGGTTGCAGCTTATACTATCTGTAGGTTTGTTCAGCTATGTTGTGATATAATGATTTCAAAAGATTGCTGTGGTGGAAATTTGACCAGAGGGTGTCCATAATCAATCATCCGATTGAAACTAAACTAACTAACCTTGGAAACAAGCAATGTGGAATCCATAATACTTCCTGACTTCAACCATGGTGGCAAAGTAAATGCTGAAGGAAGTGTAGGATCACAGGTCTGCACATGTGACTTTTCAATGACCCACAGAGGAAAACCCAATGTTGTTAGAGATTTTTTAAAATTGTGATTACATTTGATGTCACATGTAAATGGAATCAGTGCCCCAGGGATGCAATTTGTTTAATAAAAAAATTCTAATACTAAAATGTGTTCCTACTAAAGTAAAACACATTGAGATTTGCTGCACAGCTTTGCAATCTTGTATCATCAGAACCATCTGGCTTATGGAGGCAACTTTATTTCATTAAAAAAAAAGAAACAATCACTTATGACTCCAAACCTAAATTGCAGTAACATTTCTCTGACTCTACAAGCATGTCAATGTCTCCAACAAAACAGTGTTAATTGAAAGGCATAAATTATACATTGTAAACAGAAACGCTGGTTTTACATGTCTGACACCTGCTCAGCAGAAAGACTGCACAAGCCAAAACCTCAGAAACGGGAGAATCTTGTCAAATAAAAACATACAACTCTCCTCTCTTCTCATCGCCTGAGGAGACACTACCACTGAACAAAGCTCTGTTCGTGTTTAACTGTTGGCGAGCAAATCCTGTAAACGGCCTTTTACAAGCATATTTTCTGTAATAGTGTCATTGGAGAGCTTCAGAATTGTCTTTAACTATTAGGAACAGACACTAATCAGCCACAATATGACAGATGAAATGAATGATGTCAATGTTCTCGTTTCATTGCAATGTTCTGCTGGGAATTCATAGGTACTGGAATTATTTTGGACATCAGGCCCAGACTTCCACAGATAGAAGCATTTCAGTGCCATAAACTTCTTATTTGATACAATTTGCTGTTAGACATATTGATGTTCATAATGGTCATCATATGGATGTCCTGTTACTGAATGTGAGGTAAGGTATACAGTATATAATGAACCTTGACTAACAAGGCAACTTCAAATGGTTCACATACGTCTGAAAGATTGGTTATTTGTTTCTGGCTCAAAGACTGTGTTTTGTAGTGTGGATTCAGCCACGTTCAATCATAATCGCAAGTGAAAAACTAGGTGCACGGGGTTGTGCTCCTTTTGGATCTGCTTAAATAGGTGATTACCATTTCAAGTATGTTTTCACTGGCAGATCAGCTTGGCTATGTTTTTATACTCATGTCTTTAAAAGAAAAAGAGGAATTCTTTCATTCTAGTATTTGTAAACTCAATGACCTTCAAATCAACGTGCTTGTGTTCAAAGGGATATTTTGGTTTTGCTGCATTCACTTATTTTTTAAGATCCCCAAACGAATAATTGCACCTTATCCAACTACTCAACACAGCTGGTACTGTCACAGTGCTCCAACATGGCGTGTGTGTGCATACCCCCGTTAAATTTTATGAAAGCTCAAAGCCACTGACTTGATGCTGCATGTTCTATTGTTCTAGGTGTTCTAGGTTCTGAATACATGCATGCCTTTCAACATGTTCTTTCACCTGGTCCTGTTGAATGTATTTGAGCACCAGATACATTAATCCCAGGTGGATTTGTCTGAGTTTTGGAACGTAAACCATTTGTAGAATTTGATAATATTTGAAATTATAGAAGACAGCTTTAGTTCATGGCACTAAAAGCAAACGTTCAGATGTCTTTTTTTAAATATTAAACTTTCACCCTAAAAGGAGGCCTTATGTTGGGCTGTCTCAGGTCACCCTCAACCACCTGTTTGTTCTGCTGCCATGGGTTTAAACTAGGGTATTTTGTGCCGTGATGCCCATCTCTCCTCTGCTCTCCTCTCGCTCTCATTTGATCCATTTGTGTGCTGTTACTGTGGAGCTTGTCATTAAGTCTCTGTCTATGTCTCCCTCCCCTCCCTTCTGTTTTTTTTCTTATTCCAATATGAGTAACATTCTGATCACTCTACACACATGAAACTCCTACAATTATTACTTTGACGGCTGGTTTCTTCAATATTTTCATACAGTTTTAATCATATGTATCATTTGGTACTATAGTAGTATTTAATGCTGAATGTTATACATCCAATGTTTTTATCGTGTTTGTATGCTACATGTCTGCATAATGCTTTGTGTTTAAGGTTGCATCAGCAATTCTGCAATAACAATTTCAAACAAAACAGAGCTCTCTGGCTCCTCCCATTTACCAACATGAAAGGTAACTGGTGCAAAACCCCAGTCCTCTCTCCTCTCCTCTCTTCATTGTCCCACCTCCATTTTCTATCTCGCTACTTAACTGACCTCAAAGAGATGGCCTAAGCGACAGTACACCAGATTTGACTCATGTAAACAACTGAACTGAGTCTTCAGACAGTTGATTGGTCAAACTGTGTGTCCTTGATTTGTTGGAACAGAAAACATAGTTTGGACATCCCTACTCTAGAGCATTCAGTCTTGTTAAGAAAGCCTCACTGTAAAAATGGATTTCATCAAACAGTCCAGAAAATTTCACTACATATCATGATTAGTGTTCCAAGTACAGATCTGTATACCAACACCATTAGTCATTAGCAAACACTAAAAAGTGGAATAAAATTTACAAGCAGACCACTCCAACAGCATTGGCACAATGTGTACCTGTGAAAAAGCTTTGACAGTTGACTAGACAGTTTTAGATATAAGCATTGACTCATTAGCCTCAAGATGAGAAAAGCACACCAATCTATAGAAATGCTTTGGGAAAGCTGAAACAACACTCCTTTACACCGTGGAGGACTTTACTTGTGATTAACACACCGAACAGTTCCAGAACAGCTGTGGAAAGCAAATGACGGTCAGGGGAAACATAAACAAGACTGGTCAGAGAAAGTAAGCAGGACTGGAGCTGTGTAATCTACGCAACAGGCAGAGAAAGAAGACGAGGAAGAACAGCATGGCATCTGACTTAAGCACGGTAAATGAATAACACTCTATCTGTGTGGGATTCAGAGCAGCTTGCTCCACACACACACACACACACACACACCACACACACACACACACACAGTACCTACCAACAAATGATAAAAGACTGAAGTGCGTGAATGTATATGTACCATAGATCAAACACACCTCTGAAGTTAAAATGGAAGATGAGATCTAAAATGGAGCACTAAAACCATCACATTGGCTTATTGATCTTTACTACCTTTCCATAGGAGTTGCACTGACTCAATTTTTGATTTTTGTTTTTCGTCGGCCAAGATGTGCATGTTATTTCTTGACAGCAATCACGCATGTGTATGTGTTCAAAAAGAAGGACACTGCTTCATACAAGTGGTTTTAATGTCTGTAAATCAGCTTCAGGCACCGGTCTTCAGAAGGTGAACAACACCTGCTTTGATTTCAGGTCTGTCTCTGTCTGTGAGATTTTTCTGCAACACCACTATTTCACTTTTCCAGAGCAGTATGGGTTCAAAGAGCAAAGCTGTGTGATAGTTGGAATGAGAACAAAAAAACACACTGAGATGGCTCCATGTAGACGTGTCCAGGAACCCTTCATGCACTTTGCAGGACAGGACAGCATTTCACATCTCTGCGAGGAGGCAGTTCAGGCAGAAACAATAAAATAAAGTTGGAATTTCAGCCTTTCAGAGCCACAAGTCGACAACTAAAGGACATGTTTACTACAACACAGGATCAGGGTCAAGATTCCTCTGAATCATTCCACCTACCACTGGTAAGCATCAGTTTGGAAACTAGGCCTTTGGTTGGGATGTGTAATAGTTGCATGAACTGGCACAAATGTTTCATGTGTATGGTACCATAAATACATAAATACTGATTTAAGAGGAAAGATGTGTTTGAGTTTGCCCAGGGTCAAGCAAATGTAACACATCACACAAGTCCCCAGATTCAGGCTGTGCTAAGTTGTCCCTGAGCTCATTACAGCTGGGTGGAAGATACTGGCAGGTATTGCCAACACAGAATAATATAAGCATAGCTGGCATCATGTACAGGATCATCTGCACATCAGACATGTTTGCTATTGTTTTCTTTTATAAAGATGCTAGTGATTAAGGCAGTGAACATCTTGTATGTTGAGGCCTACACAAAATCATATCATCAATATCAGCCATGCGATTTTATGAGCAGCACATTTTTCTGTCACAGTTTGAATTTGATTACAGGCACTTTGTTAATACCTGTTAGGGAACATAGATGTGGAAACAATGCATTTCCACAATGCACATCCAGCAGTTAATGATGAAGGCCCACGCTTCTGGCTGTGACAGGAGACAAATCCTACTAATCCTGCTCTGCTTTCAGTGGTTAAGTATCTCATCATGGTGTAATGAAGAGTTCAGGGCATAGTTTATACACTGTGACATCATCATGGCATATTTATGTCATCTGGCAGTTACAGTGAAAAACAGTAGGTCCATTAGAGAAAGAAAATATATTATTCGACTAGTAGCACAAATGAACTCAGAAATCAATCTAAACAGGTTTAATCAAGTTGACTGCAAAATGTCCAAGTTTAACTTCTGGATCATCCAGACATGTTGCAGGCCTGCTGAATGCGTCATTCCCTCTCTGGCTCGTCAACTCTTCAGGTGGAGAATGTCTTCCACCTGGTCCCACCAAATAGCTGCTAATAAACTAAAAATAAAACCTCTCTTTACCATCGAATTAAACAAAGCAACATTACCATTTCCAATTAGCACATGAAAGGAGTGAGTTACGCACGATTTGTTAAATCTGGAAGAGTTATCTCATTTGTAATCTTTGGGTATGCAGCTCACCTGTTTCATATTGTCTGAGAATAAAGGGGGGGAAAAAATGAAGACGCTGAAAAGAGTTATCAAAAGAGCATACAGTTCTATCTGTAGGGAGCATTTACCATTACTTTGATCGCACAAAATCATCACTCTGTCACATGATGAATGAGCATATCAACACTGAGATAACAAGTTCTTAATAGACATTTAGTTATCTAAAGCACGTGGTCTATCTTGTAAGAAGTGAGCAGTGTTGTTTTTTTTTTTTTTGTTTTTTTTGTAGATCCTTTCAGCGCCCAGATCCTTCATGTGTACAGAAATCTGGTGATAACCCTGTTCAACACCAATATGGCAAACATCTGTTGGCAGTACCAAACTCTCACTGCATGTTGTTTCAATTGGGATCACTCTTTATTTTCAAGTAGTGGGAAGAGTTTCAAAGCTTCCCATAACATTTTCTACATGTCTCTCCTATTCACTTGACAGGATGCCTTTTATTTAAGTTACCTTAATCATGATGTTTATGAGTAATCAGATGGGAATGAACATATTGCAGTTCTGTCTTCAGTAATCACAGCTTCAGTGGGGGCCCCAGCAGCAGCGCAATTACAGGAACCAAAACCGTAACCACACAGAGAACATTGCAGTTTGTAAATATGATTTTTATACAATTTTAAATATGACTGTGTCAGTCATCAGTTTAGAGAAACACTAAGTAACCTTTTGTCTTCAAACAAATGAGTCAGCCTCTTTAGCCAATCACACTCAAACATTTACACAAGCACACCACTGGGCCATGCCGTTCAGGGCTGAAGATGTTATTATTTTTAGATGTAACCATGCATATTTATTCATATAAAAACATCTTACTCTTGCAAGTAAAAAGGAACTCATGTGAGCCATGAAAACATGAAACATAAATATAGAACTATGTGAACCCGATTAAATACTTTTCTCTGCCACATTTCCTAAATTCACATCTGCCAGAAGGATTGTTAAGAAAAAAAAAGTATTTCTCGTTGTGTCTGGCAATTATATTATAAAGTTTTACAAGTCTAATAATTAGGCAGTAAAAAAATGAGCGGAGGCATTGAGGTAAACAAGACACTTTGACAAGCACAAATCTGGAGATTCATATCCACCTTAATGACATACAAGTGCTGACCTTTGGCAGCTGATAATGACCTCTGTGTGATACATCTGTAAAGCATGCTTACATAGAGTGATATTTGGAGTGATTTATCAGAAAAATATATTGAATGGGTTTACAAGATTTGCAGGGTTGTTTATCTATATTGTTATATAATTATGGCTAATGCAGCTGATAATGAAGCATTTGGTGGGTTACTTTGTTTGAATAATCCTCTCTTTTTGAACTGAAAATAAGCAAGGAATTGCCGACATTCTCCCATCATCTGGCACCTGAGCAAGAAACAGTATCAATAACCCCCGAGCAGGATCAGGATACCCCCTAACTCTTGGCTGGGTAAAGGAGAAAAGACAAGGAGACGAAACAAAGGAAAAAAATGTAAACTATTTTGCTTAAAAACAGGATTTGTTTTATCCTCTCCTAGGGTGATAGAAATCTGACACCAACAAATCAGTCTGGTGCAGGAGAATTTCTTCTGAAGTGGAACATCCCCAAATTCACCTCAGTGGGGTCCGGAATGGTTTCGAGTTACCCATCTACCTGTCAACACAGTGGTAAAAATGATTTGTTTTCCCAAAGGGCTGCACCTCAACGAGACACGATGGCTGGTGATTCAGTAAACAGAAAGAAACAACGGGGCAGTCCATGGGCTCTAACTTTATTTGAAATACAAGAGTTGTATAGCAGCAATTATCTCCCATTTTGAAATTCTTGGGTCAAAGTTCCAGAGAATTCTGAACTCACGAAGATTTCCTGACAGTCCAATAAAGTGGTCATATTTGGTAGAGAAAGAGAAACAGAGGCAGACTATGCTGTCAAACTATATTTTCCTTCTTTTGGAATCAAGCTTTCGCTGGACTGCTGTTTTGAATCTGTGAAGGGTTTTTTTGGAGTTTGTCATCTCACTTCAGTGATAAAATTACTTCAATGAGCTTAATTAAATCAGTCTGAAAAAATGGCGCTCTGTTTTATGTGTGTATGTGCGTGTGTCTTTTAACTTTAAACGTATCTATCATTTTAATTATCAAAATTATTTCTATCAACAATCAACATCAATAATCCCTTTTGTTTTGAACATTTTTAATAAAAATAAAGACTTAAGCACTTCCAAAATGTTACTGTTATCTTAATTATATTAATTTATAGATAATGTTATCGATACACAGTACATAGAGAATTCAGTACATACATTCATTTTGCACTATTTATTTAATCATTTTTGAATTAACATTTGCTCAGCAGTTACAGATACATATCATGTGTTTGGGGTTGAGAACTGACTGTCCGGTACTGGTATGATGGACTAATATATTTATGATGTTTTTGAACCTGTAGAGAGAGAAGTTGCAGAACAGTTGGCTGAGGTTTGGATGAAAAGTGGATGTTAGCTGGAATGTAGCGAAGGAAAAATGGAGGTTTGGGCAGAATAAAGTTGGGATACTGCTGACTGCATGGTAGCACCCTCTTTTGGATGTAGTCCTCATTATATAATAATAATAATAATAATAATAATAATAATAATAATAATAATAATAATAACAAAATAACAATAACTGGGGCACTTTCAGTTGAGAAATTATTGGGATATACATTTAATCAAGCTCATTTTATAAGGCATTCAGCTATGACACTGCATTGAAATATCTTATCATATCTTATTATTATTCGCAACACAATATATTCATAAACCATGGTCATGACCTTTTCTCCATAGATGATTGAGGGGGTAATTGACTTTGGATTATGGCTCAGCTGTGGTTTTGTAAGGCATTCAGTGGGAACAATGTGGAATAATGTGGGGATAATGTGGTAAAAAGCTGTTGGACAATGGAGAACATTACAGCAACATTTGGCTCCTTCACAAAAATATGTAAAATCTCTTTTGAAGTAAACCATTTTCATCTGATATATCTTTTCTAGATTCACATCATTTTGGCATTGTAGTGAAATACATCACAGAGGAAGAAAAAAAGCATGGTTCATAAATTGTGGACAGGTTATTCCCTATACAGTACGATTATGTCATGCTGTAGTTTGCAACACTTTTTCATTTAATTATCTCTTTTACCGCAAACAATCTATATTGCATGGACTACTCGTAAATAAGCGGGGGTGGAGTTGTTGATGTGTTTTGAAATTCATTTCTTACTGTAGCTTTTGCAGAGCCACTATACAGCAGAAGACGACATTTATGGGTCGCAATGAGGGAAAAGAACATTGCAAAATAATAATTTATATATTTTAGGAGCAACTCAAAATGACAAACACAGATCAGAGTCAAATTAAAGTGTACATGTACTTATAATATCAGAAAACATAAAACTAGTCTTGGAAGAAAACTCAACCCTATAAATTTCTTTGACTGGCTTTCAAATCAGATCTATTCTTATCTACAATTTAAACAATATTGTGTTTCTTCCTTATGCTAGAGGATATGATAAACATCTGTATGTCTTTTGCTTGATGTTGTCACTGGTGAGCACAGTCACAGTGCTGGAATCATCATTAATCATCCTTAATTCCCATGGTTTCTCTGGAAACTGGCTGCACTGTTGTCTATGCTCCAGCTATTAGCTCATAGCTACCCTTGGCTAAAATGGTTCAAGAGCAAAACCCAACCAATCTGCCACTTCTCATTATATTTTGTGAATGTTAAGAAAGTACTATCACAGGCTTTCACGTTTCCAGCTACTTTTGTTGCTCCAGTGGGAGTGGTTGCATCCACCATTTATAACTTAAGTAAAATACAGGTCATTGAACTTGTCAGTGAAAAATGTACCACTTAATGGGAAGAATAATGTGTGCAGGTATGCCAGCAGCATGTCTGTATGTTAGCAGCAGATGCATCGCAGGCTACCATAAAAAACTAGGATGATGTGTGACTTTCCGGGTACTCACTGTTTATTTCTTGGCGACTAGACATAAAAACAGACTCCTCTGTAACTTTCTTCTCATAATAAATCTTTCAGCAGAATAAGTATAACTTAACGTGATTGGTGTTTTTCCAATACTCCCCTCTCATTGTAACCATGCAAATAAAAGACACAGTGCAAGTGAATTTTGGCGCATTCGTACTTGCCTTAGAGTTGTAGCTTCACTTTCTTCTTTTTAAAATGTTTTCAATTTTCTTTTTGAAATTAGTATTACTTTTTATGTAAGAACAAATTCAACAAAACGATTGGTCAGTCAACATTAATACATTATCTAAATTATTTATTTCCAATTCCATCTCCAAGTTTTGATGAGATTAGAAATGTATCGCTGGAATAAATGAGTATATACATTATGCTTAACTATTTAAGCACCTTAAATCCAGCGCAGGTTTTTCATCTCGCAGTGAGAATGTGAGGGGTGGGGCCTGTGACTCCCGCTGGCTGTGCCGGCGTTTGGATGCAAATATCACGTTCCTCCTAACTTTACTTGTCCGGGTTGGATGCAGTCCGACAACTCTTAAGTGGATTTAAAAGGCGCAGCTCGCTGGATTTTCTGCACAAACGCGCGTCTTGACTTTATAAAAGCAGTCTGCACGATCAAATCGGGATAGTGTTATTATTGCTTTTTTGGAGAAAAAAAAAAAATTCATATAAAGCTTGGAGTGATATATTTATTCTTAAACAAAACTTCTTCTACGCGCGTTCTCTAGTTGTGCAAGAAATGAAATCGTGTCTTTTTAAATGATGACAGAGAAAGGTTCCATGGGGGTATCCTGGAGGAGGAGTCCTTTGTGACCTAACAAGTAACGGATTGTCCCTTATAAAAAAGATTGAGTCCGAACCTTTCAATGACGGCTGCTGTTCGTGGACGCTTCAGTACAGGTGGGTGCTGCTTTGGAAAATTAATTATCTCAAATGTGATGATAGAAGTCCTAACTGAATAATATAGATAGTATTTAATATTTTAGGAATTGGTTTCATAAAGACAACTACGTAAATTATTATTATTATTATTATTATTATTATTATTATTATTATTATTATTATTATTATCATTATTATTATTATTATCATTATTAGTAGTAGTAGTAGTAACAGTATATTTGTAAGGTCTGTGTAAGGACCTACATTTTAAGCAAAGTTATGTGTATATGTAGTTATATATGTGTGTATGTATATACATGCTGATTGATAGATCTTTTTTTAATGACTTAATTTAACTTTAGAGTGGACCATCTGTTACTATTTTGTCAGCCACAAAAAATCCTCAGGTCATGAGAATATTAACGTCTGTAGCTGCACAGTGACAGTGACGTGACAGCAGAGGTGCACAGGCAGGTGTGGGGCTGCGATGTGATTTTCCTCTCCCTTGAAGGGCAACTCAGTGCAAACAGTTGTAATCCAGCATGGTGTGCGAGTCCCCGAGACAAAGCTGAACTGTGCTCAACTGAGCTGTACAGGATCAACCCCCTGACTCCTGGAGCTGTAGGGGCTTTAGTCCCAGATGAAAGAGCTTAACAAGACTCTGGTGCTATTTTGATTGAAGGCAGTGGTCTATGGTGCTCCTCTTTGCTTTGAGTGTGTTTAAAGTGCTGCACATTTGACCTTTCACTGCCTGAACTCCTCATGCTGCAAAGCAGAGGAAATGGTTATTGAAACGGTCTAGGCTTCTGAGCGTGCTGACTCTGCAGCCAGGTGTTTTCTTCATGTACATTGCGCAGAAAGCCGAGCTGAGCAGACTATTTATCATCTACAGATGTAGATTTAAATGTGTCAACAGCAACAGTGTGTACGTTAGGGTGATGAGGGCTCATCAACACATCAGGGCTGATGAATCGTCTCATTCATTTTTATTGTGGGCTCAGTTTCAGAACACCACAAGTGCTTTTTACTGCTATAAATACGCCTATTACTCTGTTTTGCAACCAGCCACTCCACAGGCAGACAGGGGGACATCTGCTCTGTTGAAAGTCAGAATAATAAAATAAAAATGCAACTTCTACCGATGGAGTCTTGTAATTTCACTTTGAAGTGCCACGTGTAGCAGCAAAGGCTGGCGCACACTTTGGTAATTATGTTGCAGGAAGAAAAGACAGTGTAACTCATTCTTTAAAAAATATATATAATTCACAATAAAACTTTCTGCTCATTGGTGACAGGCACAAAGTTGACAGGCTGCACTTGCAACTCTGAGCACAGAGTTGCAGCACTTTCTCAAGTTCATTAAAGTCCCAGTGTGGGAGCTCCCTTTCAGCACTTGAATAATTGATAGATCAAACTTAATTCACAAAGGAGGCAATTTTATCTGCTGATTCTTTCATGAGCAGGTTTAAGTTTCAATAGACCCAGCTGAGTGTGACTGACGGAGAGGAGAGCCGCTTAAGCGGGAGCAGAGACAGACAACCCTCGAAACGTGACGCGTTTAGAAGCACGCTAGAATTAAGGCAGATTGCTAATCGGTTTTCACAATAAGTTCACAGCCTGCAGACACTTTCTCTTATCTCCATGCTGTGCGAGAGCAAATATGGATGGGCCGAGGTGGGCTCTTGGCAGGTTACACGGAGTCGTGGGAGTGCTATATTATGAAAGAGTCTCTGGCACATGTCTTGAGTTACTCAGTGCTGGAAAGGTTGTGTTCGGTGCGTTCCAGAGACTTAGCAATGTCCCAATGTCTAATCATCACTCTCGTAAGTAACCAACAGGTGCGGCAGAAGACTGGCTGCGCCACTCTTTTGGCTCGTTTCTTTAAATACGACTGTAGCCAAGAGATGTTACTGACATTGTGAGTCATTGAGTGTTAAGAAGTAAATAAACTGATGGGAGAAAAGGTCTGAAGTCTTCCAAGGAGGGGATGCAAACATTATGGTAGGTGTAAATTTATGGGATTGTGCAAGAAACTTTCTTTTGTCCTAAAAATGAGAAACTGAGACTTCAAGAATAGTAGTAATCTTTTATTCTATTCATGTTTTACATTCTTTTTACTCTTAAGGACCAAATACAGGATTTAGTGTTTACCATACCAAAGGAAAAAAATGTGTGAATCTGGATTTAATTTTCTGCATTTATATATGGGAGGAAGTGTGTGTGATTGTTTTCTAGTGTGAGTTTAAACAATAAATAGCATTCAAAAATGATTTGTATCAGGAAGGAATATGACAAGATATGAAATATTTGACTGTTTTGATTGCATTTTGACAAAGAATGCAGTAGTGTAATGTTTAGAGACACCAAATTGTCCTTTATGTGATTCAGAGCCACAATCAACAAAAGCCAAATATGGTCCTATTTTTCTTTATTTGAGCTGCGAGGGAGGACCTCCCATTGCTCAGATCTCAACATATTCTGTGCGTTCTCTTCACACATGAGCTGTAAATACTGGCGGGGCATGACACTATCTAAATAGAAATCTCTGTGCAAAACATGGCGAAGGTTTCTGCTTCATTTTTGCCCTCAAAGAGTTGACTAGATTGCCCTCAAAGAGTTGACTAGATTGTATTTTTAAAAGATAAACATGTACCATTCATCGTTTGTGCAAATACAGCTTGAAATGCCATGACCTTCAATGTGGTCCTCACTTATCTCATTACACAATTCATCATTTGACCATGGCATACCTAGTTCCTCATTTTGTCAGATTTTAGAAGTCTACATACTTAAATTACAGCATGTGAGTAATCTTTATTCAAACATACAAATAATACATTGCATACTGAGATATTAACTCTGCTCCCGATAACACAATGTTAACACAATAGATCCACATTTCAAATTTCCTAGAATTAAGGCAATTATAGATATTTAATGGAATATATGTTTTAGATTATAACCACAATGGTAAAAAAATGCTTTTCATCTTTGCAGAACCTTCATCCATTTATTAGTTTTGTTTGAAAAAGATATAAAAGTAAGTAAAGTGTCAGGATAATGAGAACATTTGCAAGCAGATAACAGCCAAGCAAAATTAAAAGGCTAGTATATTGTGACAGCTGCTTTGCTTTTAATGTTCTGCTTTAATGAAAATCCAGCTTTTTATGTAGCAACACATGATATTGACAAACAGACAGTGATTATCATCATCGTGATCCCATTTCTGCTATCTCATAATCTCAGACTGTAATGACAAACAGCCTCGGAGCGTGATGAGGAGGTATGGTGGTCTTGGTCATTTGTTTTAATAAAGTTGAACAACTTGTGCCTCATGCTATTGTGTAACCCATTGTATTGCGCCCTTTTGAGACAAAAACTGCTTAAAACAGTTTCAATTAAGGAAAAGGGGAGAACATCAAAATAAATATTCCACCCTCATAACAAAGACAAAGATGTTAAAATACATATAAGTCATAAGGACTGTTTAAACAGACTTGAAGTGGAAGTGCCCCTTTTTGGCCATGTTTACGTCACTGGAAATTTTTTTGTTATAAAACCACTCTTTTTTTTAATTTAGCCTCTTCTTTTTGGAATGGTCTACAACGAACTTTAGCAGTTACATAATATAGACTCAATTGTCAGCCAAAAGTTTATAAAATACCAGCCCCCCCACCATTTTTACATTCACAGTCTATTCTCACTCACAGAAGTGGTAACGAAGTGGGAAAGCAACAAATAAAACCAATAGAACCAATAATTGTGCATAGAAATCTGCACAATTATTGATTTATAGGCTGTGGTTAGTTGTGGATGAGAGTTAATGCTTTCTGTGTACTTAGCAATTAATGAAGCCAGTTTTGTGTTGAGAATAAATATGTTGTTATCAAGTTGGGCTATGTCAAGTGCTAATGCCAATCAACTCCTAAATGTACATATTTTAGTAGAGAGAAGAAGAGATGGTTTATCTAATGTTTGATTAATGGCTGGAGATGCAGCATCACATTCAAAAAGGTTGGTTATTGTTCGTTTTTTTTTCCTGCCTTCTGTTCTTCATCTTTTTTTAAGTGCTCAAACATATTCATCCAAGAACCTCCAACTGTCATGTAGTATCTCCACCAAGCATCTTTAATAAGATTAATGAACGTGGACTGAGGTAGTAACTATTCAAAATAGCTGTGCGGTGCGATGATCGCCTGCCAGCCCAGCCCATGCTTCATGGGTTGAACCAGCGGGATTGTATTGTTTTTTCCTTTTCCTCCTCCTTCTCATCTTCAACAAAACCCTCATCCTCCCCTTCCACGCTACATCACTGTTCTCTCTACTCCTTTTGCCAGAACCACCACCAGCGTGATGGCTTGTTGTGCCTCAGGCTTGTTTGGACTTGCAACCGCAGCATCACCCTTCACTTCACAGACTTGTGGATGCAGCGAGTCCTAGAGTGAAAGAGACAAGAGGAAAAAAAAAGCGGGGTGGGGAAGGGAGAGGCAGACGGACTGAGCGGTACCACCGGAAAAAAAAAAGAGGGATCATCCTTCCACGCCGCAGAGGTGTTCACCTGTCATAGAGAGGAAGCCCTCCACGTACCTGCTCCATCTGGTCGCAGGGGGGGACCCTGTGTGGCCAGAAAGGCAACAAGGACTATGCAGCTGGGACTGGTGGTGCTGGCGATGATCTTCCTCAGCTCCATGGGTCACAGCGATGCTCTTAAGCTCTCTAAGGCAAGAAGGCAGAGACGGGGTGAGTTCTCACTTTCTCAGCTTGTTTTTGTCTCTCCATTTCTCCTTTTCAGCACTGCTGGCTTTCATTTCTGTGGTCTGAGTCACAGCGGTGGATGTCTTATAAACATTTAACAAGCAAAGTAAAGATAACATTTTGTTTATTTCCACATGAGTCTTATTTGTTTTTCCTATGGGGGTTAAGTTAGGTTCAGTATTTCCCATGAATGGTTCTTCTCCCTTTGTTCTCGTCATGATTGTGCTCCTCTGACTTTATGTTACACTTTTATGGGTATTACAATTGTTTATGGAGACTTTTCTGATGGATTCACCCTCAAAGCCATCACTTTCTGTCTCTGGCTCTGTGGGCACGTTATGGAATGAGTACCTGACAGTCCTAAGCTCTCTATTGGAACTCGCTGCTGGTATTTTTGCAAGCATTTTTCTAACCTCACGCAACTACAAAGATGGTGCTCAGGCTGACATGCAGTATATCTTAACCTCTGAGCCTCAGTGCTGGTGTTACTGTCAGCATGACTGTCAGCTCTGGAATAATTCTCTCTTTACACACAAGGAGCTTTCAG
Organism: Lagocephalus sceleratus; assembly: GCA_911728415.1. Classification (NCBI taxonomy): domain Eukaryota; kingdom Metazoa; phylum Chordata; class Actinopteri; order Tetraodontiformes; family Tetraodontidae; genus Lagocephalus; species Lagocephalus sceleratus. The sequence goes on along the minus strand of CAJVRN010000031.1, from coordinate 1,498,016 downwards.
TCAATGCCAGTCTCAACCCCACCCTCTTTGAACCATAACTCATATAATACCAGAACCAGCCACAGTAACAGATGTGTTTTTGTTGGAATCACACATGCTGAAAAGGAGGCGATGTCAGTGAGCGTTGTTTCTGTCATGCAACAATTTTTTTTTCCCCCCGAAAACACACACGCACTCACACACACATACACTCACTGTGGCCTTAGGTGCTGCCACAGATTTTCATGTTCCATTGTAATGAGCACAGAAGGATTTAGGTCAGCCACCATATTCATGACTGCCCTCTATGTCATCACAGTCTAGTTGAGGCCTCTGCCCTCCAGAAAGGGTCGTGGGTTTGCACTGTGCACCTCTGATTTTGCCTTTTTTTTTTTAACGTTCCCTGAGATTCAGTGTGTCGACTGTGTGTGCGTTCGCATGGAAATGAGAGCAGAGATGTTCATCATGCTACTGACAGCACAAATATTCTTATGTTTTTTTTCCAGCACGTCACCAACAGTTTACAATTACCACATTCTCAGAATCTCTCCAACCTCTCTGCTACTCCCCAGTGCCACTGCAAGTTTATTCAATATTGGTTAAGATAGTACGAAAACATGACCTTAGCTGTTGCATTTGTGGTTGACTGTGACTCATGTTTAAGCAGAACACTTTTACCAGTCAACTTATCTCTTGGAGTCAGTGGGACAGATGGATTGTGGTGAAAAAGTGTGTATATTTAGATTTGATAGTGTGTAAATCAACTCAACAGCTCTTAGAGTGGTTCACAGGAAAACAAGTGTTAAGTTTTCACACTTTTTTTGTGTAGTATCTTATTTTATTTGACTCTGCCTACGGGCAGTTGTCTGAAACTGGGATTATAAGGCAATTTAGTGCAGGTCCATTAGACTTTGGACAGCAGTTGCATGCTGTTTGATACCCAGCATAAAAACTGATGGTGGTATTTACTCTTGGCACGGTGTTCTGGTGCTCTGAACATTGACAGCTGAACTATGGGTAGCTTTATCTGATGTTTGTCTACTGATTTTGACTAGTTCTTGGTCTGCTGTCAGTTCTGATTACGCAGGTTTCGCTAAAGGAAAATCTGCCAAGGATCTGCGGCGAGCAGTTTGAAATAAACAGTGAGGAAATGTTCCAACAAAGATGTTTGTTGGAATGCTGCAAGTATTAGCCCCTCCCTCTTGGAGTGATAACAAGCAGGAAGGTTTACGGCTTGAGCTCTGGAGATGTGAGCAAAATATTAAAGCTCCCTCATGTTGTTCTCGTAGGCATGAAGTTGTTTAGTGCCCTTTCTGCATTGCCTCATTAAAATTTATATCTGACTGGAACATTTTTATGTGGTGATGCAGCCTGCCGCCATTCTTTTCTACTGCATACCTCAACCTGAGTGGTCCTGTCTCTCTGCCTGTTTTAACAGTAAGTCCCGAGATGCCGCTATCTTGCCCCAAAGGCTGTGACCGATGCTCCGAGTATAATGGCTGCATTAAATGTAAACCCAAGCTCTTCATCTTCCTGGAGCGCAATGACATCCGTCAGATAGGTGTGTGCCTCGCCTCCTGCCCCATGGGATACTTTGGCATGAGGAATCCAGAAGGCAACAACAGATGCACCCGTGAGTTTTGCTTTCAGTTGTGGCCATGCTGAGCCTATTAGATTTGTAGATACACATCTGGAAACTTCCAGACACGTGCAGACTTGAACTTGTTGGCCAACATCACACAGCTGATGTCAAGCCTGCAGTGTAAACGATCTGTTTATCTCTGGCATTTTCTCCTGTTTATGTATAATATGGGGGTATCTGGAGAAGCAAAGGGATATCCTGCTAGGTTCATTTCATTTTCTATCTTATCTGTATATTTTAATTTTTTTTATCTTTTTATTCCTAATATCACTTTGTGAGGGGAAGCTAAAAGCAAAACACAGAAAATACTGATTTCAGTCAATATTTTCTCGTGTTTTTCTGTTACTGGTACTTGCACACTAACAATAAAAAAGGAAATGGGAGTGAAGCAACTTAAAATGGTTTAAACTGGTCCCACAAGATCGCAAAATAAATTTTCTGTTTATCTGCCTTGTTTTTTACAAGTCTCCAATCCAGGATAAACAACATTCTTTTAAAAGCTATTTAATTTTCTTATTAGATGATGATTGATTGTTAATCCACCCATAAGTGTTAGCATATGATTTAGGGCATTCCCGTTCTCATCAGTTGCATCTATACCGCTGCATCTGTCTCTGCAAACTCGTATGTGGAAATGTCTAAATGCATGTAAACAAGTACTTCAAAGCTGTCTTTTGCTGATACTTATGTGGAAAAGTGCACAAAAATAACCACCAAATCCAGTAAAGTATTTGCTGAATTGGAGGAAAGTGAGCTGAAGTTCTAATTGGGCTGGTCTCCATTATGGAAGTTTTGGCTTTGTTGGGAGGCAGGGGAAAAGGGAGGCCACACTCACCGCACTAACCAAACTTAACAAACGCGGTGGCACAGATCCCACCTTTTTAGCCAGAAACCTTGTCTGTTGTTTGTTACCCTTTACGTGTGTGCACAAAACAGGACTGGAACAAAACCCTAACAAAAACATTTCTAATGCATTATTGTTTGGCTGTTTTTGTGAAAGTATGTCTGGGTTTTTTTAGTTGCCTGGATTCTTGTCAGGCCACAATTCTTGTTTGTTATGCTTTTACCATTACACATTGTTTCAATACACCTTTACTCACTGTATTAAATACAGTCTGTAGATAGTCTTTGAAGTAACTACCGTTTTCTTTCTTTTTTTAATTCTTTACAATTTCACAGCAGAGGGACCTTAATTAAAAGAAAACCAGACATTCTGTCAACAAACATTTTCATCAGCATTTCGGTGAAGTGTTTCCGGCCCCGTGTAAATAACGATCAAATGCTTTGCAAAATTGCTTCTAAAAGATGTGCTTGTCATTTATTTCATCAATTCAAAAGCTGTCACGGAGCGATCACATACCGTACCATTTGTAATGATCGCAGCAATCTGAATCCCAGCAGCTTTCCAGATTTAATGTATTTCTCTCGGCACAGTCTCACATGTATTGTCTGTCGGATGTGTTAAATAAGCTTTATCCCTAGAGCAGGTAAAACCTGCAAATATGGCTAAAGGGTGAGCTGTTGCAGGACAAAGATACATTTGGGGTTTCATGTGTGAACCTTTTAGTTTCACAGTCCTTTCAATTCACCAGGCACCATATCATCTGTGTTTAATTACTTTAGGTTCATGATATATATTAGATTCAGACATTCATCTTGATTTGCCATGCACATGCTTTTATGTCCAACACTCAAATGTTTTTTTGTTTTTTTTTGTGCCAAAATATTCTATTATTTTGCATTCAGTGCTAAACTTGCCTTTTCTTGACTATTTATTTTGCCTCATTCTTCACAGAGTCAAGAGCTGTGTCCAAAATCACCTCTTGTTCCCTATATAGTGCCCTAACTAGGGCATATGCCATTTTGCAGGGCTGCCCAAAGGTCTACCCCATGTGCTGCGTGATAGTGCCCCTAACCAAGCAATTTACCAAGCAGTACATCAACAAACAAATGGCCCGTGAATGTTTTATATTTCTTAATAAGCAGAAAAAATAAAATTACTCCACAATGCCGACATCTTCTTGGTATTCATCCATTATGCAACGCTATTAAACGTTTAAAGTGGCACTCTAGTTTTCAAAGGTGAGTTTTCAGCTAAATATGTAGTCACTCAACTTTGGACAAATCTTTAGTCGGTCACTACAAACCTCAGCATTGTCAAATGTACCTCACGTGGTCTTAAAAGTTGTATCGGTGGATTTTTAAGACCCAAGTGAGTTTTCACCAGTGTCCTCATTGGACCAGCTAGGAAGTATACATAGTTCCAGTCAGTATATGAATACAAAATAGGAACACATTTCCAATATAAATGTTGGCAAAAAATTGCATATTCTTTACTGTTTGTAAGGAAGTGCCTGTAGAGATGAAACCAAAGCCCTTTAGATTTTTTTCAAATATCTGGTTTTTATCCTCCAGCATTTGTAAACATCCAAAAGTCAAGAAGTTGTTTATTTGACTGGAAAGTTAAAGATTTTAATGAGTCAGAGGTGTGGAGAAACCCATGTTTTGGAAACCCTTTGAACCAATACAGACCAGCTGTCCTCATTCAAGCTTCCTTGAAAAAGAAAAGGCTGTTGAGCATGTGTTTTAAGAGATCTAAGAAGAAACTGGAGTACGCAGAGAAAAGCCATGTACAGTAGGCACAATGAAAACATACAACCTCCCCACAGAGGGGCCGCAGCTGGAATTGAACCTGGAACTCTATTTCCTTGATGTGATTGTGCTAATGAGCTCATCTGCACCGCTGCGCCACCACAAAATGGGCAATGTGAAATAAAATGTCATACTAAAGATCTACATGAGGGAATAAACTATTATGGAATAGTTTATGTGGTCAACTAAATAGGTAACTTTCAATAACAAAGGGAGTGACCTATTCATTATATTAATTATTAACATTTTGATTCAACAATGACAATTTAAAGCTCATGCCCTATAGATTTAATATTTAGAAATTGCTACTGTTAGTTTTGTGACATGGAATGAAATCATCATTTCACATTCTTGAGTTAAATTCACATCTAAAATGTGCACCTCATGAATAAAATATGGTCAAACTTAACAATCACGTGAGTAAAGTCTTGTAATCCAGCCTCTCGTGCCGCACATCCCATTATCCTAATTAAGAATAAGGGGTACTAAAACAAAATAAAATACAAGTGAAATAAATTAGATCCTTTCTTCTGGGTTCACTTGCAGCTAAAATTTTACAAAATAAAATAAGGCCTCAATTCTCTGATGGGGACTTTCCTTGGTGAATCATGTCAGAACCATCTGCACTCGTGAGACCTGATGTGGCATTCCCATATGTGAGTTTGCACAGCAACATGATTGATACTTTATTGCTGGGATGCCAGTAGGGTAATACTCTGCCGGTAGGGTAATTCAAAACAAACCAACACTCAATGCAGTCAGGACCTCTTAAGACCCTTCCCCTCTTTCTTTTTTATTGCAAATCTATTAAGAAAGAAAGTAAAAAACTAATTATTGCATTGATATAAGTGTTCAGACCCTAGATGGCACTTTTTGGGCAGTGATTAGCCTCCATTCTTCTTTGCACGGCAGATTCAGGGCCATTCTGATCCTCTCAAGCTGACCCTCTATCAGTTTCAATGGCGACTGTCATCACTTTGTCTCACTGTAGGTGATAATGGGCAGGTGATGCGCAGCACCTGGTTTCCTTCAAAACAAAAAGGACAGTCTTGTTTTTCTTGCTTCTTGAAGAGAGGCCTCTCTCAGCCCAGAATGGTGGAGTGCTGCAGTGATGGGTGACCTTCTAGAACTGTCTTGCGTTGATCTCTGGAGCTCAGCCAGAGTGACCATCGGGTTGTTGGTCACATCTCTTTCCCAGATCTTTTTGGCCTTGGTTAAATCACCAGCTGTAGGAAAAGTTCTTGTTCCAAACATTCTATTATCAGAGTGATGGAGGCCACTGTGCTCTTGGGAACGTTCACTGAGGATGAAGACTTCACTGAAGTCTTTGTAACCTCTTCAACAGATCTGTGCCTTGATACAATCCTGTCTCTGAGCTCTGGATACAGGCCTTTTTACCTCATGTTTTATGAGACCTTATAAACTATAGACAGGTGCGTGTGTCCTTCCAACTCATGTCCACACAGCTGAACTTAGCACAGAAGGACGTCAATCAAGGTATGAAAACATCTTAAAGAGAACTGGAAGGTCCCCTGAACTCAGGTTAGAGGGTCTGAATATTTATGCCAATGCAATATTTCATTTTTTTCTTTTTTAATTATTTGGCAAAAATTTCAAAAATTTTCTTTTGATTTTGTGATGTTCATTTTAAGCAGACATAGAATCATACATGTGATTTTTGGGGAGAATTAAATGAAGGTTTTAAAAAGTACAATATTTTACCATATGGTTTGTATTTTGAAATGAAATTAAATGCCTTCTTTTTGTCATACTTGATTTAATAATTGAGAAAATGTATCTGAAACTGACCTGATATTTAACTGTCTGTTTTTGTTTCTCCTGTGTCTTTCAGAATGTAAAATTGAAAATTGTGAAGCCTGTTTTAATCGCAATTTTTGCACAAAATGTAAGGAGGGCTTGTATTCACACAGCGGACGATGTTATGTCAGCTGTCCTCCAGACCAGAGCGCCGTAAATGAAACCATGGAGTGTGTCGGTGAGTATCGTTGAAGTGGCTCAGAATTGAACCATCAAATCATTTTTGGTCAAAAAAAGCAGAATTCATTTTATGGATTGCCATTAAAAATATTTTTTTTTTTTTTTGAAAAAGATAGAGGTAAAATTTTTAAAAAGTTTTAAAAATGTTAGGGTTTTCCCTTTGTTCTTTGTGTTTTGTCATTCTTCTGTTACATACATCTTTTTTTCATCTTAACAATAGAAACCCAAACATCTTGTCTCACTGTGGTAGAGTCCTGACATTTGGACCAATGTAGTCAACTGGAATTAATGTCCTTTTAATGCTTTTTTCTATGAATTTAACAACATGCTGGTTCATTTTCAGGTTCAAAGAGATTTTTTGCTTTTTTCTGTATAGCTAGCAGATTTAAAAGATGACTTAAAATAAAAGTCAAATAAAATATTTGACCTGCCAAACAGATTTGAGATGCTATGGACCAGTTACTCACTACCTCAGTATTTGTCCCATGTTGTTTTCTCAGGTCAGCGCACTTCAGATTGCGAACTTGGTGAGTGGAGCCAATGGAGTTCCTGTATGAAGAAGAACAAAACGTGTGGGTTTAGGAAAGGATCGCAGTCGCGGTCCCGTCTGCCCCTTCTGCAGGTCCAAAGCCCAGATGCCTTGCTCGTTGCACCCTCACAGACCTGTGCTCCTGAAACAGAGAAAAGGAAGTGCACTGTGACCAAAAAAGCACCATGTGGAAGAGGTAAATGCTCAATTCAAACACAGGAAACAGACTACACGAAATCACATCCAGTATCACATTCAGCAGGTACTTTTGAATGACAGAGACACAGGTAAAAATAGTTATAATTTGATGACAGTATTCAGATAGCAGAACAATAGTAAAGAGAATGTGTTTCATGAAATGTCTCCAACAGTTAAAGTGATGACGGATGGTACCATTATTCAACATCCCAAAATGCTGTGTTTCTGCCAGTGTATCTGTGACACACAGTGTGTTGATTGGGTTTGGTTTGGCAGAGCTCACAGGAGGATACAGAATATCTTGACTTCTTAGCATGTAAACAATAAACTCAGGCTACAAGCCAAGCAGATGAAGGGCAGGCATTACACAGTGCAAAGCTGGACAAGGATCAGAGCTAGAAAGAGCTATTTGTTCAAAAGACCAGTGTAGCGTGAGGTTTACACATCTATGACATGTTTGCTTGGGCTCTTATAATCCACATAGCAGCTTTATCTCTGGCAGGTTGTTGGTCATACTCTCCAGTCGATGGCTATTGTCAACCTTCAAAATTTTCAAGTTGTTCTTGGCTTCTTCGTTGTAGCTAAGGCAAATCTTGTCAATTCATTCAACCTTAAATAGGTACATGTAGTTACTGAACTGCCAAGGATTTAGTGGTTGTAGTGAGTCATTCATTTCATATTTCTTTGACAGTATTAGTTTTGGGTTTTTTTTTTTTGCTACTCGTTCAAAGGAAAAGATTGCCTTCAAACGAGCAGTGCTCTGTATACTGTATAAGCCTTACTGGCCACCTCCCAGAGGCACCTATGGGACTGACGTTGTGGGCGAATATTCACTGTCTTGGCAACCATCCAGATTGCTGCATGTTACAGATGACATGCCTGAATATATGTGAGTAAACATGGAGGAGGCTTGCATGAAGGTCTGCCCTCTCTGCTGGAACTGTGCTATGAGTCAAAAGAAGAGAACGTTGGCCCACATAGATCTGTGGTCATGTCTTGAGGGAAGGATGTTGGTCGGGCTTGAAATTGCTCAGTGAGTAGAGGGCTGTTCATTGACAGGCTGTGACAGCATAATTTGAGTGTTATGGTTTTAAGTCCCTAGTTTGTTATTTCCTGTGTTATGGTTTTGGGTTCAGGTTTGTTCATTCCTATTTTATTTTGTCGTTCTTTCCTCATGTGTCATGACTGCATCGCATTTCCTGTTTTTATTCTTGTCCAGCCATTCCTGGTTTTCTTCCAAAGTTTCCATCTGTATCTTATTACTGCTATTCATTATGTTAAAGTATATAGTCCTTTTTTTATCATATCACCTTGATCCGTTGCCCTTGTGCCTACTGTTTTATATGCTCTTTGGAGTTTTCTTCTACATGTGATATTTTTAAAATGCATCTGTTAGATTTGTCTGTCCTAAAAATGTTCATGAATTTAATATTTCCTGGGCTTTTACATTTAATAAATAATGCAGTGCTATATTGTTCCAATATATCTATAATGTAAAATTTGGCACTTAAGCCCTTTCATAAGACAGATGCGGAGTGTACTGTACATTGTTTTATTAATACAAATTAAACTAAAGGACCCAGTTTGATGAAGTGTCTTGACATAGCAGAGCCACTTTTCCAGTTTTATTATACACAATATAATTGCCCAATCTTTAACCTCCTGTCTGGCTTCTGGTAAGCTAGTATGGCACCCAATAAGCTAACCAATTTTATTTATCTGGCCCAATATGTCAGTTTAACAAAGGCTGAAACTGAGTTCTCTTTAAATCACCTGCAACCAGTCAGATGCCCACCACCTTCTTGTGCTGCAGCAGCCGTTAGTTTGTGTGTTTTAGTCAGTTCACATGTTTGTTGGCTGTGGTTCTACAGCTAATCCCACTTTTGATACTGAACAATGAACCTGAGTTGTCACCGTTCTCAGAACTACAGAAACTACACTGCTTCAGCCCTACAGTTGTCCCATTGAACCTGACCAATTAACTGAACAGCAGTTAAAAGTCATGGTTGTGTGAGCTGCTGCTTTTAAATGTCCTTAATCACCAACAATCTCCAGAGCTCCTGCTAAACAGATGTGTCCTACCAACACCATGGTGCTTGTAAACTACAGTCTCTGTATTTTGAGCTATAGCAGGGTGGCACCAGTTGTAGTTTGATATTTTTTCCCTATTTTCTGCATCTGGTCCTGTACTACTTCTGCTCTGAACTCTGTAGTACTCTAATTGAGCTTCATCATCATCAAGTGACATGGGATCTTGAATATTTGAAGATAGTTTATTGGTGTAAGCTTGTTTTATTCTGTTGTTGATGGTGATTGTCCCTCCATTAGTGAACCAGCTAAAGAAGAGTATCAATCGATTCATATACCGCGTCGGCACAGCTCTGGAGTTTATTTTGCATTTGATTTCCAGTTCACGCTGAACTGGAATTTAGGTTGGATGAGATCATAAACGGATGGAGTCCCCAGAACTTGGCTACATTAATTATTTTTTTATGTAAATCAGCTTAGATTCTCCAAATGTGTATCTCTTGGAGAATTTAGTATATTAATAATTTTGTATTGTATGAAAGCCTTAACGTTTGTTCATGATTAGTATTGATTAAAAAAATACCTTAATGACAAATTAATTCATTGGGTTGTCATAAATTTGGCATCAATGCCTCTATACTCAAGTTTTTAAACGTAGCTTTTAGTCGAAAACAAAGTAATTGTGACATTGCATGACTATTGGGTTTTTTCCACATTCAACTATGTCCAACTTTATTACCAACTAATGAAAATCATTAGTCATGATAATGATTTTCATTTGCTGGTGTAAAAGAAGTATTTGGTGAAATCTGAACCCTGTACCACTGGCAGACAATTTTTAAAACCTAATTACATTTTCAAAAAAAAAACCCAGTTTGCTCAACAAGTCTTTATGAATCACTGGTTTGGAAATAAACACAAACTTGCAGTTATCGAATGGTTCTAGAAAAGCACAGAGGTACGGTAAGCTGTGCCCTCTCCGCGGCAAAGTGAGCGGTGTCCAACTCTTGGCCCGTGTTCACTCATTTTCCAGGATGTGCAGAGATGCTCAACACGCAAGTTCTTAACAAATGTTCTCCAGTGCAACCACACTACCTCAGATACACAAAACCAAATACTTTGAGCTCTGTTTTAACAATGGCCATCTGTCATTGAGACCATTGTCCGTTTCCATTTATCATGTCTTTGTGGGATATTATTTAGCCCTCAAAAATAATGTTTAAGTATCATAAAGTGATTGATTTGTGTTGTGTCACCATCAGTAACACATGAGCTCTTTTTTTTTCTCCTGGCTGCACTCTCTTCAAACCACAATAAAAGAAATATCTCCATCAATATTGGAGTTCCTGCACCAGTTACATGTATTGCTTTCCATGTTTATGGAGCAGCCACCCATCATATGTGACAGTGTAATTCTGGACGGGACATATTTTACTTTGATGATTCAACCATCACTCATTGCCCATTGCCATTCAGTTTTAAAACCATCATCTACATAGGATAATTGTGTAATAACAGTTTCTATGATTTCTAATTTCAGAGCGGAACGGTAAGAGTGATCGCCAAGATGACACAAACAGGGGAGAGAGGGAGAATGGCCGCGGACGAGGACGAGATAAAGGTGGCGGTAGAGGTGGAGGAGGAGGAGGAGCAGCAGCAGGAGGAGGAGGAGGAGGGGGAGGCGGGGGCAGGAGGAGAAAATGGCAGAGCAGGACCACCACTGCCCCCAGCCTCACCACCAGCTCTGTCTCTTAAACCACGTCAGCTGAATGAAGCGGTATGACAAACAGATGACGCTTCAGTCAGCACCAGATAAACGTAAATGAAGATTGAGTGGTGATGGATGGGATTACTGCTGCTATGCATTGTAGCAAATGCACAAAGAACTTAATGATTGCTGCAAAAAAGATTCTCTGAGCTTTTGAAATGGATGGGCACATCTGGGAGACAATGGTGTGTTAACCTGAGAAGGACTTGTTGATTCCACTGAGGTCACTGATGAACTAAGCGGTATTAATGACTCTTGGTTCGCTTTGTGGACTGATGTTCAGCTAAAAGCACATTCCGGGGTTTGAAGTGCAGTGCTGGAAGTCTGACAGTGAAAGAACACTCTTGTTGTAGTCTGCTTATTTTGTCAGAAGTCATAATCTGTTCTTCATTAATTTTCGGGCTTTTCGGAGGTAGCAGATGGATTTTTCGCAAAAGTCATTCTTGGACCCTGTGATTTAAAGATAATAAACTGCATTACGTGGATTTCCTGTGACATGAATCAAAAAGAAGGCACTGGAAATTAGCACACTTATTACTTTGTGGAGGAAATTTATTACAAAACAACAAGTGTCTTGGATAAGGATTATAGAAGCTTAGCTCATATCCTTCCGTGTCTTGACAAAAATGTTTTTCATCTGTTTGCATAGTTTGCTTCAGATTAAACCTTAAAATTCTTTTCTGCACAGAAAACAAAGAAAACATGCTTAAAAATATGAGTGTCTGCATGTGTACTGTGTTGTGTGTGCGCGTGTTTGCGTGTGTGTGTGAGGGGGGGGGGCGTGCATGTGTGTGCGTGTGTGTGTGTGAGAATGCAGTATATAACATTTGTGAATTTCTCTGGCCGAAATTTTAACCTTGACTGGACCAGAGACTGCATATAAAGATGGACAACACGACTGCACTCCAAAGGCAAAGCCAAAGCATCTTCAATGCCATCTAGTGGTTGATGACAGTAACAGAATAAGCCCCTCCTCCGTCGCCTCCTACTCCCATCTTTGGCCAAAGATTTGGGGGGGTGGTTCTAATCATGCAGATCTATGTTTGTGGGGCCATAGTCACCATAGTAACATCTCAAATAATCGTGTGTGTTTGTCAGTTTTTAATAACCGGGTGCCCAAGCACCACAACAACATTTTGATGGTTTAAGAGGGTTTGTGGGCTAACCCTTACCCCAACCCTTTGTGAGAGGGACCCATTCTCCCCACAGGACAATGACATTCATCCATTACAGTGTGGAAGAATGTTTGATGTCTTAACCATAAATATTGCATTCAGGCCATTACTTGACTTTGCAGAGAGAAGCCATCGTGCTTTTGAGGAGGATGCTGAGGGAAACCTTGTGCATCAGACCCTCAGCCCAAAGGGCCCTGACCAAAGCATCGGTTTACTGAAGAAGCAGGGAGGCATCATATATTGTACTAACACCAAGCTCACTGGCGGGCAGGAGGAAGCACTATATATCTGGGAATAATTCTGGCTGAAAGTTTTGTCACCAGGGTGAGAAGGCCAAAACCAAGTTACTTAATATTTTCTGTATGCATTTGTACAACAGGAGGATGTGGAGACATCACAATGTCATCCATCTTTATTGTACGTCTATGGTCTGCAGCAACGACCAGTCATTTTTGACAAACTGACAGCAGTTTGGTCTGTAGCATTATTATTATTATTATTATTATTATTATTATTATTATTATTATTATTGATGTTGTTTTGTTATTGTTATGCTTTGGCTTCAACACAATGAATGGAAGTTCCTTTGATGTCCTAACAAGGATAGCTGTGCAAACCTCATGTTTCTGTGCCTCAAATGATGATGTTTGTATAAGTTTTATGCATTTCTGCACCAAGTCAATTGAAGTTAAGAGATTTGTACAGCTGTGTTTACATTTTGCGCACATGTGTGTGTGTTGGTGTCATAGATTGAAATACAGTGTATGTAGATACATATAGGTGAAGGGGTGGGATCAAACAATGAAGTAGATGTAAATGCAGAGTGAGGTGTCATGCAGTATATGGACAAAGAACAACCCACTGATTCTTGTATAAGCCATCAAATCATCAGCTGCTCAGTAATCATGGCTTTTTGTTACAGGGTCTGAAGATTTTGCACAACTATAAGGTTTCCTCATCCTGCTCAAGATTAAGAACAGTCACTGCTTTTTAACAAAAAAAAAACGTAATCGACTACACACACACACACACACACACACACACACACACACACACACACACACACACACACACACACACAATCCTTGAGCTGGCTTTGTGATTTACAGATTGAGAACCTTTTTGTTTTTCCATAACTCAGTTTGTTTTATTCAAAATACAAGTTTAAGGGGCTATGCACTGCATTATTCATTCATTCTATGGATTGTGATATTACTGATGCATTAAAGCTACATCAGCATCATCACGTATGGCTTATTTTGTGAAAGCATTAATAAAATTAAAATGCACAATATTATTATTTTATTCATTTTAGCTTTACCCGTATGTAGTTAACCTTAAAATAAAGTTTGAATTGTAGGATTAACACTCAGGAGTCATGACAATCTGTTAATATTTCCAAGATTTTGGGAGGGTCCGAACATTTTTACGTGTGCAAGACGAGTCTGGAGACCGATGTTTTGTTCCTCTCGTCCAGTTTTATTGCAGCTCATGTTCACAGATGGCAGAAATGATACTTCATCAGCCATAGTATTTAAATGTTCAATCGAAGTTACATGTGGGTTGATTGATTAAAAGATTTTTGACAGTTGTTTGACAGTAAGTACGATGTTTTCCAGACCTTTGGTAGGACTTTACTGGGACTGCGGGAGGCCATATTGGAAGGTGGAAGAGATTAGATGGTGTGATGGTCCCTATCACCGGCCAAATGTTGGCGCCTGGGCAGGGGTTGAGACAGAAATAAAAACTAATGATGTGTCATAGCCAGAAGGGAGGGGGTGTACCATGCCTTGGCCCTACAACAAAACAGCCGTTTCTCATTACCAAAAGGGAGGGCAGGGGGAATGGTAGAGTATGCACCGTAAATTACACATTCATCGCTCTTCCTGGCCATAAATTCTTACCCCAGCTCCTTTGGACAGAGCACTCCCTCACCTCCCACTCTCCCTCTCTCAGTCTCATGAACTCCCCTGTTTTCCAAAAGAAATGAATGATAAATCTGTGGAGTATATGAGTGCCCTTGAGGCGCCAAGATCCATTACACTGAATGATTTCATTACTTTAGTTTGGCTGTTATATCAGAACCCAGGGAGTCCATCACGTCAATGGAGAACAAGTCCACGTCTCCTGGTGGCCGGGCTAACCATTGACTAGACCACAGCCCAACATCAGAGCCTGCTCCTCTTTATCAAAACAAATGACAGCTTTTGGCTCTGAGTGCATAAAACCGCTCTTCAAAGTACGATTATCCGACCACATCACCTCACATCTGCATCTTCGGTTGAAACAAGGTGAAATTTAGACTTGAGTATAGAAATTCAACCTACTAAAATCAATGCAAATCCAATTGTAAATTGTTAATGCAGTCGACGTTGACCTTATGTCTGTGTTTTGGTTGTTACACAGTAATGTCACCAGTAGGATATCAAAACTCATAAGTAATAATTAGTTTGATTGAAAAAGGATGAAATGACAACTCATGCATGTATGAAAACAGACTGCGTCTTGCTTTTGGATCAGCCAGACAAGATTCTTGCTTTGTTTTAATTGTGTGGGGATGGTATATCTATAGTATATTCCTATAGTTCCCATAGAAACTGCAGCCTATAGGCACTATTTGTTCCAAATTTGGATAATGTTTGCCTGTCAAAAACAGACCTAGAGACAGGTTCCACCTTAATGAATGCTTCTAATGTTCAGACTGAAAGCACTCTTCCATTTAACCATTCATCAAAACACTGAGTAGAAAATAAATGAGAATTTAACTGTGTGTGTGTTTTTTAAGCATACACCTCAAACGGTTTGAAGTTGGAAGAAGCAAAGAAAAATAGGGCTGGAAAAAGCTTTTTTTAATTTTTTTTTAAATGCTGTACCAAAATTTTGAATTATGTTTATTCATTTTAAAACATTACCGAGAAATTAAATTCTGAAATGGAAATGTCACAAAGACTGATATAATTAGGGTACAGTCCCTGGAACTGACCTCCGCTGGGTAACCAGTAAATATGTTAAGACCTTAGTCACCCCTCAGATACGTAATGAAAACAGTGGGTGGGGGAGGGGTGGGTCCGTGAATCTCTTTCTATGATTCTATTTGTTATTTCACTGTGACTCATTTGAAATAACAGTTTTTCATTTGGGATGATTTTCAGTCCCAGCATAATGCACAACATCAGTGGCATAATTGTTTGCAGAATTCTCCCTTCAATTTCTGTCATCAGGCAGATGAAGAAGAGGTCTGCCACAGGAGTCTCCAACTGACTCACCGGCCATGCCTGCCAGCAGCATCTACTGGACGGCTCCCTCCCCGGTGTAGTGGTTTCCAGCTTTTCAAGTTTAGCCTTTGGAGATGGCCTGTCATGAAATCCCATTGATCCATAATAATTTCTTAGGCTCCGCAGCCATTCCCTTTCTATGGCTCACGATCTGAGAGGACAAATTTGGAAATCTACAAAGAAAAAAAGAAACTGCCCATCAGCAGTCAGTTCATCATCAGCAGTTTGACATGTTTGAGCACGGACAGGTTGCTACATCACGAGAAGAGAACTATTCCAGGTTTTGATGAGGCCAACACCTTGTGAGTATGAATCTACACGAAATAAAAGTCAAGACTTAAGTCTGTTTAACCCCCAAACACCTTTGTGACAGTCAGCAACCCATCATCATCACAGTGGGATTGGTGAACATCAGACTCTGGCTTTAAGAGTGTGCAAAGGCTTTTAAAACACACAAGTGGATGTTATGCATGGGACAAACAACACACTTAATAAGATTTAGCTGCTATCTACAAAGCTTAATTTAACCCAAATGTGTCAGAGCAAAAGTTCAAAATCTCCTGAAGTCGCGCGGTTGATAGTGAGATTCCCTGCCTATACTGCCACCCTTTGGACACAATCGACATTGCAACATGACACCCACACGCAGTTTTTTTTCTTTTCCTATGATACAATTTGTGCAACTTGAAAGTACTTAAAATACTACTTACATTAACATTACAAAACTGATTTGATTCATTTATATGATGAAAACGGTTTGAAAAAAACTCCTCGGATAATTTGAGTACTTGGAATCAAAACAAACAAACAAATAAACAAACACAATCCCCTGCATTTATGATAACTATCAGTAAAGTGCGGTCGCCTGTGTTATCTGTAGTTGCTATTCAAGTACTCACCACAAGAGGGAGCCACAGGCGAGTGAAAGGTTCTACAGGACTGAATCTCTAAGATCCTGTTGAGTTGATGTCAGGTGATGGTACAAAGGACAACTCTGAAGACTATTATGAATTAATGTAGTTTCTTGTGATTGTTTTAAATAATTAGGGATTAGGAAGAAATGCTTTCAATTGTATTTAGACGTAAACAAATAAATTAAAATCGTTTTGTAGAGCAACATAACCAAAAATCTTATTGTAACTTTTCTATCTACAAGGTTGTATTGTTTCTGAAATACCCAAAAAAGCTTCAATAGATTTTTTTTCCCCCTCTTTGACATGTACTACTTTTTTATGATATATAATGTTCTTCCATGTTTTTTATCATCCCTGAATTTCTGCGGGAATGTTTTATGGAGAACTGAACATTCAAGTTAAACTGTTGGATGAGATTTTGCAATTTTATAAATGGGGAAAAATATGAAAACAAAGTCATATTTCATCACCACGTCATTCACCACCAACATTTATAGTAATGATAATATTCCGCTAAATTCTTATGGCTTATATAAAATGTATAATCACTAGTTATAGAGTTCTTTGTATTCCATTTTCCTGTCCCACCAGAGGAGCTCTAAGACTATTGTAGTTCTCTTTACTTATTGCAGCAACTGAGACTAACTTGTTTGTTTCAAAAATGGCTGCAAACGCTGTAGAGTACTGAATGGTTTTGTGCAGTTCTTTGTTTGTGTAAAGTTGTGTGTGTGTGTGTGTGTGTGTGTGTGTGTGTGGGGGGGGGGGTTAATACAGTTTAATAAGAAACACACAAACACATATATATAATGGAAAACAAAGTGAATATTTCCTCTTTATTGTACTTATATCATTAATAGTTTACAGAATATAATATTTCCCTGCTTTTTTCTCTGTGAAAAAGTCACATAACCTTTAAATTAGCAGTAGTAATAGAATGTCTGACTAAATATTTTGAGTGTTGTGACGCATCAAAAGCAGCTGAAGACACATTTGCAAAACTATCTGATTAGCTACATTTGCAGCTGCATTCTATTTAGCTGCGTTTATTTATTTCATTGTTTATTTCACTGATTTATGTCTTTAGTGAATGGAGTTTGTAGTGGAATTTTGTGAATTTGTGAAGAATGTAATGTTTGTGATCTTGCGCTAAATATACTTTATAACTTAACAACAGGCTGCTGCTGTCAAACAAAAGAGTTGCAATTCTTGAAGCATCACACCTTTTTGCCCTTTTACCTTTGGTTCCAGAAGCTACTGTAGTTTAAACACTACCTCTGGGAGATGTGGAGCAGAAAGGCAATCAAGAGAATTCTAATTTGCCATCAGCTTTGGCCCATTTGATGTAATTTCCATCTTCATCTTATTGTTGGCCTGATTACGCTCGCTCTATTATTTCCACACACGGAATCACTAAACTGTGATCCACATCTGTAGTTTTGACTCCTGACAGATGATTTCCATCCATCCAAAAGCTGTTTAAACACACCCATCACCTCCAAAATCACCGTCAAGCCTGTCTGCAGATACCTCTGCACCTCTCCAGCTCACAAAAGAGTTATTTTCTCTGTTGGATTGCTGTAATCACAGGCAAAACTTTCAGCCCCCCCGAGTAAAAACAACCTCACTGAATTCACCTTTGACCTTCAGAACATCACTGCAAATGTAGAAAAAAAAAGGTGTGTGTCTGTGTGTGTGTGTGTGTGTGTGGGGGGGGGGGGGTTGGTTGTGATTTATGACAATACATTTTCTTTCTCTTCAGGGACAGGAAGAGGATTTTGTGCTTACACCTTATTTCAGGCATTTTGGCTTTTCATTCTGGTGTTCATCAGAGCAATTACGCTGAACACAGAAAAAAAGAGCAACGACAACAGATGCAACAAATATTCTTACGTTCCAAACATGTCAGGACAAAAAAAATTACCTCACATTCCTGCACTCCCACATTAGGGATCCATTTTAGCCAAAGTGATTTTAAGGGGCTAAAACTCGAAAATTCGAGACACACTGTGTCATATGTTACACATAAATTTGAGTCTGAAACAGCATCTAATCAACAAAGGAAAGGCCACTGAGACCACATTTTCCAGACTTTTTCCTTTAGAATGCAGTTAACAAAAATAAATATTTTATTCCTCCGACCTTTTTCTTTCTTGGCGTTAAAATTTATCTTCAGCAAATAATTAAGTTAAAAGATAAAACAGCCCCATAAGTCACATCTTCTTCATAACTAGACCACATCAGTCACCCAAATCACAGATTTGTCAAGGAGTTGCATATGTGAGATCATGTTCTCCTGAAACGGTGAGTTAAATGACATCCAGAGGTGTAATCAGCCATCTTCAGTAGAGGAGTCTTTCTAATGGCGTTTGGGTGTGTGTGACCCTGGACACTGGAAAAACAAGGGCTTGTTTTCCTGCTGAGAGCGCTCATTACAAGACAGAATGAGAGAGCTTCCCACAAGCAAGCACAACTCTTTGACCTCAGATGGGAGCAAACGGAGAAGATGAATGCTCGGGCCAAGCCGCAGAGGCAGACTCCAAACTTTGCCAATAGCACCAGAGCCGTGAATGTCAGGCCAGGACACAGATGGGTGTCTTTTTTTTTTTTCTCTTCTCCGTCCACAGCAGATGCATCTTTCAGCATCAGAGAGCCACTTCAGCTGCTCTGTGGTGGAGTCCCACTACGCTCTGGTATGTTATGGTACAGCATGTACTTCAACTACAGGAATACAAACAACCTCAGTGGAAACAGCAAGCAGGAGATAAGTCACCGAACTCATCACTGAGCTGGGAAACTCTAGTAGTTTATTTAGATGATGAACAGGGTATTCATGCTTTTGTGTGAAACAATTGTTGATTTGAGTCGTTAGGTAAGCTCTTCTCCTACACCAGTTGATACATATGAGAATCAGCTGACCCATTTCAATTCACAGTGGAGTGTGTCCTCATGGCAGTCACCCTGTATGCATTCTCAGCGTTACACTACAGGATTAGTTTGCCTGTAAGGCGACCTCTTGAAATGGGTGTTTTTAAAGAGAGACACCGCTCCTCCACATCGAGAGGAGCCAGCTGCGGTGGCTCGGCCATCTCAGTTGGGCGCCCCTGAATGCCTCACTCGGGAGGTATTCTGAGCATGTCCTGCCAGGAGGAGACCCTGGGGAAGACCCAGGGCATGAGTGGAGTGACTGTGTCACCCGGCTGGCCTGAGAATGCCTGGGAATCCTCCCGGAAGAAGCTGGAGGAAGTGTCCACGGAGAGGGAAGTCCGGGCGTCCCTGTTCACCCTCTGCAGATTGTCGTCTGTGATTAAATGGTATTCAAATCAGTCTCCACTTAGGAAACATGGAGGATGAATAAAAGAAAACACAAAGAATAGTTTAACAGTTTAAATACCAGTGAACAGGTGAGTAGCAGCACTCAGAACCAGTTGGGAGAGAGGAGACCAGTTAACCCAATTATTTGCTGAAGATCAGCGAGGGGCTTATTAAGGGCTGTATTATCTTCTCAAGATTGCTCCAGGTGAGAAATGGTTTTACCACTACTAAAAGTCAGAGCAAAAAAATGAATGAATTTCAGAGTCAAACATTCTTTACAGCAGCTTTCAAATATGGACATAAAATGTTAAAATTGATGCTGCATTGAGATTTACTGCCAAATCACCAAGAGGGACAGGAATAATCACACACTCTACTTGGAACAGGTTCTCAGGTGATGTCCTGCTTGTCCACAACAGGATACTGCTGCGAGGAAGACAAGACCATTATTACCAACTCCACTTGGTGTCACAGACCAGACAAGAACCCAAGTGCGACACCAGAGTTCGATTAAACACGGTTATTGTCAGGGTTGTACAGGGAGGCAGAGCTGGACCCACTGGGAAGCGTGGTCTGGGTGAGTCTGTCCACGGGGAGCAGGCAGGGTAGGTTCGTCAGGGACAGGTGTGGTCAGGGGGTCGGGGACAGGCAGGCAGACGACAGGATCGCCAAGACAAGAGCACAGACAGGTTTACCGGGGAACAGAAGCAACTGGCAGGTCAGGGACAGGCAGGGTTGACTCTGGGAAGGCAGGCAGGAAAACACTGGAGAGTTATGTATACTACAGAGGACAATCTGGCAGAGAGGTAGCGTAGGGGCGGGATCTAAATAGAGCCCCGTGATTGCTCTGATTGGCCACAGGTGTGCAGCGTGTAGGAGGACCCAAGGACCCAAGGGCGGGGCCGGTGTGGCTGCAGGTTTTTGCTCCAACCCAGCAGCAGCACACTCACTTAATCAACTTATCTGAGTCTTCAACAGCTGACTGGTCAAACTGGGTGTGCTTGACTGGTTGGAACAAAAACCTGCAGCCACACGGCCCTTTGTGGAAGAGGTTGGAGACCCCTGTTCCAGAGCCACAGCCCCATTTGGGACACCTCCACAGACAGTCAGGGGTCTACCTGAGACCACTGCTGCATGCAGCACAAACGTCAAGGCTCAAACAGGACAGTATTCGAAATGTGGCAGCCTTGTTTTCTTCTCCTTACTCTGGTGAATGAAACTGACATTTTTTTGTGTGGTTAACTGGGAATCGGGACATTTAGCCCACTGGGATGGGCAAACCAAACATTGACTCTTTTATGCTCTGCTTGTCTAGACAACAGCACAACCTCACATCCTGTAATACTCACCACTGGCCAGCCACTGTATTTATCTATAAATATCTAAATATTTGACAAATACCAGCATGACGAGCATTTTATTTATTATTTCCTTTCAGATAATATAGGTTGAATGGTCTGGTCAGAAGCCATCAGGATTCAGTCGCACAAGCCTTGACACAGCTTTCCATCCATCCAACCCTCCATCCATCCATCCATCCATCCATCAATCTACCTGCTGCCCATTCCTAATTGGAGGCATGCTGGCATCATTTCATCACAGAACACACACACACAAACACACAATTCTTTCTTGGAAGTAAGTTAGTGTTTCAATTAACATTTCTACAGTTTTAGTATTGAAAGGTTCATATTAAGATCTAATTATACAGTATTGCATTATCTCTATTATTTTTAGCAAACATTTGTGAGTTATATGCAGCTGCATTTTGGATATGACCAAATCTGAGTGCGTATTTTACTGTTAGTGTTAAACAAATTAAAGACAACTGACAAGGAAAGATACCAGTAATACCAATTAGACAACACCAGTAACAGTGCAATAATACTTACTGCATACGACCCTTTGAAAACTGGCATTGTTATTGAGCATTAAATAAGTAACTCAGTTGGAAAAATATAAATTCAATATACACTAATTCAAATAAAAAGGAAAACACGTCCTGATTTCATTTATTTTCACCAGACTTCTGATAGCATTATGAAAATGAGCTTTTCACTGTGTCCCTAAAAAATAAAAAGAAGCTGTGAGGACACGAGCTGCGGTTAGCATGAATCCCGTTCTAATCTCAGTTGTGGGACCTTTTTCTGTGTAGATTTTGGATCCTCTCCCCATTCCTGCTTTGATTTCCTCCAGGCGTTCCAGTTTCCCCAACAATCAGAAACATGTATGCAGGGTTGATATCCAGGGCACCGACTCAAGGTCTAGATCTGGCGTCCAGCACGGGCAAGGCTGCTGCCCACTGCTCCACAGGGATGGATTAAATACAGCATAAATGTAAGTATACGTCAAACAAAAAATCTCCTGAGCTGTAAAATAATACCTAAATCTTCTCTCTATTAAAGTAAGTATATTGTGTTATTGTCTTACTTTATGGATTTGCAGGAATTTCAAAACCTTTGGGTGAGCTAAGCTCTGTTTGATGTTTCTCCCTGATCAAGACTTCCTCACAAAGCACATGACCGACAGTGTCCGTGTCGTCATCTTTGCAGTTATAAACATGTCATGCTGATTGTCAAGACCAACGATAAGCGCATGTCCCTACTGACACAAACCTGCTCTTAGAGCCGTTTGTGTCCTATGACACAGTTAACATCTCCTTTTCGAACCTTTCTGCTCGCTGTCACCTCTGCCCGCCTCCTCCTTCCAATAAATCCAAAATGGTCACCCCCCCCACTTTTTCTCCAGTGAAAGTGCCCATAGAGCAAATCCAGATGTGAACATCCTCGCTCTCTCCTTTCTTTTTCTCTCTCTCTCTCTCTCTCTCTCTCTCTCCCACACTCTTTTCTCTCCCACTTCCACCAGCAGTCTCCCCGACCCCTCCCTCCCCCGTGCAAGCAATGAGTGTTTCCATTTCCTTTTTTGGTGAAAAAATCTCAAACGGGGGCAGGGAGACAGACATTTCACCAATGCTGACAGGAGAGCACATTTGGCAGTCTGTGTATGAGTGCTTCATCAGGGTGATGAAACAGTCAACTCAGCATAAACAACTGTGTATATACTGTATATACAATTTCAACACACACACATGCACACACACACAGTATCTCCAAATCGCACACTTTTGTTTTAACACACCCACGGCTTCTTTCTCAAACACTTTCTCACACCCCCCCACCCCCATCTCTCTCTCAATCTGTGTTTCGAAGCACCAACAGGATTTTTTCTCCCTTTGACAGTAAAATCACGTCACCATAAACTTATAAATAAAGTCATGGATATTTCAAGTAAAAATCCCACATGAGTATGTCAAGTACAAGTATGCATACACACAGAAAGATCAGTGTAAATTTATTTCATTTATAAGCCTTCACAAATAAAATGAAACATGTAGAATTTGGCCGTGTCATATTTTTACAGTAATGTCATACTGTCATTGCCTCGGTGATGTTTTCAAATTTGCCAACTCTGACTAACCAGCATCAAAGCTGAAAGCATGAAATATAAGTATTTGTTTAATTGCTTTTCTCCTTAAGCTTAACAACGCAAAAAAGAACACACAGACAGTGTTAACAGCGAAATCATTACGTCGGCAGAACATTGTAGACATGCATTCTCCTCCAATACACAATGGTATTACATTTCCATTACAGCTTCTTTTGGTTATAAATGCTGGCTCCTTGAGCAACAGTGAAAAAAAAAATCCAACAAAACAGACAAAAAAAAGATAGAAAATGAAGGAAAGTTTGTAAAAAATAAGTGTCACTGAAAGGTTGAACATCAGTACGAATACAAAAAGTGTTTCTTTTTATAAAATGGGTCGTTATGTGCACAGAAGCGATAAGAGAATATCTCATTCAAAGTGCAAATGACTTATTGCCTTGGTTTACGTTACTTTCTGACATAATGCAATTGAAACTGCAGCTATAAGATGATTACAACAGCACCTATAGTGTACCTTTATACACATTGTTAGGTTTACATATGTGTTCTAACATTTTTCTGAATTATTGGATAAAATATGAATGCTTTTCTTGCAAAGTGCCTTGCATTTGTATGTTCTATATCAGTTTGGTTCAACGACACATACAATATAACTAAATAATGTTGTCTTTAAGGCACTCCGTAACTTTGTTTCACAAGACTAAACTTTTTGACCATTATGTTAAACATTGAGCATTAAATGAAGGACCCTTCATCTTTGCACATTACAGTAGTTCCTGTATGAATATCTGATGCAGGCAGCAACAAACCGATCCCTCACAATAACAATCTTTGAACGGCGGAATTTGTTAAGCTGCATTTTCTTCCTCAGTAATCATCTGCGCTCCTCGAATCTTGTGATGAATAGCAAAAGTTTAGTCAAGGCAAGGGCGAGTACATGGTAGGCAACTTCTCTATAGCGTGCAAAGGTTGCTGTTGCATTCACGGCACAAGATCTTGTCACCGGTAGGGAAAAAGCCAGCGCCCACCAGTGAGACAGAGCACTGGGAGCAGGTGAAGCATGGCTGATGCCACTGGCGATCCTCAAATGAGATGTACTTTCCTCCTCCAAAACCTAGGACAACAGGAGGAATGAAGCCAGTTCAGCTCTTGTGTCAACATTCAGGAGGCCGATTTGAAATGAGCACAACAGAAGTCGAAAACACAAGCCCTAAAACGTATTTCTTTGTGAGTCATTTGTGAATAAACAGTGCAAAACAATAACAGATAATGAAACAGCTTCTTTAAAGCTCTGGCCCACATGAATGTCAACAAAGCCTGCTTGAACCTGATTAGCTCTTTAGAGTTATAACTCCTGTTACCTCACATTTTTCCAAATAAACACAGCTATGACTGATGGAGAAAACAGCCCATTCATATTAAACCCAATTTTCATGGACATTTCAGTGAGAATTTCTCCATTTCCAGTATTGAAAACAAATGTGTATCACCCAGTTTTTAAATTGGCCGACCGCCCTTGAGCAACACGCAGCAGCAGAAACACTGTTGCGTAAAAGGCACTGACATCATCTCACCTGTGATTGGTTTGGTGCAGGCCTCACACTTCTTAGCATACAGGTTCCCAAAACACTTGAGGCAGTACGGGCTGTCGTCTCGGGAGGTGAAGTGTTGCCCTGCGAGCTGCGTCTTACAGCTGGTGCACACAAAACACTCCTTATGCCACGGCTCATCACGGTAGGTCACGCCCCCTTTAGACAGGGTCTGAAATCACAGGAATTCTCTTGATATTCAGGATCCGGGTTCATCATGTTCCAAATCCATTTGAATCCATTATTATTTATTTGTATATGTGCTGACCTTTTTACAGCGGGTGCACCGTGGGGCAAACTTGTCCTCGTAGCAGGCCACACAGTAGTGCTCATCCTTGTCAGGGATGAAAGACTTGGAGCCGATGGGCTGTTCACAGCTGTGGCAGATGAAGCAGCCTTCGTGCCACGTCGAACCCGCATACTCCAACTTCCTCGTACCTAACAGTGGGAGACGCAGATGAAGGGAAAGAAAAAAAGGAAGAAGGGTGGAAATAATGACTTACCAGATGGAGAATTATCTCATTTTATTACGGATTACTATTTTCTTTCAAAGGGTTACTATGGCCACATTTTTATAAAACTATGAAACTAGTTTGCAACAGAGATACCCAAAACAGTTCAGAGATCTTTTCAGTGTGAGTGCCACTAGAGATCATTTAATATTAATAACTTGCCACCATCAACTCATTTTCTGCAACAAAGAGTACACTCGAAAATAAAGTTAATATGAAAAATTTTAAAAAGAAGAAGTAAAGAAAGAACTAAAATCAATCACGGCACTGAAACCTTTTGGTTTTTCATGAGAGCTGAGGAGGCTGTGAGATGATTTATTTGAAATAAATGATCTCATCTTGTTATATCACCAGTCTCATGGGAGCTCCAATATCTTGTCAGCATCGTCCAAGTTATTATCTTATGTTTTTTTTTTTTTTTATTTCGAATGCATATACTGAAATAAAATGAGACCTATTTAATGTCAGATGGAACTGTGGACATGTTATTAAGACTTTGACAAGCAATTTCCTCTTCAATCCTAATTATTTTAGTTACTTCCTCTGCCTTTGGAAACTCTGAAACCACAGTGGAATGGGTCTTTAAGTACCCAAATGAACTGCTGTGAACCTTCACCTGGCATGACGATTTTGTCGCAGGCGACACATTTGGAGGAGAACTCATTACAGTAGCAGTCGTTGCAGAGCAGGGCCTCATCCTGGCTGGTGAAGGGCTCATCTGCCAGCGAGCGATCGCAGCGGAAACAACGGAAACAGTGCTCGTGATAATGCCGATCCTCGTAGAAGAGTTCCTGGCAATGACGCAAAAACAGCAACATGTGGTCATTTCAAAAAGAACATCATATCGTTGAGATCGAGTTTAGGTAATACTTATTAGGTTCTAATACTGCCCAAACCCCAGAGTCTGTGTACGTGATAACTACGTATGCGTGGAGATACTGTATGTGTATACATAAAGCAGTGTTTAAACAGAAGTTGAATAGAGTGCACAAAAGGCACGGTGCCAAGGAAAATACTGCCTTTATTTATCATTCGCTGCCCACAGCAGTGTTGATAACTCACTGGCCCTCTCAGCTAAGCAAGCAGCCGAGCACCGTGCCGTGTTTCTTTCTGTAAACTCCATTAAGCTGTGGATGCCATTCTTAAATTATCGTGGTAGTGGTTTCCAGGATAATACTCTAACTTGATTGTAGAGTAGATGGAGACATTCCCTCATGCTGACTGTTGAAAACCCAAAACAAATTTAGCCGACTTGCTCATTTGGGCTGAGTGTGAACTTCCTCTGTAATTATATATTACATTATTCTTGCCAAATTTTCTATATACATGCTTTCTTAAGCATGCAGTATTATTTGGAATATGACAAAGCTCATTCTAGTTCTAGTTCAATCTCATTACATGAGACATTTATTGGATAGATAAAAACATTGTCTGACAGAAAAGACATGCTTGTACTGGACGAGGGTTTAATACGAACACATGTAATCTTAAATAATGTTTCAGCCCGGTTAGCTGCAGGTCTGATCACGCAAAAATGCCTCTCACCCTTGCGTCATGGCCAATCAGCTCTTTACACTCATCACAGGTGTTTGAGAACAGGCTGTCGTAACACGGGATGCAGTATGGGCTGTCATCTGACTGGATGTACCTGCGGCCATACAAGGACTCCTTGCAGTTGTCACAGTCAAAACGGTCAGCCATGGCAGTATTCTGGAAACGCAGAAATCAAACACTCAGGTTGGCAATTGAAGGTGGAAAACCCCCCCCACAGAGATGACTGGGGTTTACACTGCCAATATTTATTCAGTAAATAGTCAACTCATATATGTGATGGATAATAAACAAGTCAGGCAAGAGTGGGAACAAGTGAAAGAAAAAGAACAAAATGCCTGTTAGGCTTTGAAAGCGGTGTAATAAAGTCAGCTGGAAGCAGGAGATGTTCAGAGACGCCATTGCTGCGATTTCTCTCAGCAACTCCAAATTCCTCCTGCCACTGACAACTGCTTCTCATCTGCAACATTAAGATTACCGAAAAACTCACACATCACCCATCTCCAAATATTTATTTTAACCATGTTTTCCCAAGTAGATCATGGACCACCAACATGTTAAACATACTTGTGTTTAAAGGAGAAAAAAAAATATGGCTTCCCTTTACTAGGAGATACAACAGCAATAACATGCATATAGAGGAACATGAGGATTCGACTGTGTGGCATTTGCTCTTGACTGAACACATTTACAAAGTGACTGTGTCTGGCCAACAAGTTCACCGCGGCAGCAGAAAGTCCAGTGGCATCATTTTCAACCCCCCCCAAAAAGTCAAAATGAGCTGTGGTATAATAATCAGCCAACCTTTAAACTGTCTGTCTTACAGCATCTTGCACATTTCAGTTTATGCATAAACTGCACGCACACAAAACACATATGAGACGCACACACAAACACACACACAAAATAGCTCAACCACACAGAAACCATCATCAAAGCAAACATCTGCCCTGGCTTCTCACATTTCCTCTGTCTCAGCCTTTTGCCAGACAAAAACTGTTAATGAGCCGGGGTGAGAATGTCAAGATCTGACACCTCTCACCTGCTCGCAGTCCTCATGTTTAGCCCACGGGCTTTTTGTAAACACAACTCTCTTTTCCCATACAGTCTCTTTTCCCATCAGGCATAAATCAGGATATAGAAAAGGCTGACAGTCATACCGCCATCAGGAAAATGCATTGTTTGTTATTAATTGAATAAATGTTATGTGAGTTCAGGACAACTGAGGTGATGTCATCAGACCTGAATAATCAGCTGTGACTGACTCGTAACTGACTCTGCGGGGGGGTGCTGAACTTTTGATCCTGATTTCTTTATGTTCAGTGTCAGAAACATGCATTCCACTAAAAATGACGCACTCTGACTTTACATTTACATATGCTGCTTGTGCTTGCCAGGTAAAAGGACAAGATGAGGCATGATTCATAAAGCTGAGAAGCCAGAACCGTAAGTCTGATGTCCACTTCAATTTTCAAAAGAATATCAGGCTGCTGCTCATTTTCCTCCTTGAAATCATTAGGTATAATCCACTCCTAAAAAGCTCTAGAGGCAGCTTCTGACAAAACAAATTTCTGTCTATCTAATATTCCTGTACCTACAATGGCATTCCCATCTCTCTGGATCAGTGTTGGCTCACTTCCTCTTTATCTACGAGTGTTTTTGTGGTCTCTAAAGAGGCCTGTCTGAAGGCAAAGTTAGTAGTGTGCCAGCAGGTTAAGATCCTGTAACAAAATCCTGTCCACCCATACCCACTGTAAATCTTTTCAACTCCAAAATCAGACAAAGGCCTCATTTTGACCTCTAGGTTTTATCGTGTAATGCTATCGGTGTTTGAAAGTCTGATGGCACAGGTTCTCACAGAGAGGGGCCTGACGTCAGTGCACTGACCCCTGAGTGATAAACCGAAGACGTGACTGCATGCAGCCATTTCTGAGCCAAAACCTACATTCCAAAATTAAAGAGAAGAGATCTGGGTCACAATGGGCTAGTCGGGAGAGCAGTTCTCACAGGGCTTTGTATCTACTACTGTGTACAAAGACGATAATTTCCTAGCAATGTCCATTTTCTTCACGTCCAGGACCTAATGACTAAGTACCCCAGTCTTGGTTAATAACAAATACCAAAGCTGTGACTGAATTCTACCCCCTGGGAATTGAATCGGCTTCAAAGAAATCTCCACCACTGCCTCAGCACAGGACAATGGTCCAAATATTTAATTATCCTTTGGCAAAAAGGTACGAATGCCTGCTTGATGTTAAAAACCTTGAATTTGTTTCTGAGCAATGATCCAAGGGGAATTTATCTGAAAGTCTGAGTACAGCTTTATGGGCCAGGTCAAATTCACAAGTCCATAGCTTGATTTGAATTTTCTAACTGTCATGTAACCGGCAGCAGCAACTGGAAAACAGGAAACAGCTTTTCAAATGGTGCCAAACTGAATTACCGTATTCCAAATGTGTTCAATACTCTTAGACTTAGCTAAACCAGGGAAAGAACAAGAGGTAAAAAAGTGCAGGCAAACCCACACCCAGATGTGGAGAAGTTGTAGGACAAGTGTTGGAAGTCCCAGAAATGTAAAAAGTTTGGGAAGTCACCTTTTATGGTAGATGTAAAGCAAATGCTCATTTTGCATTGCAGAGAATGTATAGTTATCCAGTTTTATTTACCGTATTTACCAAAGATTTGCATACTTAATCCCTCTTGAAAAAAATGTGACACTTTTTTGGGGATGCAAATATTGACATGTGCTAATAAGTTATATGATAGCACAGGAATGCCAAAGCTATGTGCTTTTAGTCATCACAACCCTGCCTGATTGGAATTAAGGATGGAGTTCAG
Organism: Lagocephalus sceleratus; assembly: GCA_911728415.1. Classification (NCBI taxonomy): domain Eukaryota; kingdom Metazoa; phylum Chordata; class Actinopteri; order Tetraodontiformes; family Tetraodontidae; genus Lagocephalus; species Lagocephalus sceleratus. The sequence goes on along the minus strand of CAJVRN010000031.1, from coordinate 1,468,612 downwards.
AGCCAATTGTTAGACGCCACACAGCCATCCACCAGTTCAAGCAAACAGGCCATATGTTGTTGCCAGGAGAAAAAAAGTCATGGTTGGATACTGAAGGGCTAGCAGACGCCCTGATCACTTCAGTCCCACAGGCATGCTTTTAATCCCCAGCCCAAACTTTGCTCACGCTCTGTTTGACTCCAAACGAACACTCCACAAAGCCCACTGGGAACAAGCCCACCAGTTCTTCCCCTCTTCCTCGCTGCGCATTACAAGAACCTGCATCTAACCCATCTGTTTTATTAAGCAGAGACAAAGACAACTTGACATTTTGATGCATCATCTGAGCTGATACAGGATCTTAACTGAAGTGTTTGTGCAAGCTCCATGACAGCACAACTACAAAACATCTTATTCTGTAATGTCTACCACAACATTCATTTTACCTCCAAGAAAGGAGAAAAATATTACAAAAGTGTGTTCAGGCCAATAAGAGAAAATGTAATTTATGAACTGTCAGAGGCAAAGTCAAGGAAAGCAGACTCTGAATTGGCTGTTGTGGATTAGTATGTTTGGGTGATTCAGAGTGGCTAAGGGAAGACTAACAACAAAGAATGTGGAGACAAGAGTCTATTGCAGTGAAATTACAGAAATTTAAATACATTAGTCATTATATGCTTTGTGGACATTTACACATTCATGTTTATAGTTATATATTCTAATTTAGTATAAGATCTGTAAACTTACCAATTAATCTCCTTTCTAGTTTATCTAAAGTGATATAATCTGTAGACAACAAAGAATATTTATGGAAGTGTATAGTTATGTTGTTCAAGTACAGCCAGTGGAGCCATGTCCCAAATGAAATAACATGAAATGATTTCAGAAATTCAGCGGAAAAAAACACAGTAATACTAAACATCTATTTTATTCCATCTTCATTTAATTATTGTTAATTCTTTGTTACCTTTTACAATCTTTCAAAAAAATGACAAGAAAAGCTCTTAATGAACTCCAGTCCTATTAGAAAAACAAGGAAATAACAAACCCAAACAAACAAACCCATTTATACATGCACATAATATGTCAAAATGAATAAAACAACTGCGACTGTAGCTGATTTGACAAATGGACCCTGAAGGGGATAGAAATAGAATCACACTATGAATATTGCCTTGAAAGTCAAATTTAGTGTATCGCTAAAGACTGCACACGTGGTGGCAATGATTTAAAAAGAGATCTTTAATGAATGAACATAGTAAAGAATAATGAATAGCAGGAATACCAGGGCAAGCGCTCCATTTGTTCAGTCTGTTTATAGTTCCATTGAGTGCTCTTTTACTGTTCAGTGAGTATGGTCTGATTTTTTTTTTTTTTTAAAGAAGTGGCTGAAATACTTGTCAGTGTGTACAGGAGGAAGAAATGTGTTGTTGAACAGAGCTCCTTAATTTAAAGTAGTCAGGACTCTGTTTCCTCTTAGGAATTCTGGGACAAAGGAGAAGGATCATAGGAGAAAAAAAATGGGAAAAGAAAATTGTGAACAAAAGTCAGGAGATTTAGATAAATCCTAAAGTGAAGGAAAGGTAAATATGCTGGGTTAAGGCACCCTGATGCCATCACAGCGCCCTTTGCATGATACCTTCCAGCCAGTAAAGCTCTAAGTCGCCTTCGAGATGAAGAAAATCTGCAATAATGGACATTTAAGTATGGTTTGAGGGGCTTGCTGAGCTTTAAAAAAAAAGTACAATGTCAAAGGCTCACGTCAGAAAAGATCATGAGAGTCTTGTTCCAGAGACAGAGAACCTGATATAGATGGCTCTCTTATTCATTCCACTGGCTCCCGACACCAGAGGAATTTCCATATGGAGAATAATGTAAAAAAGCAATAGAGAAAGCAACAAATCAGATTCAAAATATAGTGCATTGAGTTAGGTCATTCTGTAGCCACATTCAAATCCATTCATTTTTAACAAGTCCACAGCAGTGCACACGCACCATCCACTTGCACCTACCACCTGATTATGAAATAAAGAATTATGAGCACTCTGGTGAAATGCACTTTTAGCGATTACCGTCATATGTGGGACCTTCATACGTGGCTCTGAGACCACCGTGGTTCCCATGGTGGTCTCGGAGCACCTGAGACCAATCTCCTGTGGGAGCACTGGGTCAGACTTGACGACAGAGCACATGGTGCAGGAACAGACGCTGGAACACAAACCTGTTATTGTCTCTGAGCACTTAAACATTGCCTAGTGTGGTGAAGGAGGGGACAGAGGACTGAAATGAAAGCTAACATCATAAACACAAAGGAGGAAAATGACTACCTCCAGGAGAAAATGTCACTGTGGCCTTTGTAATTTGTCCCTTCTTGGTAACTTTTAATGAGCATGAAAGTGCAGGGATATGCCTTAATGTTTTTTAATATTAGCTTTTATTCTGTTGCGCAGCAACGTGCTCCGGTACAGAAACACAGCAGTTAGTTAAAAAAACAAGACATCCAGCCTTCTGGACTCCCTCATTTAATTGATTTGACAAGGTGGTTTAAGTGCAATGAAAACATAATAAAAACACAACATAAGCCTGCTTTTCCTTCTGTTTAGTTACACTTAAAACAGATATTTGTCATAATGTGACAGTCACAGGGCACGCTGGCATCAAGTCATGGCTGCATGGAGGCCTCCATTTTCATGCATGCCAAAATTCTGGGTGAAAACAGCTAAATATGTAATTTTCGCTTTGTCTGCGCGCCGTCCTGCAGTCAGATTTCAGTCTCGACAGCTCCACAAGTCTACCAACACGAAACAACAGCATCGTAATTATAATAATTCATACAACATTGTCCCAGCGACCACAAGTAAAGGAAGGAACTCTGAATTTATAATTACTGCTGAGTGGGGATGGGTGGAAGAACACATTTTTGGCCTACATTCGTCTTCCTTTGACAAAAACGCTACCATACATTAGGGCTTAACATCTGGTTTGCATTGAGGAAACTATGCAGTCAACTTCTGTGTGCCAGTGGAAGTTCTGGAGAGTCACAGCCTGGAGAATGCAGGAAAGGCTGTCTTTATTCTCTGTCACCATGCCAGCATTTGCTGGTAAATGTTTAAATGACGTGGAGAGAGGGCGAGAGAAGAGAAAAGCAAACCAAATCTGGTGTGCAGAAAAAAAAATGTTCAGAACTGGCTACCAGGGCTTTGGAGATGTGAAAGAGCAGAGGTTTGCAGTGGAAATCAGGAATCATTATTTAACAATGGGATCAAAGGTTATGCCTGCTGAACAAAACCATACCGTGACATGTAAACACGCTGGAAAGGTGCGGAAAGATCTCAGGCCAACAGTTCTGGGGCTTTCATTCAACAGCAGGCTTACAATTAATACCTGCAGGAAGGTTGTTTAATCAGAGCAGGCAAAACCTATTACTTAGGTTTTAATAAACACATATGATCGTAAATACCAAGGAACCCCTGACCCTTCCCTGAGCGTATCTGTCTCCAAAGACGGCTGTCTGAAACCACATCTTCTCTGTCGGGTGATCAAAGAGATGGGGAATCTCTTTGAAACCTAAAGCCTCCATCGGTTTGTGGAACCCCAGCTCATATTTGACACTTCCATTGTTTTTGAACCGACACCGCGCAGTGTTGAAATAAACGTTTCAATACTAGACTGTTGAACAATTAGCTTTTTTTGTCTGCTGCTTTTGTGGGGGTTTTAACACTAATATTACTACTAATAATCATCTGATATGGACATTTTGTTGTTTGTTTCCCATATATCATGTAAAACATATAAAACCCTGATCTGAATTGCTGAAATTGCAAAATAAAAACTGTTTATTAGACGCAACAATAGAAAAAGTGATCGCTGCCCTTGATTCATTGTAGCAGATCCAGTCAGAGGTTGTCTAGACGAGCCTCTTTCCTTGTCAGCTGCTGCCCAGGTGTGTTTTGTGTTGGGGAAAAACACTTCATGAGTGTTCTTGTCTTCTACCAGACACACTTTTCTAATAATCTGCCTCTAGTGGTCTTCAACATTGACTTAAGATGTGAGTTTTCATATTCACAAAAAGAAAGTGCCTTAAAAATTTGACATGAATGATTCACAACTGTTGCATTTGACAGTTTGAGCGCTTTTCTGCTCAAAGTACTTTCACTTACAAGTGGGATGATTCAGTTACTGGTTTGCGAAGATGTCGATTTTTTTTTCTTCCAAAGGAGGAACTGAAAGAACCCTTTTTCAGAGGCGGTAGCAGAGATAAACCCGTGTCTCTGTCTTTGTTCCATTAGCTCCAAGATGTCACTGCAATGGAAAATTATCTCTGGACAGCTCTTATAAATAAACCAAAGTTCTGCAAACTGCCGGATACAAGAGATCTGCGGTCCAATTTTGCCGGCCTTGATTTACACTTTGCCTTATTTGGATTTGAGGCACGTGCAGTTCTGTTGTTGCTATAGATTCGAGCATGAAATCTCACCTCCCAAGAGGATATTTAGACTTCCTCTGTTGTTTGTCTGATATCAGTCATGCATGTTTATCTTCCTGCCATGCCTGGTTCTTTATTGTTTTGCTTGCTTTTCTTAAAAAGCTGTGTAACCTTGATATAAGCACAAATGCTGTCAAATGACTATTTCTGATTCTCTTGTGGTGAGAAAGACATTCCTCACAAGAAAGAAGGACTGTGATTTCTAGATTAATCAGATAGGAAGAATATAACTTTTTAAAATTAATTCCATAAGTGATGAATAAAATTTGTAAGTTATTAATTCTACACAGGTCTAGCTTTGAATTCATTGTCACAAATAGCTTTTTTTTTGTTTTAAATCCAACAAATACAATAGTCAAATATAACTAATTAGCTGAGCCCAGCAAAAACCATTTTAAAGATTGTGTCATCGTGTTTCCTTAAACACTCACTGACCACAACTGTGTATCCATTTGGCCCACAGTTATTAGTAACCCACAAGCACTGAACATGAGGCTAACTGTGAACCAAAACACACAAAATGGCTCCCACAGACACGGTCATTCCCAGGTGGTCCTCTAATGTTGCTGAGTCCGCACAACTAGCCCTAACATCAAGGAGCTGGTCTAAGGTTTCACAGGCCACATGCTCAGCAATCTAAGCCACACACAACTTACACGGTACACACCCACGACTGCAAGTAATTATTTATAACTCCTTCAGACTTGTGGCTCGTGGCTGCCCTGATGGCACCTGACCCTGAGGTGAATGCCCAAACAAGAAGGAGACTTCTCCAACACCACATTTCCTACATCCCCTGACAGGAATATTTCACATGTGTTTGTTAGCAGATGAACCTTTGTGATCCGAGTAAGAAACATTTGCACTCAGTTGCATGAATTATCTCTCAAATGCACTAAACTTGCTCCCCATCTCTTCCATCCTGACAAGATTGGTTCATTTGAAGTACTGGTTGGCTCAAAGAACTGAGGTTCCTTGGGCCAATTTGAAATGACTGGGATGAATATCTAAGAAGTAATTTCCAGTATATGTAGCCATTTTTTCCCTTCTCAGACATGTCTCCATGGAAACACAACAGTGTTCTCATTCCCCAGAGCCATAAACCTCTTGGCAATCATGGGTAGCTCTTGTTTCATCCAATGCACTGTTGACTGAGGACATGACCCAGCATTTTATAGTGTTGTGACGATGTGAAAGTTGATGTGTTGCAACATAAGAAAACAATGACCCCATGAACCCATCATGGACCTCAGGAGTTGGAATATCTCTGAATTTTGTTGAATCATTCGAGAATATATTAACAATAATCTAAATGACCATTTCAAAGACCCCAAAGGAGATAGTAACATAAATACCCAATATCCAAAATACTCAGAATACTCACTTTTCCTGTCAAGAAAACACAATTATTTTCTCTTTTCCCTACTCTGAAAACCAAATGCTAATTAATTTCTCTAGCAGGCAACATCTGCACCAGATAATAATGAGGAGTCTAAGCCAATATGAAAATATACACCCACTGTGTTTTTTCCTTTTACCCCAAACAAAGACATCTCTGGGACTTCTCACTCAGAGGGTCACGCACATTTGCAAAACACAGAGCAACAATGGGAAATGTGAAGGACAAAGTCGCAAAGATGCACCTGTGGCTACGGATCCAGGCAAACAGCCACATGTCTAGAGTAGGACACGACACACACACAGCCTGAAGGCGGGGGAGGTCGCACAAAAATAAACATGAGCAGCAACTGGCGACAATGTGAAACATATGCAGGAAGAGCAGATACTACTCGCAGTTTGTTTTAGTGTCTTTTTGGGGACTTCCCCTTGGGTGTAATTACAGCTCATATTTCCAATCCCCTGGCATTACTGCTCATAGAAGTGTAGCTGATAAGATCAAACAATGTGGTGGTGTACTTAGGAAATGAGTTTCTGAATGGGAAGTTATTGGTGTAGTGATCCAGCCATACTTAACAAATGAAAAATTCGATTCAAACTTGGCCCACTGACTATTAGTAAGGCCTCACCTAATGATGTCATCATCATTATTTGAGACAAATGGAAACAGAACTGGAAAATAGAGATAAAAATCAGTTTCCATTTAGACTCTGCTGCTAATAATGCCGATAGTCCATATTTCCAGGTTTAAGTTTGCACACTGCAGCTAAAGAGGACTAGATGGATTGTTTGGAACATATTTGACCCAATTTTGCATCACCCCAATGTGGGTTCACCTCCTTTTCTTGCTGTTCTCCCTGTTTGCTTTGCTTTATTGATTACTACGTAGGTTAATAGGTAGCTAGTCTCATGCCTGTCGGGTGCCCCTCATTTTCACGCCGATGAAGTACAAAAATATCAGGAAGCGCATAGGTAACTGCTACACTTATAAAGATGAGAGTCCTCAGGGTCACTCATCTTCCCTCACCGTGCCATCAGGAGAATGTCAATGATCTGAAATGCGGCGTGCAGGCCGCGTGGCTGAAATGAGCTCACTTCAAAGGTGTCCATAAATCATGCTGCCAAGCATCCCAGGACTACCTCCACCATCTGTGTCCTGCAGTGACATACCCATCCACTATTCCCCTTTTTCCTATGCTGTCATCTAGTCTCAATTTAAATGTTGTGCACATGTGATTTCCTATTGTAGGCCTGGTATTGCTATGCACTTTGAGCGGCTATATCCTTTCAGTAGTATGAATGACCTTCTGAAGGGACATCCTATTCACAAATGCAATATGTCATGATTTCTGCATGTACATCTTTTTGGTTGCAACACAACAAAAACAATTCAATAAATTCAATAGAATCTACATATCTAATTGATTTTAAGGGTATGCTTTGTTGTTTAGATATTAGATGAAAAACAATTATTCAAAAGGAAACATGACATAGCCACTGAAAACTACATTAATTACGATGTGCACTAGTTAAGGTGCAAGCCAATGTATGGCAGTAAGTCGTGGCTAGTAGTAACAGTTTTTTGACTTTGCCAGAATAGAGCCGCAATCCATCAAGTCTTTATCTGCCTGTGTCACACGCACTGAAATCTCTTTATCATGCAGCCATGCAAAACACCATTTATCTTCCCCAGCTAATTCATTATTGTTGATAAAATGCAAAGTCCCATCTGCAGTTTAATGGAGGGATGGCGTGAAAACAGGTGCTTTGGTAAACACTGATAGCGTGGTTGAATTATGTTGCTTCCCGTGCAGATCCGTCTATCTATTAAATCTATTAACCACAAGTCTTGCCCGACCTCATTCTGTGTCTGTTTCCATAAGGAAAGATTGTTGGCTTTGGGCAACACATGAAAAGCGCTGAGGCTAAACATAAAGCAGACACAAACAAAGTGAGGACGAACAAGGTTCTAACTGTGGTTCCACTGCCTACTCATCAATCAGGTAGTGTCTAAATGTGTCTAGCTTTGTGTAAATGAATGGAATATATGGCTCTGTGTCTCCTTGATGACTGAACAAGTCAAATCCTGTAGTGCTTGTGGATGAACGTTAACGACTCCATAGCACACATTTGCGCACAAAGCCTTGCACTCCGTGTAATTTCCCCTTAGAGATCCTTGAAAGCATGAATTGGTGTGACCCGAATGACCCCAATCATCAGGCTAAAGTCTCATGATATAGAGTGCTTTTCCTTCCATTTTGTCTAAAACGATTATTAAATCTTACTCACTTTTCCACTCACCACTGTGGAGGGAGCGTGCGATGGGATGAGGGATGGGGAGGTTTAAGGGGGGTTGAATACTTCCACAATGAAATCATGGTGCTTGTGTCATTGGCCCTCCGCTGTGCTTTGCTCACCGTCTGGCCCCTATTTTACTCATTGATCTAATTTCCATTGCCAACACTGGATGTGGTTCTGCATGAAGCCGATTGTTTAGGCCCATTAAAGCACTAAGAGAATTACAAAGGCCTGGTAGACCTTAGGAAAAATAAAGAGAAAATAAGTTAGAGATGTTTTCCAGACTTTTGAGAAGGTTTTGATAGGCAGAGTGTAAAGTCAACTACCTTTTCACATCCTTTATTTTTTGTGTCATGTTTGGCATGACCCTTAACACATATAGAATTTATTTTTGATCTGTCTGTCTAAATGTATGATAATTATGACAGCTGGGTCAGCAGGTGCCACACGATTAAACACACGTCACGTAATTTTCATTCACCCGTCAATCTCCGTGTCTGTGGTGATGGACCGTTTAATTATTGTAGTTCTGAGGCATTCTGTGAATGCCTTTTGAGGAGTTTAGTTTGAGGCCACATTTCTTTGTCTCATTTGAGTTACTCCAGAATAGAATAGTTTACAAAACTTTGGACGTGCATATCATTCTGCAGGGTTTAAATTGATTCGTCAAGTTGTGTTGGATGTGTCAAATATTAGGACGAAACACTCTCTTGTACATGATCATTGGTCAACAAGCAATAATTTGAAGTTTTATTGTAATAAAGGCTGATTGATGGGTATGCCTGCTGGTAAATGTCCTATAATGAGAATTTGCTCCCGCTACCATCTCTGTAGGTGGTTTCTTTGAATGACAGACATACACACACTGCATCTCTTTTTGATCTCCCTTTTGATACATGGTTCTATATCTGTCACATCAATCCCCCAACATCAGAGAAACAGCTTCATTTTGAAAGTATAACTACAAAGAACTCAACCGTAACTCTTATTGAGATAAGAGAATTATTAGTATTTTACACCTGATGGAGATTTATCTTAAGTGCTGAGGGCCAGCTCTTCAGATGTTAAAATGGTTGAAATGGCATGATAAATGGCTTTAAAATATAAATATTATGAAGACACGACAGTGACAATTAGGTCTAACCAACCATAACTGTTGCCCATAAATGAAATTTATGTAACTGCTACATATACACACACAGTAACATCTCTGTATGTATAGCTGTAATACATATAAGTGTCTGATATGTTTCTGTCCAGCCATAGAGCAAAGACAGAAACCTGTGGTATGTGATACACATACTTATGAATACTTTACGTTTTTGTGATAGCTGTAAATTATGGTACCGTTAAAGGATGGCTGTATAATAAATAATTTATCTAAGGCCACCTGAAGTTGAATCATTTAATATATGGGAAGGGAAATATATTTTTAAGTATGTTAGAAATATGGTTTAAGTATCAAATCAACCTTAAAATAATGTAAATATGTAAAATAATCACTTAAATCCTTTTGAAAACTTTAGAAAAATCTACACCTGTTAGTCCAAATGACTTAATCCACAAAGATCTACCAGCAGTAACTGATTGTGCTAAAGTACCAGACAAATCAACACAATAACAGTTTCCTGCAGCAATACAAGGCCTGTGAATCATTTGCTAATTATGCAGAAATTTTAAAAGCTCTGTTCTCCGTCTGGCCCGAGTTATGTCTGGTTACTCAAACATCCTGAGCTCAAAAAGAGTCAGCTGCCTATGAACATGCTGTCAAACCAAACAGTGTACTTCACTCTAATGACCTCATTGCACCAGTTTGAAGAACTGAAATTACACAAGCTGAATGAGGGCTGATGCCAGAGGTCAGTCACGTGTTCTTTTGTGTCAAGTTTGTGCGACGATGAAACCTTTTCCGAGACGGAGACGTGGTGCGGCGCAGCATAAACTACGCACAGGATCCTCATTTGTCAGTGATTATGCTTTTCTGTGGCAGACTGTTGACAGATGCACCCACAGGCAGTAATAGTGTGTTTGAGCCACTCCTCTCCATCCAGTCCTTTCATTTTCCCTCAGAACTTCAATAGCAGAAATCCCTCTGTAGGTCCCTGTTACTTGTCATGCACCATCATCTTCTCACGTCCTTTTATAGCCACGGTAAGGATGCTTTCTGCCATTTATGGCCAGTATCCCACAAAGGTGAGACAGCAGGGTGGTAAACCAGGGTGAAAAACATCCTCCTTTATTCCAGTTCCAATTGAATGCAACTCTGACTACTTTACAAATGAGTGACAAAGAATGCCCGAATGTTGCTTTTTCTCTTTACTTACCATAAATCCACACCTCAGTCTATGTTGCAATTCTGGCTTGCCTCAGCCTGTCTACTTTGCAGATCGTCTCTCAGACAGAACCAGAGAGCGAGACACGGCGTTCGTCAGCCCAACATGCTGCTGATGTCACATTCTTGATTGCTGCACTAGTTTCTTCACGCAGAGCAGAAGGCTTTAAAGTGTTTACTTTCAGTGAAGGGGAATGCTCTCGCTCACAGCTGCACTCCAAACAAACGCTCGTGCATTTATCAGCGACAAGATAAAACACATCTACTCCGGACGAGTAACAGCCTTTTCCCACATTCCCAAGAAGTCAAGTCTTTCAGGTTCATGTGTGAAAGACTGTTGTGTTACACAGACACTCACACACCTACAATCAGCACACGGCCCGGGATCATTCTTTACAGATGTGGGAGCCAATTAAGTGTAAGGGGAGCAATCAACCCTAATGCAGTTGGAATTGTGGCAGGCTGAAGTTACTGGCCATATAAAGACAAAGCTATCACATCAGCCGGGGAGTGATGTTACAGTTGTGGAACGGTGGAACAAACAGCACAAATATAAGCTGCCAAGGCCAAACTGCATCTCCAACACATCTGTTATGAGGTAATTGTCCTCCTACCATGTGTCTGTAGAGGAAAATCCCTCAGCTGACTATTCTTTAGTTTAGACTCTTTCAAGTGTTTGATTTTTAAGTGAACATTAAGTCCCTTGTATTATTGTATTATTTGAGTCTGGCGGTGCATGAGCGGCTGGCTAGAACAGGGTCTCACATAAATGCCCGATGAAGAGGGGAAGCATGGAGGAACCAGACAGGATGATCGAAAGAAAACAAGTAAGAGTTTGGGAATGCTGCATTAAGGACTTTATCACAAAGGTTCCAAATAAAAGCTGCCTTGTAGGATGTTGTATTTGTCATTTTGTTATACTGCATTATCAAAACACACAGAGCTTCGGTCTAAAGTTAAACAGGTGAGGGTCATTATTCAAAGACATTTTCAGATATCAAGTTAGATATTAATACAGATGTGGGTCCATGGATGCTAGGACACGCCTAGTTCCTACACGTCAAAACCCTGAAGTGTAGTTTTTCAGTGCTCATCATCAATGATAATATAACAACGATAATAAAAAAATGTATCAATAAGATGAAGAATTCATGTGTGTGCTGCAGGTGACAGGAGATTTGCATCAGAGGGGTCTTCCAGTCATCTAAATCCTGTCAAAGCGTCCGTTTGCTTCTGTTGCCGCATGATCCCGCCCTCCTAGCTCGGGGCTAGGGTGCAGGAAACCAGCCTGACTCATGTGTGATTGTACAAGCTGATGATGCACCGGTGAATCAAACTCCTGCGCTCCAAAGAGACATCTGTGAGAACCACGGGAAGGAAAAACAAATCAGGTTGGAGTGTGGCAATAGTCTGATTTGTCATGAATATCCGTGAGGCCGAACGGAGAACATGGCGTCAAAGTTGGAGTAAAGGAAAGCACAGATACATTCTTTCATGGCGTATAATTAGCCTCTATTGAACTGTGCAAATGTGCACTTATGAGACAAATTCTCTTCTTACAATTTGGTATTTCCTCTGAAAACAGACCTTCCTTTGAGGCCAGCAGGTAAGGGCTCACTATAGATCCGTAATTGCACGCCTTGAAGGTGTAATTACCCAATTAAGAGTCAGTTACCTTTTACACTTCTTTTCTTCCTATATAAAGTTTATGTTCTCTTTACACAAAATACCCCCGTAACACTGGGGCAGGAAGTGTGCAAACTAAGAGAGGAGACAGAAAATGAGCAAGGCATGCCGGCTGGATTGTGAGAGGGGCACATTACCTCCCACGGGGGGGGGGCTGACTCAGGAGATCAGGTTTCAGACGTTTACCAACAAAGCATTCATGGAGGAAGTCTAGCGCCCCTCACAAAAAACACCAATGCACCTGGCCGTCCTCACACAGGAAACCTGAGGTCACTTCCCCCTTGTCACAGAATTCAGACACACTCCTGCTGCCAGCCACGTGCCCCTGCATCATACTGGGGAGGATGGGGGGGGTGTACTGGCTACCAGGAGGAAGCCAAACCAAAGCACACGCCACCAAGTGAAGAGAAGATCTGAACTAGGAGAACGCAAACCAGCAAATAGTTTTCAGAAGCTCACAAAGTGTGTTCCAGACAAGTTCTGTTAAGTAAAAATATAATAAGTAAAAAAAACTTTTCCCTTTTGGACTCATATGTAACACAGATGTGACAACTTGTGCAGCTCAAGGCTGGATTGAGCTGCACTGTTTAATTGTGGTTGAAAGAGGATGAAGGTAAGAAAATACACATTAACAGATGTGCTGTAATCTCCACAAATTGTAAAATAATATGAATTTAGACTAGAAGAACTAGTATATAACACACAGACCATCCTGTCTATATTGTTTAAGACTAAAATCATCAGAGCGGTTTTGAAAAAGCCTGAGTTTGAACACTGAACGGGATATGGATGTGAGTTGTGGAAAAATTGTGAAGTGCTTGTAGAGCTCTCTGAAACACCACGCAGGGACAGATGGCTGCGGAACGTCAAACAACTTAAACACAAATCTAAATTCTGCTTCCTACCAACCTGGAACTACTTGACCACCGGTTCTCCATCATTATCCTTGGCCTCTTTTTTAAACCGTGCCAGCCTATAAAACCCGCCACAAGCATGAGCGAGTTATTTAGCTAAAGTCCCACTGCTGTTTAGAGCTGGCCAGGCTCCAACCGCCACACGGGGGCTAACCTTTGGAAAACACTGAGACGTCCGAAGAATGTGGCCATGGTCAATGAAACAGACGGGCAGGGAGGAAGAGGAAAAAGAGAAAACAAATACATTATACATCCCATTGGCTCTGCAGGGCAGGCGGCCCAGATGTGGGACGTAATGACGGGTTTTCAGTTTGGTTATTTCTGCTTGTGACAAACAGTTTGTATAAAAGCATCTCATTGCTGAAAAGCATCATGCCAAAGATGCCATAGACCTACACACACACACACACACACACACACACACACATATATACAGTGTGTGTGTGTACACATACAGTGTGCATCTGTGTGTGTGCACATCTGTATACACACACACACATATATATATATATATATATATATATATATATATATATATATATATATATATATATATATATATATATATATATACATACACTACTAGCCACAACTTACTGTCATACATCGTATAATAGTGTTTATTCTAAATCAACCCATTTTTGGCTCCTCTGAATTTAAAGATTCTTCAAATTGCTTCATGTACTTAATATCAATCAATCATTAAACCCAACTAGAAAACATTATCACGCATGTGGCCCTAAAAGCTTTTTAGTCAGCGTGGGCGATTGCTACTGTCCTTCTAAAGCGTAATTAATAATTTTAAAAAAAATCCTCATCTCAATTTCCTCCTGAATGTTGATATTCTGACTTTGTCTCTGTGTGAGATGACTAACAAAGGAGTCATCACATTTTTCTTCTGTTAGAAGTCAAGCAAGCAAAGTTCGTGCGAGGCATCAAGATGATGCAACAAGTGTAACAATCATCAGGAGGATGACATTTGGACCGTGATGACTGCGAGAGTGTGTGTGATGTGTGTGTGATGATGAAGCTGCATCACAGACACACCCTTTCCAAACACGCTGCCATACACCACTTCCTGCCGCTTCTGCTGCTGAAGGAAAGACAAGTTTAGCCTTTGGGACTTTGCTCTGTGAGGCCTTCCCATTCTTTCTCTCTCTCTCTCTCTCTCTCTCACACACACACACACACACGCTCAGCTGGGAGCTTCTGTGACACCACAGTTGCTCCTTAATCCGTCCTCCACAGAGATTCCAGTACAGCCTGTTTTTTTTTTTCCTTTTTCTACTCAGTTACTTATGTATAAGGAAGATTAGAAAGGGAGCACAGATGTGATTCTAGAAAAGAAAAGGGGAGAATGTCCAGAGCGGCTCCGTCCTGTCAGGAAGTGGACCTCTTTTGTCCTCCCCTCCTCAGCCAGTGTGTTTGGCAAAGGTGTGAAGTGCCCCGGCTTCAAAGTTGACACTCACAGATTTACCTAAGAAATCCAAATCTGCTACCCCCAGTACCCCAACAACAACCAGATGCAACAGTGATCCTTACAGAAGACGAGGCGCAAACATTTCATTCATTTGAACCAAAAAAAGAGAGAAAAAACCCCAGTGAATGTTTCACATGACGTTTTGGGTGAGCCGGTTCATTTTCACCGCAAAACACCTTCGATGTTCTGAAGATGATGTCATTTGAGTTTCTTTTTCTTCCTTTTCTTTCTTGAAATAAGAGAATGAAAAGCGGAGAATGAAGTCCTACCGGGAGTGATGTGTTGTGCAGCACCAGTTGCTTCTCTGTCAGAGGACAGCCGCTCAGATCCCCCGGCACCTCTGGAGCGTCTCCTCCAGCTGCAAACTTGCTTTTGGAAACTTTGGAATCTCTCTTCTTTTTTTTTTTTTTTTTTTTTAGCCTCAGCCTCCTGACTCCTCTGACAATAGTCAAACCTCTGCGGTGCAGACTGATGCGGCTCGCCGGTTACATTTGTCCTACAACCGAGGAAGTTGCGTGTGGAGTCACGAGGTCCCGCCCCCTCCCAAAAACACCGCCCCCCCCCCCCACTTCAAGCCACTTCAAACGACGCTGCAAGAAGAAAGTGAAGCAGCAGTGGGATCTCCAGGCTGCAACTCTACGGCTTCTTTTCATTCTCTTGTCTTTGAAAAATAATGAAAAGCCTTTAATCAGGCACTGTAATGCCCCCCCGGGGAAATGATATACATGTCTGATTCATTCACTGAGAAATGAAGGACATTTTCAAGCCTTTGGAGTTCATTACTGCAGCACTTTTTACAATAAATAAATAAGCCAGGCACCAAACTAAAGAGTGTTTTACAAAGAAGTTGAGGAGGTGCTGTTATTGTCCACAGAAGCAGAACTGCAGCCTGTGTGACCCCGCCCAGGATGATGGATGACGGCGTAACCTCCACGTCCAGGCCCCTCTCGACCACCTGGAACAAACAACAAGTCCAAAACAGCCAGAACCCTCTCTGCCTGGTTCTGCTAACCACTGCACCATCGTCTTCCTGCAAATGTAAAATATATACATATATATATATATATATATATATATATATATATATATATATATATATATATATATATTATATATATATACACACATATATATTTATATATATATAAATATATATAATAGTCACTTAACATACACAGTTGCTTTGTTTTGGAGACGCTCACGCTGGAGAAGAGCAACAGAAGTATCAACAACAGTCTGAAAGCCTGGACGATGATCCCGAGGAAAAGAGAGAAAATGAGCTAAAGATCTCATCACCTCTGCACATTATGCTTCAGGAGATGCACAAAGCCGCAAAGCTCATTGAGCCTTTGAACAGAACTACCAAAGCACGACTCTCTCATGTCTCAGGACATTCTGGTACCTGAAGTTCACAGCATCTCCCTTATATATAAACACATCTCAATATCTTATCATCTTTGCGTCTATAAAGATGTGTCTTTGGAAGACATTGTTTTATGTAAATGATCCGAGCTGAACTTATGGTCTGCTGCTGTTATGTGAGACTACTTAGTGGTTCAATGATAAATCTGTTAGCAGCGCGTGAAGGAAGAGAATGCATTTGAAGGTGTATCTGGGCGATAAAGAGAAGCATGTTGGATGATGTAAACCAGCTCCATCATCCGAGACAGAGGCGACTAGGACCATTTAAAATCCATCTGACTGTCACATCTAAAGGTAACACAAGTGTTTGTGCTCTTAGACAATGATGCGCAATAAATTCTTCTGCTGGTGGGAGGTGAGACTTCACAAATTGGAGCATCCACCAGATGTTCCGTGCTCACCGCCACTGCTCATTCAGGCTTCGTTGGACTGTTCGGCAGATGTGATCAAACAGATCTTCAGGTTTTTATCAGTCATGTGCTCCGATCTTTGTTTTGTCCTGATACAAGGCCAGAGTGCAGAGCTGACCTTTGACCTAAACTGCTTTGTGCCATGTAAGACAAGAACAAACCATACGTCAAGTAACAAGACATCACCTGGCTTACGGTGGAAAAAAGGGACAATCCTGATAATTTAACATGACAGGTTTCAGAACACAAACTCTAGTTCCCTTTCACCCGTCTGCTTTGAGAGGATTGGGTGGCTACTGTTGCCTGCCGGTTTACACGAGTGGTGGGTCTACAAGGATCCCCGGAGATTCCTGAACTGTGGCTAGTAAAGATCCCCCCTCTGGGGTCGCTCCAAAAAGAAGACCTTCAATAAAAGTTTTGAAGTTTCATGGTTTTTGTGGCTGAAAAATCACAGCATCAACCTTTAAACACGGACATTTAAAAACACATTCACCCAGAAGGTTCACCTTGTCCTGTTTGGATAATGACACGCTATGAATAATACAATTCTATATTCAAAGTGCAGTCTACTGACTTTTCTGTGTTGTTTATGCTGTTGATTTTCAAGAGATGCATCTAAATAGACGCACAGAGAGAACTTCTGACTTGTGCATTTTTGGACTGGGCTGGGCCAGCGGCGCGCTGCAGCTGAGGACCAACCATGATCTGGGGAGACATACCAAAGTCGTGAGCTCAGCTCAAGTGCAGCAATCTTACAATATATCAGCGGTGCTATTTTTTGCAGGACCATATCAGAAAAGCAAATGCATCTGCATTTGCTCCGCGAGGGTATTCCTTCTTTGCTGATCCAGAACAAATGGGCCGCTCTTGCTTCGGCGTGCTCCGACCCCCCCGAATCCCCCCGGACTCAGCAAGCATTTCATCTCTCATTTCATTTTGATAAACGCCGCTGCGACGGTCATAAAACCTACCTGTATCTGCCCAGGTCAGATCATTAGTGGATCAGGTGGGCCTGCGAGCTGATCCCTTCACAAGAGCCGAGTCCTTTGGCCACGAGACGATAACAAGCCTCTGACATAATGTGGAAACACTGATCCCATTCATAGCTACAATCACCCGCAAAACATTCTGCATGCTGTGCAAATCTCACACATGTAAAACAAATTCCTTGCGGTTGGTGGGGGCATAGCGAGCTGCCATAAGTGGAATATCACTCTGTCTTACAACTTCGTCTTATATCCACAAATAGTTGGCAGTCTGGTTGAGATTATGAGACTGGTGCCGTTGTGGTTTGACTCTCCTGTAACCAGAATGTCATTTTAGGAATTAGATCATGTTTTCCCTTATCTAGAATCACTTTGGCCTTTCAAAAGAGGGCAGCACTATATGCATATAGGTATTAAACATTGATGTTAAGGCTTTTTTTTAAAACTAAAATGAATTGATATTGGCATTGACCACAGTAGTGGTCTGAAACCCCAACAGAAACATCCAATAAATGTCGACATTGGAAAAACATAAACATGTTACCAATGAGTGTTAGCAGCGTATCCTGGCACATATAAGCACTCATTATAACGACCAAAACAATTTGGTATATAACAGTGAAGCCACAGTGAACTGAGTCAGCAGCGCTGCGATAACCTTCACTTCATTTGATGCTGATCGCACGCCAAGCCCAACTTATAATAATTGTAAATGGAAGGATAAAATGTATTAGTCTCTTATGTGGATAGATACATTAGGAAACGTACTTTATCACCAAATCATATAATCTTGATGGTTGTAATTAAAGTTAGGTATTGCTGGGCAGTAAAACAGTATAAAAGCATTATTTGGGAAATTGGCAGATATTTACACAAGCATTACATTACATTTTTAAGTAATGGTGCGGCAGCATTGCGTTGCAACATAAAATACATAACAGACGTATTATACCGTAACTTTGATTTTAAATCCACCTCATAGGTGTGATTTCTGTTTTTTTATCGATTATACGTTTAACTCAGGAACGTTAAATGTTTACAGCAGCGCTATCTAGTGGAAATGTTATGCCTCTACATCCGATTGTGTTAACACGGGAAAAATATTTGATCTCCCTCCAAAATTATGAACGGTTTAGAAAAAAGTACAAGTGCAAAACTACGTGAATCTATTTTTTTTAAAAACGTATAATTATGGTAATTATTGGGATTGTTGTTTTTTTTTCTTCGCGAATCAACGGACCGGAAATGGCGATTGAAACGGGACGGAAGTCAGAAGCCCACGTGTTCAGGGAGCGAGGAAGAGAAGATCTCCGAATAACATCAAACTTGTGGACATCTCTGTCTGCTCACAGGGTTATAACCCTGACTTTAGCGTTTGACTTCTCTTGTTATACTATCGTTACACGTATTCGGTCCAAGGGGTTTTTGTCTTCAAAATGTCATCTTTCAGAAAGGCGTTGAAATCGCAGCAGAGAAACCACCATGAAAGATCTCAGGTGATCTCCTTCTTACTTTTATAAAGTAATTTTACCATCAACATAACAAAACAGATTACGGTATACACAAAACCATGTTCAACTTATGCTTGTGTTTTTCTGTGCCAGCCGGCTTTTAGGAAGAATTTGGGTTTGTTGGAAAAGAAGAAGGACTACAAACTGCGTGCAGAGTAAGACAAGATGTTCATTAAGCTGGGTCACTATTTCCTTTCAAAGATGAGAAAGGCAATAATATCTGCCTGTTCTGTTGTTTCCAGTGACTACCACAAGAAACAAAACACTCTTGCTGCTCTGAGGAAGAAAGCTCAGGACAAGAACCCAGATGAGTTTTACTTTAACATGATCAGCTCTCAGTTGCAGGTGAGACCTCGAATACTCTGTGGCAACAAAACCATCAGCTGGAACAGCTGAACATAAAGAAACCACGCAACGCATTGTGTCACTTTGACAGGATGGAGTTCACATAGCAAATAAAGACAAAGAGGAGGTGATGACTGAGGAGCAGAAGAAAGTGATGAGGACTCAGGATATCAAATACGTGGAGATGAAAAGAGTCGCAGAGGCTAAAGTGAGGCTTAACTTCCCTCTTCTACTCCCCATATTTACAGAATTTGCCCTCTGTTGTTTAATACACACTCAGTTTTGCATTGACAACACTTTTACCTGTTACACAACAAAGGTGATGTAAAAATGACAACTTCCACAGCTCATGTTGCAGTCTGATTCTTTGGTTTTTAGAGGACCTGATGGACCTTGTTGACAGCTGAAGTGACATGTTTATTGACCGTCCCTCTGTGGTCGCCTGATAGTTTAACGTGTGCTTTCAGAAAATCGAGCGGCTAAAGGGCGAGCTCCATCTTTTGGAGGCTGCTGGAAAACAAACCAACAAGCACACGTTTTTTGTGGAGTCGGCAAAAGAAGGTAAACGTCGCAGCTACGAGAGTTTGGATTGGCGCGTCTTTGCAGTTCTTCTGAGTAGGCTGGTCTTTGCTCCGTGTGTCTTCCCAGTGGAGTCCTTTGACCTGGCCAACCACCTGCAAACTGCGCCAGAGTTGGTGAAGCGGGTGTTCAACAGACCCACGCTGGAGACCCTGGAGACCAAGAGGGTGCAGGGAGACGTAAACCCACAGAGCATCATGGTATGATGGGGCACGTCGGCTTTTATATGAAACTATTGCTAAAATAACAGGATGCGTCTATCTGAGATTAATGCAAGTGCTTAGGCTTGTTTAAACCTTAGATGCCACATCATAGAGGATTTTTTTTTAACACAATTAGTTCTTCAATTATAACCCATGTATTTTAAAAATTTTAATCGAATTTCTTTCAAACATTATGGTCATGTGATCATGGTTATCCATGTCAAAATGATTAATTTGTGGTAAATGCTTGTGATTTTTTTTTTTTGTGTCCTGATTTGACTGTAGAAGCTGGCAAGAACAAGAAAACACCAGTATAAGATTCTTTCCCAGAGAATTGACCGAGAAAAGAAAATGTTTGTTATCTCACAGAAGATTCAGACCCGAAAGGATCTGCAGGTGAGGTGGCCGTTGTGCCTTTGACAGAATCATGTTGGCTTTACATTCGACCGTCAGCGTTGGTGCTTGCTCAAACCACATCATTAACACCAGGGTGTCTTTATCTACAACAGGATAAGAATAAGAAAGTAAAGGTCCGGAAGGAAACCCAGAAATCTGCAGCTATCTACAAGTTTGAGGCCAAGAGAAAACGCTGAGAGATGGACAACTGGGAAACCAATGACCAACTCTCCCAATGAGCAAACATGTATAATGGACACATCCAGGACTCTCAACTGCCCACTGGTTAAAAAAAAAAAAAATCTCCCCTTCAGTTGTTTTTGCAGCTTTGTGTGGATATTTATGAGCGGATTATAGTTTCTTTCAAGTGAATAAAAGTGAACAGACCTATGTGGACATTTTGATTTGCATGGCTGATCTTGAGGCTGGAGAGGTTGTTTTCAATTCTTTTTCTCTGTATTCCATACTTTTAGACTCTTAAGGTGAACCTGTGCATGTGGCTTCACTTTCCTAACGCTACTGTCGGTCTTGGCCACTAGGTGGCATTGGTGTTCTTTAAGAGTCACGAACACGAAGAGGACGTATTCTAACGTGTTTTCTGTCCTAAAGTCCACAGTGGAGATTTAACGGCCTAAAATGTCCATCCACATTTCTGACTATAAATTTCAAAGAATCCAGGTACTCAAAATCATAAAGAGAACACAGGGCGTAACGCTGTCTCACAGATTAGTGGTGCAAATTAATGACATTTAAGCTGATAACTCATAAAATGAACAAGTTATTGAAACCAAACAGCTACAGTACACCAATTGTAACATGGATGCAAGCCATGATAGCAGCTCTTGTTTTCATTTCACTGTCTATTAGCTTTGCTTTACTGGAAAGTGCAGCTCACACCTCCAATAAACCCAATTTATCCATCACACATCACAGCAGGGCGATACACAGCTGTGGTTAGTAAAATTAAAAATAATTTAGGTCTCGGCAAGCACTGACACTAATATTACTATTCTCAATGCTTGCTCATCTCATTTTAATCAAAATTACCCATTATTCATTTTATTAGTTGCAGCTGTGCCCGAGCAAATAAAACTGCACTTCTTTTAAAAGACCCCAGAGAGCTAAATTTAAGTGTTCTTCTTATAATTTAATTTTAATTATTTCTTAAGGAAAGCTTCAATTAGACTTTTGTCAAGATAAAAGAGACTTGTTGTGTGTCATATAGGAAATCCAAGTTCTTGATCACTCTTCTGCATTTGTCACTATTTGTTTGTTCTATTGGAGGTACAAGCCTAGCTCACCGTCAGACCTCTGCTTTGACTGAAATCTTACTTGTTTTATGTCACTCCTTCTTTAGAAGCGTCGGACTGACAACAGACACACCGTGTCTACGGCTCCCTCATCCAATTATGAAATCGACTGAAAATCTAACGGCCAGCAACAGATTTCAGCAGTGACCCAGGTTTGATTGATCACCGTGGTGGCAGCAGCTTCATAAACAGGCCCCATCCATCAGCCTCTCCTGGTCCAGTCTGGAGGGGGCAGGAGGGGAGGAAGCCCAGAAAAAAAGTCACCAGATTGTAATGAGAGATGGGGAACCTGGGGTGTGTCTTGGCCCACACACTAATGACCAGGCGGGCCCAAACCGAATGCAACTGTTGGCGGACATTTGGACATGTTTATCTAGTTCAAAACAAAGTGTTTTACATGTCGTATGTTACAAACAAGCTTTAAAACAGCTGTTTTGCCACGTCTGTTACTGTTGCTGTCAATCACCCGGTGCACTTGACCGCCCTCAGGTCAGTGGCATTTCAGCCTCACCAGAAGCGTTGTGCGCAGTTTAAGAGTGACGTCCTCCGTCCCCCACGCCGCCCTCCCACCCTCCCACCCTCCCTTGCCCTCCGACACGACGTCAAACTGCGAAGAGTGCGTGTCTGTATGGAGACCCTAAGGGCCCGGCTTCCATAAGCGGAGGGGGTGGAGGTCGTCGAGGAGAGCCCAGGGGTCGGAACAGTATGTGCGCAGTTCCGGGACCCCTATCTGACTGCAGCCGCGGCACAGATGAGCCACTGTTCCTCCTCAAGCTCTCCTTTCATTCCCCGCAGCAACGGGACGCACACGCTGAGGGCGTTCCGGGGGTGGGCGGGGGGGGTGACTTTCTGATTTTAACGATATAGACAGGCATTTTTCTATTGTCAAAAAGCCTCATAATTCATTTGATGACTTGTGCGGGGCTGTCGGGTCCCCCATCTCAAGTCACTGACCCTAGAGGTTTGCTAACGAACAGTCCTTTTTGGAATGAGGGGAGGCAGAAGCGGAGGGCTGTGTGGCAGTCACACAGCTGCAGGGTATGACATTCACCCTCACATTTGGTAAGTGAGAGTTAAAAGTGCAGCCTGGTTAAAAAGCACTGCATACAATGATTCTTTATTTTACCAGTTCAGTTTGGGGGGGGGCAGGTTTGTCGTTGAGTCCAGTTTCTATGTTGTGCATTTCAAAAGCATGGACAGTCCTGGTCTGTCCTTGCTAATGTAATTATTATTTATTTTGACAATCACATGTTTTAACCAGCTTGTTTCAGCTGTGCTCTAATGACGGGATGTGAGGTCAAGCAGCCAAAGTTTTACATGATAACGTCCAACATACCGGTGCTGGAAATCTGAAAGTGCAGGCTAAGCACTTTCAAAGATATAAGTCACATTACAACACGTGCAGTTATCTATCTTCATTGTAATCCATCTCAAGACCAAACAGGTTTGGCTGAGTTACTCTTAGAATTTGCATCTGTAGGGTTATTTTAAAGAAGCACCCTAACAAAGGAGGTAAATCTCCAGTCGTAGACAAGAGGCAGAGCCGCCTGTCCTGCTTATACCGTTATGGGCCATTTTGAATCTTTCCATTGCGACTAAATTGACATAAATGAAAGTCTAAAATATTATACACTTATAATATGTAGCTTAATGGCCCATAACTGTCAGTCACATCTGTTTTAACGCGACATTCAAGAAATATGTGCTAACCATCCTCACCCATCTGTAGCGTCTTAAAGTGGCACTTGTTCCCCGAAACCCACAAGTGCCCCCACCTGCCTTGTTCAGCATCAGCGCTCCACTCGGCTCTGCTCCGAAGCAAGTGCATATGGCTGGGGTTAAGATTAAGGACAATACTAATCAATCCCCTCCTCCCCCACGATGGAGAGCTGGCGAAGGAGGGCTTGAGAGAACAGAGACGTTGCCTGGGGGGGTGAGTGTTAGGAGGGTGATTCAGAATGCCAGGGGTGGGTGGGGGATCAGAGGTAGTCTTTAGGATCCCTCTCTCCTTTAAGTTGAAGCTGGTTGTCATGGGCCGTTTGAAGTAGTGGATAGAAAGGAGGGACACAAACTGGGGGGAAGGGGGGGGGGGTGAGGTGGCGGGTGGGTGGGAGCGGGGGGTTGGGGGTGGGGGGTGTTTGGTTGGCGTGCAGGCAGAGTCCCTCTCCATGCCAGGGGGAAGACATCTGAAGGAAAATCTTTATAGCTCTGACGGTGCCACTGACGTTTGTGTGTTTTTGTGCGCGGCTGTGTCTGTGTGCGAGCCTGTTTGTGTGTGAATGTCTGGCTCATACACTGAGGTGGGGATCACAGTGCCCCCTTTTTAAATTGCCACTAATGAGCCCTGTCTGGCGAGAGGTACTCGAATTGATTAAATTTGCATGGGAGCCTAAATCATAGCAGGGGCCTCAAACTTGTGCCCCCATCACCCACCCACCTCTAGGTACACGCGCACACACAGACACACACACACACACACACACACACACACACACACACACACACACACACACACACACACACACACACACACACACGCACACACATTCTTCCTCTGGACTATCCTGTCCCTATCTGAAGGTGGTGTGTGTGTGTGTGCGTGTGTGTGTGTGTGTGTGTGTGTGTGTGTGTGTGTGCGTGCGGCACAGGCCGTGGAGGGCACCCATCTGCCCCGGTATTACTGTCAGTCTATCATTCAGGAGAATGCCAGTTGCACGCCTCAGGGACGTGTTCATTACGCCTTAACTAGAGGATCTGTCCTTGTCGCCAAAGCCTCCTCGTGTCATTGTCTGCCCGAGATTGCGTGTGTATTTATGCACGCGTCCGCTTGCATCACAATTGAATGCAGCCAGATCTTTGTGTTGTGCAGTACTGCAACTTTCAAGTATTTGTGTTTTTTTTTTTTTAATCACAACTGTATGTTGGGAAAAAAGAAAAAGGAAAAAAAAACCTCCGCTCCATGCATGCATTTTTTTTGTTGTTGCTTACCTCGCTGATGGCAACAATGCATGATTAGGCCTATTTTAGAGAACCGCTTGGCGAATATGTGTGCCTGTGTGCATGTGTGTGGTTAGCCTGCATGATTGCAGTAATCAGATGGGGGTGTTAATCAGGGTTTGTTCGTCAGTGGCCTGATGAGGGGCGATGAGGGCCACTGATTGCAATGCGATGCTTCAATCGGTCCCTCTGCCAACTACAGAGACAACCCGCCACAAGAATCATTATCATGCCACCGTCACCCCCACCCACACACACTTTTAGAACACCATGACAATGTAAACAAACAAGTAAAGCATCACGTTTCTCTTCATATAAAAGTGTGTCACTGTGAAGCTCCAGACTCAATTATTATTATACAGGATGTTTTCATTCCAGTGAACATAATGAAGCACTTTGACATGATGGGATATACATCACTGTTTAGGTGTCAGTGTCACCCCTGTTGAAGAACAAGAGCTGGGGGTGGGACGTGAGCACTGGGGTTAGGGGGTAGAAAAGATGTAGTTGAGAAAAAGATTGGGGGTGGGGATGTAAATGTGACATCATGGTTTATAGTCTTGTCTTGTCACAGACAGGCTTGCATTCGATCTTTCCCCTTTTCGTTTTTTTTTTTTTTGGGGTTGAGGGTGTGGGGGGGGTCGCGTCGGTGATGGTGTTCACTGATGCTATTATGGCTGCCTCATCAGCCAAGTCCCTATAAGGGCTGATACAAATTAATTAACCTAATTAGGGGCTGCGATTGCGGGTGTGATTATAGGGGCTGGAACGGGAGGGAGGGACGGGGGGGTGAGGCAGAAAGGGATGTTCACAGAGGTGGGGGTGCGCTGGCAGCGAGGGCCCAGGCGATGATAAGCTGGGAGGTGTGGGAGAGGAGCCAAGATGCTCTGCATGGCTAATGAGTGAGGCTAGTAAGCTTCAGACACCCCCCTTCTCTTTTTCAACTACTTTGTCCTTTTATTGTTCCAGTTTTTAGATATTACATTTATTGGTGCTTTATTTTCTTCCCCAATACTGAAACAATACATTAACTAAATAATACATGAACTAATCATGTAAATCATATTTTTAAAAGTCTTTGAATCTTTTCGAGGTTTTTATCCTTTTTCATATTGCCTTAAATGTCACGAGGTTTTATTTGCAAAATCAGTGGAATACACCTGTTGCACCAGGTAAACTGCATCCTGGACACTTTGACTCATTTGACTCCAATCTCACATCGTTTTGGTCAGTAGAACTCCAGATTGCTCTGCCAAGCTGTTTTTACTGCTTGTTGTTCGCTGAGTGTACTCAAGAGGAGAACAGGAAACACCCTGTGGGAATGCAGCGTCTGGCACACACACACACACACACACAAACACACACACACACACACACACACACACACATACACACTTGTACAGTACAAGCTCACACAATATTCTCATCCTTTAATATGCACAGCCAATCACCAGTCAGCACACAGGCGTGCACATACTCCCTCTCTCTCTGCTCCCCCTTACGCACAAATACTCCTGAGGAGAAATATTTAAATCTCCTATTTGTATTGGAAACAGAATAAAGATATTCTTCAGACCGAAGCAAAATGTGTTTTCTTGCCGGCATCAGCAATTCTAATGTTTCTAATGAGCTGGAGAAGTCGAGTGACTGGGAGCGGTTAGGTATCAGTAAATTAAAAAATAATCCTAATTTAAAAGAAGCAAATGAAGGAGTTCCTCAGAAGTGCACTTTTGAGTGTTTTACCCTCCAGAATGTGCAGACAGCCGTGCCAGTAGAATTCACTGACTGCAATGTCAGCTTTGAATATTGTTGCTGCTTCTGTGCCACAGTCAGCTGGCACTGGGTTGTGGTGTTCTGTCTCTTGCCCCTTTGGTCACCCATTCTTTTATTTCCTTCCTCTGTATCCGTTAGAGTCATGAGACGATTAGGAAGCCACAACCTGGTGGTGACAGGGAGGTTTTGTTTTACCCAAACCGAACCCATCATAGTTTGATGCATAGCTCCTCTTTTAGAACTTTGAGGAAAGATTAAAGTATAATGATCAGTCATTTCATCATTTTTTTGTGGGAATTCTGCTCCCCCTTCAAGCTGGGCTCCTCCACCAGAGACCTGAAAGCTTGAGGGTCCTGCACAGAATCGTAGCTGTTCTTAGCACTCGCCAAGCTTGGGGGGGGGTCACAGCCCCAAAGTGCTCTGATGACCACAGATGCCTTCAGTCTCCACATTCTCTCCAACTGTTTAGTATAGAATGTTATACTTTAAATATATACTAAAGTTGTCAAAATCAGTTTTGTAGTGTTTGTATAGCTTTGTTATAGCTGTCAAGGATATCATGAAGCCTTGTTGCAATAAGAAAATGTAGACAGTAAATGTTCTATTTATGACAGACCCAATCGTATAAAGGGATAAAGTTAGAGTTTCTAAAGTCTAGTATCAATGGCAAATTATTGTTTATATTTTCAAATATTTTTGCGATACACTGTGACTGCTGTGAATGTTATTTGAGTTTTTAAAAACTTACAGTATTTTTAATTTGATAATCACAGAAGCTCAAATTGGGGATAACGAAGCATTTGTGTTCCATATGCATGAGGTGTTACCAGATAGATACTCAAGAGTGTGTGTACACAAAGAAGTGATTACTCAGGCCTTTGAGTAGTGCCTGTCTCTTGGCTCTACTCTCACCTCACTGATAAGCCAGAGTCTTGTCAGAGGAAAGGTAAATACGGCACTTAAGGATTCCTCTCCCCATTTCGTAGTCACAGTTGTGCTATAATTAAAGACAGGCAGAGAGAGA
Organism: Lagocephalus sceleratus; assembly: GCA_911728415.1. NCBI lineage: Eukaryota > Metazoa > Chordata > Actinopteri > Tetraodontiformes > Tetraodontidae > Lagocephalus > Lagocephalus sceleratus. Next base: position 1,441,083 of record CAJVRN010000031.1, on the reverse strand, counting down.
GAGAAAGAGAGAGAGAGGGAGAGAGAGAGACAGAGATAGAGGGAGAGAGCGATAGTATTGCGCTAAGGAGATGATATCAGAAGGACAGCCAGGTAGAGCTTCAGGAAGATGTTGGAATGATATCTGCCCTCTGTCCAGTTCATTTATGTGCAGGAAACATGACTATACGGTAAACGTTTAAGCATGCATGCATGTACACTTGCATGCACTACCCAGGTTAAATGTGTGTGTGTGTGTGTGTGTGTGTGTGTATGTGTGTGTGTTAGACACTTTACATTGCTCTCTGCAGCTGTAGTGAGGCTGCTATCAGATATTTATATGCGGCTCATGAATATGGATGGGGAGCGAGATGGGACTGATGTTTGTCCTCTAAGAGGGGATGAAAGGAGAATGTGCTTCTCTCCCTCAGAGACCCAGTCAGGGCCTCTCATACAGCAGGGGATGGGAGTAAGGCAGAGATTAGGGTGATTGTTGGTGGCTCAACACAGATGGTAAAATGTAATAAAATGTGATTTGGATGATTAAGGCAAACAATTTCCTTCATGGATTTCCGAATATAAAACTGTAGCGAAGTAGTCCTATTAGCACTCTCGTCAATTTGACTGTGGATACTGGCTGCCTCCTTAACGACCCTTTATATTTTCAGTTATCCGTTTACGACCAATTACAGTAACATAGGTACAACTGGATTTTCCTCATAACAATAAAAGTAAGGTCCATGTTGTTAGTCACTGACTGAGTGTAAAACTACTGTCCTTGTCCAGAGTGCTCACTCTAATTTGCAGCAGCAAACATTTGGTCAGGGACGTGCTTTGACCCAAGTGTCCATAGTAGAGGTCAAAACACTGAGAGACGGGATCAGAGGATTGTGAGTGCAGGGACAGGTGGATGCAGTGTACTACATTGTACATTTCAATGCTAATCACTGAGTCATCTATCAGAGCTAATACATGGACGCTAAGCAACCTGTACATGCATTAGACCTCCCCAATTACCATAATGGGTTGGTTTTTAATATGGCTAATAGGCTGGCACGACCTTGCCCGTTCACTCAGCAGGTACCTGCACCCGGCAGATGTAAATGAACATATTTAGAGACTAAATGACCATTAGGGACCAGCTCTTATGGGCACATGGATGGATAGCAAATGGAACATTTGTGAACAAAACAATAAAATGCAAGAAGGCTAAAACGATGATTTATGCAGAGTACAGAAAATGAAATGACAATTTGATGGGCAGCATTTTGACCAGGCAGCCTCGTTCACTAAACTGCTGCTAAATGTGCCCTGTGGGCACTGCTGGGATGTACGTAAGAGGAGGCGCAATGTGGTACCAAGAGGGTGGAAGACTTAAGAGGAAGAGAAGAGGCAGAATCTGAAAAATGTGCCTCTGCGAAACCCTGGGGGGTTAACATTTTGGTTTTCTCTAAGCCTTTGTGGTAGTAGACAAATGATCCCAGGAACTGGACAATAATGTTTTTATGAGACTCAAAATGTTGAGCTCAACAAGGTCATTGTGGGAGAGTAATGGCCAACACGTGGCCGGACTTGAACTCCAGCAGTCTCGCAGTTGGTCTGGGGGCGAGCGGAGAGAAGAGGAGGTGGGAGGAGAGCAGAGACTCACCCCTTTTGGTTTCTCCAACAAGCCTGCACTTTGTTCTTAAAGGAGACAAGAGCCACTCAGAACACCAAGTACCTAGATGACCAAACTGTGACGGTCTTGTAAATTGGCCGAGAGAGATAATGTTTCCCTGTCGCTAATCTGTGCCGGGCTGCCCACGCCTTGGCTCTCGTGAACAATAACCCTTCCTGCAAGCAACAAGACTCCTTTTCTTGGATCATGATGGACATTTGCTGTCTGAACACGCATGTGCAGATAAGAACTGACCGATTCATCTTATTGTTAAACGTAGATATAATGGCGTCAGCTGGTTGCCAACTTCACTTGCAATGAAAAAAAAAAAGATCTGTGTAGAATTCAACTCTATAAATGCATAGTGGTTTAAAATCCACCCAATTTCTTCTTAGAAGAATGAATACCAGGATTCCTGGCTTTTGTGTCACCACACTTATGTTCATCAGTGTATGTGCTTGGGTTATTCTGTATGACATTTTTATCTGCTGTCTGACTTACAGGATGAACGACTCATCCCTTTGACCGATTAATCTTCATAATTACCTGCACAGCCTCCACCAGTCACAGCGCGATGTCTGCCATCGTTTTGCATGGAGCCATCATACATTATGTCAAAAGAATATGTACCCATGAATGAAACCTCAAATATGACAGATCACCCTTTTATATCAACCTCCTATCATAACGACACTCTCAAGATGATGCTGTATGTGAGCTTTCATTAATTGATGTGGTTTCTCCAGTGCAGAGAGACTCTGTGTGAGGATATTCTCACAACTGTGTGCATGCACGTTTGATGTTATATGAATGCAGTAAAGTACATTTATGGCATAATTAGGGTGGGAGAGGATTGCAAGTTTTCTGCTGACCTTTTATACTATGTGTGTGTGTATATACATATATATATATATATATATATATATATATATATATATATATAAACATTATAGCATCTGATTCTCAAAGCAAGCAATTATTGATTTGTTATATCGACCAATAAGATGCTGAATATGACAGAACCTGCAAAAGTATTCTCATGTTGCCCCTCCTTTGTATACATGTCCTGCTGGTCACATGGTAAATAGACAGACCCAAGTGTCCCTCTGAAGCCTGAGCTTCATGGTCCCCTGAGCAAAGCTGTATGTCTTCTCTTAAAAAGGGCAGGAGCACCAGACAGCAAATCAATAGATCAATCATAACATTTCCACTTCAAATCAATTATTCCAACCTCTTATCTATACAGATAGGTTCTTTGTTTCAGCAATTTCTGGTATTTTTGTAGTCAAATAGAATAACCATTTTTTGGTGTATATTTTGTGTTTTATTTTAGATGTTATTGATCTAAGGTTGTTGCAAGAATTAAAGCAGTAGCGCTAATCAACATTAGATTTACAGAGGTTGAAACACAAAACAAACTGATTTATAAAAATGAAATAAAGGAAAGTAAATAATAATAATAAAGAGGCTACTTTGTTTCCTGACTGCTCACTTGTCTTTTTGACTGTGTTGAATTCCAGTCATTCAGATGACTGGAGTGCGTAGGAAAGGCCTCCAACTTGTTTCCCCGTCATCATCACAACAGTTGCCATTCATCAGGAGCCAGTGGCTGTGAGGACATTTGCACCACAACTCCTGTCATCTCACCCCCCCCCCCCTTCTGCACACAGGCTCTCTGAAACAAACACACATAATGAAAAACACACGCACGCACGTTGAATTTGTTGAGCTAAATGCCAGCAGGGAGAATCAAAAGGGATGAGATGGTTGTTATACGCATGTTGCCTATGTGTGGGTTTCTGTGAATGGAACCCAAGGGTGGGGAGGTCTTTGATAGCACAGGGTGCGCATTGCTCGGCCGGCTCGGGTGTGTCACGATGGTTGCAGGGTTGAGCGGGTGACAAACCCAAGATTTTTAACCAGAGTGACCCCAACCGGCATTCCACACCATAGTGACGTGGGTGGGCCAGGTGACCTTTGGTCCAGAAGGGCTCTCTCATATGTGTCCATTGTGCTATGGATTCTATATCAATTTCACACATCTAAATAGTGTGGATCGACAAGATACCCAGACAAAGCTTACCATTCAGTCTCAACAGAAAACACCTGGGATAGAGCCAGGAGTTATTCACATGACCCAGGAGAGTGAACACAGTCTCATCTGTAATCGTTTCTGTGTGCATAGTTAAAACCAAGAAATTAATACGCAGTGATTTTCCCAAGCTGCCTTTTGTGCTGGTATTTCACACCACTGGGTACTGGGCGTAAACACATGGGCTTGTTGGATAAACATGCAACGCTGAGTAGGAGCACTGAGCAGCGCTGTTATTGTTACTGTATAAGGCTACTGTATGCACCAGCATTGTTGTTTCATACCAATCAACACATACCTATGTAATAAAGCTGAGAGGCAGTGAGACAATGTGTGTTATTGTAACTTAGATCAAGAAAAAAAAATGCCCCCAACAGTCAAGGCCCAAGCTGGCAGCCTTCCACAACAGATTTCCAAGACTGAAAACTGTTTTGGGTTCTTTTTTGTAGGCATAAAGTAGAATGTAATGGGGTTGGTCTCTGATGGGGCTACCTAGCAATTGTCATTCTTTACATTCAGAGCCATCTGTTGAGAGTGTTGGCATTTTTGTGAATGATGCGGGTTGATGGATGGTGATGAGAGTTCAATAAAGGGGATGGCCCAGAAGCAATGGGACATTTCTGAGTGCAAAGATGGTGAGGCTCTTCACTACCTTTGTACGTGTGAATTTGTGTGCATGTCTGTATCTAAGGGCAAATGTCGATGAAGGTGTCAGGGGTGAATGATAGCCATGGTCTTTTCAGCATTGTGGGGCGGGTCAGACGGATGTGATGGATGGTTAACAGTCTGACCCCCTTCTTCAGCCCTGCGTCTGGAGATCTGAGCTGGGATAGACAGTGGAGGGGCAGGGCTGCTGCCTGGTTGGGGGTGAGCATGTCTGGCCCTCATCAAGCAAACTCTATCAGCACCCTAAATAAAGAGACTTCATTACTGATTATTCTAAATCTAAATTGGATTTAGTCAAATAATTTATACTTGCTAAAACGTATTTTAAATATCACCACTATTCTATAAAACAATGTAATTTAATGAGGTTCTGTTTTTATGTTAAGTACCTGGGATCAATAAACTGCTGCATTTACAGTGTGTGTACCAAAAGCTGATATTGCTCTTGATGAATCAGTGACTGATTACCCACAGGACCCTGAATTACATTAGATTTATTCTCAATTTTCAAAGCTTTTTTGGGGTTATGATAATTCCAAGCATATGAAAGTGGAAATGGTCACTGTTCAGAACTACTCATTCATTACAACAAGACAGTTTATGTTGTTTCTGGGCACCAACAGATCTTCCTCTCAGCTCCTTTTTTAACCACATGAAAGCAGACATTGTCAGTTTTTGGTCACCTTAATGGTGAGAATTACATATAAAATACACACTACATCCGTTCAGTGCCTCCTGAGGCTGCAGACGCTTTGGTCATTTGAACAATACATTTTTAATCAGGCTTTCTTCTGAAAGTTCAATACTTTCATTCTACATCTGCAGGAGTCAGCATCTTTACGTAGGACACTGCTGGTGTTGATTATTTAAACCCGAGTCACCTGCTCACCCACCCATCCACACATGCACACGTACACACACACACACACACACACACACTCAAACACACAAACACACACACACACACACACACACTTCCATTATCACCTACCTTTTCTAATCTTCCTCCTCATTTTTTCCACAATTAAGGTGGTTCCTACTATCACCTATCTATCACCTGTTTTTTATTACTTTTATTTTATTAAGCATTCACGCCCATATCTTGCTGCTGAATTTCTTTACAGTCATTAATATTGTCCTTTTATTCTTTTTGCTTTGTAATTTTCAGCTAACAAGTTACCCCGACTCAATCCCTTCCAAACCTTTCTTTCTACCTTTATTTTCTGGGTGATGCTCTTGGTATTCTCCCACCTCTTCATGTTCTTGGTTGCATAGTCTTTTCTTAGATCTCCTCAAATTCCTTCTTTATTCTCCATCCTTCTCTCTGGCCCCATTATTCTTGTATATGCATGCATGCATGTGAATGACATGCATATCATTCACTTATACCTCATGTAAACATTAGACAATATGCATATACAGTTCTGTATATACACTCATGCCCTTCCACAGTGAGAAAAGTGATTGTGTAGCGGACATAGCTTTCCTTTTGTGTCACTTTCCACACCCAGGCTCGTGTTTGAAGACTGTAGACAGTGAGTATTGCTGCTTCAGGGCCAGACAGACCTATGATGGGCCAGACAGCAACCAATACCCGAGAGAATCTCTTTAGTAACCTGCCATTTTGAGTTTTTCAGTTTTTAAACACTCAAACAGAGAGAGAGAGAGACAGAGTGAGAGAGAGGGGAGGGGAGGTAAAAAGACTTGTGAAGGAGCACAGGACCTTTGCACACACTGTCTGTCTAATTGATGGCTGCAGGGGGAAGGACTGATAAGAAAGCCACCATACCAAGCTTTACATTCTGAACTGAGCACATATATAAATGTCCATTCAAAAATACATAGACCCATTTAGGCAAAATGCAGCTCAACATTTCAATAATATCGGTTTAAATAGTTGAATACGTTTCACTTTTCACCCTCTTTTTGTTGCTGCACATTGACATACTTCAGCAAAACAAATTTCTTCTGCAAAGCAATTGGGTTTTATCTCTCTGCTATATACGCTCATGTGTAGACTTGAGGATGGAAGAAGAAAGGGCATAAATTGCTGCTTTGTCACTGGTTCAGTAATGGCAAACTGAAGGCCTTCGGCAACTAGCTAATTGCTTTGGCCATGTGCACCAAAAAGGTGCCACCAATTAATCCCCTCAATGGCGCAGTGTTCCGTCCTTTCACCCCCTAGGAGAGCTGTCCCGCAGGGGAGAGATGGTGGGGTGGAGTGGGTGGAGAGGCACATGGGAACCCCCTACCAACAATAGGTACCAAATCCATACCCTGTGTTCAACATCTCAACCATCCCCCTTCCACATCAATGGATCTTTCATCTGTATATGCAAATAATGCAAGTGCACTGATGAGTGAGCCAATACGTAGCTGCATCACTCACACCCGAATGGAGCATCACTATCAATTTAAAGTAACTATTCTGATCATTTTCCACATTGCAATAGGTATATATACCTATTATATATACCTATATACTCAACTCAAAAATTTGAGATGATTTTCTTATTCTTAAATTTAAATGTCAAATATAAATAATACAGACTGTTTCACAATGTTATCAATACCAGTTAATAAAGTGCATAAAATGTCTGCTTTTCAGTTGTTTTGATTTGTTTTCCCATTGAATAAATGCATTGTATATCTATCTAATTAACGAATTACTTTTCAATTAGTTTCTTCTTTTTGTTTGTTTTCATACATATTTCCTTAATTTGCATTGTAACCCTCAAGCAAACTGGAACCCAATACACTTTTCATCTAGCCTGGATTCTTTGAGACATAAAGTTCCTGATTCAGCTTTGGAGCAGGAATATTTTGCATTGTCATCAGTAACGAGTGCCTTTATTCCATCATTTATTGGCACTATTTTCATACAAAGCAAGAAGGATCACCATTAAAGTTATGATTTTAATCTGAGGTAGAAGAGACCTGTGCTTCTATTCAACAGTACAGTGTTGTTAAATTTGGTATGGTAAATATCTCTTTTTGAGAGTTGGACAGGGTACCAAAAGACTAATCTGTAATGCCCAACCCCCTGTTGTAGCACTGTAAGCAGCATCTTCTGGTATGGTAGAGCAGAGGATAGACACACTCTAATTATTACTTTGTCCGTGTTTCTGTTATGACTCATCAGCCTACGCACAACCTTCCCTGGTGTATGTTTTTTGTTTGTGGAAGTGACTAGTGCACTGCACTGTGATATAATTACTTCTATGACATCATTCTATTTCAATTTGCACACACTATTTGCACACAGCTACTACACCGCTGACTGTCGACCGGGGTCTAGTCTGGAGGACCAGTTCCCCTCTCTCGTATTTTGCTCTCTTCCTTCATGGGTCACGAGTCTTTACCCCAACAAAGGACCTGTCACCTCCTCCCATCGTCTCAACATTCCCAGGCTCTACGATTGTGACTCATAAGAGAACGTGACTGCTGCAGCATGGGCAGCAGATGCGCAAACAGCCTGAGAGCGGAACAGTTGAAGGAAATTGACTGAGAAAGTAGACTGGACAGAATTATTTGCCTTTTTCTTTGTGACAAAGGGGAGGGGAGGGGTAGAACTGTGGAGGAGGGTGGTGCATGGATGCAGCATCTGGCTGATATGAAGCCATGTACCGAGGCAATGAGTTGCCTCAAGCTCTGCATGGGCTTGCATGAGGCCCATGCAGATAAAACATTAACGGTGATAACAACAGTGTCCTGTAGCTAAAAGTACCAGACAAACTCTCTCAAGCAAATCATTCTACTCTTTACATTTTACAAAAATCGTTCCTCAGCTGTCATTCAGTTTGAGGCAACAACACAGATATTGAGATAAATCATGAATATAGAACAGTTGTCATGATCTGGGCAGGAGGTGACTACAGTGAGAGGTCAGGATGAAGACTGACCTTTTGTCTTATTTAAAAATCAAAGAGGTGCCACTGTTAACCCAGCAGGGAATAGAGCCAGGCTCCTCGGAGTAACCAGTGTGAGCGAGGGTGTCTGGGTGTTAATCCATTGGACCATCGCTGACCCCTGACCTTTGAGAGGCTCAGGGTTGTGCACTTCTAAAATGGGCCTGTGAAAGTCAGGCCTGTCCTCTACACTTCTTCACAGCCCTCCTCCCAGTAATGATTTATGGGGCAGGGTGCGATCGACACACGCTCAGCCCTGGGGATGATCCTAAATGGTAGATTTGACACCGCTGAGAGACGGGGTTAAAGGTGATCAATAACAAGGCACTAGAGGAGGAGCAGCAGAAGGACAGATAGAGTGAGGAAAAGAAAGAGGGGTAGATGAGAAGGCAAGTATTTTTAATTGGCCCTTGCTCATTACTGGGGTCTTGATAGACCAGCAGCTCTTAAGCTCTGAGCACATATGTGTAGGGGTTTGAAGTGCTTTTGATCAATTGTTAGATTGACCTTAAAATTAAGTAACTTAAAGCAGGCTGACATGTGTTTTGAGTGTTTCCTTTTATGATATTTATGAATCCAGTAGTACGTTAGTACTCTACGAACTGTGCTATGTTTCCCTTCTCCCTCTCGTTAATGGTATCTATCCTTCATGACTCTTCATCCTGCCTTCCTCTCCCTCGTTACAGGTCTCTGACACAGGCTGAACAGGGGCAACGATGGAGCTCTGCTTTCATCCGCTGTGGTCTTAACCCGTCCTGCATAGTAACTTTCACTGTGGCCTTTTTCCACTGTTATGTGCATTGGTGTTCATATGACACTTTTCTGGGCTTTACCTTACCCTCACTGTGTTAAATTACTTTTTTTTTCATCACACACACACACACACACACACACACACACACACACACACACACACACACACACACACACACACCACTACCACCAGCCGTCTTGGAGTATCTCTCAGAAGTGAGCTGATTAGGCCCAAGACCAGGACTGCGTTGCCTAATCATATCGCTGCATCCAAATCATCTGTGTACATTTCTAATTACATAGTGGCATGCGGTGTCCTTGAGCACAGTGGCAGGTCTGCATTTCATCTCTGCGCTGAGTCTAGACCCCTCCCTCCCTCGCCTTATTTCTCCCCTCTCTCCTCTTTCCTCCAGCCTTATTTATTTATTTCCGTCAGGCTTATCTTTGTTGTTGTTTCAGTCGACTGTGTGCTGAGCGGCAGCGCTCATTTGCCCGCCGATCTCCGTTCTTTGAACTCAGCATCGCAGGGCAAAGCCGACCGTCGGGGGCAGCGGGATCATCTTTGATGATCTGTTTATTGTCCTGCTCCAATTTGCAGGGGTCCACAATATAATATCCATTCAATCATGCATAACACGAAGGATCAGTCATGGGTAAAGGACAACAGCAAAGAATTTTGTCTGAGTTTGGATTATGGAACTGGCACAAAAACAGCACAGAGCAGAGATGGGACCTCACTTGGTTACTTTGGTACTGCTAAGATCTCTGTGTGAAAATTGTTGGCTATCCTTTGCCATTCTGCATATCTTTAAAAAAAAACTATTGAGCCAATAAGTGCATGCATAAAGACAATCTTTCAGCTGTTGGTCTGATACATTTGACAACTCTGAATAGCCATGTTTTCCTTTTTTGAATATCCTTGATGAAGAAGGCCCTGAACATCTTGGTGTGCTCTCGGGAAAAATGACCTTCCTATTGTTCGTGGGTGTGTGTGTCTCTCTCTACTGTGAGGCCTTGGCTTTTCTTTTCCTGAGCTCTACTCTGCAGTGAACCTTGTTACTGAACAAGAGCCACTGCAACGCTAGACACTGGACAAAAGCCAAGCTTGAAGGTGAAGAGTGGGGACAACCTTTAACATAGGAATACCATATCCTTTTAGGCATGACAATTACATGTTCAACCTTGGCAGTAGTTTAAAAGGCCTCCTTAGCAGCTGCACACTGTGATTTCAGATGAGGTGTCCTAAAAACACAGATAAAACCATTTTTTATTACTTTTTTGCTTGCTTTGTCCATTATCCCTAATACGTATCCTCAGGCTATTTGCAACCTTTTTTTCCCCCTCCACAGAGATGCAGCTCAGACGATTGCCTTTATCTCCCCCTTTCCACTGTTATTATCACCTGTCACATCCATTGTTTAATACCAACCAGCTCACTGAATCTGTACTAACTGCTTCTGATGCCTGGAAAGTATTATTTTCTTTTCACTGTAAGACTCAAACAGTAACATCTATGTGTTGCTGCCTGCAGGCAAGTGCCCGAGATGTTAGTTCTCTGCTCTCAGAACTGTTAGTCACAGTGACAGACACCTGAGGCAATATGAATTGTCCCTCAAAGCCATGAGAGGGGAAGACGGGATACCTCTCTTCTTCAAAACCACCAAGTGAGGAGCAAAGAGATGCAGAGAGGAGGGGAGAGTAACTTTCTAAAACCACACTTAAACCTCTTCACATATGGGGGCCATACCTTGGAGTAGACATGAAGGAGGGAATCCGTATAGCTACAAGGCCCAGTATCATAAATAACACAAGACTTCTCTTCTCCTAGATCCGTCTCCTCCAGTTCACTGCTGGAGTGTTTCATATGGTAACTAGGTGTTCACTGTGTGGCCACATTGTTGCCCATCTTTCAAGTGGCTCAGAGGGGGAAACCTTGAGGTAGGGGAAGAGAAGGAATTTTTGATGAAAAAATACATTATTCTGTTCTTTTTTCCACTCTCCGTCCTCCCTTTTCACTGTGCCACTCACTGTGGGAAAGGAGTATTTATTACATAAATGGTGAAAAAAGGAAAGAACTCAGCTGGAGGAAGACAGTAATAGACTGTTAAAAAAAGTCTACAGCCTCCTTTACCTGTCAAAAATAAAGTTAAAATAGAGGCGAGAAGAGTATGCATATTTGTTTCTTTCCACAATAAGCAGCTGAATAAGAAGCTATGAAGCAGATGTGTACTTTTAAGTCCCTTAGCTCCCTTTCATATCAAACAGAACAAAAGTCACGCGCTATAAAATGAAAGACAGCGTACAAGACGTGGATAAAGCTCTAGGTGAAGCTAATATGATTTTATGAAAAGACTCCCAGGCCTCTGGTAGAGGACCTGAGTCTGAAGGAAGGAGACACCGCCCAGGAGGGTGAGGAAGAGATTTTATATATAAATGGAAGAGAGATATAAAAGGAAGAGATTTTATATATATATATAAAATCTCTATATAATATATATATATATATATATATATATATATATAAAATCTCTATATTATATATATATATATATATATATACACACACATATATATCCTCGTGGTCTGCACCGTGGCTGCAATAACACACAACTGAATTGTATGTGTGGAGTCAATGGTGAATATACCCACCACCCAAAGGATTATTTCACAACATGGTTACTGTAAATGGCTTACTGTATTATTTCAAGACGTGAAACGGTCATCAAGTTATAAAGAAGCACGCACTCCACCCCCCCCAAAAAAAAAGAATAAATGAAAAAAAATAAATTACCGTGTGAGTGCCCATCAGCAGCTTGGGTGACTTCAGTCATCTCATATCCTTGTACATGACACATGATCAGAAATCACAGAAAAATGGAGCACAGTTAATTATTCAGCTGCTCCTATTATTTCCATAATTGCCATTATTGTACTTGTGTTTGTAATGTCATTAATAACAGGCGTTGGTGTATAATACGCTTAATGTTATTTATCTGTTGGCAGATAGCTTGATGCTGCTAATCCTCATTCATTTGCTGTGGATCAATGCAAATCCACAAGCGTGAGTGAAATCCCCTCCCCATCCCCGAGCCGATGGTTCCTAATGTATTTTCCCACCATTAACCAGCCATAATCCCTGCTAATCATCACTAATCCACATCTCCTGTGTGACGATACTTCCCTGATGAAGGAGGCATCGGTGTGCAGGAGCGCCTGGGCACAGCTGAGGATGGAGATCCGGTGCGAGAGCTGCCGAGGGCCCACTCAGCCAAGGAGGCTGCAAGAGGAGGATGGCAGAGCACAATGAACTACGGTGAGTTGTAGGTCAAACAGGCGCCTTTTACTGTTTTATGATGACTTCGGCTGATGTAATATTGATGTTTCTGAATCGTGCGTCTTGTGTTCTTTTTAAGAGTGAAGAGTAAAAACTGAATATCATAATAAAGCAACAAAAGCAGCAAAAGAAACCTTGCTGGTTCCCATCAACAAAGCCTCTCATTTGTGGTCCATGTGGCTATTTTGGGATGCTTGTGTTCTCCCTCTGACTCTGCTCACACATCCTGTACAGTTTGACTGCCCACATACTAACAGCATATTCAAAATGGGGCTTCATTGAGTTGCTGCAGAAATGAAGTGACATCATTTGGTCGGGCCTTGTGAGGCGTCAGGCCTGTGTTCCACAGGAATATCGTCGCTCTCTATCCGGCTCATGCATCCCAATATAATTTATGTCTATTGATTGGCTTGAGATCTGGTGGATTCTGGTTTTGTTCTTCTTCTTTTTCGAAGACGTTGAGCAGTATTAGAGTCTTGCAGCAGGGGGCGCCTGTGACCCGCTGTTCTCTCCGCAGTCTCCTGCTCCTTAATCTCCTTCTGTCCCAGTTTGACCAGTTCGGTCAGTCCAAACACACTTTCGCCACTTGCACAATCGACGGCCCCGAAAACGACAAATTGCTGGACAGGCAAAAGTGAAACTTTCCGTGTGATGTAGACAGTAACATGTCGTCTGGGCAGATGTGTCGAAACATGATAACGCTGCGCAACTGATCGATTAAAAGCACGAAAGGAATTAAGGAGATTCTCTGGTACATCGCGTAACATGCGCAACAGAATAATAAAATAAATATAAATAAATATAATCGAAGTAAAACTTATGTGCGAAGGTTTTCTGGTATAAAATTTAAAGCCGGATGAAGCGTTTTGTTACGCACCTATGGCTGATAAAGGCCCGGTTTCTGTAAGTGGGAAAAGTCTAATAAAATGCACACTCCCATTTACAATTATTTAAAGTCAGTCGGAAGGAATCGCTGAACACCTAGTTACGAAATTAACTGCGATTCTAAATACAATCTCCTCCGTGTACCTCTCCGACACAACTCGCCAGAGTGTCTTTTTAAATGCTGAAGTTATTCCCGTTCCACATCCAACAACGCTCTCATCATTTTAGAATGAACTACCAAGGGGAGGAAATTCACATTTCCCTGCACGTAAACTGATTCACGCCATTAGAGGCCAGTTTTTGGGGATTCTAATACGATGGATTTTGGAAACACTGCGCGCTGCCTCCGTGGCCCGAAAGACGGAACAGAGATGGGCCCCTTTCTCAAGGAAGAATTTATCATATGACGCAGAGAGGCTCAAGCATCATTTAGGCGCACAAACGTACGAAAGCACACTCGCTGGTAATTTAGGCCTTAAACTTTAGGGCCCGCAGCCTTGGTTTATTCTATATGTGTCTGTTTTTGGAAAATGGATCAGATTTTTGGCTTTGGGCACTTTTGTCTCAGATCAAAGATTCACTGCGAACCGCTGAAAATGACAAGTGATGATTTCTAAATAGAACAGCCCCACTTTGTTCGGAGGAGGCCTGTGGTCCGCAACTTTAGATAAATCATTTCACCTGCAATATTGACACTTCTGAAAGTAATAATACCAATGATGGTGGTGATAATAATGATAGTGATCAGCACAATAAAAGACACTAAACCCGTATTAATATTGCACAATTTAATACTGCGATTATTACACAAAGATGTGAACAAGATCAGACTGTCAGGGAACGCCTGAGGTAAAATACTTGTCTATTCCCTTCAACAGCACATGTACACAGCTTCTGCTTGAACCATCCCCAGTTACATAACGAATCACTGCTTTTTAAACGGAACACACGGTGTGCTGTCCATTCCCCCGGTGCTCAGCACACTGAACATCATGAAACTTGATGGTGATGGTCACCTTTATCTTGTTTGCTGATGCTACAGGGAGACAGCAACAAAAAGACGAGTGGTTTGGATCTTAATGAAGACAAAAGACCATTTCTTGTATATAGGTTTTATGTAAGTAATAAAATATTACTATAACATAAATATAAATGTGACTTTGCAGTCTACATTTAGCAATCAACATACAACAAATGTAGAAAAAAAAAAAACATACTGGAATCCACTGCAACATAACCATTAACAGAGCTAAACAAAAAAGCTCCAAACACGTTTAAGAAATAAATAGATATATATAAATGGTCAGATTCATAAATGAAATCATATTAAAATATCTTCTTGGAATTAGTAAGTGTACAAAACTGCCCGGAAAGAAAAAAAACAAAACAAAAGAACAAACAAACAAACAAAAAACAAACAATATCTCAGAACAAATACAAGTTTACATATTAGACATATTTACATATCGGAAATAATCCTGGCAACATCTCTAAAATCGTTTTTTTTTAAGTATTATTATCATTTTTCTTGAAAAACAAAAGAGTTTCCCCTCATCTGTACTGAATAGCACTACTGTGGGCTTTTGGACTGATCCAGCATTGACAACTGTCACACAAACGCATGAGATTCAGATTTCCTTTCAGGTCAGACAAAAAAAAAAAACAACAAAAAAAAAGAATAAATATTTCTAATAGTTACGTTCCCTTCAACGATTATCCTTTTGAATTGGTATTATTTTCTTTGTTGCGAATCCAGTGTTTTAATATAATACAACAGGACAAAGGAAAACGGTGTAGTTTCTTCTACAGAGGAGCAGAATTGGTGCGCAGGCGTGATATTCTGATGTGGGGCACTGAAATTACCTGAGTTCTTGTGACTTTACATTTCGTTTTGACCAATCTCTCTTGAAATATTGGAAATACAATAGGATAACAGACAGTACGCAGTGTGAGCTGGCAGCGCTCCGTGCACGGTGATGACCTGTAAACATGAGATTTATCGTGCTTGAGCCTATGGAGATTTAGCTCCAATCACAATGCAAAATAAAATGCAATAATAATCATGATAATATCAACAAAACAGTAAGTGCTACATGCAACGTAAATAATAATTAGAACCCCTCTCCTTATAAATAAAATTGAAATTATTACCCTTTTACCCTTTTAGCGTCTGATGCTGTTTGCAAATGTCGACGTACAGTCAGCTGCAAAGCGTTAAATATTCTTTAAGATGAGCTGGACTCTGCTGCACTGGCCTTTTTCTAAGCTGTGTTTGACTTTTAGTTGTGTCTTCGGATGCCGGAGTTTCCGTCACTTTTCAAACCAAAACTGTCCCGTCCTCTCCAAAAAAAAAAAAAAAAAAAAAAGAAAGAAAAAAAAAGAAAAGGAAAAATGTTCTATATAAAGGCTGCTCTGATGAGTTACAGTACATATATGAAATAATAATAAAAAAAGTAAGATCAGAAAGAGAGACACTGCTGCAAACCAAAACATCACACTTATAACAAAGAAAGTATTCACTAATATTCAGAAATCTGGTTAATCAGGTTAAGCCCGAAAAAAGTTCATTCAGTTTATATTCTGGGCTCTTCCTCTCCAGTGTTTTTGATGAGCGCCAACAGTTCGTGGTATACACCAGGAGGAGATGGCCTCAGTTGCCACATTTAATTAGTCCCCATTTGAAACAGCCATGGGATTTCAAATTTACTTTATATGCATGTCAATATAATTTTGGTAAATAAAGATCTTTGTTTCACTTTAAATTAGCATGGAATCGGAAATTTTTTTTTAAACTTTTCTTCTTTTTTTTTTAAACCTTGCCATGTATTTCTTGGACAAAACGATCTCCAAATATTAAGAGCAAAACTCGTTTGTTGAACTTTCCATGTCTTTTTTTTTCTCTCCTGAAAACAAAAGCCAAACTTAAATACTGTAAACTCCGCATCGTCCCTTCTCTTTTTTTTCTACCCCCATGCGTAAAGGCTGGGATTGTTCTTTAAAATAGTCATTTCACGGGACTCTGAAGTGTGCGGTGTAGAGGAGGGGTCTCTGCTTGAGAATATACATCCTCCATATTCGGGTGAGGGACCCCCACTGGTGTCATTCGTTTCTCTTTTTGTCTTCTGTTGCAAAACCAGACACGGACAACCTCTTTTTCCAACTGCAGCGAGTCGGCTAAAGTGCTGATTTCGTGAGCAGACGGCTTTGGGCATTTTAAGAAATGATTTTCCAGCGCTCCTTTCACTCCCACTTCAATGGAGGTCCTCTTCTTTCGTTTCCTCCCCTGCGCAGCAATCTTGTCCAAATTGGTGGGACTGCCCGTGTTTGAGTCTGTCTCCTCCAGCCACTTGTTTAGGAGCGGCTTAAGTTTGCACATGTTCTTGAAGCTGAGCTGCAGCGCCTCAAACCTGCAGATTGTGGTTTGAGAAAAGACGTTTCCGTAAAGGGTGCCTAAGGCCAAGCCCACGTCCGCCTGCGTAAAGCCCAGTTTGATCCGCCGCTGCTTGAACTGTTTGGCGAACTGCTCCAGGTCGTCGGAGCTGGGCGCGTCCTCGTCCGAGTGGTCCTGGTGGTGGCTGAACGCCTGCTGGGGCGACTCCATCTGATGGTCGTGGCTCCCCGAATCGTCGTGGAGCGGGTCCCGCATGCCATGGTGCAGAGAGCCGGGCTGGGGACTCAGCATGGCGTTGAGGTTTGTGTATCCAGGCTGCGAGTAGACCAGAGACTGGTGGCCGTTGGACGCTGGGGACAGCGGGGACAAGTGGTGGGTCGTGGCGGGAGCCCACGAGCCATGGTGGCCACTCTGCGTCTGCTGGTGCACCAGGTGAGATCTGTGGTGGAAGCCGCTGCTCAGGTCCTCCCGAGTTGCCTGCACGCTGGCTTTGTGATCCTGCTGTCCGATGTGGGTGCCACTGGACCAGTCGGTGTTGGACGTGGGCAGCCACTGGTGGTGCGTCAGGCTCATCGGGTGTCCCGTGTTGGTCGCTGCGAGCCCTTGCAAGTATTCGTGGTGCATCATTTTCTGCACCTCTCTGTAGGTCGTCCCCTGATGCATCCTGTCCGAATCCGGATGCATGAGCGGGTTAGACGGTAAGGAGTTATTCCGCGGAATATACTGAGCTGTTGTCGCCATGGCTCCTACTTCGAAAACTGACGAGCTCATCGGAGGTCTCCAGGCTTTAGAGCCGACACGCAACAACCTGCTCTGGGAGGTCTTGGAGGAGAGCGAAGACACGCCTCCCTTCTGCTTGTATTGGCTCCTCTCCGATCCAAGCCCACTAGGGACACATTCAATAGGCGCAGGGCTTCAGAGCGTGGTACACAGCATTTTTTTTCTCCACAAGACGAAAAGAGTTTCGATTTACATATACTATAGGAAAACATATGTTCTACTTATTAAATACCTTTTGAAATGTTTACATTGGCCAGCTAAGGTCCAACTTTCCGTTATATGTCCTTCTTGCGCCTCTCGACAGTGGCCGTGAACGCGGCGCCAACGGCGCGGTTCGATGAGGTGCCCCCGGTTTAGATCGGCTGTTTTGCAAATAACCACGGGGGGACTACAGAGCTCTTTTTTGAATGGTCCCCCCAACACGCAGGCACGCGCGCACGCGCGCACGCACGCACGCACACGCCCCTCCAACAGTCACGCACTTAAAAACACGCGCGCCAAAGAGCGGGCCACTGATGAGTGCAGCGATCCTCGTTTTAAACTGATTATCAGGCGCGACGCTCCAGCTTTGAAACCACCCACACACACTCGTGTAAGTAAATGCGATGTCAGGAGTCTTTGGATGCGATTGTGAGCGTGTGACAAACAGCCAAAAAGCATTTGAAAGTCTCCACGTGTGTCATTTATTTGTATTGTCTCGGTAATTTTCGGTGTTGTATGATCTCATCATCACCACCCACTTAGAACATCGCTCTCGACACTCCCCCCTCACACACAACGCGCGCGCGCACGTACACACACGCACAAACACGGACACACACAGACACGCGCGCACAAACGCGCGCACACACGCTGGCACACGCGTAAGCGCGCAGGAGCAGGGTGCAGGTGACAGATGTCAAACGCGTTTAATTTATATTATTCAGTGTTTTCCTGTAGAACAAGTTAAACGCTGACGCAATTTCAAAGAATTATCCCTTTTTAAGGCATGAAAAAAAAACATTTTACATGACGCTGCACGTTTACTGCCAAGCTGCTGCCGGGGTTTTGCATTTTCATAGACCTGAAACTGTAGATTTAACTGTTTCAAGAAAATACAATTGGTCCCGTGCTTATGTCGTTTGCCTCTCGGAACATTTTACCCATGCAGCAACTTGCAGAGAGAAACCTTGTGTTTCTCCCTGCTGCCTCCTTCCTTACCACCTCTCCCGGTTGATCTGATTATTTTTCCCTTCACGTTTTGTCCCAATAGCAAATTACCAATTCTATGAATTGCAAAGCAGCCTCGGAGACGCTGAGGGGTAGAGAGAGAGAGGGGGGATGCGAAGATTGAAAGGGATCTTTGCAAACACAATCACGTTCTTAAATGGAAATGCGGGGCTTTAAACAAATCTTACATCTCTCCGGTTCCATTCGACTAAAACTCTGCAATCAGGCGCATGTTCCACTCTTAAAACAGGAGCTTTTTGGAAGGTTTTTCAGGCGCAACAGTCCCATTTTAATCATTTACCTGAAAGCAATGTTTCCTTTTTATCTTTGTCGCGTGTTTGTTTGTTCCCATCCTCCCCCTGCGACTGTTTTCTTCACTATTTACATGATGACTCAACTCCATGTGCTCATTTTAATCCGGGACTACATGACTAAAAGGTAAGTTACCTCCTTTCTGCTGCGTCCTTGCTCTTGTCTCTCTAGAGTTAACGGTGTACTGAGTGTGTGCGCGCTCGCGCGCGTGTGTGTGTGTGTTTGTGCGAGTGCGTGCTTCCGTCTGTGTGTGTGAAAAATCTGGTCGGGGTCACAGGTGCTCGTCATCATCTCCTGAAAGGCGTGGTTTTGCCTAGACCTTTTATGTTTGTGTGTGTGTGTGTGTATATATATATACATATACATATATATATATATATATATATATATATATATATATATATATATATATATATATATATATATATATATATATATATATATATATATATGTGGCATAAGGTAATCCATTAATAAGTTTATACAAAAGTTGAGAATACATTTTACGCATTTAGCGTTATATATCTTTAGCTGATGACGACGGACATTTTTACATTAGAAACCTTTGCCAATAATTATAATATTTTGCATTTAAAGCATTTAACTAAAAAAGTAAGCAGGTGAATTTTAAACTGGGCGCGTTTGTAATAAACCGCACTTTTATTGTTGCATAAATTCTTGACTGGCAGGAAAAGGTGAACGGCGCGACTCGTTTAAAAGCCGAGACCTTAGCCACGGTGTTTCTCATTCCCACTGCCTGCTCCGTGCGCCTGGAGATCCTGAGAGACAGAAGTGGCTCTGCTGTGAGGGCGCGCAGCTCCATACGGCTCTTGGTTAATGAAGATGCGTTGGCCATTCAGTCATTCTCGTCTGTCAGTCTATAAAAAGCGGCGGTCTCTGCCGCACAGACCCAGTCTTGTTGCGCTTCCATGCCAGCGAAGAGCTGCTGGAAAGAAAAGATCCCGATGCTTGGCCCTATTGTAAAGAATTTGGCCTTGTGTGCGTAGAGGTGCATTTTTGCCAGGACGTACGAGGTTTCCATGGTGCGCCTGATGAAAGGGATCACACAGAAGTTAGTGGTGACAGACAGAGAGTACAGGAAAAGCGACTGGAACTGAGCGCCATATGATGGAGTTTTAAAAATATAGCGGCGAAAAAAATCGAAACGGCGTGAACTACATGAGTGTCGAGGAAGTTCAAAAACCCTTTTTTTTCCCGAAAAAAAAAAAAAGTTCGGGCACAAGTCTCTTCTCTGTACCGAACACACAATTCTCTGATTATTTCCTCACATTTTGAGCAATTTCCTTACTGCTTTGAAGATGAGACGCAAACGTTTCACCGCTGAGGTTTTAATCATTTTATTTGGAAGGTTTCAAAAAGCACGTGTGCGCTTGTGCAACTGCTGTCGCGGTTATGCGTTAAAGCCAAGGGAGGCAACCACATGTTAGACTTCAGTCCTGACAAGAGTCTGGCTTCCAACTCGGTCGTTTTTTTTTTGTTGCCCTTTTGCTGTGCATCAACGTGCGTGAAACAGTGTTCTAAACTGTCAAACAATTAAAAATGCAGTTACATTTATTAAAACCATCGAGACTTCATCTTACGTAAAGTTTTTGGCTCATCTGGTTTTATTATTTCCACAGGTGATCCAAGAACAACAGCCGATCTATAAAGAGCCTCGGCCTCATTTGATTTGTTAAATGGAGTAGGACTTTCCAAATTCCAGGGGGAGCCGCCACAAGCTATGTTTAGATTTTAAAATTCATATGATGTATCTCCAGATAGAGCCAGTAGAATAATATCTACCAGCTCACTCAATCACATAATTGTATTTCTTTTTTTTTTTTCTTTTTTTTTTTGATAGACATGCGTAATAGCTTCTAAATATGCACGAGGAGAAACCCTGTTTGCACATCCAGTTTGAAGACCAAAACCGTCCCGTGCTTTTCCAGGTAACTTTTTTTTTCTTCCTTTCCTTTTTTTTTTGGCTAATGAACTTGGGCCATTCTGCCAGCATCCCCAGAGAATGCGAGGTGGTGGGGGGGGGTTCCTCTTCTGGTAAAAGGTGCGAGTTTCTTCGTCTATCTCTCGGCTAATTAGGCGGGGTCTGAACACGCCAGAATGAATATTCATGAAAGGCACCAGTAGCAATTAGCAGTGGAGAGAGTTCCCAACTTCAATCCCTAAACAAGGCAGCTCGCAGAGGAACGGTCCCCCCCCTCCATGCGTCTCTGCTGCTGCTCAAGCACTCTTTGAGCCCTCACTTATACTCTCAGTTCTTATCAGCCAGTCTCCTGCTCCCACTTTCAAAGCAGCCACCAGCCAAGTGATTTGTCCACTTCATGTAAATCTCCATGTTGGGAATAACAGCTAATCCAATTAGTTTCCTCAATGACTTCTGAAATGTTCAGTATTTCTTGTGTTAGTTGACATTTTTGAGTTCTTTGGAATTCAGTGACATTCACGTTCATTGGACGTTCTGAACAGAGGTGTAAAGAGCATTAGAAAATTGTACCTTATATGTAGAAAAGCAGAACTAAAATGCACCCAGGCAAAATCAATTGTAAACCTGATGTCAGTTGAGTAACTTGATGCTGAGAATCAGAATCTGACCCCCGAAGTTTAATCAGTGTGGAAACTTTGGAAATCATTAACATTTCATCTTGACTATTTTCGCCTCTAAAATTCACCAGTGTACCTTTTGTCTTTCACATATCCGGACGCATCTGATGTTTGTAAAATCTGAATTCGGCAACTAATAAAGTGCGGAATTTGGTCTAAAAAATCTGACAAAATAAGAGCAAAAATATACCCCAAGTTACAGCAGCCGGTTCTTCTAAATTTTCAAATACTGATATGGTGACATCAAGCGTGAGAAGAGCTTCTCATATAGAAAGAAAGCCTGTGCATGCACCTCTGGCCCCTAATGACCCATAGAGTATCACCCACCAACTCACGGTTTCCGTATCACACCTCACGACTCCAAATCCTCTGCACTGCCGGTACCTGGCTCACACATCTGCTCCTATCCCCTAAAGCCGCTCTACCTGTCTGGTGATTTGCGTGTCACAGTGGTGCGATTCTAAAGCATGTGTGGTTGGCTGACAGTCCATCCACCTGCCAAGGACCCACAATCCTCTGCTTTGAATTCAAGGTGATTTTTATCCCCAGCCCCCTTCTGCCCCGGCACCTTTGCCTCCATAAAGACGTGTTTATGTATGTATGTATGTGCGACGGGGAACACAGGGAGGGTTTTTTGAGAGTTGGGGGGAGATAAGCGGAGGAATTTGAGGTCGGTGAATATGGATGGGGTCCCTGCTTTGAGAGAGCACCGCTGATAGAGAAGTAAACAGCTCCTGGCCAGGAGAAGGAAGCACAGGGAGAGATGGAGGGGGTGGTTGATGCATGCAGTGGCATACATTTGAGGTCCAACTCCGCAGCCCTCTTTCCCTCGATGTTATTCATCTATCTACCATAATTCCTTCACCTTATTCTGTTATCTTGTCGAGCTTTTGGACAATCTGGAGGATTTCAGAAATTAGGTTTTACTCTCAATACAAACTTATTTTTCTCTTCTCTTTTCTTCTCTTCTCTTCTGGTAAATTTCTTTCTGACCATTTGTTTGTCCTCCTCCTCTACCTTCTTTTTAACTTGATAGATCTTGTGAGTGCTTTGCCAACGTGGAGGCCAAGACCCAAACGGGACAGGATAGGAGTGAGTCCACTCACACATATTGTGACTCTTTATGTGTGTGTGCATGTGTGTGTCTGTATACATGTACATGTGTTGTCTGGTGCTTATTATGGAAGCCTTTCACCTTTGTTCAAGCTCTATAATTATCTTTTCTTTTTTTCTTTTCTTTTACTTCCCATATAGTTGCGTGTGTGTCAGTGTGTGTGTGTTTGTGTGTGTGTGTGTGTGTGTGTGTGTGTGTGGTAATTAATTAATTTCTTTATGCATTCCAAGGAAAACATTTAATCACAGATTCTAAATACACATCAGTGTTCCTGAGTTATTGCCAGGCCAGATTCATCATTTCTGATTTTCTTTACTTGTTCACATCTTTAAAGTCAAAACTTGGGGATTTATGATCAAGAAGTGGCTTTGATCAGACCTCAGGAAGTTGTAGCTTTTGTCTGTTTATTCAGTCACAGGCATGAACAAACTGACAGAAGGCCATCCCCTTTGCCTTTGACTAATTCGGGGCACTTGTTCTGGTCCACAGGTAAGCCCTCTCAGGTCCTGACTCTCCTCTGGGGCAGCTGCTTGGTCTTATCCCACTTGATTTTGTGACACTTGGCCGCAACATAACAGTTTTTATGTGTAGGCGCGTGCACGCGCACGCATGCGCTCAGGCACACACACACACACACAAACACACACACACAGTGAGGGAGAAAAAGAACTTCCACACTAAGGCCCCACCGCAAAGTTATTAATGAGCTGTTTAATTTTAATTAGATAGTAATTCATGTTAATGCCTGCTTAATGGAGCCAAATAATTCCCCTCGGTCACTCAGGGTCTTTATGCTTCGTTTACCAGCCCCTGCAGTTATTCCCTGGCTTTTGTTTTTATATTACATTTCAAGATTTTTTTTCTCTTTTTTTGCAATAAGCAGATGATACAGCAGCAGAAGAACAAAACATATGGAGAGTTTATGAATGTGCACTGAGGAGAGTGAAAACCACAGTTGTTGCCCTAACCTCCATATTACAGGCAGATTTAATTTTAGATTTCCTTTTTCAAGTGCTTGCTTAAGCAATGTAAATGATTAGACTGGATTTATGTCAGCATGTGTGAAAAAGTTGTACTCTACACATGCACATATCCCACAGCCACCTGTGCCGACTGCTTAAATGCGCAGGCTTCCACAGTAAATGCCTTCAGAAAAGGTCAGACTCAGTAATGAACACTAAGCAGGGTTAAACCCTCGGGTTGAAGTGCAGGTACCAAGATATTTGCAGGAGAGAGGTCAAGACCTCTTCGTCCAAGCCAGCCTTGAGGTAAATCACTGCTCCCTCTTGTCACCTGGAGGAAGCCTCATAGCCTTGAGACACTCTCCCAGCGGTTCAAACAGTAAGAGGGCTGTGTAGGAGTGACCACAACATAAATGTGTGAGGGGGTCAATGCTGGGGAGTCAGTATCGGTTCTGTCCAACACAGGGCTAAGCTGATTGGCTGAATTGAGTTAGTGGCTACAGACAGGCTTTTAATTGTTGATTGACCAGTCTGAGTGCTTCCTGGACTGGGGTCATTGTAAAGAGCAGGCAGGGAGGTCCCCAGGCCCCAGCGGTAATTTCAGCCACGCCGGCTCCAGCGCTGCTCAGAAGTGGTCGGAGACGGAGAGGCGGACAGTGCAGCGGTAGTTAGGACACGACGGAGGATCGGGAACAGAAAAGAAAAAAAAAGTGATATAAAACGTTCAGGTTCTTTTATTGCGCAAAGTTTGATTGTGTGTGCGTGTGTGTGTGTATGTGTGTGTGTGTGTGGGGGGGGGGGCTGGCAGAGGCAAACAGAGACACATATTGGCGACCCTGATGCTGTGGCACAAGCGCGCTTTTGAGGTCCGCAGATCAGCGCGTTCAGTGTTTACTCCTCCGCCACATCTCAGCTCCTTCTTGCGTTTGACAATTACAAATTTACTTTGTACCCAGTCCATTCACATCTTTGCCCCTGCACCCCCTCGCTCATTATCCTCTCTTCCTCCCCTTATTCTGCCCCCGGCCACAAAAGCCCATTCTGCTGTTTTAGCGGCTTCGCTCGTCACTCCTTTCCCCCCCTCTTGTCTCCTCCTCCTCTTGGCTCACAGCAGGTGCCCGTCCTCGGCTAACATTTGTTATCTCTAATCCTGCAGGTTCGGCGCACAAAAAGAGCGTAGTAAACTCTCTCTCAGACCTAATCCCACCACTTCTTTTTTTGATGGCGCTCCCCTCGCCCTCCTCTCCTCTTTTCTACTATCACTATCTCTCTTTTAGGCTTCTCGGGGATACTCCACTTCTCTGATTGCCACATAGCTTTTTATCGCCATGGCCTTCAATTTGGGGGGCAGCTGTTGGTGGTGGGGGGGGTGTCCTTCTCCCTGTTATATTCTTTTACCTTCAATTCAAACTCTGCTTCCTTTCTCTCTCTCTCTCTCTCGCTCTCTCTCTCTCTCTCGCTCACTGTCTCTCCTCCCTTTTGCACCCCCTCTCTGTATCATTTACAGTCATTTTCTGGCAATTAAAATAGAGCTCTGCTGCAGGATTTTCGCCTGCAGTGCAACACTACAGCGCTGATGAATAATTCTTCACCCTGCAAACTGGAAAGCTAGCCTTTCTTTCATGTCGGGCCTTTGTTGATTTACCATTAAAACTTACTGCACCGTGCTATGAGTTGAGACCCAGCTCTGCAGGGAACTAACAAATAGGAGAAATTGAGGATGAAGCAGATCTGCATGATTTGGGGGTCATTCAGCCTAGACTGACTGAGTGTCTAAGCTGTGTGTGTGTGTGTCTGTGTGTAATGTTAGTGTTTGTGTTTTATATTTATGACAGGAAAAACCTTTTTATTTGTGTCCACCGTCTTGTTTCTAACAGTTTTGCTGTCGTGTTAATTTCCCTTACCAATGCTTTTATGAGGCTGAGCGGCATTGAGCGACAAAACAGACATTCATTTGTGTTGTGCTTTCGCCCACTGACACACACTCATGCCATGAAAGTCCAGTGACTGTGTTGGTGGAGTATGTCGCATGTTCAGGCTGGTTGGAAAAAAAAAAACAAACTCTTTCTATTTCAACATTTTCATGTGGTAGAACAAACTATCACTTTATTAAAAAGCAGATATTTAACTACTGATCAGTTTCTGAAGCAACTGGATGTATTGTATCAGTTTTTTTACAAAAGGGAAACAAAATATATTTAATATTTTTCACTTAAGAAAATTATTAAAAAATAACCAATTAATCAATCAATCAATCACATACTATGTGATTGATTGATTGATTGAAATTCTCTGGAAATAAAAACGATAGCTGTAACTCATATTACTATATTGCATTGTGTTATTATTGTATTATTAGTTTAGTGTATTCTTATTTTATTTTTATATTTTAGTTTTTCACCATTTTTTCATTTTATATTTAAACCATCTTATTTATTTCATGTAAAACTGTAATTATGTTAAAAAATCATGTGAATGTGTGAGAAAGTCATCAGTGGCTCATCTCTCTCTCTCTCTCATAGTTTCAAACACTCTTTAATCAAAAGATCTTATTAAAATCTTATTAAAAGTGACCAGTGAGCTGCATGGACACTGAAAATATCATCAATTAATATTTCTCAATGCTTTTTAAATGTATATCATAGTGAGTAATACATTTTTAACAAAACGTGTTCTTTTTTTAACAGATGCTGAGAATCCTGACAGATTCCAGATGTGGTCAGTATCTGCAGCTGTGCTCACACTGCACAGTTCTACAACAGGTCAAATTTTCATGATTAAAATCAATATACCATGAAAAAAACCCAACAAAACCGGAGGTTTTAGCCCAGAGGGGCGGATCGGGGCCTTGCATTTCATCTGGCTTAGTAGTTGGAGTTTCACCCAGCCAGTTATATTGGCTTCAGCGTACTGAACAACAAATACAACAAATATGAACACACACTCACTGGGAACAGACAGGCACACACATGAGCAAGCAAACCTTCACACTCCCATACACACACACTGTAAGTAAATAAACACTATTTTTCACACTGTCACACTCACATGGACACAGTCACACGCTGAAATAATGGTGGCCGAAGGCTCTCTCTCTCTCTTTCTCTCTCTCTTTTTCTCTCCTCTCTCTTTCTCTATCCCTCTCTTCCTCTCTTCCTCCTCTTTTTTCACTCTCTCTCTCGCCCTCTCTCTCTCCCTCTCTCTTTCCCTACCTCTCTCTCTTGCTCCGTACTGTATCTCTGAGGCAGAAAGCGTGCTCCAGTTCTCAGACTGTCTGTTAGATGTGATCACCGTCACCCAGCTGCGACGGACAGTACACCGCTCAGCTCAGTTGACGGCTCACTGGCACACACACGTGCAAACACACACGCATGTGACACGCACACGCAAAGCCACTGTGCCAGAGGATATAACATGCAGTGTGTGTGACACCTCTAAATAACTGTTTACTCTCACTCTTCCTTGCAGTGGTTGAGTGTAAGCCTGTGCCGCCTGTGTGTGTGTGTGTGTGTGTGTGTGTGTATGTGTGTCAGGCCTTTTGAAATATAGCATGATGATTGGAATTTCACTGATTTTACATTGACCCTGGATAATAATTGAAGTAAAATGTTTCATTTGAACTGACAATGTTTTCCTCAAGTATTCTGTGTAATTATTAAGATAAATTACCTGAATAAAAACTGTAAATTAATTTGATTCTGAAGTGAAGCCTTTTCTTTAAGACAAATCTGATGTGTGCTGTGAATGGAAATCCATCAGTTTATTTATTTCTTTTCTGATGTAATTCCACCCAAACTGAATTAAACACAAAGAAAGTCACATAAAGCTGCAACTCACGAAAGATAGCAAAGTGCACACATGTCTGTGTTTGTAAGAGGTGTGCCTGCATGGACACATGTGCATACATGTATCTCTGTCTGCAGAGACGTTTTAATAAGATTGAGACGGGGGTGGTGGGGATGGGGGTACTGTAAATCCTAAAGCTAAGCACGCCCATCTCGGAGACCTGAGGGTGCCTTGCTATGATTGACAGGCCCCCTTTCACTGGCGCAGTAGGATGGGGGACGGATTAGGACTGTCTCGCCCTAAAGGGCCATTGTGGCTCCACGTCTCCCAGCTGCTTCACCATGCTCCCCTCTCCACAACCAAGAAGGGGCTCTTGTGAGTGCCCCTGTGCATTAAGTTGACGTGGTGTGCATGGCATGGGGTTGTTTGACCTTCTGTCTTAATTCTCTGATCTGTTAAGTTCTCCTATGTTAAAAAAAAAGTTATATTTTATTGGTAAAAGTAAAACTGATTTAAAAAAAAAAAAAAAATTCGATACCAAATATTTAAATGAAAGAATAATTCAAGGCATGCATCATATAAAATTGTTCCTTAGTTGCTCAAATGCTCTACTCTGATACTCACAACACCATAAATCAGGTGTATTACTTTATATTTGACTGCAGCTCCAGGCCAGTAAAGTTCAACAGCTTTGAAGCTTTAACCCTGTCTTCCCTGAACTGAAGAGACAAATTCACAAATGAACTGTTTTTTGTTGTCTTTTTAAAAAATGTGGCCATGGTGCACTGATTCTACACTTTTCATAAATGATCTTTTTCAGTTAAATGTAACAAAACATTTGTACTCTAACAAGGTCGTATAAGTATAAAAATATTTCTTGAAATTGGTGTTATGTTACATTCAGTTATTTTTTCCTCAAATAAAAAAAAAATTATTTAATATTTTCCTTAAACATTTTGTAATTTTAAAATTTTAAAAGCTCACATTGTTTTGTTTAAACATGCAATTCAATGTTGAAATTAAATTGAGGCAGGGCTGTAAAAGACACCAGAATAGAGAGAGAGATAGAGAGAAGGAGAGAGAGAGAGAGGGACAGAGAGAGAGGAGGAAGGAAGGGAGAGAGAGAGTTGTGTGACCTTTCCAACTTTTTGTTGCTTCCCTGGGGTTTTCCATCCGTTTCCAAAGAGCCCTTGTGGGGTAGCGCCCATCATGGGGGATCCCTCTGGGTTACGAGCCCACAGACCCCTGGCGTGGATTCAGGGCAGGGTGGGTTGTTGGTACTGTTCAGCATCACTGACGCAGAGCTTCAGGAGGAAGGGGATGCCAGAGGCCTGCCGCACTCCAGCTGAGGAGCTCCCAGGCAATTAGACGGTTGTGGCACTGATCAGCTGCCTAAACTGTAAAGCAGAGGAAGAGTAAACAGGATGAGCGATTAGCGGTATATGACAGTTTGTGATTATACAAGCTAAAATCTGTGTAAACATATTGTTTCAGGTTAAAGTGAGCATATTGTTAACTCCCACCCACAGCATTTTGCTCTCAAAGCGTGCACAACACGATAAGTCCTTGAAAGAAGAGCTTTGATTTGATATGTGCAAAGGGTGGAAAAAAAGTTGCCCTCCTTCTATCCATGTCCCTGTCACCCCAGCGGAAAAAGGAGTGGATTGCTCCCACTCTCACTGTCTCTCTTCTCCATTTCTTCATCTGATGAAAGAGGAACTATGATCGCTGCGACAACAAAGGGTCGAGGCGCCGTGTTTGGATGAGGCACTTCTTTCTTCTCTCCTTCCTCCTCCTCTACTATCTATCTCTTCTAACCCTCTCTGATCTCTCCTACTCTCCCTTTCCTCTGTGCTACACCCCACTCCCCTCTCCCCGTCACCCTCCTGCTCTATCTCTCGCCGCCTGATGCCACTTGCTGGTGTTGCTCCTCCGTTCTTCGTTAGGGCCTCTACGATACAATCAGGGGACGGAATTAAAAATCAGAAAGTGTCCTTGTCGGAGAGACACCCCGGATGGTGCACTTTGATGTCTCCTTGGAAATTTGAAATTCATATGTTGTCACACTTCATTTTAGTCCCCCTCTCTCCCCATTCCCTCACTTTTCTCCTTCTGTTTTCTCCCTTACTTTGCCTCTTCTCCATCAAATGTCATCATGTACTATTCTGCTAGAAAGAGAGAAATGAATAGGATGAATGTTAAATGTATTCAGCAAGGGGTGTGAAAGCCCTTTCTTGTCTTTTATTTTTTATGTTTTCACTTTGTAAAGTAGGCGGGGAGATATAATGAATCATTCAATTTTCTTTTGATTGTAGGTGCTGGGGAGCGTGGGCTAGAGGTAGATGACAGGGAGGAAGGGACCACAGGACGAAGTGGAAATGTGGCAGTGAACCTCTTTGATGCCATTTCAGTTTGCCACCAAGTCAAAGCTTTTTGACATGGGGAAAGAATGTGTGGCACACACACACACACACACACACACACACACACACACACACACACACACACACACACACACACACACACATACTGACACACACTTATACAGGCACATAAACACTTTGACATAAACCATAGCCTGGCCCCCAGTCCAAATAAATTATTGCACACTCCACCAATTTTCTCTCCGTCCATGATTTCCTCAAAATATTAAAACAAAAGATGGAAGTTTGGACATAATCTTATTAGGGTTTCAATAAAAGAAGCATCAAAACACATTTATCCTATAGTGGATATCACGTGAGTTGCTGTGAAACTAACAAATGCAGCATTGAAATCTGAAGGAATCCCTCTTGTTTAAAAAGTGTGAGAGTAATTAGTCTGGATATAAGTAAGCAGTCACAATCCAAAAGAAATCTCCTGCAATAGATTTGGAAATGACACATTTCTGGACACGCTTTCCATTAGTCTCTTCAAGAACATTGGGGGGACACAGAGGTGGATCCTTGATGAGCCCATCCCTAGACAGTTACAAATGGGCAAGAAGGTGGGGTGGTTAGGCCTGGGATTGGGTAAGAGGTGGGGAGAAGTTAGATGAGTGGGATGGCAGAGTCCCAGTGGTCCGGTATACCCCAGATTCATCATTAATCATTCCCGCAGAGCCCCCCAGACCTTCCCACTGCTCCGTACATCCCTGTCTTCCACCTATAAGACCCACTCCCCAAGGTGGTGGCAACCCACCCTTCTTCCCCACCCTCTCTCACACTCAGCATCACCCATTACACTTGCCCCTCCTCAAAACAACAATTTCAGGAGAGTCTTTGTCTCCAGATTCCCTTTTCTCTGTCTATACTGCCCCCTCTTTTGCATACTCACTCTCTCACCCTCTGCTCTCTTTTCTCTCCTCTTCGTTTTGTCTCTCTCTTTGTGACAAATGGGTTTTAATAAAAGCTGACAGAGCGATGAAATTAAAGGAGTGTATCCCATAGCTGGCTATAGCTCTGGCTTGAGCCTGGCACTGACATATTTAAAACAGGGCCTTAATTCAGTGGCATGCATGTGTCTTACATCACCAGGGTGCCACAGTGTTATCAAAATCATTATTACTGCCTGACACTGTATTGTCATTATAAAAAGAAATCATAGTCACCACTGGCACCAAAGGACACGAGCATTTAGCAGCCCTTCTGTCCTTGTGCCAACAGTGACCCCTATAAAGCAGTTTATTCCGCTGACCCTATTAGTAGATATTAGGCCCCGTCTCCCATGTTGCCTCATTACAACCCTGGTTCATAAAAAGGGGGTTGGGACATAAGAGGTGGTCACAGACAGATACTGAGTGTGCGTCTTTTCTGAGGGAACCCATCCATAAGGAATAACTGACATGGAGGACTTACCCACGCCTCAGAAACTCACGCTTGACGTTAGAAAGCATTGTTTTGTTGGATTACGGGGTTAGGAGGGGAACCTAATCCCCTAATTTTTAATCTCTCCTGATTCCAGAGGGATGCATAAGAGATGGGGAGGGGTTCCCTCACACAGCTTGGGTAGGTGGGTTCCAGAGATGGCTGGGGGACAAGGGATGGGTGAAGGGATGAAAAGAAAAGGGGAGGTTTCTTAACAAAGAAATATGTTCTTATTTCTGGGACATGGCAATGAGAAAGATATATTTGCAAAATGTTGCATGAGATATTTTTAATTAAAATTCTTTACTGCACTTTGGGTCAAAAATAAAATAATAATAATAAATAAATAAATCCAAATTTCAAGAGTAAAATAAAGGATGATGGAAAGTCATACTGCCTTGCAAAAGAAATCATTTCAATCCAGTTTGTAGGCTGGGCACTACACAACGTTAAAATCATTTTGTGACAGTGATAACAGCTCCTTCTCCCAAAACATTTCTGCTTTGTCATTTCATACCCTCACCATGTGTCTGGGTGTGTGGATAATTTCTCAGACAGCTTACAGTGACAGGCTTTTGGGACGAAGGGATAAGTTGTCTGGGAGCTCATCCCTATAATCTGTGAAGGATATACAGGGTCTCCCCAGGCAGGATACAGGGACTGTTCACCTGCAGCATTGACTAAATAAGATTAAGAGCTGGACTGGAACCCAAACATTTGCTGTGGGCGGAAATATATATAGAAGTATATACAAAATCTCATAGGAAAAATGTCTAAGCTTGAAACCCAGTTAACACCTCTTGGAATGGGGATTCTGAAATCTAGTCGCTGCACAAAATAGTATGGGGGAAAATTTGGGACATCAAAAATCCAACTGAAGGCCTCTTTCAAATATAACGTTGGTGAGGGAACACACAGGAAACGGAGCAGGAAAATTGGAAAAAAATAAATGGACAATAAAGGGTGGTCGCAGCAGACACGGGGAGAAATCAGTGCACCCATTGAGGGGGTAACCTTGGGCGGCCTCCAGCATGACTGAGGGTGAGTGAGCGACGGGGTCTTGGAAACAGGCCAAGGGGAGTCTTTTGTGCCAGCAGCCGCCACATTCCAATCAGCTACGGATATATATACTCCAGCCCTAATTGAAAGGTTGGCTTGTGAACCATCTGCATGCACATGCACACACACTCTCTTGCTCTTTCTTTCTTCCGCTAGAAGCTTTCTATCGCAGACACAGCCGCAGAACAGCTTTTGACCCCTACAACAGAAAGGCCAGACATGTTGCATCTGTGTGTCGGAAAACATCCCATGAGGCCAAATTTATACTTATGCACGAAATTATTCAGTTAAAGGTTGAATTCAGTATTTGATATCGACTTCTTCTGTGTCAGAAGATGCTTGACATATAAATATTACTAACTCACAAGAATCTTGAAAACTAATCACCCTTTAAATTAGGTGCATATTTGAAAATGCTATGTGTGTCCCATACATATGTCTAACATGTGGCAGATAGAAAAAGGACAATTTTACCCAGAAATAATTCCCAAAAGTCATCAAACCTGTAGTCAGTAATACTATGCAACTGAGGGAAACTGCCGGTTGATAAAAGGAACTCGATAGCAGTGTGCGATGCCTGACTTGATGATTGATTAGCGCCTGTAGCATAAAAATGAGGAAAACATGAAACCAGTCAGTGATGTGTGGCTAAAAAGCATTTTCTCACAGAACCATGTCTATAAAAAAAGAGTTTCAGGGTTGTTTTTTTTTTTTTTTAAGCCTTAGGGAACAAATCTGTATGTGTATTTAAACTTCTCTTGTGTGAATATTTTCTAAATCTGACCCTGACACTTCAGGTGGAATAAGTTACTACTCTAAAAAAGCTCCTATAGCTCTGAAATTCTGCGTAAAGAAGACATAAATCGTGTCAGCAAAACATAAATTTGTTGTATCTGAATAAATTGAGCATTCATCTATCATGCTGACAATCATGAATAATTGGTTTTACATTTAGCATATTCATCTTACCCTTAATCTCCATTTGAATTCTGAAAACTACACATATACGTATATGTATATAAGTTCCTTCCCACACACCAGAAAATATGCCAAAATTAAACTCTAGGGAGTCATGCAAATCGCGAAACACAGACTTCTCTTTCACCACCACTGGCTCGTGGGATTGGGTAACTAAACTCACTGATTAATGCACAATTATTGTTTTGTTGTGTCGGTTAACAGGATGGGACGATGGAGTTAGCAACAACGGTGAGGAGCATATTAAAGCCCACGGCGGGCATCCAGCTGGCCCTTCGCTTATCTCTGGGAGTTGCTCGGCTTCCTCTGCCAGCTGGCACTGTAACACACCGTCATGTTCATTCATGACAGACATCTCCAAAAACTTGTGAAAACCTTCGTGGATCTTGAATGCTCCTTTCACAACATATTTTCAAAAGGGTGGGGAAAAAAAATATTTTACATGCGTTCTAAGCCAAGGACATTTGGAGCAGCTCGAAAAAGTTTGGTCATTATGCTGCCTGAGCCATTATTTATGTGTTCTGCCTCACACAGATTTGATGCAAAGTTTCTATTTTTACCCATTAAAGTGTTTATGTGTAAAAACAAAATATCTAGAAAATAGTACATTAACTAAACCTAAACTAAAATTATATCAAATATTTTCCTTTTTATTGTTTGTTTTACTTTTGTTAGTGTAAACGTGATAGACCCCACTTTATACAATATATTTCAACATAACCAATTATTTAAGAGAATTATAAGTATTGTTTTGTGTATTTTATTTATTTCTTTTCTTTTCACAAAAGAAGAAAAGAAAACTTTAATGTGGATTACAAGTGCATTCAACTCCAGTGGTGTTCAGCAGAGTACTCAAATAAATGTACTTAGATACAGATACAAGATCTCAGTGTATTTTTGAGTGTATTTTGTAATTAACTTTGGTCGTAGGACATTGTGATGCAACCTGTGGACAGTGGTGGCAGTTCTATCCACCACACTGAATCAAAACCATTACTGAATTTATGCTCTTCACCAGGAACCATTGGCATGTGGCTGCAGAACAGGATGCCAAATGCAACACCATCTTCTGTTCTCTCTTGGCTTGAGACTGTGATAAATCAAAATGCCGAACAACAATTAGCACTCTGTTGACACTCCATTCGCATCCAACAGTTGATACAGGAAGTCCGCCAAATGATGTACAACACATTTGATTGTCTTGCCAAGTGCATCTGCTATCATCAGCATTGGAAATCATCCACTTGTTATGTGAGCTTTTGAAAAAAAAAAAAAAAAAAAATTCTGCTTCGTGCAAGTGTAAACTCTATTACACAATAGATTAATGGCATGGCAAATTTACACTACATACATTCTGTGGAAAAACTCAGGGGGCAATCAATACCCAAGTGATTATTTCACTGAAAGAATATGAACTCACTGCGTATGCCTTACAGGTCAGTCATACAGCAGCGTGTCCTCCTTCTTTACATTCAATAGGAAATCATTTGCTCAAAGCGATTGGATATACTTCAATAACAACAGAGATAAACAACACTCATCCGGTCTAATCTCTCCGTGGACCACCCAGCTCAATCAATTAATTACCTAGTCTCTCTCTGTTTTACTTCAGGGCATTAGTAATGATCTTTAAATATTAATTTGGCTTTGTCCAGGGACTAATTCAAGAGACTGTTCTCAGTTGTAGAAGGTAACCTGAATAGCCAGAGGAGTGGTAATGCTATTTAGCTAGCATTCGCAAAGAGACCCTGTGTTGATAATGCGAGAAAAAAAAATCTAACAACTCTACATATAGATATATCTGTTTGTAGAGTTGTTAGAAAAGTTTTCATCTCTGCTAATTCCACCGGACAGATTTTGTGGTTTTTGTGACATTTTATGTTTCTTGAAGACTGCCCGCTAATAGAATAGAGTAATTTTAAAATGAGAAATATCCAATACAGGTAAACTGCATACATTTAAATCATTCTTGCAAACTCTTCTTGCAAAATCTTAATTGTAACTAGCTGTATGTCTCTGAACTAGTGGGGCAATCACAACATCAGAGCTATTTCAGATTTATAGATAGCGCCATGCCTTTAGAGGATAGTATCTATCTTCATTTAGGGTGTCTTTAATAATTAATCCAATACATTTATTTATTACTCTTCAACATTGAAATACCCAGGTGAGTTACATTTCTCCTGGGATAAATGCCCGATGGAGAGGAAGGATAGGAAATTCCTTCTTTCTCCATATGTCTGTTTGGAAACCCCCCCAAGCAGAGGAAGTGGAGGAAAATCCACATTTGGCCTCTGTCCACTTTACCTGCAAAAAATCCAACATCAGCATATTTCCCAGAATTCCATTGGGCCAAACCCAAAGAACTCGGCAAGATATTTTAACTGTGAAGTTAATTGGTTCATGTTTCATAAAAAAGAGGAGAAAATAGAAGAAGACTGGCATGTAGATATTGAATGTTTTGAAAGGGTAACAAAGGATTACAGTAGATGATCATCATCATATTCAATATTTCATATTTCAATTGTAGATTTTAAATCTTGCCACACATTGAAATCATATATACCATTCAACTTAATCCTGTATTTTAAAAAGAGTAATGTGATTTCATCAACATTTGCTTGTTTAATTATATATGTTTCCACTCTAAATGTCACAGTTCAAAAAATGTGTACATTGTTAATTAAATTTTTAATTTGTTCCACTTATATTCTGCATTTTTTCCACACATATCTAACATATCAAGTGCACCAAAGTGGAGCTAAAATGTATAATTTTCTGTGATCTCACAACTATTTGGTGCTAACCTTGACATGCTATAGCTCGACCACATGCCAAAATTGTTGGTGGATGGAGGGGGACAGTTAAACTGCGGGCAGTTTAACAAATTAGCACTTTGCTAGTCCAGGGAGAGAGAGAAGGCACAGTGGCTTAAAGACTGAACTAGAACCACATGTGAAAGACAGGGAGAACTCCCAGAGGGTGAGGGGTGAGGAGGAAGAGAGGAAAAACACACTGAGAGAGGAAGCAGAGGGTTAAGAACAAGTGAAACATAAAGAGGCAGAGGGAGATGGAAAGAGTGAGAGCACAAAAATGAGGGAACAGAAGAGGCTTGATATGATTTCAATGGAATGTTTGTTGACAGTGCTCCGTGGCCCCGGGCCTTGGGATAAATGATTGAACACTGCGCCTGTCAAAGGCAGAGGATTTCTGTGGGCTTGTGTTTCTCCCTCCGCTTTTTGCTGGAGGGAAGGTAGCAGTCAACTAATTGACACTGAATTAAGCATGAAACGCACTAAGCGCAGCCCTCTTCTGCCATAGCTGGCCTCTCCACCAAATCGGCAGCTTCCCGCCAGTTTAAGGTTGCACTTGAAACACACTTGTGCACACAAACACACATATGCTCGTAATAAGATGAAATCAGAAGCGTGAACACACAAGCGTGAATACAAATGCAAAAAAAAAAAAAAAGGAAGAAAATGAAGATAAACATCTGAACAGATGGTTCGCTATTCAATTTCACTAGATCAGTAATTCACTATTTTAACAACCACAAATAAGTGCACACAAGCAGGAAGAAAAGCAGGGTGCAGGGTATGCACAAAGTACACAAGGAAACAGCACAGACTCATTCTGTGACAAATTGGACCATTGGAAAGTAATCCTTCAAGATTAACAGTGTCATTCCCTGCCACATTTTGCATATTATGCTCAAGGGGGAGGCAGGCACAAACACAGGCTTTCTGCAAATGACTTATTGGGTGTGCATGTGTATCTCCTTGCCATGGACTGAAAAACACAACTCCTGAAAGAGAGTGACAATTTAAAGAAATTAACAAGTCAGAAGGCCCATAGATTTACACAGGGAGTGTTAGGGAGGTATGACAGCTGCACCAAAGCCACCAGAGCAAATTGACAACAATTCAAGTTGCCACCAACAGTAATGTGGCACGTTTTAAGAGCATCCCAGAAGCACAGTTTAGTTTAGTTTTTCTACAATTTAGTGTTGAGGCAAACCATCACAGATCCAGGAACATGTGGCTTTCCTGTCCAAAGGCCGCATGAATTTGATCAGTTTACAAAATTAAGCACCTTGCATGGACCACAGATTTAAAAAATCAAAACAAAACAAAACATAAAAGATATACAGAAATCATGTGATTGTTAAAAAATGACAAAGCATTCCTAGGAAATAAATGAAGTGATAATGTAATCACATTTCTGTTTCTCAGATACTGTGATGTAAAATTGACAGCGCACAATAAAGCAAATGTGACAGACGGACCTCAAGCAGTTACAAGTATACAGGTGGACATTCTTCTTCCAGACATTGTGATTAGCAAAATTATGGGTTGATTAGGATTGAGTTGTGTAACACGTCAGTTTTTAAATAAATAACACCTAGCACATGCTAAGGTCCAGATAAAAACATGATGACTACCACCTCATTGAATCTCAGAGCTGTGGCAATAAATCAACACTGGCAATAGGTATTTGGGGTGGGGCAATTTCAAAATCTAAAATAAAGAGGAGGGGTCTGTGCACCTCCCTCAAAGGTTGTAATAATGGACCCCTAGTTTCAAGACCACATGAATGCCACTGTGATGGAGCTGGAGATAGCAAGGGGAAAGTAGAGTAGGCTGCTGGGTCAAAAGGCCAACACCGTCGTGCTGACTAGCAACCAATCAGGAGGTGTCCCGTACTGTCTTGGAGGTAGCAGAAGGGGAAGCGAGGAGGAGAAGAAGACAAGATAAGAATGAGAAGAAGGAGCCTGGGTGGACTGCAAGGCGGATCCCAAGGGTCAATTATTCTGGGAAGGAGGTACTGTAACCAACACTCTGCATCTCATTTGCAAGGCAGCAGCAAAGGTGCACCTGAGCACAGCTAGTGAGCGTTGCTACCAAAGCACAGAGGCAATTAATGTCTCCTTTCAATGACATGTGCTTCTCAGTGTGACAGTGGCTGGGCAGCTGTGGGCTGGGCCAGCTGGCTCAAAGAGGAGGCCACACTGATGCCGCTTGTCTTCCCAGAGAGACTAATTTCATGTAGAGAGTCTCAGTTTGGGTTAGAGCCTAAACACACATGCATGCACCCACGCATGCACGCATGCACACGGAAAGAGTGATGCACAATTTGGATGACCCCTCAGACAGTAAATAAGGCCAGAAATTTTCTTTTGCTGTTTTCCAAACTTTTTGGCAATAGTGAGTAAGGTTTTTTAATTGTGTTTTTCAAAATATATTTTAGATTCCTACAAAAGAACAACAGTATCATCACAAAAAATATTATGAACATATTTTGAAATGCACAAAAGCTGTGCCAGAAAATGTAAATTAAGTTGCAGAAGATCTCATGAAAAAAAATGGAATTTGGAGGCCAGAATCTATAGGGAGAGAGAATGTACTCAGTCAATATCATACATATTGTATTTCTAGAATGCATGTAAAATTTCAGTCTCATGGTAGCACTGGAAGAAAGGTCAGGGGTCATAAGAGGGATGCCACCCATGGCTATTGGCTGCAAATTTGGTAGAAATTATAGTTACAAATTCACTGTCCTACAGTTTGTCTTCATTTATTAAAATAATATTAAAAATGTGAACACACACATAGTTTTTTAATGGTCTGCATGAATTGCTTTATAATGTACTTATTCAGAACAGATGTAATATTTTAGAGTGGAACATCTATTTGTTAATAACTAAAACTAATTTGGCAACTGACCCAGATTACTAAAAAATGCTTTGTTTTTAAGCCACTGTTTAATCTGCATGAACAATATGTCTTGCTTACACGCGGATCTTAGTAAATGCATTACTGGGTAATCAAGTCATAACCTTGTACGCGACCCCACTGCCGCAGGGCATCACAGCTAGCAAGGCTAACATGAGGCTAATGAGTGTCATACAGTGCATTTGGGTGCAATGGACACACACACACACACACACACACACACACACACACACACACACACACACACACGGAGAGACATTCAACAGACCGAACGTCCTGACCACTGCTCTCTATAGCCCTAAAGCTCTCAATGAAACCCAATGTGTCCCTCCATGGACACCGTGTGCCCTCTTCCCTGACCATTGCCACTCATGCGAGGCAGAATCAGAGATTGCTTTGCTTCCCTGCTCATTCGTTTAGTCAACTTCTGGTTGACAACACAGCAGACAAATGACTAGTTACTATTTCTCGCTACCACTAAAGTTATGAGTTGTCGAACTAGTCACCTAGAGAAATATAAAACAAGAAAAGTTGTATTTAGCTCATGGCGGATGACAAAGACACACATACGTGCACACATACACACACACACACACACACACACACACACACTTACAGCAAAGCTAGATGGCTTTTGACAGCAGGAGAATTATTATGGTGAGGTGAGTATTACCCCCCTGGGACTTCATTTACCTCCAGCATATTCACTGAGTTTCTCTGTGTTTTACTGCTCCTCATAATCCGAGCCAACTGCACACATACACTCTTATCACCATATCACACACTATTTTATGTCCATGAGTGTTGTCAGGGTTATTATTGAGATCATTATGGGCTGTGGATAGTATTCGGATCTCCCTTTCCTCTCCTCTCCTTAACCATACCCTTTGTGGTGCAGTTTTGAATCCCGAAGACATCCTGTGAGAGGTTAACAAAGCTTTCCACACACAAACACACACACAGACACACACAGACACACACACTCAGACACACACACAAACACACAGTACTTTTAGAGCAATTCTCCAATTCTCCTCATATTATTTAATGGGCAAAGGCCACTGATGGGCTTCTTTTGTTGTACAGTTGAGGTCCCTTTTATCCATTGTGTTAACAACTCATTAAAAATTAAGGGCAGTAAGGCAGGCTAGGAGACATTGCATATGTTTGGAAGCATTATTATTATTAAATAATCATGTTTGTCTCCTAAATTGAGAGTGACTCATGCCACAATATCAGTAATTAGATAAATTATTGATGAGCTAGTAGGTGGGTGAGAGGATGGTCGCTGGTAGAAATGGAATTGCCAAAGCCAATTACTGTCTTTTTCTCAGAGTAGCCCCATTAGGTTTGTCACTTTGACCACTAAATGGCAGCACTATTAAAACCACAACTAGCACTCGTCCAGCTTAATTAATAGTCGGATGATGAATATTTTAATTGCATCAAATTAATTACCTCTTTGCAATAGAGGTGGGGTTTCAGAGAGGGAAATATCTTGTGCTCTCTGCTTCAAATTAGTATCCATAAGGGTTCTTTACACAGTGGCTGGAATAAAACAAGCACACGCAGGAAACAAGCAATCAACTTTGTATAGATTAATGCGGTTATGGAGAGTTCACATATGGCTTTATGCAAGGCACAGCAATTAAAAAATGGATACATTATCCTGCATTTGAGGAGAGCTACTGGTGGTCTTAGGAATTTATAAAATGAAAATGAAATGTAAACGATTACCTGTTGAACAATGTTTTAAGTACAAATGCTGGTTTGTAGTAACATAAAACCTATCCTCCAAGAAAGAGGACTTCAGCACTAGACTGCCCCTAAGCAACATGAATACTCCTGGGTATAAGTGTAACACCAGCATTGAGAAGCACCTGCACACGCAGACAAACATGTATTCCGCCATAAAAATGACTATCCCTCTTCCACTAATACCAATCAACCCCCTTCTCTGGGGAGGGCAGAATGTCTTCCATCCCCAACATGAATAAAACAAGTTGTTATTCTTTTCTAGATAAACAGCCTCCAAGTGCCCGCAAACAAGAGGGGGATGCAACACCAAGCTTTGGTTTTCCTCCAGCAATTGCAATGGAGATATGCTCCCTAGACAGTTTCTGGGCTCTGCAAAGTGGTCCGACACTGTACAAAGTGTCTACATTGCCAGGGGCGCAGGATGGAACTTCTAAGCACAAACAAAATCTACTAAATACCTAGGAAGCATGGTTTGCCTTTTGAACAAAGCATATTATTCAGTCCCTTTGTCAATTCCTTATGTACATGAAATTAATCAAATTCCCCTGTGAGATTTGAGCTGTTGTTTGTTCATTTGAATCTACAGAATCACTTTGCTGGTAAGTGAATCATTAGGAAGTATCACTTTGGCCCAGGTTTGACAAAGAGGCTGTGAAGGTGTACAT
This sequence comes from Lagocephalus sceleratus, assembly GCA_911728415.1. Classification (NCBI taxonomy): domain Eukaryota; kingdom Metazoa; phylum Chordata; class Actinopteri; order Tetraodontiformes; family Tetraodontidae; genus Lagocephalus; species Lagocephalus sceleratus. The sequence continues at coordinate 1,399,600 of CAJVRN010000031.1, read as the reverse complement.
TAGCCAGAAAAAGGTTAAGCATGGTAAAACGAGGGAGGAAATGTGGCGGACAAATTGAGAAATTAGCAACGTGCGGGTGGGGAAAGTCTCGGAGGACCCAGTGCTGAGGCGAGACCTATTATGGCACATGGCACAAGGCAGCTGGGTGGGTAATTATCGTCATGTTTTGAGCAAGGCGCCTTTATCCAGGGCAACATATATGACTTGTGCTATAACCACTTGGCCCATTTAGCTGTGCACTGTGGTGTGTATGTGCAAGTGAGTGGGGGATAAGTGCAAATTTGTAACAGTTCCACAATAGATGGTATTGTCCCCCGACAACCATACCTGGAATCTTGGATTGTGGTACGGTTGTGTGACTCACGCAGCAGTGCCAGGGTGGCTGAGGTGGCCTCGCGGGAGTAGATAAAGTCCTTGGGGAAGGTGAGAGAGAATCCCTATGAAGATCCAGATGGTGCCAGACCAGTGCTTGTGTTTATGTGAAAGTGTGGGTCTTTTAGTGTCTCCGTGTGTGCCCACTGCCAGCTTGGTGCAAAACAGCTGGCTCACACCATCTGCTACCCCTCTACATCAGCAGGACCTAGAATGTTGCTGGATGAATGTTTTCCATTTCTTTCTGTTTTCCTTGGTATAATCCATTATATATATATATATATATATATATATATATATATATCCGATAAATATATATATATATATATATATATATATATATATATATATATATATATATATATATATATATATATATTTCATATTAACAGATTAAAAAGATCAGATTATGCTAAATAATTATTAATTTGAACTTGTTAGATGCTTAACCATTAAATGTTAAATCTATTCCTGCAAACATACACTTCTTTGAAAGCTGCACCAAGACTATCTGCGTGGTTTCCCCCATGATATGTTTTTTCCTCGATAAGTGTGCTCCAAGCAAGCCCGGAACAGACGCAGGGAAAGGAGTGAATAGTTGAAGGTTGGAGGGGATGTAGTATGCTAAAATCCACCCAAAACAAGACACATGAGACATACAGTTCTAGTTTTAATTAGGGAGCCAATATTACCAGATAAATCAGAGGGGGGTGCGGGGGTGATGGTGGAGGAAGGATGTGAAGATGGGAAAAGGGAGCTACTGAGAAACAGAGAGAAGGCCAGCAGGGTGTTGATTTGAGCAGGGCCTGGGGGCAGCCTATAAGGCAGAAAGGGGAATGATAGAATGGCTAACCAGGCACTGATCAGACCTGTACAGCACAGCTTTCATCAATAAAGTAAAACTCAAAACAGAATTTGCTATGGAGTCAGCGTCAAACATCATCAAGTTTCACGTGAGTTTGAATTAATCAATTATGCATTTTGATGTACCGATGGCTTAACTGTATTTCTGTGGACTGGCACTCAAAATTCATTTTACTTTATGAAAGCTGATGCCATCTGTAGTAGTACTTTTGCACACACTGGCAAGCATCATGTTGCTCACAGAAGACAGTAATGAAAAATGATGTCCCTCTACCTCCCCAAATTCCAAGTCTAACAGCGGCAGCAAAAGTGAGTAATCTGTAATCCGAGCGTTGTGGAGGAGTGCAGCGCTGCTAATGCGACTAGACCCTGCTGTTCTCTGAGGAAGACAGCGCTGGAGGGGAGGAAGAAGTGGAGGGGAAGGAGAGGCAGAGGGGCGTGCAAGGGGATGAACACACGCCAAGGTAGTTGTGGGACCGCTTGCTACAAACATAGCAGAAGGTATGAAACAAGGCACTCTGTGTGGGCCCCATTATTTTTACTCCCCATTCTCTTTCCCCCTCTTTCCTTTTGAAGACCGGCAGGATTTTTCTCCTCCTCCCTGACATAAAAGTAAACAACGTTGCCTGCAGGCACAATTTTCCCGGCTACACAATAAAATGTGCAGTGAATTTATGATGGTCATCCATTAGCTCTTACCAAGGAAACATCACCCGTATCTGTCGTCCATCATTATAATAGAGGGTTAATGCACTGAATTTACATAAAAAAGTCATATTGTCTGCATGAATTATTTACACCCTCAGCTGTTTTTTCCAATTTCCCTCTTTTTTTTCTCCCTCTGTGTCCTCTCGTTCATGGCGAGGGGCCTTTTGGTCCAGATTCTTGTGGAGAAAATCCGACACTAAATTCCGTCATGAGGTGGTCCTGTCACTGCTGCCTCACTGTCCCAATATTTCTCTCAGTTACTCCCTACTTCCATCCCTCCTGCCCTACCTCTTCTGGCAGTGTCTGAGTGCAGTGGGAGCATTGCGATGTGATTATAACGGCCTTACAGTTCTTATTAAGTCAATCAACACTAAAAATCTCACTTTAGTAGTTTAACTCCTGGTAAAAGTAGAATAAACATTAGTATTTGACAATCAGTATTTAGATAAACAGACTTCAAATCAAAGTATGTGAAGGTCATGCCATTAAACAGTTGAAAAAAATAATATTCATTATTTAAGGCCACCGTTTACAGATTTATTTTTACGTTCAACCCTTAACTTCGTTGGTACAAATGGAATTATTTCCCCATATTTCTTTATTGACATAATCTAATAATGTACACAATATGATTACAATGCCAGCATTGCTACTGTAAATGAATTACTCTGATATCACACCCCTGTAATGAAGGCTTGTACAGCACTAACGGTTGCTTTTCAGACCCCGGGGAAAGGCACAATGATTGAGCAATTATGACAAGCTCAATTACTGTCATCATATTATCATAGCTAATCCAAATCCTCATGCTGTGCATTTTTCACTGTCATTGAGGTGAGGAAGTGCTGTTGCTGACACCACTTGTGCTCCCATGAACACGCTCAAATGAATATGTGGCAAATATGTCAATCTACTAGCCCTGCCACTGCTTCTATCCTTCTGCCAGATAGACCTGGAATAGATGTCTTAATTTCTTTTAATTCTGACTGACAGTCTCACAGGCGATGCGAGCTAAATTTATGACACGCCTTGACAGACTTGCTGTTTTTGTTAGGTCTCCCTCTGATATTACTAACACGCTTTTAAGAGAGGACCGTGGTGGCAGGCAGAGGTACACCACTGCTGCAGTGGTGGCTGTGCAGTGAAGCATGTGGATGCTCACAGGGTCTGGAAGGAGTGAGAGTAGTTCCAGAGGAGTGTCAGCTAAAAAGAGGAACCTATAGAAATCAGTGACCCTGCAACCCTTCAGGTAATCCTCTAGCCGTGAGAGAGACACGGGTCAGTCATGGAGATGTAGATGAGGTGGGGGTCATTGTTACGGAAAGTCAAAGACAAAGCTTGCGCAGAGCAGGTGTTTTGCAAAGACAGTAGGTGCAGTGCCAGAGGTGCGAGGGAAGGTGAATGGATCAATCGCAGCAGAGCCTTTGCTATAACCCTTCCTCATCCCTGTAACTTCCTTTCATGCTGCCTGTTGGGTTTTCTTCCATCTGCAGTCTTGTTTATTCCACTCACTGGTGCGTGTCTCCTAAGGGGCCTGATCCCTGCTGGTATCCAGACTCATTTCTCAGTCCTGTTAAGGAGGTGGGTAGCAGAGGTCAGGAACATGGCCACCTCCTCAGCCTGCACTGATCAATGTCCACGATGTCCACATGCTTCAATGGAAAGCTGCATTGAGGTACAAGGTTGGGCTTTTGACCTCATGCATGACTTCCTCTACAGTTACTCTCTTTTGTAGGTGACATCCCATGCTAAAAATGCTCAAATTTGCAGTTTTTAAATGTTTTTAATTAAGTAAAAATGCATAAATCCTGATTACTTCATTTAATTAAAAAAACTGAACCATATGCACACACCTACAGCAAATGTTCTGAAAACTTAAATACACAAAAATATGCATTTACACCATTGAATGACAATTAGTGGACTTTACAGTGGTTTGTATTGTTTTTGTCATTTTAGTGTATCCGTATAATCTAATTTAAAATAACAAAGTTTTTTTTTTCCACAATTTGTATAATAACAGTCTTAAATTTAATTTTCCAAATGTTAAAACTGCAAACTACAGCCAACTCTGGAGGCGTATACTTTCACACAACTTGCTGGAAAAGTAAACTAATCACTCACTTTGAAACAAAGTATCCCACAGTGCTGAGAAGTGCTGAGAAGAATGCACGCAGGTCAGATTACTGTACAAATAGGGTGGCAAACAAATTTGCATGTCAAAATTAAAAATCAATGTGTTCCACCTCACCTAATGACCAGTCTCCCTGTACTGCTGCTTGTGGGCTCTGATTAACATTCAGGGGGGTTCAGGAGAAAATGTTGGAGCAAAACATTAATCTCTCTCAGCAAAAATGCTTGTATCTTCTGACAGGTGGGTCAAAGTTGCTGTTTAATCTACCCCATAATTTCAGAAATGTGCTGACAGAGTGCATTTTAATATATTAAAAGTTGGCTGTGTTTGAAAGAGAGCACCTCAGCAGGGAGTCTGTGTCCCATAGTTATTACAAACATAAAAAAATGGGAATTTGGAACAATACGGACAGGAAAAGGAAATGGCATCTTAAAAATATACCATATGATTTTATTTACTTACATTCTAATTTAAATAGAAATCACACACCTCATATATCACACACCTATATATATATATATATATATATATATATATATATATATATATATATATATATATATATATATATATATATGCTTATATATGAAGCATAGAGACCATAATCAACTACAGTACTCGTGTGATGGCCTGTACTTGACTTTATTGTTGACTTTATTGGCCGATAGCAGGAAGGTGTCGTCAGAGATGTCCTGCTTGCCTATTGAAAAATGTGTCTCCTACCTCTTGCCCAACCTACTGGAAATAATATTGCTCACACTGAGAGATCATGGTGTCAGGGTCAATTGTCCTGCAAAGATGGGGAAGATGGGAGACATATATTGATTTTTCATTTTGTTGGGGTAAGCAAGCATGTTGCAGCTGGGTGTGAGGGCAATGAGGCACACAAAATGTGCTAGACTGCTCTTCTTGCTTGTCATCCGTGAGCTGTGACCGCTGTAAGACATCTTGAAAAAATAATCAAGAAAAAAAAAAATACATAACAATTCTCAACATGGGCTATTTTTGCATTTCAGAGCATGGAACTCAGCTATGTCAAAAAGTATACAAGTGGAAAAAAGAGAGGAAACTCAAGCAGTAATAAGTGAGAGATATCCAGCGTTAGCAGCTATAGAATGTCCACGGTTTCACAGAGAAACATACTTGTCAAACATGATGCCCCCAGTCACAGATGCACTGCAGCAGCCCAGCATTTCAATTCCAAACTAGAAAGCACTCGGACAGCGCAGACCTCCGCCAAGTTTATACAAATTGCAATAAAATCTGTCTTCTGGATAAGATCCGGATAAGCCTTTGGAATATGATAGAGGATCCCATTGTCCATCCTTGAGTCACATTTCATGGGGTTTGGTCAATAATTAACCGAGATATTGAGAAACAAATTTTTTTGCCCCATTTACCACAATGTTAACAAAAATTTCAAAGTGATCCAGAATTCAGGATTTCTTCCAGATCACCCGCAAAATGAAATCAGTTCTTCCTTTTCACATTTCCAACAAATCCTGAAAATTTCATCAAAATTGGTCCTTAACTTTTTGAGTTATGTTGCTAACAGACAGACAGACAGACAGACAGACAGACAGACAGACAGACAGACAGACAGACAGACAGACAGACAAACGCCGGCAAAAACATAACCTCCTTGGCGGAGGTAACAATACATGAATGTCAAACACAGCAAAACTTGGAGAACCTTGTGTTAAGTTAAACATCACCACTCCACATGAAATGAGGTTTGTTAAAGACAAGTGACTCCTAGAATGCCTCTGTGTTCCTGCTCTCGTTGCCTTTGCAGGTTAGGACTCTCATCAGATTTTGGGTCAGAACCTGCGATGTATCCTTTGAAATATTTTTGTTGAGATAGGACAACTAAATGTTTACAAGTCATTCGGAAACATGTCGGGGTTTAAAGGTCCATGCAGCCAGTTCACTTCCTGCATAAACATTTCCTGTTTGGAGGTTGGTGTACACTCATCCTATCTGTCTCTACTTCTCAGGCTCCCACCACAGTGCATGCATTTTGTCCATCGTCTCAGTGCTCCTTATTTGCAAAGGTTACAGTTCCAACACTGGTCTGAGGTCTCAGAGACGGGCAGGATGGAGAACACAGCGGTCATCCACTGCCCTCTATGCTCTACATTCACCTTGATGACTGATATACACTAGCGTACAGCTCCCCATGCCTCTACTCTTGGCCATGCTCTCTGCTGTCGGTGATGTGGGGGGTCAGAGTTGAGTGCTGAGGATATGAGCTCATCAGTATACCCATCACCTTCTGTTCTTCTGCAATGTCCTAAATATTAATACCAAATCTGCTCACTTCGTAATGGCAAACAATACACCAGTTGCAGACATGTTTCAAATTGGGCAAGAGTTTGTCATTCCTGCAGGAAACTATGTAGCATGTATGGTGAAAGCTGTGTATCCAGCTATGTGTGGTTTCAAACTAAGTTCCTTCATAAAATGACACATACACATCTTGGCCTTCATCCCTCTTAGGTTTTAAAATATTTTGTTTTGATTAATCAGAAACTGTAAAGGAGCCCAGGAGCATAGATCCAAGTGGGAAAGGAAAACAAAACAGAGGTATCAAACAGGAACAAAGCCCTTTAACCCAGGTGACAGCAATAGATCAGGCCAGGCACAATCAGGTGCACAAAAACAGGCAGGGAGCAAACAAAATCCAAGAAGACAAAGGTACCAAACACAACCAAACACAAGAGTCAAACAAGGAAGGAGAACGGGAGAGCGCTTGAACGCAAGGCTAACAAAGACAACCTGGCACAGACTGAGGAAAAGGGCGTGGCTTAAATAGGCACAGGTGAAAATCATAAACTTAACTTTAAACAAATTTAAAACTAATGACACACAACCAGGAAACTGAACCATCAAAATAAAACAGGAAACAAGGAACAACAAAATAAAATACAGACATGACAGAAATCAGATGTTTTGATGAGTAGTACTTGTAATTTACAATCAAATGCAGATTCTTAGTTGCTGTTTCACAAATTATATGAAATTACAAATGAAGCCGATTAAAATAAAATTGCAAAAAAATCCCAAATTTTGTATCTTATGTGCCTTTGCAGTTATTCTTTAAAACAGGTATTTAGGTGTTCAGTCACTAAACCATTTTAACATTTACAATGCTGCAAAATTTACATTAAAGGTAGTGAAATCACTCCACAGAGACCGATGCAGACAATGCTTGAGTTATTCACATCAGGGATGGGATATTAATTTTAATTTTAAAATGTTTTCAATTTGTCACACACTTGTGTCCTTTCTCATGGCAATATTTATGTGACAAGCTGAGAGTGTTCCTGGCCCACATAGCCAACCGTTGACTCCAGACCAGCCCATATTTTAGCTGCACCATCATACCAATGCCTTGAAGTGTCACACACTCAACTGCGATACACCCAAGTTCACGCAAGTTTATTTGCTCCTAAAACTTTAGGTGCTGGGAAAATGAGGTTTTGGAAATGCAACACACACTGGATGCCTAAAACAGACCAGAGGCCTAGAACCTTCTTAATGGGTAAATGAATGATGGTGAACACAGATCTGCCTAAACTGCCCTCTTTATCCATTATCCTATACTTTTGTCCTTCCAGAAAGACTTTGTCAGAATAAACTGTTTTTACTCAATATTTTGGTGAAATTCTGTCAGTGTCACTTTTTTTTTAATCATTTTTGTGTCTTCTAATTTCATCAAACTCAATGGCTTGGGAATTTAATTTCATTATAAATAACAGGCATGGCAGCTAAAACTACAAAACCACGACCATGGGGAGTGTTCTGTTCATGATTAATTTTTAAGAGAATTTTCCTTTCTGTGTTATTGGAGTTGGGATTGGTACAAAGCACTCTTCCTTGCCCCTGAAACATAAATCCACCAGTCTAGCTATAAATCAGATTCCAATCAAACTTTGAAAGGTCTTTAAGATCACAAGAGCCTCCTTAAACACCTGCCAGGCAAGTCAGTGAACGGATGAGGCAAGATCGTTCACACACGCATACACATGCACATGGCCGAGTCTGCGACGGCTGCTGTAACTGTTCACATTTTGTTCAGACGGAGGAGGTGAGGGAGGTGAAAGAGAGGTGACCTGGCAGCTGGGTACCTTGGCTGACACCTCACACCTGTTAAAGAAAGAGGCACATATCACACAATATTACAGTCTTCGCATCCTGTAATTAATGGCTGATGCAAGCATGCAGCAATAGCCTCAGGTCCTTCTTGAGTAATCCCAACATCAGTCATAAATTTGTCATTTATCACTCAATTCAAAGCAAAAATTAGAGTATGTCTTTGTTTTAATCATCTCTACACAGAATTTCATTGATAAAGCCTTGTATATTATATTTGTCATAATCTTTTCACTTGACAAATCCTTGCATGTTCAAATTATTTCAAAGTAGTATGGGAAAGAAGGAATTCTTTTAGAGAAAACTGAAACCTAACCACTCAGCCATCGATGCAGTTTAATAAAGTTTACATGAAGAATATTATGTAACTTTCTACAACTTACAGTTTTACTTACAGTTTTTACTCTGCAGGAAATTTCCAATATTCAGTTACACCTGTAGCATTGAAAGCAACAACTCTTATTGAATGAGCTTGATTTTACGCACATATGCCTAAAAACACTCCAGTCTCCCTTAAAAATATGGCACATTTCATTTTATAATAATGGGATAGCCTTTAATTTCTAGCTTAATTCTACATCTCTTGACTCAATTTCAGAATGATTTGAGATGTCCCTGTCCTTTATCACTATTTGCAAAGAGCAAATAGTGAGACGGTGCAGACTGTGGCCAGCCAGGCCAAAGAACAACGCCTAAACTAGTGTGTGTGTGTGTGTGTGTATTTTGTGTTAAATAATGCATGGCCCCAAGCCCAGGACGGGCCCTTTGATAAAGTACAGCTTCGTGGTACATGCATAAGCAGCTCCAGCCATATGCAGAAAGAAAAAAAAAATTGATGGTGGAGATAAAGTCTTTCTGCTCTGTCTGTGTGTAGGTATGTGTGTGTGTGTGTGAGTGTGCGTGTGTGTGAGTGAAAGAACGAAAGAGAGAGAGAGATAGAGAAAGAGAGAGAGTGAAAGATTTATGGTATTGTATTAGTGTCTGCAAGTATTTGATTAGATGATATCATGAAGTCTTTAATGTTTGAAATTGACTCTGGTTAGTTGATAATTGGGCTCTTTTCTTTAGCTTGGTGTCATACACAAAGATGAACCATATTATTACAGACAGAGAACTAATAGAAGAAATAATGTTATTGAAGGAGTGTCAAGCAAAACTAAAGATTTTTCTGTGTGTGTGTGTGTGTGTGTGTGTGTGTGTGTGTGTGTGTGTGTGTGTGTGTGTGTGTGAACAAACTACGTAAAATGTTTTATGGTGGAAATGTGAAGAGCTGCCAATCAACACTGAAGTGTCCTGCAGTTCGAATGGGGGTCCAGGGTTGTTGCCACTGACTGACCTGTCTCAACTTAATGTTCTATTCCATACAAGAGGGCACAAACAAAGAGAATATGTAAAAAGTACATGACCCTGACTTTTCAAAACATAGCTGATATAACTTTTCTTGAAATAAAAAAAACCTATAAAAAAACTAATTTACTTCCATACCAGTATATTAATTTTCAATGTGACTGATTTCATTTACACATTTCATATAGTTCTTTTGAAAAAAGTAATTCAGCTCATCTCCATGGTCCAAAATTGTGACAGCACAAGCCCAATCTTCACTCTCTAACTCATTAGACATGTCACTCTGTCTTTATCTGCCACCCACCTTCTTCACCTCCTCCTGTCTTCTATCATCCTCCCACCTTCTTCTTCCTTCCTCGCACCAACTGCCACCCCCTCAGTCATAAAGAATAGGCAGTCAGATATACAGGAAGAGACAGAGAAACCCCTATCTCTTTTTGTTGCCGCTTTAATTTACTTTGTACATTAATATTTCAGGGCCCTCTGCAGGCTTGGTGCAGGAACCAGTGGGAGCTTCGGTGAGTGTTGATGAAATTGTGTGTGTGTGTGTGTGTGTGTGTGTGTGTGTGTGTGTGTGCGTGTGTGTGTGTGTGTGTGTGTCACATTCCAGCTGTAGGAGAGGAAGGATTAATATTTTAACGGGCCTTATTGGAGACCCCTCGACTGGCTCAACCAAACCACCATGGCACAGGTGCGCAGCAGCACACCACTTCACCTCCCTGCTCCAACCTTTGTTTTGGGGTCTCCACTCATCTCCTTTCTTTCCATCTTCCTACAAATTCTGATTTGTTTATCGTTTCTGCTTTATTTCCCCAAATAACCATAAGAGTTACCACTCCTTCCGTTCATAAAACAATTGATAATAAAAAGTTCCATCAAAAACATATTTTAGAATAAGTCATTGTTTGACAAGATAATGATTGCTATGATTTCTCCTTTCCATTTTCCACTTTTGACTGTTTGCAATAAATTTACAAATTAAAATATAGGATACATATATCATGTAAATTTCTACAACTTACAGTTTCACATCAAAATTAAATATCTGATAAAACTGAATTATGTAATACAACATATAATATTACATATATACACATATATATAGAAATATACTATATATATATACATATATACAAATATACAAAATACTACAACAACAGATTACTTTAAAGAGACGAACAGCAAACACAGCATACTGAATACAGGCAAAGCCTCCTTGAACATGAAGATGCAAGGTAAAAAAAAAAAAAAAATCAGTATGCAATTTGGAAGAGTTGGTATTGGGTTTTGAAGTTGGAAGAGGATGATGAGGATGCAGGGGCAGCTTTTATCACAGATCAGTAGGTCTCTGAGCAGGGGACTCCAAGTCTCTGCATCACGGGTGCCCAGCAGGAGGCCATATTGAAATGAGGTGCTTTTCCCCGGGCTCTTAGCCACCCCTGACATTTGAGTGTGTGTGCGTGTGTGAAGTGTTTAGCATGAAGGGTGGGGGCTTATGTTTCCGCCCAGAGACCCAATTGCCTCCGCACCCCTGCTACTTGTTCCCCCTTTTCTACCCCTACCAGCCACCACTGTCCTTCGATTGGACCCAGTTTCTCATTTACCTATTCATTTAAAAGCAAAAAGTGCCTACTGAGATCCAATATGGGGTTGAGGTAGGGGGGCGCGAGTGGGCCCTCAGCAGGGGTGAAAAACACAGCAACAACATGATCAAAAGGAGGAGGTGGAGAGTGGAGGAAAAAGGTGGAGGATACCCAAACCATGTGAAGGACAGGGAAAATTTCTTCCCAGCCTTCATTTCTCTTCTCTCTTCAACCACCTCTTCTCTCTCGTTCTCTATTTGTCACTCTCTCCTTGAAGTCTTTTTGATCACCTTTTCCCTCTATTTTTCTGTTTTTCCTCACCTCACGAGGTGTTGCTGTGATTGGGATGTATAGTTGGTTTGACCCCGCTGCTGAGTCAAAGCAGGTGTTCGAAACAGACTCAGTGTCCACAACCATGGAGATGCCTGTGTGTGTGTGTGTGTGTGCTTGTGCGCGCACATGTGCATGTGTGCGTGCACAGGGCGTTGCTTTTTAACCACCCTTCATCCAATGCTATATTTCACACATTTACTTTCCCTTTCTCTAGTTCACCTAAAAGACTTCCAAGACTCTAAAAGCCAGCAGAGCCCAACTTTTGAAAGTTGTTTTTTTTTTTTTTTTTTTTTATGGGTTTCGAAAGTCAGAAGAAGCACTTTGTATAAAGGAAAACGTGGTTAGCCCTGAGTAGCAGTGCTAGCAATGTATGACATGTTTTATGCATGGCTGCTGGGTCTCTCAGGTCGAGGAGTTTCACATCAACAAAGTGTAGAGGGTGGCTAAAGGTGAGAAGCACACTGGCACAGGGCATTGGGGGATGAGGACCAAGGAGGATCGAGGGTCAGGTAAACACTTATGGATTCAAGCAATAATTCATTCAGCAAGAGAAGCACACACATCATCTGATGTAGACACTTATATTCACTTGTATTAGTCAGATTGTTTATTATTATTTTTCTACTATTTATTACATTAAGAAAGAAAACACAATCCTGGGTATAAATAGGGTTCAACAGTGGCAAAAAAAAGCAATAAATAAATAAAAAACATCCGTTGCAGATATGAAATGTAATAAACCTACTGCAACATGTAAGAGCACTGCAGTTTATGACTCAGCATAAAGTGTTTAACTGTTCTAAAAACCTTGCTGGATCTTTTCTAAAGAAACACAATTTCAGTAAAGACAGTGTTGTGAAGTTGAAAGTTTCTTCTCTCTGATGAAAACATCAACTGCAGCCCATCTTACAATGCTGAGAGCACTTAAACCGCCTTTACTCTGATCTACCACCTTTTATCTATTCAAGGAGACACAAGTGCAGCCTCACACACTGTACCATGCTAATTGCAAAGATTATACAGTTTCCAGAACATAAATAAATCAAAGCAAACAGCACTTTCTGCCTTCTTTAAAGTTATTTGCTTAATACCTCACACAAAACCTCTCCTTAATCTGAGGAAAGACACAAAAAAACAAACTATAAAATCTGCACATTGGTCCTCAAGTGAGTTTAAAGTTCAGATTATTCTGACCACCTTTCACATTAGCTCTTAAAAAGACCAGTCCTCATTTAAATTATAATAATTTGAATGGTAATGTAAATGCTTGGCAAATCAAAATAAACTGTAATTCTATTAAAAGTTTATTAGTTTACTTTTATGTTTGCTTCAGTCCTCTCTCCCAGTATGGGATTGCCTGTTTCAGTGCTTTTGCTGATGTGTGTTTCATGTTTATACTCCATGTGAATATTTAAAGTGTCAAAATGGTAAAAGAGCAGCGTTTAGTACAACACTGTCCCAAAACACTGCAATCAGGAGACAATTTCACGTATGCAAAACAGGAAGTGGAAGCGGACCCCTGCGCTTACAGGTTTGACAGAGTACCTCTCTCTGGTGAATATATTACCGAATGCAAAGAATGAGAGCAAATGAACGCCTGCTCACTTCTGTACCACCCTGGCCTCATGGCAGCTGGGGTGTAAAACAGGGATATGTCCACATTACATTTTTTATCATACCTGCGTGAACGGATATCCACTTCTCTGCCCACCATGAGACAAAATTGAGCACACATCTCTATAGTAGCTGCCTACACACTTCATTTGTGGCTACACATAAAAATCCTGAATAATAACCATTGGGTTTAACATTCACAGGTGGATGATGGATGGATAGATAAATAGATAGATAGATAGATAGATAGATAGATAGATAGATAGATAGATAGATAGATAGATGAATAGTCAAGAAGGACACCTGCCCCCCTTTTAAGTCCACCTTATTGCTGAGTGGTGACCCTGGACGTGAGTCTATTGTCTATAGGCTCCTTATCATAATGTAGGCTGTGTTGTCTTCTCCATTACACCTTGGCCATTCAATTAGCCCCCATTTCCATAGTAATAGAGCACAACATTGCTAGGGTCAAGACTGACAAGGGGAAGACAAGAATGGTCAGAGGAAGAGAGGAAGATGGAAAAAGAGATGTGTACCTACAGCCACATCATCGTTAGCCTTTACCATGGCTACAGTATGTTACAGCACTTTTTTTGTTTTGGGGGGGGGTGTTGACGTTGACATTCTGCGTGAAGTGGTCACAGATGGTAACAGTTTTAAATGTATGTAGAGCTGTGGGTAAACTTTTGCTGTCTCTGATGTTCCTTTGTGTCACCTTGAAATTCAACCATTCAGATGAATGCAATGACTTTGCAAGGCTTGTTTCAATGGACAAGTTAAAAAATAAAAAGTGAACAAAAGACAAATGTACCAATGATAACTAGGATTAAATTGAAATGATAAATGCTGAAAAATACTAAAAGAATAAGCAAAGTGAAAAAAAATGGGAAAAGGAAAATATTGAATGAATAAGGATGAAGAATATGGTAAGCTGCTAATGTCTTTTTTTAGAATATTGGTTTAAGCACATTATTTAATTTAATCGCAATGGCCGATGCATAAATCCTAAACCTCAACCACAACTGCTGACAATGTACATTGTTAACTTCCCTTATTTGTTTCCATCATGTACCTCTCCAGGTATATTTTCTCGTTTCCTTTATAAACCAACCTGTTCTGAATACTGCCCCCTACAGAATGTATGTACTGACTCAGTTTGGTGAAATCCTGACTCTAACATACACAACTTTGGCAAAAAGTGGAGGATGTATCTTTGGTTGTTCTTGTTGTTGTATTGTTGTTGTGTTCCTGGTCCAGTTATATCATAGGGGCGCTAATACCACAGAACGGTCATTTCTTCTCTGCATGTCCCACAGTGTTGTTTCTTAATCCTGACCTGATCTAACCCAAGAATCAAAGCAGTTTTCATTTTCAACCATAAACTTTTATCAAAATTTCCTTGTCCTTGATTTTATCCCTTCCAGAGTCAAGGCCAGGTCACACGCCAAGTAGCCAGTATCTGCCTCTTGTCCCTATCTCCATGTGGTCCTGTGCCACTTTCTGGCTTTGTACCCATGAGAGAGGGGGTGAGATTGTGTCGGGGAAAAAGACACAGAGAAGGGTGATGACCAAAGAAGAAAAAGGCTAGGAAACAAGGGATCGCATGCAGATGCAGGTTCTATCTCGTTTACAATATGCAAATACTGTTGCCTTTGTGATATGCAAATGAGAGATTACAGAGCGCTAATTAGGGTCAAAAGAACTGTTCACGTTAATTAGAGGAGAATGAAAAAAACGATCCCTACTCTTGCTGGCCCCAGCCCCCTTCCCCTGCCATGGATATCCTCAGCTTTTGTCTTAAAAATGGAGACATGAAAAAGACAAATAATGAGAGACATGTGTACAAAAGGCAGGGCAACGTTTGGATAACCATGATGCATCTAGGAGGGCTCCGTATTTTTTTTTCTTTCTTCAGTAGAAGGATGTTAGTTTGCTTGCTGAAAACACCAGTCACAAGTGACATTAATTATGTGGGGATATTCTCATATATGTACACACACACACACACACACACACACACACACACACACACACACACACATATATATATGAAAAGTATCTACAGTTTCAAGTGTATAAGCTGTAGCTATATAGGTATGCTGCTCCTTTGTGGCCAAATATATTTCTTAATTATCACTGATATTTTCAAAGCTGGTTGATGTATGTATTTTACTTGGTTTGATTAATTTATTCAATTTACAAGTACACAGCATGTAGGAAAAGGGATAAGAGAGATCAGAAGGTGAATGACAGAAACCGGTACACCATTTTTCTTACTCCACTGTCCCTCTTCTTTCTATCACTCCCTACTTTGTCAGTGTCTGTCTCGAGTGTGTAGAAGGAACATGCTGCTATATTTGCATTCTAATGACCCCTCCAGTGGCCCCCAAGGCAGGGCCCTTTGCATTACCCAGAGATCAATTAGGGCCAGGGCCCAATGTCTGCTGTGCCCCATTTAAAAACCCCTACCAGCTTACTCTTTTACTGTCACTTCTCTCCTTTTCTCCCACACGTGCCCTTACTCTGCACCCTACCTAGACATATTGTCTCTGTTTCTGCAAACCTCAAAAACCAGAGAGGACGCCTAAAAAGGCCTCAAGGCTTGTCCATACATTTTTCTATTTAAAACTATACAGTACAACAATATTTCACTTTAGTACGGTGTGATGTGTTTTAAAGCAGTATAACTTGTTTTTGACTTGACCAGTATGCAGCTACATCAGCTACTGTACATAAGTAGCTAAGTGTGACAAGAATAGGGTATTGGACAACACGTTAGTCTGTTGTCCATGTGACATTTCACTGACATTGTTCACAACAATATAAACACAACTGGTTGAATTCATGAGACTATTAAGTATTTAGTTCCACCCATACAATAACAACACACCTATGCATCTGAGTGGAATAGTTCCAAAGCACTTACAACTTTAAAACCTCCTTCCAGCAGCAATAGGATGGTAAACACTCAACTTTCTTTGTATGCACACAAATATTCAGTATCTGTTGTACTCCTGGCTGGGTACTCCTTGTAATATATAAATCAATGGCATTAAACCCCCACTTCTAATTTGCTATGATTTTGAGAATTCTCCTGGATCCTTGTTGCCTGTCCAACCTCCACTACGACCATGTTGGGAAATATACACAACAGCACTTTTGGACAGAACAGTGTGTTTGTGAAGCTCGTGTGAGCTGTTGACCACAGAGATATGAAGCCCACTGATACACCCTGGGCATAATGACACTTGAAAATATGGAGCTCTGAAAATTCACCTTTTTACCTGCACACTTTGAATGTTAGTTTTGAGAGATGGAAAAAGAGGCTTCTCTGATTCAAACAAACAAACAAATAAACAAACAAACAGACAGACAGACAGACAGACAGACAGACAGACAGACAAACAAAAATCAACTGTGGTATTTTAGTGGAATGCAGTAGGTAATACAACAGAAAGTACTAAAGCAACAAACTTTGCATTGACAAATTATGATATAAGAAATTAATGCTTTTTTAAAAAATTGGCAATGGATTTCACATGTTGTGGTCATATGGAGCATCAATAGATGTGACACTTTCAACAGATATGAATGTATATATTGATATAAAAAAAATCCAGCAAATATTTGCTATGTGCATTCCATAGGAAAAATTATTACTGAAGTTCATGACTTCATACTTCATATGTTATTGTAATTGTGGCATCAAGCATTTAATTCACCATTTTAAAGCTTTATGGGAAAACAGTATGAAAGTTGGGACCAGGCTAAGGAAAATATCCACAAGATATTTGATGACCTTAGATTGTAGATTTATTGTGCAAATTTCTCCTGGCAGCCTGGATAAAAAATACATTTCAACTTAGCTGAAGGCGCTAAATTGTTGTTTTTCTCTTTTTAACAACTTTAGAAGTCAAACAAAAAAGAAGCTGCTTGACTGTGTCTCATGTTTAACCTTCTTTTTCTTGTTTGGTTCTTCAAACAGCCGCAAAAGCAAAGTCTGAGTAAACCAAAACTCAACTTGCCAATATCTTTATATTGATGGCTGCAAACCAATGGGAACACCAGGAATGTTGAGTCTGAGGTTTACCTTTGACCAAGGCATCAGGCCTTAGTTTGTTAATTAGGTCAGGGCTTGGTTACAGTCATCACTGGGAAAGACCAGCTGATGCAAAGCTTTATGCATACCCAGACTCCTCCATCCCAACAATCAGTAGCCATGGGATCCTCCATGTAGTTGCCCAACATTCTAAAATACTTTGTTGAAAATGTCTAAAAAGTTTGTTCTTACCACCTAACAAAAACTATATATTTTGCCTCTTGGGGTAATATGTAACAGCCTTAACTGTGCTGGTCAAAGTTTTTGCATGAGACTGCAGAAAATTGTTTCTTCATTGTTACTTCACTAAACAATCATCTTAGAAATTTTCAACTATTTTTTGGGTTGACAGAATTCATCTAAAAACAATAGAAAAAAACAAGTCTCTTTCGAAATAAACCAGTAAATCTTTACAAAATGATTTTTTTCTGTGTTCTTTCTCAGTTACTGTTCATCTATTGTTGTATGTAAGATTTTATTGCTAAACTACGTGCTCCACCTCTGCACTGGATGTGACCCAAGCAGCATGCTATAATAGAGGTAGGAGTTGATTTTTATATATTGTATCCTTTAATGTATACTGTAATATATAATACTTGATGCTTAGATCATGTACTCCACATAAAGCTGTCTACTGAAGTACAAGTGAAATAATTAGTTGTCTTTGTATAATTAATAATCACTAAGCATCTCTTGAAATGATCAATTAGTGGGAAAACTATGTGTTTTTTTGTCCTGCACCATGCAGCTCAGTGTCTGAAATCATTCTTTTACTGCAGACAGCCATAGTTTGGCTTCAGGAGAGAATTAAAGCACTCTCAAATGTTTGTGGGTGTGTGTATGTGCACAAGTATATTTGTGTGTGTTGGAGTAGGGCATTCTGTTACTTTCATTCTTGCATTTCATGCAAACGTGCCACTCAGACAAAACAGGAACAGACCTGCTTTTTTTTTGTTTTTTTGATTTGTATTTGTTTGTCATTTAACCTTTCCCAAAACACATATTAACACTATTTTACATTTATCTTTGACATATGATACACGTGCGTGCGCACGCACATATAAACACACACACACCTACACACACACACACACACACACACACACACACTTCTTCTCTCTTTACTTTTTGTCATATAATATTGGAGGAGATTCTATTGCTGGTGACTTGGCTCTGGCCTTCTCATCTTTACACTAGAAATATTTTTCTTTTTCTCATTAGCTGTCAACCAAAAGCCAGGGATGGAAAGTGTAGAGTAAAATAGGCTAAAGGACAATGTTAAGTATTATTTAACTCTGCATCTATATAAGAGAATTCAAGTTGTATTACAAGTCTACTATTTTCTAACATTAAGCTGTCTGTTTTGGTGTATGCTGACATTTATTCACGCATCAAAGAATGAGTTAATGGATATGCAATCTACACATGTAATGCATATATTTTGCTTTAGAAACAATGTAGCATAAAATTGATATATTGAAATGACAAAAAAAAATCTGATTTGTCAAAAATATGCAGTGTTATGGTTTGATTTTCTATTTAGAATCAAACAAAATGAAAAGATAATGACCTTTTACAATGTGTGCAATTGATTTAGCTGTACTTTCTAATGAGGAATGATAAATAAAAAAAGCCTGCAGGGTGCACAATTACCAGTATTTCTCTTACAAAGACATGCACTGAGGTGGAACCATGCCTTTGTTAAATGCTGAAAAAGGCCAACATCTGGTTAGCTGGTAAAGTTAAGTCATTGTGCACATCATTGGACTTCTGGGGCTTGCTGATCACTAGCATTGATTTTCACCTCTTCAGTCAATTAGATCAATGCAGCATCTTTAAGGCCTGCTTAGCCATGTGTCAACTGTCACTGTTTGCGCTCCCTTTCATTTGTACACGACACATGCTGCCACTGCACAGATGGTAACCTATACAATGTATGCTGGCCTGGAGAACAATGATCTAAAGCTGCAGAAGAAACTGAGGGAAACTGCTTAAAAGCATGTGTATGAGCCTGAAGCAATTAATAAATGGAAAGTTCTTCTACAATGATATAAGAATATCAGTTTTCCTTGACAATATCCAACATTTGACGTGATTCAGCCAATGTTATACTTTCAGAGGAAACATTTGTGTTGGCAACTTTAGCCAAGTTCTACTTGAGCAAAGGCGAAGCCTTCAGAGAACACTTTTCATTAAATATGTTGAGGTACCTCTCACAGACAACAAAAGCGCTAACTGAAAGAAGTGTTGCCGTAATGAGTTTCCAAAACAGGCTGCAAATGCAGACCACATGCCAACACTGCAGTGCGGCTACCTTGTGACCTCCTTGCCCCTCAGCAGCCAGCCTGTGTGCACACACTCTCACAGACACGTACTTCAACCTCATCCCAACAACAGCTTACAGAAAGACCCTGGGAGACTGACACCCCCCACCCCCCATCTGCCCCAGTACACCCCATTCTCCTCTTCTCCATCCACTCCCACTGACCCCCTCAGCGGCGCACCATTGTTTACTTTCACTCTCCTTCACGGCCCTGCTGGTCTGGGGGGCCGGGCCGAATCGTTACATTATTGTCTGGTCCTCCCTTGCATCCCCCTCCCCTGCCAACCTGGCCTGACCCCATTCACAGACCTCAAAAGCACCATCTGTATGACCCAACAGTCAGGGAGTAAGGGAGAGCGGGACGGTGCAAGAAGGGGAATGAAAACAAGGCAGGGAGAAAGGAGATGACGGCTGAGAACGGAAAGGGAATTGGAGAAAGAACGAGAGGCATCTCAAAGGGTGCAGCATTGACAGTCCTAAAGTATCCATCAAACAGTTTTCACCATATGAAACTTTTCTGCTACTTTTCTTTCTTCAGACATGGTGCTTATTGATTTTTTTTTCACTCCCTCCTTTTATATTTTTCTTTAATTTCTACGTTCCAAAATCTTCTAATCCTACACGCTTTATGAGTATTAAACTTTTCTCAGACTATCCTGTGTTACGGATCCCTTGACCCGCTTCTTTGCTTCTCCATCCTTCCCTCCATCACCCTCCTCCTACATCCGTCATCTTGCTATAGTGTTGCACAAGCATTCCAGGGCCTCTTGTCTGCCCACATATGTGAGGAAGGGGGATTTTCCCATGGGGCCGCAGGTGAAAACTGGGACTCACTCTGTTCGCTGAGGGACGCCATCTGTCCCTGTTGCTTGAGGGGAGTCCTGTCACCCCTCCTTCTCCCTCCATCCATCCATCCCACCCTCTGTCCATCCACTCCCCGCCGCTCCCTCACGCTGATCTACCGTGCTGAATCACCCAGGAATGTGCTCCCTCGTTCCCTTCCCCCTTCTCCCCTTCTCCTCCTCATTCTCCCTCTGTCCCATCACTAATTCATTCCTTGCTCTCCCTTCATTTTCCTCCCACCTTCCCACCCACTCTTCGTGCTTTCCAACTCACCCCACCCTTTTGTCACCCATCTCTCTCTGTTTCTAATCAATCATCCATTTATGACACCAGTGGCAAAATTATTAAATTATCATACATTTACGATGAACCTAGTGAGAACCTAGTGATACTGTTTTAATTGCCAGCACATGACCTCTAATTATGTGTACCAGAGTATTATTTTGATATTTGAAGGAAATGAAGTCAACTGAGTGTGACATTTTCCAGAAGCAAAAGCAATAATATGCATATAGAGGATTTTAATAGAAAATTACCATGTATAATAGAAATAGTACAATACAATGTCGTACCCAATAATAATAGATTTTATAGTACTTTTTTATTTTTATACGTTTTTAAGTGGATTATTAAGTGGAATATGGAATTTAATGTTTTTTGTTTTTGGGTAATTTTCAGACAAAATAATCATTTTTAAAACTAAACTTTATTTTCTGCTCACCCTGTCACACTATATGACACTATTAAAAAGAACAAAAAAAAAACCCCCAAAAACAACAACAAAAAAAAAACTAAAACCTCCTGAGGTCACATGGTGCTAGCTTGGGAACGAGAGGGGGTTCCTGTGAGGTGCTGCATGCCCTGTGTCTGCAGACCCAGGCCCAGCTGTCAGTGTCCTTCTTTGCCCTGGTTCTGACTGCTGTGATGCCCAACGGTCAGATGGGTACAAGAGGACAGTGAGGGCGCACTTTCACATGGGAACCTGATAGAGGCGTGCAGACAAACAACGCGAGGCAGCTAAGTGTGAAACCTCCAAACTGTCACCGAGACTGTGAGAGGGTGAGTGCATGGAACTCCATCTCCAAACCCAGCGACCCCACCCCTCTTGTCTTGACCCTCACACTTCTTCCCCTCAACTCTCCCATCCTATCAATGCTCCTCCCTGTCTCACCCCCCCCCCACACACACACATCATCATCATCACCCCACAAAGCATCCAGACAGACACACACCATCATTTTTACACCAGCCTAACCCCTCCACCCCCAACCCCGCCTGAACAGACATACACCTCCACGCCCCCTGTCAATCAGAGGCCCGGGTGTCACGCAGTCACAGACTCTGTCGGAGAGAAAGGGAAGAGAAAAATGGCAGGAAAAGTGTCCATCAGTCACTTTATCACTCTGAGCCCTCCCTCCGGGTGGCGGCACAAAGAAGCAAAAGAAAAAAGAATGAGGGAGGCAAATGAGAAGGAGATATGGGTGGAAAAAAAAGTATAGCGGTTGATGGCAAGAGGTGGATGCAGAAGAGAATTTAAGTGTCCCATTTTCTCACTGGCTGACTGCACAAAGAACCAGGCGGGACACTCCACTGGGGTGATGTTTTTTGTTTTTTTTTGCTTGGGCCTCACTTCGATCCCTACCCCCCCGCTCCCTAGGTCTCCCCTCCAATGACCCTGCCTCGATTGTTTCCCATTGCTCTGTCAGCTCTGATTGTTGCTGACTGGTTAAATGGCAAATACCAAAATGGAGGGGCTAGGGGTGGAAAAAGTGAAAAAGAAAAAAGGGTGGAGAAGATTTGTGAAAAAGAACAACAGCGGCGTTCAGACCCCCCCTTTTTTTCCCCTGAGATAACACACTATTTGACCCAAATAAACCAACAGAAACTGATTGAGATTGTTGGAGGTTTGAGTGATTTTTGTGAATATGGTAAGATAGCATCCGCTCTTTTAAAATTTAAAATGTAGATTTTGGAATTATGGGAGACAAAATTATCATAGCAACACACAAGAATAAGCAATCATATCAAGATTTAATATGTCCAAAAATACAAATAATAAACTTCTAAACATGAATTCATTACAGTCATTTATAATATATCCTCATAAGGTTTGAAGAAAATGATTTAGCATTTATTTTGAAGCTTTTAAGGATGAGTGTAGATGCATTAAATAACCTATAGATTGTCTAACTCCATTAGTGTAGTTCAGTGTAGTAGTTCTTAAGAAAACCCTCTTACATGCCAGACATTTCCTCAGTAGAAGCCTGAATGGCCTAACTATCAGACTTGGACGAGAGATAAGTGTTTAAAGACCTGTTCCTGATCAATTATGCAAGCATATCCATTCCCGGCGCTCACTTCCAATCAAACAGCTAAATAAGCCATGGATGGTTTGGATGGACCTTTTGCTCTAATTGGACAAATGGCTTACCTAATTGATCATTGATCGATGATCAATAGGTAACATGTGTTCTTGTTCTTTACAAGGCAGGTGATTGAAAGTCAGCTATAAAATCAGGGAGATAGGTTCTCATCACTACTGTAAGAGGGGTATCATGAGACGCACGGGGGAAGTGTGAAGCTGCCTTTTCCATCTTGATAACATGGGTTGAACATTTTTTTCATCCTGTCTTTCAGTTCAGTCATCATGTTCAATTCTGCACAAAAATAGCTCCATTCAAATGTGGACCTTCTGCAGACGACAAAAAAAAAAAAAAATCTAGGCACTGAACAAAAAAAAAACACAATTTAACTTTGGATGGTACAAAATAAAATTTAAAAAAAAATGACAAAAGGAACTGTAATGAACAGCATGGAACCCAACCATTTGGTGTAAATGTAGCGTTTAGGAGATGCATCCGTAAACCAGCAAACTGGGATGTGTTAAATACTGAGAAAACGCATTCTGATAATTTATAGTGAAGCTCTTTCCAAACCAACAGTTTTCAGTTGAAGCAGGTGGAGTGGTGCCATTCTGGTTCCTCACAAATTGGAAAATTGTCACAAATGGTCCCAAAATAGTCCTAAATGAACAAAGTGTAATAAATTGATTAATAAAGTCTCAGTTTCTTTGAAATATGCTACATATTTTATGTGTATAAGAGACCCTGATGTTCAGGAAGAGTTAGCCAATAAACCATCTACCTCTGAAATGAAGTGAACTGGTGCACTCAGGAACCACTCAGGTAAGACATGATGCCATATTGGGCAAGGAAGTGGGGTATCAAAAGGGAGAGTCTGCACTCAAATCTGTTTCTATGTGCCACTCATATGTGTATCATTTATCAGTCAAGACACCTGTTTGAAAGTGGGCAAGTGTGTGTGTGTGTGTGTGTTCATGGGGAGGGAGGGTGATCTCAACGACCATGCAGTCCTGAGAGAATATGGGGACATCATTGTGAATGATGTCCTTTGATGTGCAGCTCATGGATACTCTTGAAAGGATCCTGGCAGTGATGCGGACAGAGAGAGGAGACACTTCAACCAGGCATCAGTAGGGCTTCGTCCTCAGTCTCAGGTACCTATACTTGTTCTGTTTC
This sequence comes from Lagocephalus sceleratus, assembly GCA_911728415.1. Classification (NCBI taxonomy): domain Eukaryota; kingdom Metazoa; phylum Chordata; class Actinopteri; order Tetraodontiformes; family Tetraodontidae; genus Lagocephalus; species Lagocephalus sceleratus. The sequence continues at coordinate 1,375,686 of CAJVRN010000031.1, read as the reverse complement.
TGAGCCAGCTCTATTAAATATGAAACACTAAGACAAAAGGAGGGAGGCTGAAAAGGGAGGGAGCAGGGGCCACAAAGGGCACCACTCAATGCCTTTGAAGAGCCACTGAGACAAGCGGAGTCGTGAGCACAAATACATGCACCTCGCACATATAAACATACACACGCAGACCCTCCGAATGAATGGGTAGAACAGCAAATATCCACATTTGCATCTTCTGTTTTTGATCACTTTTCACAGATATATCACAAAGGGAACATTGTTCATGAAATTAGACCTAAAAGCCTCACTAGCAGATGTTAATAGATGCATAGTGTGAAGTGGTGGTGTTTCCATGGACATTAAGACAGCTGTGATTAAAGCATCCTTAAAGGTTATGAGAGGATGAGATGCGTAGCAGCAAAGATAGATGTTTTCCATTGCAACCAATTAAGGAAAGGAAATAAGCAACTAATTGCACTATAGAGGTTTTTAAAGTAGCAACCAGGGACATACCATGACTTTTCCCATTTATGTCTAATCAGTCATGTCATTTCCTCAATGGCAGGATGATAAACTGTGATTTAAGCATACATTTTTTGCTTTTTTTGTTAAATAAGAATTACTTTCAACTATTTTTAATTCATGGTGTTTAATTAACATTGTGTTTTATTAATATTGAGTTTGTCTGTTCTTTTAAGCCAGTAAAACCTTCTGTTAATATGCTTTATGACACATGGCCAGTGCAAAATGATCACATTAATAAATGTCTTTCATTACTTCACTAAAATGAAGGAAATTATTACAAACTTGAAGCCTTTCAATGGCTCGGACAAAACAAAAGCCCACATTTTCAAAGAGCACTACTGTTATAGGAGGAAACGTCAGTGACACAGACTGATAACTTTGCCTCTCAGTGTGTCTTAAACCAAATGACCCCTATCAGAGAAACTTCAATGGGCTGTCTTTGGACAACAATCAACGAAGTGCTCCTCCCTGACCTTTAGCGACTCAGCAGGCTCAGTCCAATCACAAAGTATTGACATTATCCACCACGCGCCATTTATAACTTCAGCCGCCTCTCGCCTCAAAGCTCCAGTCGAAATACCAGCGCAGTCATGCTGTATTTTGTTGATTTTGAAGGAAATTGGTGGGATGTACATTTGGTGGGGTCATTTTATTGGGTTGGGTGATTAGATGTGTTTGTTCAGTTGAGCCTTGCATTACTTATACACAAACAGAAAGACAACATACTTACAATAACTGACAAAATGTGCAAATCATTAATGATTCTTATTATACTGTTGATGTGAGGATGCTTTGTGGAAACCTTCCTTATTGCTTGTCGTACTCGGTGCATCCAGAATTCCATCTAAACCTTTTGGCAAACCCTAGTGTGCATGCGAAATCCACATCCCATCATGTCCCCTCTGCCAAAACAAAATGAAAACCTACCAGGAGCTGTGGCTGCTGGGGTGTTGTGCTTCAGTCCTCGAGGCCTTGTGAATCCTACCAGATCACCCATTTCAACCCCATCTGGGGGTGATCCATCTCAGCAGGCCCAGCCGGGCTCCATTACCCCCAGACGAGCTGTGAAATGTCTGTTATGCATTTGCAGGCGTGTGGCGGGGGGACTCAGTGACGGTCATCAGCACAGCATGTTTGAATAGAGTGTTAGAGCCCCTAACACAAATACAAACAAACAATATTATTTCATCATTCTGGGAAGAATAAAGGCAATAATAAGGCATACCAGCAACTGATGGTAATGTTTGTTTGGCTATGTGGTTTCAAAAATAAAGTTTGTCCTTCTGAGTAAATACAGAATTTAAAAAATGTAGCTAATTGAGTCTAAAATCATTCTAAAAGTTGAACTGGATGCTCCCTTTCAGCTGTTGGCATAGCTGTTTTGCCAGTAATGTAATAACTTCAATGCTAAAAATACTTTTATGATTTGAATACTAATAAGAAACTGAAAGTGGGTATATCTCCTCCTGCTGTAGCATAGTTGAATATAAATCTGTGACTTCTTTACCTCAATTCACCTGTAAGCTAAATACATACATCAATGCTTTGGAAGGCTCAAAATGCTTCTAAAATTTCTAAGAGTACACTTGTAATCTCAGACATCTCTCAATGCCATCATCAGAAGGCCAACTATAGGAGAGAATCTATGCCCCAGCACGAAATAGTAACAAAACAGAACAATGCTAAATGTTGTCATGGGTGTCAAATGAAAACATTACAATGACATATAATACTTTTTATATTTCTAGCGGATTAAAGGGAAAGTAGATTTATAATATTGCATTGCATAGAGGTGTGTTCTGTTAATATTACTAGGAATATTCTGAGAGGCATAGAAATAATCTTACATATTTAGATTTTAATCTTTCTATTTCTGACCACTAAAAAAAAGAAAAATCAGTGTTCATCTCCAGTCCCTCTCTGGAATGGCACATCATTAACATGTCACAAGGATTACAAGACATCAGTAACATGGAGGAAGCGATAAAGACCAATACAGGGGAGAAGACAAGAAGAAGAGAGCCACATCCTGTGAAAGGCCTCTCGTTAGCACTGAAACAATGTCGGCTTAATGCCAAGAACAAGGGCTTGCTTGTCACACCTAAAGTGCTTTGCATTAATTACACCCCATATACTATACACTCTATTATTAAGACTTCCAGAAGGAGTCAGCACACACTCTTCGATAATTAAAACATGATGTGACATTAACGCAAAGTATTTAAGAAATTACAAGTCTGTTGTTCATTTATTTAGTTAAAGTTTTCGATTTAACACTCCATAAGGCAGAGAGAAGCAATTTTCTTACTTCAGCGGGTCAGTAAACAGACAGGTAACCAGTTTACTGATGTTTAGGGTACATTACATTTCAAATCTTCTCAGCTTCATGAAGTGAAATTCCATGCTGTGCTCACCCGTAATGAATCCCTCTCCCCAAAACTATTTTGAAGAATGGTGCCTGTGAGTACAGAGCTTGTATATGTGTTTGAGACACAAAGACGTTGAATGTTTGCAGGATGAGCATCATTTGTGTTGGCACACGTGTACAGTAGATCTCAGTAAAGCCTGTGTGCCCGTGCCTTGTTTGTGTGCACTGCGTCTGATGTATCTTTTAGCTGTGGATAGATAAACAGTGGAGACAAACATACGCTGCACCAGTTTAATGACCCATCCCTGTAGAGTCCCCCTACATTCAATTAGCAGTAAGATAATTAATCGGGCCAAGTCTCTGGATGCTGTGCTGGCTGGCAGACTGGCAGCAGGAAGCCAGGTGGTCCTACAGGAAAGTGTGTGTGTCTGTGTCTGTGTATGTGTGTGTGTGGGTGTAGGTGTGTGTGTGTGTGTGTGGGGGGGGGGTATACAAAATGATCAAAACTAAGATAGACATAGTGTATTTCCACAAAGGAAATGACCAAATAGAGACACATAGAATCAGAAAATGCCACATGCAATCATGCAAACACACACACACACACACACACACACACACACACACACACACACACACACACACACACACACACACACACACACACACACACACAGTAGTTGAAGTTTTAATGGGATATCATGCACATGTGTTTTCAGTTACGACCTTTTCTTTTGTACTCACTCTAACTTTTAGTCCATATCTCCACTTTTACTCACACACACACGGACACACACACACACACACACTGTACTGTGTTCAGTAAGCCCCTGGTGGCCATATGCTGTCACTACATAAACAGCGCAAAGGGAGCGCTGGCAATCAATCTTCTGCTGACTGAAGGACAAACTGGAGCTAAACGCACACTAGGGGTTCTAATGTGGCATCAAACACCTGCATTGTTTTTGCACTGGAAACAGCACAAACAGTGTTTTTCAGTTAATATGAATGAAGGCAACATTTACAAGGTAACTGTTTGATTATACAGCAAGTAAAATCTGAACCTTGGAGCAGGCTCTCTAATTATTTATTGATGATTACAGTTCCACACAGAAAGGTAGGAAGAGTGGAAAATGCATACAAGCTTGTGAATGTAACACTAAATGATATCTGGAAGGAATCACTAAAGGACTAAATATTATTCAAATTACTTTTCCATTTGTTTTAATGTCCAGGGGGCGGGAATGGGAAAGAGTTTACTCCAGGAATGCAGTGTAAGTACTTCCATCAAGCAAGCAATCACACAAAAGGGTATATACCAATTTTCATATAATTTCCTGATTAACAAATTTTTGTGATAATGATTTCAAAAACATATTTTAATGAATATCTACTATATAAACACAAAATAAACAACTATGTTATTTTTTTTTGATATGACAACGGTCTCTTTGTATGCATGCACACACACACACACACCATATATACACTATACACTATAGTTTTTGTATTTTCAGAATGTCCAATTCTTGCCTCTACATTACATACATTTTCTCATCCATTCGAGGTCTTATGTCAAATACAGCCTCCCCTTTCAGAACATTCTTCTTTCCCAGACTCATCCTCCTTTTCCTCCTTTCTTTTTTCAGCTTGTTATGCAGATTCTCAGATTTACCTCCTTCAACACATAGACATGGAACGGAAACACACACAAACACACACACAAACACACATGCGCACACACAAACACACGCGCACAAACACACACACACACAGTTCTCTCTGTACCTCCCCAGGGACACCAGGGAAGGGCAGAGCGAAGATGGAAATGAATTCAGCCATGTTGCAAGTGGCAACACAAATCTGCATCTGTAATTACCCCCAGAAACACATGGGGAACGTTCTTTTTCTCTACTTATGCCTTCTTCCCTTTTCTTGATCTCCTTCGCCTCTGTCATACCTTTATCATTTTCCTACTTCTGTCTGTCTCTCTGAACTCCTCTTCTCCTCCTCCTTGTCTATCTCACACTCCCTCTCTGTCTCAGTCTCAAAGGCTTCTTAAGTGATGCTTGGCAGGCCAATTAAGGTGAGTAGAAGTATGAGCCTGCATACGTGTGTGTGTGTGTATGTGTTTTTTGTGCACATGTTCACACATGGATGAGTGTATTTATGTATGCATCAAACACCTTGCACAGTCCTGCTTATGTCCACACTGTCTGCGTTTTTGTCTGTCTGTTCACATGTAGGTGTGTGTGTGTGCGCATGTGTGTGTGTGTCTGTGTGTGTGTGTGCGCTTGCACGAGTGTGTGTGGTGTCATCTCTTTGTGTCTGGGTCGGGGCATATTCATGTGCTTCTAAGTGTCCCCTCAGGCAGAATACGACTAAGCTGTCTCTTGAAACGGGACAATATTCCAAATACTAAGCTAAAAACAACTGTCTCTATCTGCGATTGGCCACAGAGATGCACAAGCAATGGTTCTTATTCTGAAAAGAAAATGCATTCCCTACAGTAACTGGGCCTGTGTGTGTAGGGTTGTGTGTCTCATTTTGATTTTAGCTTTTTTTTTTTTTTTTTTAAACAATCAATTAAACAAAGGCTATGGCATTACTTTATTTCTGTCTCTGTTCCTATCACATTTTAACATAATAATAATAAAAATATTAAATTATGCAAAATGTCAATTTTTACATGGCGCAATGGCTGAATGTGTTTAATAGAATGGAAAACACTGACTTGAAATAAAAAACAAAAATCTGTAACCTTGAGTTCCCATCAGATTACTCCATATTGATATCTCTCATTCCCTTAATCATTTGTCTTAAACTCTTTTGGAGATGATAAGGTGTCCTGTTCTTTTTCATAGTACTAAAACTTAAAAAAAAATACATATACATTAATTTGTGCAGAAAGTGCAGGTGCCACACTACAAGTATTTTAAATATAGCCTCCATAAAGGGAGAGTATCAGCAGACACTTTCATAAGTTAACCACTAAGTTATACGACCAGTTTGGATACCAAAAGGTGGTGGTTAAAATCCTGTTTGAAACACACCAAAATGTCATTTTGACCAAAAGGATCAAGTGTGTTAATTCAGTAAATACAGTGACACATCAATCATTCGGCCAAATTACAAGAAAATCCAGTCTGACTTGTTGTCTACTGTAGGGCACCTAGACCGGCAGAGAGTGAGCTCACTTTACACACAGGCACTAGTGCAAATGAGACTGAGTGAGTGTGTGTGCGCGCGCGTGGGTGTGTGTGTCTGTGCGTACACGTGTGTGTGTATGTGTAGGCGTGCATGTGTGTAGGTGTGTGTGTGTGTGTGTGTGTGTGTGTGTATGCTGAGATTGTGTGATATGAAAAAAAGACCTGAATAATGCATGAGTCTTTTGGTCAATGCATTGCGATTTGCTTTAAGGAGGCCTTCTCTCAGCCATTATAAGATTAAACCCAACCTTGGTTAGTCTAGAGTGGCCAGGACATGCGAGAGACCTGTCAACACTGCAGGAACTCGGACCTCACCAATCCCCCCACCCACACCCCACCCTCAAACATACACAGAGTGAAATAGAGTACATTTATCTGACATGTAATATATCCCATCACACACACTGACATTCTCATACAGTGCCACAAAACACAGATGTGTGCAGTTGGATTTAGTGTGGATATGTTAACACCTGTTTATGATGAGTTGTAGTGGGTGAAGGACATAAGGAAAGGAAGGATAAGACATGAAATAAAATGAGAAATAAATGAAAATTGTGAAAGAAATAAAAAAAAATTCACACTCGCTTTTGCTCTTTATCGATCTCCCTGTTTCTCTGCTGCTCTTTCTGCTCCATATATCCATCTTTCTATTTCTGCTGTTCGAAATCAATAATCAATTTCTTTCAGAAATAATGGACCTCTCCTGTTTTGGACCTTACCCATAAGGCCTTGACCTTATGAGAGGCTAAAAGCAAGACCAAGAAGACTGGGAAGAAATACCAGTCCTGGCCCAACGAGAGTCATGACCTTTGGAACACGGAAAAGCATGGTAATGAAAGAACAGGCAGCTAGAACAAAAAGAACAAATGAGATTTAAAGAGGTTTCACCAATGTTCGTGATCTCAAATTCAAACAGAAAAATATATCCACAACAAGAGATCCACTGAAGAAAATATGCTTTACAGCACAAACAGAGACGATGTAAACATGACAGCCAGTGAATTGAAATGACAAAAATGTAGAACAAAAATAAGAAAACGGGGGGAAAAGCATTAAAGAAAAGTACTTACAATTTAACAGCAGCTATATCCTCTGCTTGTTGGCGCGTCAGATGAAATGGCATCCCATGGGAACTCCTCCTCATAAGGGAAGACACAGAAGAAGAGAAGGCATCAGGCAGTAAAGGAATGAGAAGGTATCTTATGTCGCAGTTATTAAAGATACACCTGTAAAAAATATAAATAAAAAGAAAACAGGTGAACTCTGTAATTGAATGCATGCATATGAAATGTGAATATGTTCAAAACTTCAATAAATATTCACACACTGCCTATCAATATAATTCTTGGGCAATCAGAGTGTTCATGGCTCAGTTATACCATGATATGCAAGAATAAGTCTTACTAAAGCAGGCTTATATGTATATAAACTGTATAAACACTTTTTTTTATTATGAGCTTTTATTATTAGTGCACACAGCAGTTAGTAGCAGCTATTTCAATGACATTATATTGCTTCTTTTAACAGCTAACTGTGATCTTCAAAGAGTTAAGAATCAAGAAGAGGTGAAAAGAGAATCAGAAATGTGAGCAACATTAGTTCAGGCTCAGATAATCACCAGGATGGCCTTTTAATCTGCCCATTTCTGCAGTGATGTTAGCCTTAGCCCGTGAGAGAAAGTTAAATATTCAGGATACAAGGCAAGCTACTCAGTGTTCAAACAAAGTGCTCTGCCAAGTTCCCACATGTATGTAGAAGTGCTGTGATGAGACCGAGTGTGGCAGCGAGAGAGAGGCTTGGAAGAGCAAGACAGGATTAGAGCAATAGAGGAGAGAGGGGAGGTATTTTATTATTCACACAAGGCATAATAAACCAGGCACGCTCGGTTAGCAACGTTTAAACTCCCCATGCTGTAGTGGTTAGCCACTAATGCGACAGCAGTGATTTGGACATGTCCTATTAATAGTGCAGAGGAGGTTTCCATGCATGCTAATGCTGATGTGTGAAAGCTATTAATAGAATCATATGTGGTAGTTGTGGTTTGGGGGGAGTCCAGAGATAGAGGAGTGCTTCTCTGTAGTGAAGAGTGTGGAGTTTATGATGTGCATGCATGCCAATTTAATTGAAGTCACGGTGTCGCCCAGGGTCTGTATAGATTTTGGCAAAGGTATGATGAAGTTGTTTTTATATAGAGTTGTGTCTCTGCTGTTTGCGTGTGTTGTTTGAGTGTGTGTGTGTGTGTGTGTGTGCGCGTGTGTGTGTGTATGTGTGCGTCTGTGTGTGCGTCTGTGTGTGCGTCTGTGTGTGCGTCTGTGTGTGCGTCTGTGTGTGCGTCTGTGTGTGTGTGTGCAAGTACAAGATCACAAGGAAGGAAGAGAAGTTAAGGTTCAGGACCTGGATAAGGTAGTTTGAATCAAAGACTTTCATTTTTAGTTATTACCAACCAGTCTGAATCAGACAGTCAATCCAGCTCCTATCACTGAGTTTCTTTTGCACACCTGATAAATCTCTGCCACAGCTGCTCAAAAGATCACGCAAAATAGTAGTACTACCAGCACAGTATAATGTTGGTTACTTTATTAAACCAAAATTTAAATGCTTAGAAGCTCAATAACTAACCATGTAATTTCACTTCATTTTCCTCTCTTGGGATGGATAAATCTGTTTCAGGCTCTATATAATGATATCAATGTCTCAACAAACAGCTTCATGACAGTGAGGGGGATTTTGGATGTGTATGTGTGTGTGTGTGTGTGCTGGGCATGTGTGCTGACAAAGGTGACTGTTTTCTCTCTCCATATTTTTACACGTTACTACGATATCATTCTCACATTAAAAACAGACATGTGCAACACACAACACACTCTAAGACACCTGTCTTTATTTGATATCTGAAAGGTGAAATCACTGAAATTCAACATGTCAAATTGTGCCGTTATTAAGAACATGTGCTTGTGGGAGCTGGTGTGTGTTAAGATGCGGATGCATAGACACACATGCATCATGCTGCAGAAAGGTTTTTTTTTTGTCCCAGCGCTTCTGATTGAACAATTTGGTTCGGGGAGTGGAAGGAAGGGAAACTAATGCCGGACAGCAGGGCTGAGGAGAGTAACAATGTGAGCAGGCAGGCCCATGTTTCTCATGGCAGTAATGTACCTCCCTCCTGTGCTACAGCAGATACCTGTGATTGTCTCACCTAAACAGCTCCCCTTAAGAAAGTGTGGTCTCTCAGTAGTAGCCCAACAAGGACACCGTGGGAGTACTTGATTTTGAAAGCGATGATTCAGTGGCGATGTTGCTGATGGCACTTGTGGTAATGGCAGAAGGATCATATACATTGTTTGTATACTGTTCCATCGGAAAACTAGAGCAGAATGATGGATCCCTGTGAGCTGGGGAGTGTTTGCAGAAGTCTCCAGTGTGTTTACTGATGGTGGTAAAGGTGGTGTTTGTCAAGCACAGACACCGTTCAGAGAATTTGCCCTACTAAATTCTGAAAAAAAAAAAAAAAAAAAAGATTTATTGACGATTTCAGATTTGATGTGAATATTTTAAAACAATCAAACAAATGTAACCAGTGCCACTCTCCCTGTACAGAAAAAATATCAAAGTGCTTGTCAAAGTTCATGGGCACTATTTCCACAGCAGAGTGTAAGGTGTGCACATTTGACAGTTGACTGATTAGTGTTTGATCACGGTCCCTCTCCTCCTCTACCGCTCAGGCTTGCTGGTGATGCGTGCAGGTGTGTGGTGGTGGTGGTGTCGGCGGTGGGCTCGATGCCGACGGTGTGCGTCGTCAGGCTGTGCTAGTGGGGTGATCATGTCTCAGCATTGATATTCAAATATGCCCTGAAAAAACAACCCCTTATGTCAGGGATCAAGGACTTGCCTGGTTTCAACACAATCACTTCACTGTGTATGCCTCTCTCATAAATAAAGGAGCAGCGTTCTACTTCATATCACTGTTTTAATTATTTAAGTATAACCATGGAGGTTATCTGACTGTTCACAGCCAGCAACAAGAGAGACGAAGAAATTTGAATTTTTGCCAGCACAGTGCTTACGGAGCAACGCTGTAAGGTGGCACAAGTGAAGGGCAATAGAATCATCTATTATCCCTAAATTTTAGGTAAAAAATGTGGCGTTTGCTTACATACATGTGCTTTTGTTTCTCTTTAAAGTTGCCGTGTTGTAGATTTATGTCAGTGAATATGTGAGCCACAGGTTACCAGATAGATTCATCCTGATGTGCGGGACTATACATGAAATGAATTATCATTATTACGAACACCCACATACATGCGGAAAAGCCAGTCGTCCTTATAAAAAATGAACGTTAGGTGAGGCACATTTCCTCTCTCATTAATTTAACCAGGAGACATTATTTGTTTCCACTGTGTTCATTAGTCAGCTGAGGCTGACATGACAGGCCACCACAGTTGGGAGGCGAGGACATTTCCTCCGTTTGTAACCATCAGATGGGAGGCGTGCCTCTGTGTTTAGAGGTGCATTACATATTGCGTTTTTTTAGTGGCACGGGTGGTAGTTATGAACCACCACAGCATGAGCATGAAGAGGCAGGGCGGAAAATGAGGGAGTTATGTGATTTCAGATCTTTCCTCACATTGTTCACGTGCTTTTAATTGATCACAAAAGATATGAATTCCTTTGAACTGAATTCCCTTGGCAAAATGCTGGAAAACTAACCATGTTAGATGTATTGATGGGACATTTAAATACATATTGGATCAGTGTGGACGAGCAGGACAGTTTCATCCCATTGATTTGCTGAAAACTAAAAAAAATAAAGTGCCATATAGTGTTCCAACAAATGTAGTCCTACTCTTCCTCTCCATTTCCTTTTCATCCCCCACCTGCTCTCTTTAGCATATTAGGTGGGGAATAATGTGAAAAAATGCTTAGCACATGGGAACAAGGCTGGTGAGTGTAGATGTGGGAGTGGGTCCCCCGAGGGTGCATGTGGGACCCCTATCCCATAAATCCCAGGTCTGGTGCAAACAATCAATTTTCAATTTTAATTATTTACCAGGGCCTGCTGGACAGAGGCATTTATTTTCCCTCTCTGTCTGAATTAAAAATTTAGAATTAAGAGATTAATATTTAGCCGAGTAGCCACAATACGAAAAAAAAAGAAAAAAAAAAGACATCCTCAAGAAATTGTTTATGATTTCATCCTGCTTCTTCTCAGGTGACAAGCTAAGGTTAGTGATAGCCAAACAAGTCAATCAATAACTTCATAAATTTTCACAGTCCACCATTGCCTCTGGCAGTTTTGCCTTGCACCTATTGCTATTTCAGCCAGGTGCCATCATTCGGGGGTCAGTAACATTAAGCCTGTGTGGAGAAAAATGGAGAGAACACAGAAAAAAAACTCCACTTTTTATAGAAGTTTCATAGTCTGACCATCAGATTTATTGACATCTCATTTGTAGAAGTAAAATATAAAAAAAACTCATGAACAAATAGCATCTTGAAATAAAACAGTAATTTTAAATTTCATTAGAAATGTGACATATTCCCCGGGCACACCAGATCAAAGTTGGAAAGATTTACAACAACAAATATGCTAAAACCATAAAAAAAATGTCCTACATCAATTACCATAAAGAAAATGAAGAGTCTCTTAGTCACACGTCTGCAGCCACGCCGTACTGAGTTAAAATGCACACACAATGACACATCATCTGACACTTTTCACCAAATGATGTATCCAGTGGTCTATAAGAGGGGCTCTAATGCACCATAAATTTCATTCACTGAACATACAAGCTTCTTTACAGTGACGGCTTTAATGCCAATCAATGGTTTGTTGCTGATGATCTCATAGATGTTTGGAATCTTTAGTGAAAAAACATGCATGTGACACATAAATCTGTGAATTAAGCCCAACAATAATTTGCAAATGTTGCTGTATAATATGAAACTTTTACAATGGAATAAAAGAACATACAAGTCGTCTAATCACTTTTTAGATTCAGTTGTAGTTTTTACTTTGTTATATTAACCCTGGGCATTATGCACATCCTAATTCCATAATATTCAGTTGTATTGGAATAGGAACAAGTTTTCATTTTCCAGATCTTGTTTTGTTAAAGCCTAAAGAGATCTGTTGATAAATGTGTAGAGAATTACCATAATGGCAAGTAAAAAATACCTACAGGAATATTTAGATGGCAAACGGGCCACAATCAGTAGCCGGTATGTCATCATTTCTAGGATGAATAATAATTCCATTGAATAATTTTTCAAATACTAAAAAATATGAATCCTTGACATAACTAAGAAATGACAAGCTCATAAGAAAATACTGTTTCTTATTAAATATGCATGTAACTCAGACTTATATTATTCAGATTTATAAGTATGTTTTTAATTCCTGAAAATACCAATCACACCCACATTATTTAGTAGCATTCGAGTCAGTTAGAACAGCTGCTCAGGCGAGTGAAGCGGAGATATTATAATTCAAAGAGAAAAGAAACAGCTAGCCTCTGGCTGTGTGAATAGCTGCAGACAGGTAGATGTGGAGAGCAACAAAGATACAAATAAATGTCAAGGCAGCGAAAGAGAGAAGCGAGCAGTACAGGAGGTGGGGGAATGGGAGATCTGAGCGGGAAGAAGAGCAAGAGACACAGGGAGACAGGGAGTATTTTAGTTCAGAGCAGAATGTTGTTATTTATCTCAGGCTGCTAAACAAATAAGGAGACTCCCAGTTCTGTGATTGTCTCAGCGGGGGGTCTCCGATTTAGGCGCATATCTTCCCCCAGCATGCAACAAACTCTCAACACTCCAGCTGTGCTCTCTCTGCTCTCCAAGCATGTTCTCCAAACCTTTTCCTTTTTTTTTCCATTTTAACTTTGTTGAATATCCGACATTTTTCAGTATATTCTCGGACAAGTCATTAAACTGTGGATCCTGTCACTGGGGATCATTAAGCAACTACCTTAAATAATCACTTTGAGATCACATTGGTTGTAGAAAAACTTCTAAATTCAAAATTGTGTGCTACACTATATTAGACTATGCACTTGAGTGTTTAATATTGATCACATTGTCATCCAGTAACCAAGCTTTGTGAGATGCTGATATGTCAGATAGGATTGCTGTAGGATTAAGATTAAAAAAGTTCAGGCTGTGATGGTATTTGTTTTTATGGTGACTGTACGGGTTGTATTTTTAAGTGCTCTAATCCAAAGCACAGCGGCACATTTAAGATTTATCCCAGAAGCACTTAGATCCTTTGTTTGGCGAAGAATAGACTGTTCTGACAGGGATCAACTCAAACTCAGACAGGACTGTGGCAGGAAGAGTGTGTGCAGTACATTTTAGTAGCTAATTTTATTAAAACCTGCATGCACTCTATGTTTTACAAAGAAATATGGTCTTTTTATTCAACAAAGGAACATAGAAGAAAAAAAAAGGAACAGAAATCAACAAATCAACAAGACGACAAATGCTCCATTCGGCTGCACTCCGATATGCTCCAGGAAGCGAGCGTGTCAAAGCACGAAACTCACATGAAAGGTCTCAAGGCTGCATCAAGTGGAAATGTGGGCATTACATCGTGGAGCTCATTTTTCCACTGCAAGGTACTGTTAGACCCAAGCAAGAAAAATAAGCGATTTTTGATTTTAAAAAGGAAACCCCTATTGCACGGATACCTCTAACCTTTTAGGTAGGACCAGAGCTTCTGACACCTGTGTGGCCGAGGTGGAAAAGGCTCAACCTTTTTATTCTGCTTGAGTCTGTGTCCAACTACAGCTGAGGTCAAGAGTTTGTGCTCTGGGCCAATAAGGTTATTGAGAATTATTGACCCCTGCGACAGGCCACTTGACCCTGCCTACCCTTGGGCTCATAGCGCTTTCCCTGGTCCAGGACTCAATGGCTGTAACGTATCCTTCCACTGCATGCCTGAAGTCAGAAATGGTCAGGGCCAAACAAACGAGGTCAGGGCAGCAGTGCAGGGAGATTTATGTCCCTCTGCAGCTCAAACAGCTTACTGGAATCGAGCTTCAAAGCAAAGGTTCATATCCTCCCGATGAAGGATGAATTTGTACGGTCTTGCCATGTTGTTTTTATACATTGCAATGCTATTGCGGGGGCTACAGTGATGCAAAGAAGAGGCTGAACTGTAGAATGTGAAGAAAATGAAGTTGTCAGGTGCTGTATATGCTTTGCATTGACTTATTCTGTCTTTTGGCTTGTGTAAAAATTACCTGGAGACAACTATTTACAAATAAACAAGTTGCAGAATCCTCTCAAAGGACACAGAAAGTATCAAAAAGGAAGAGAAACGACAGTGACAAAATGTGTTCTTTTCTCAATCCTTGAACCATGGCTCATTGTGACTGTTATTCAGGTCAGTGGAAAGAAAAAATACCAAAAAAAAAAAAGTTAATGATTGCACAGAACTGATCATAACAACTCTCTACAAGCAATAATGTTACAATAAGTCACCCTGCAACACTAAAACTTACTAATTTATGCTTCCTTCAGCACCGTAACATATAAATAAATAAGTGCAGAACACACATATCAATCTATCTCCCTTTTCCTACGCATGGCCCTCTTTTAAAGCGCTGCTGTGGGCTTTTACCCAAATGGCGTCAGAGCCACTGGTATCATTTATAACAGGACGGCAGCACTAATGCAGAGCGTGGTTCAGCTAGGATGTTTTATTCATGCTGTTTTATTATTAGGGCCCCACTTAAAAAGGTGAGGCGCTCTCCTCCTCTCTGGCCGCCTCTTGCCGGGGCTGACTGAGGCGCAAGCTTTATCTATCACCCTGACAAGAGCGTCTTCCCTGGGAAGTCTTTCAGAAAACTTCAAACACCCTCACTATTGATTTCTCCCCCCTCTCCACCTGGGCACCGGCATACATCTTCCCCCACCGTGCATGAGACAGAGAGAGTGCAGGGAGGCGCTAGAGGAAGTATAAAGTGAAGTAAAGAAGACAAAAAGGATAGATAGAAAAAGAGACTCCGAGATAAAAGAAAGAGAAGCCTCGCCACTGCATAACAATATGGGTGACCTCACTTTGCTTCATTGCTCCACTTCTTGTTACCTTCAACTCTAAACAGACAAGCACAGTGATTGCAGCATCCACAGTATGGTAATTACATGTTGAAACGATGCTTTGTGACACATGAATGAGTCAAATAGAGAGATCATATGCACTGCGTACATTCTTTGCCAAGTGATTATTGGAAAGCCTTTGTAGACAATCAAAGATTCTTGGCCCACAGATGTAACCCCTTGAAAAAAGACAACAGTCCTTGAATTCCAGCAACAATAAAGGTGCGCTTCCTTCAACAAGGTGAAACATGAGAAGGTTGAAATTAATTAATTGAATTAATGACTCTATGATAGCAATTTCCCCTTGATACCAATTGTTTAAAATGGCAGAGTCTTTGATATCTATAGTGCAAGACTGCCAGGCAGGGCGAGAGAGGAAACTAGAACAGCTACTGCACAGGTCATTTGTAGAATATGCTTTTGCTTCTCTTTGAAAAGGCTATGCAAATATTCATTATTAGCTGTAATAAGTGTCTCTGATTGATAGCAAATTGGCATGACCATATCTGTGATTAGAGGCTGTTTTATGACAGTAGTTATTACTTTACCGATTTACTGGCAGAAGAAGAAACACTCACTGAAACGGGGGGGTATGGCTTTATGACTTCTAACTGATTTGTCTTCAGATGGGTGGATGGGTGCCAGTGAATCACAAAAAGCATATTTCATTTAAATGCTTTCACAAAATAAAAAAAAAACAACACAAAAGCATGATGTGTTAAGGTGAAAAGCAATTAACAAAGGGTTAAATTGTAATTATGTTTATGCCACTGTTTATTTGAAAGGGTTAATTTAAAAAAAATAGATACATTTGTTGTGTTAATGCTTGTACTACTTTATTTGCTTTTTTATTACTCTGTCTTGGTAGTAAAGAATGCGTTTAGAATATCTTTTTCAGAGGTGAGAATCTTTGGTGTGGTTGTAAAGACCCCATGGCACTCTAACACCTCTGTGAAATCAATATCACAAGGCCCCATAAGAGTAGCAGGGAGGAAGCCATTGATTGACACGTTACTCTCATGTCAAACAGGAGAACATGGCATGGCAGCAACCACCTGCCATCTACTCCACCTGCCGCTCCCATCTCTCTACCAGATGACAGTAAATAAATCCAGGGTTATTAACAGATGAGTGTACATTAGCTATGTCTTTTCTAAGGTTCCATATCAAAGCGTAGCTCTGTCATGTTTATGCATTTTTTTTTAGAAACTGTCAAATTGAATTGTTCAGTTTCAGCTCACATCTGAATCAGGAACGGTAAAATGTCCCAAAGAAACCAAACTGTCACCAATCTTACTTGTAGCAAATGTCTTTATCGCTTCAAAGTATTTCTCGATCCTCAAAGGGCCTGTCTAAGCAGCACTCTTCTGCTGGAGGTGAGGAGGAGGATTCCGTGTTTTTTGTTGTGTTAGCTCTGACAACCTTCCCCGCTCCACCATCCACCACATTACATAGCCTCCGGCCATCTCACCCCGACTTAGGTGGCTTGCTTTTCCTTTTCAGCAGAGCGTACATCTCTGTTTAATTCCATTGATTCTTGTTTGCACTTTGGTTATAAGGAGAGGAAGTGCACCTGAATGTTTTCCCATGCTGCGATGTTTGCAGGGCCTCGTGTTGGGCACCCTGAAAGAGGCATAAATTAGCACCTTCTACAATGGCACCCTGAAGCTCCCAGTGCGTGACATCAATATGGAGCGAGAAGCAAGCTGCGAGTGCATGCTATCAGAGGCCAAATGGTTGGGAGGAGATGTCACTGTTCAGCAGATGCTCAACAATGGCCCACTATCACCAGCTCTCACACATATTCACTGAGACTGACTTCCAGACATGGACAAAAAAGCCTGAGTACACAGATGCATTTACATTAAAGCAGGTATAAATAGGTGCACACTTATGTTCCAATTAAGCTTAGCATTGGTCCTTTGAGATATAAATATATTTTCCTGTGCACATCTTGTTTCCTCTCTTTTCTTTAAATACCACTTTTACTTTTAAATTTCACTAAAATTATTGTTAAACTGTTAAAAATGTAAGAAAACCAGTCCAAACACAAACAAGAACAAACACACACCCAAAATTAATATTTCATCATGAGTGAAATATTCATACAGTATTGTCAAGCTAAAGTCTGCTATCAGACCTTTGTATTGCATTTGTGTGCCTGAGCGTAAAATGTGAGCAAGAGGAGGGTGAAGCTGGGTGAGATGTGATAAAGACAAAAGAGGCATAGGACAAAGAGGACGCCTGAGCATTCAGCGGTCGCAATCGGAGATGGAGCAGCAGTAGAGGATATAGCAATGAGTACTTTGTGATATGTTTGTTGAAAAAAAACATTAATTGTAACTATTGCTCACTTTTGGAACAAAGCCTGTATTCATTTATTCAATGGACATGAAAATAAAAAAGAAAGAGAGAAAGAGAAAAGAAAAAGCGAGTAAAAATGAAAATGTCGTATGATTGTACTCTGTCAGAAGTTGGAGACATGTAAACCGACACACTAATAGTGAGCTTGGTAGACTAAGTGGGGTCCGCAGTATGAGGTAAACACTTGCGCTCGTCTTGAAAATCAATTACACCTCTCTTCCTTTAAGTGGTCAATATTTTTTTTCTTACTGCCAGCTCCACCTTGGCCCCTTTAATTCAATGGGCCAATTAGAGATACCGTCATGTCTAATTCTGACTGCAGGGGTGCTTGTTTGTGTTGTTACCCCATCCCTGCTGAGTTGGAAGGGTAAGGGTTAGGATACGAATGCAATCCTCTACTCAGTTAAACCCCGGGTACTTACAGTACTGCTCCTGCTCTTTACATCTTTGTCACCCCCTTCTCTTTTTACCAATCTTTCCAGTGTCAAGGACAAAAGCAATTGATGCAAAACTTGAAAAAAAAAAAAGAATTTGGCCACATGTGTCGCTTGCAGAAAGGGAGGGAGGGGTGGCTGGGGCCAGGCCACTACCACTCCACCAAGATCATTTGTTACTCAGCCCTGATTGGCCCTGACAAAACAATACCCTAAAAACTCACCAAAGTAAATTATGGTCCCGGTAAATGGCCAGTGAGGGTGGGGCAGAGAGGAAGCAGGGAAGGAAACAGCCGTCAGTCGGTACAGGGCCCTTGAGCTGTCTTGGCCCACCGCCAGACGCAAAACAAAGTAATGTGATTTTGATATTAATAACGTAGATGTTATTGATCCGTACTGGGGCCAGTGCCACTCTGCCTTTCTCCAGCATGGGCTCCCACTGGGGGAAGGGTGGAAAAGTGGAAGTAATAAGCAGGGGGTGCTCTTCGAGGAACCAATACCCCACTTTCAGCTCTCCGCCTCTCATCCTCCTCTACCTCCTCCTCCTCCTATACCACCTCCTCATTGCTGAAAGCCATTTTTCCTGAGGGTCCATTTCATTTGAGTGTCTTTAATTATGGGAAATGGATTCCATGGGAAAGAGAGAAATGGTGGTGGTGGTGGGCACTGACAGAAGGAGAGGTAAGAGAGGGCTAGTGAGTTAAAGGCTGGCTGGAGGTAGTGCACTTCCTTTTTCTAAGTCAAATTCACAATTCTGTCAGCAGACCTGTCTGTTTAACCTCCTTCATTTTTTTCCTTTTAGAATGGACTCCTTTAAATCCTGTGTTCAATAAGTTTATATAAATGTAGCCTGAGTTTTCAGAACAAATAGTGCCGAGGTGTGCGTAAAAAGTGATCCACATAAAACTCATACCAGCAGAGTAATGCATGGAGAATGCTGAAAATTAGGCAGCATTCAAGGAGTTTGTAATAACCCCAAACAAAACACTTTTTACCTATTTCTTAAAACTGTCTTAGATCTGACAATAATATGAAAGTATAAAATGATCTGTGAAAATGAAATCAGCCCTTTCTGGCCTCATCTTATGCCTCTCATTTGATTTGTAAGAACCCACCATGCCTGGGGAAAAACAGCCAATCAGAGACAAAATTGGTGACAGACGAGGTGTCGATCATTTTTCCATGTTTCCATGCTTTCTTTCTTGGTAACTAAAGGATAGTTTCTAAGGATAGAAACTCAGCAAACATTGACTCCACTAAAATGGCTTCACCTACTAATCCATCAAATGTAACTTACATGCCAATAACTTTCGGGCTATAAAGCCATGAGTTAGATAGTTTCTCTGGGTTTTGGTTTCGAGACATGATAAAGCTGTTCCTATGACAGCAGTTGACCAAGGTATATCTGGAAAACAGTTAACGCTGTTTGAGAATCATGCTCCCGCATGTAAGTGAGGGGCGTGGCTTTGGTCAGACACTTGAGGGGAGGGAGGGGAAGTGAGTCAGTGATGTGAGGCTTGATTCAAATTGAGTTTTAAACTGCAAACTACACCTTTAATATATTCGTGAAATATTCATGTATACTCATATCATTTTATTGAAGGTTTTTCTGACTTTTTTGGGCATTTGATTCCACTACTATTATTCAGTTTTAAAAAGTTCTTTACTATAATTTCATGGAAGTAATAGATTGGATAGCTTAATACTACATTATCATAATTGTATTGTTGATTCCAAATGTTGGCAATGAGAACACAGTTACATCAACACATTCCCTTTTCAAATGCATCTGGTGTGCTGATAGTTACATATGTTACATATGACATTACACTACTTACTGTGCACACTACTGACCTGTTCACCTCATCAGGCAAACATAACTTCTGTCTATCTCTCTTCAGAAATCAACAAACAAAAAAAGAGATACTGTTATCCTATGTGTAAGGTAAAACATAGGATAAAGCTTATTTGTTTAGTTTAGATTAATAGAACACTTGTCACAGTAATGCAGCTATTCCTAATGAAGCCTGAAACATAGAAATTAAATTGTACAGTATGACAATATAAGATTGCAACATATGTGTGTTTGTTTTCCCAACACATTTTCCAGTTCAGATCTGAATTGGCTGTGCTGTTTTGTTCATTCTTCTCTCAGCTGCAAATACTTCCCTCATCATAACCCAATTCTAAATAAAATTAAAGAAAACATTTTCTCTCTACATCTATTAAAATCTAGTTTTACTTTTTAGATTTTCCTGTGTTTGCCAGATTGAAAGTAGCTCCATGTGATTGAAGCTCTGTGTGAAACACACACACACGTACACATGCGCACACACACACTCACACACACACACACACACACACACACACACACACACACACACACACACACACAGAAACCACCTCTGGGTTACTGCACAGCTTGCAATTGTTCAACATGGAAACAATGTAAACAAATAAGACAGTGCATTAAATAATTAGTGGGTCCACACTAACAGCTTTGACTCCGCCGGCAACAGTGTTGCAGTGGAACAGACAGGCTACCACACTCAAGTCATAAATATCCACCACATGAAAAAAATGTACACACATAGTCGGACACATACTCACATGCACACATAGCGCAACATTATGGCTGTGTATATGTAATGCTGTAGGCTGCCTTAATTTTTTGATGGAATCTTTTCCCTTTCTTCCCTTTTGTTATTTACTGTCACTGATGACAACAAAGAGTGTTGCCAATTAATGAAGCTGCACTGTTTCAGCGCACTGGGAATTCCTCTGACAGACAGTGAAAATGTCACGTTAAAGAAGAAATTATTTCAAAAAGCAATGTTTCATCACTGAAACAGGACACAAGTAAAATAGAACAGTAGAGCTGGTCAGCTTCTGTCTCTGAAAGCAGATGCTGCTTTCAGAGCTTTTCTATAAAGTAACCTCAGGGTGTGAGAGTGTCTTCTTATAGTTGTGCCACCCCATGAATCACACCAGTGTGCACTGTTTTAAAACTATAACACAAACTGGAAGACAATGACAATGGTTTATTCCCTGTTGAGGTTACTGGAACATTTTCACATCCTTTGGCTGCTTTTTTTTCTTTGACATCCGTCAAATGTCCTGACACTTGTGAAAAAACTACAAACCAAAGTACATAGTATTTACATAAAATATCTATGATCCATCAGTGGACATTGAGATGGTGGTTTAACTTAAGTTCTACTATTGACATTTTCTTTTATAAATTACAGATTAGAGATCATGGTCATGGTTTCCATGTTCATAGTAATGTCAAAACAGAAACTATATAAATATTGATTATTTTAACAAGTGTAAAATGCAAATAATAAACTGATAAAATAATCATAATAATTAATCAGGCTAATTAAAGATTCCCTTATCACTAACTGAATAAATTGCTATTTCCATCATACAGGTTAATCTATATTATTGTAATAATACCTCTTGTGTATGCATTCATTATATGTTAATGGTTGATTCACAAAGTCTGTATAAAATGTCACAGTTGTTGAATTAAGAGACAAGTGGGTTATGAAAAGATTACATGACTGAAGGGGCCCAATCAGAGTCAGCACCATTTGCCTGATTTGTTTACAGTGGCTTGGGATTTTCCTGTAAAATACTCCTGTGAGAGAAAGAAAAGTAAAGAAAACAGGTAAAAGCCATATCCTTTTCAGTGTTTCATTCATTCTTCATTCTGTTGTTGAGCCTTTACAAGCCACAGTCAAATACCTGCATGTGAGTACAAATTGTTTCACCCTCTCCTTCCCCTTTTTTAGTTGTAACTAATGACTTACATATGTAACATATCGGGTTGAGTTAGAGGCCACCATCATCCTCGTGCCTCTCCTTCCCTCCTACTCATCAAGCAGACTAGTTATGCTGATTCCTGTGTAGTTTTTCTGCCCCCCCCCCCATTTATTTATTTACAGGTATCGCCGCCTTCAGAGCTGCATGATGACATCTGGCCCGCTGACCTGTTGTATAGTGTATTTTTGTATTTTATTGTGTGTTTCTGTGTTCTGTGCTTTGTCTCTCCTCTCCTCTCCTCTCCTCTCGTCTCCTTCTTCTTCTTCTCCTCTCTTTCTCCGTCTCCGTCTCCTCTCCCTCTCCTCTCCTCTCTCTTTACCCATCTGTCCATCAGCAGGAGGGTCCCCCTACATGAGCCTGGTCCTGCTCAAGGTTTCTTCCAGTTAAAGGGGAGTTTTTCCTTGCCACTGTTGCTTGTCTGGGGTTAGGCCCTGGGATTCTGTAAAGCGCCTTGAAACAATTTTGATTGAATAAGACGCTATATAATTCAAGATTGATTGATTGATTGATTGATAATCAAATACAGGCATGAGTATGGCAAATGTGTATTTTCACATATTTGATGACTGTGATCAGCAGAGGCCAGGGGCAGTCCTGTGGGGACTTTGGATATTCTCCCTGCATCGGCATGGCTTCTCTCTCTTCTTCCTCCTGGACTCCATGCATTTGGTGGAGAGGTGAGTTGGTGAATCTAAATTGTCCAAAGGAAAAGGAACTTGATTGGTTGTTTGTCTTTGTAAGTTACCCCGGGGTGCATGTACCCCCCCACCCCATCCCATTTAGGGAAAAGCTGTAGAAGACGGATAGATAGAGGTCATCAACAGCTACATTTTTTGTGCAATGATTTTGATTCTGTATTTTACTTTTACTTCCAAATGCAAATTAGAACAGATTGGTTAAAAAAAAGAATATCTTGCTGCCTTCATAGCTGTGTGATCATTAATGCATGTATTAATTTCTTGCTATCAAATTAATGTACACTATTAGCAACCAACATGTATTAATGAATAAATAAAGTAGTAGTATAAATATAGTACATAGTTTTTCTATGTATATCTATTACATTATCTTGAATTGAAACCCGATTTCCGTAAAAACCTAAAACACAACACAAATAATGTACCTTCATCATTACTACTACTGCTTTATAGATTTGTAGTAGAAGAGGGTGCAGAGGTTCTCTAATACCGATAATTGCTTTAATTTTGTTTGTAAGGATGAGACCACAAGGTGTAGTGAAGGCATTTGTGTGTTAGACTAATGATTGAAAGATTGCAGATAATTAAGTTAATGAAATCTCATCTGTTTTTTTTTCTTTACAGAGGATAACACTAAAACATCAAACTACCAGCCAGTGATTGAAAACCTGCTCCCTAAATTACACTTAGACAAGACAAGAAGTAATGATGGACTGAGGTTTTACATTTTATGATACTTTATGAGTTTCTGCTCAAACCTTTATGAACATAAGTCTGCATAGTTGCATTACAGTACTGAAATAATCCAGCCCCCTTTAACATATGTGTAGCTTCCCCACAAAAGGTGTAACAGGAGAGTAACCCCCCCCACAAACACACACACACAAACACGAAAAAAGGAAATGCAAAAGCATTATTTCACCTCACTGATGTTTTTAAAGGAGGCCTTTGATGCAGAAATTGAAGGGTTTTATTCACCGTACTTTAAATATTTTCATACCTCTAAACATCTTGTTTCATCCTTTCTTTCTACCAATGTCTGTGTGCTCTCCCTTTATATTAGGCCGTAATACCAACTAAGAGGGAACATTCAAGTGGGTGTGAGTATTAAAGAACACCCTCCCTCTCCAACTGTTATATTAAATATTGAGTCAGAAATGAGCTGGAAGGTGTCTGTAAATGCTAAATAATGGAGATGCTGCATTCGTCTGGGTCAGAGCTCCCTCCCTCTATCTGTCTTCTCTCTGATACATTATTAAATGAGGATGCACTTCCCCATCGCAGCAGGAGAGAACAAGGGGCAGGGGGGCACCCTGTTTTATCCACAGGAATCGTGTGTGTGTGTGTGTGTGTGTGTACAGGGTGGGGGTAGCGATAGTGAGGGATACTATAGGTGCAACATTAAACTAGGTGTGTCTGTGTGTCAGGAGAGGATTAGGTGGGCATGCCAAGCAATGGGCAGAAAAGGCATAAGCATACAGCATCCTGGCCCCCCTCCTCATCAACTACTCACACGCACACACGCATGCGCGCACACACACACACACACACACACACACACACACACACACACAAACAGGTACGCAAACTTCCACCCTCCTTGCACAGGTACCTTGTGCTTATTTGGACTAATGACCCTGTGTGCCTAATGCGCTTTCTGGAGGACAAGCCTGGAAATTCATTTGGAAAGAGGGAAAGGGTGGGGGAAATGGCACGAAGTGCTCCACCATGCAACTTTCCGTCTGCCTGTTTTAGTTGGGCGATTTTTCAGGAAGGGAGTGGGCCAGCACTTGTTTTGGCAGCAACGCGATTCATCACAGGTGAAGTAGGTAAGAGAGCTGATTTCCTGAAGCCTTTTGGAGCTCACGTGCAGCCCTTGAACACAACCAAAGGGCAGCTCTGATCAATAACTAATCAACAAATTGCAAATACAGTATAAGTCTTTGTGGGGAAGTCCTTGTAAAATAACTTGCTTCAGAATGGCAATTGTGCCTAATGTATCAAAATGCTACTAGCTCACTTTTGGTAGTATTAAAACAGTTTATTCGAATAATAACAGTGAATGCATAAACCATGCATTCATACATTAACTAATAAATAAATTTAGAATGCTTATTACCTCATAAACAAAATACTGAGAGAGACACACACCTCATCTGACAGGTTGGCTGATTGAAGCATCGAAGGTCTCACACAAATATTTATTTTGAACTCATTAAGGCTGTGTATAAAATCACTTCCTATTCCCTAAATATTGAACAAATTATGGAGTTTTCCATGATGTATGGGTGTTTGATTGTTAAATAATGATCTCTACTACTTTTTTTTATATCAAAGGCAACCTTAAACACAATTAACAGTAACCAGGGCATTATTATCATGTATATTAGAAGCCTGTTTTGACAATATTTCTTGATGAAATTTAAAATAATGAAATGGTTGCTAAACAGGAGGAACAAGAAATCAAAAAAACAAAACAAAATATATGAATATGAGAAATTTGTTCAATTATGATGAGAAATGTGTCAGAATTTTTCGATTGTAGATTTTTAGCCTATCTCGCACTCTCTCTCTCTCTCTCTCTCTCTCTCTCTCTCTCTCTCTCTCTCTCTCTCTCTCTCTCTCTCAGACACACACAGTCGGCATGACTTAGCTACATACTACATCAATGATGGTATTTATTTTAGCTTGCATCAGAAGATTTTTCACTACAGCTGCCAAACTGGAGAAATTTGTGAATATCAGAAAACATCTGGTTGATGACCAAGAAAGTTTGGTGAAAGCTGGCAGCTTGGTAAGTTGGCAAATTGTGTTTGGGTTAACATCCCTTTCTGGAACCAAAGCAAACTACAGAAGAAGTAAATGAAGTGAGTACCCAGTTGTACAGATTCAAGGTTAATGGCTGACAAAAATGGACAAACATAACAGGAAGTGCTTGTGTTGAAAGATGGACATGAAAGAGAAGGGCCTAAAAATCCATCAAGCAAGGATGAAATGCTAGGAGTGATTTCAAGCATCACAACACACAGGTCAGTGAGAGGATGAGCCAAGACCACAAGCACCCCACAGAGCCCAGAGCCTCCAAATGGTAGGTCCAAAAACAGTGTCTTCAATCAGGCAGTCAGAGAATATTATACTCAGATGGCCCCAATTCCCCAAAACCCATAGAGTGGCAAAAGTCTGACCAGCACACAGACCAAGGTGCTAGAGGGAACAGCCCATATTCACAGCCTCCAGACTACCATCATAGTGAGCATAGTTGCTGAGAATGTACGATGGAAAGGAGACAAAAGTAGGCTTACACAAAGAACTAGAGGGAGGTAAAAATCCATAACATTAGGAAAGAGCTGAAAGCCCTAAAGACACAACATAAGGAAGCCAGCGTACACCTCTGGCTTTATCAAAGTGGTCCTTGGATAAGTGATGCAGTGGACACCTGGCTTGTTCAAAAGAGGAAGTTGACATAACAATATTCCTTGACCCCACCTAACACCACTAAGGTCAGTTGCAATAACACCACCAGTGTCTAATGAGGCCTTTGACGTGAGAGAGCCACTCCTCACAAAAAATTTCAGGGGCTGGTATGAAGAGCAAGGTACAGGTAAGGGTCAGGACCAAAAGGAACATCTTACAAGGTCTACAAACAATGTCCTAAGCTTTAACACCGGCCCTGGAAAATCTGAAAGGTCACTTGCAAAACTCAAAGAACAGGGCAACAGTAGTATTTCAATGGGTGAGTTTGGAAGAAGAATGGTCAGTGTTGAAGGAAAGATTTTCTTCAGTACTAGCAGAGTTCCTACTCAAGAACAGATACATCTACAGTGAAGAAAGGTAGTCCTTCAACAGGCACCATGTTCCAGCCACAGTAAGAGACTGTGCAATGGATTACTACAGCAATTTCAGATTGACAGTGTCTGCAGGATCAAGATCTGAGTGGCACAGAGGTAGGAATTATCACCATCAATCATCAGGCTGTACCATCTCAGAGATCTTGTTTGCACTAGCTCTGAGCATGTTGATGAATTCTACTGAACCATAATGCTGAGCCACACAGTCCAGGATTCACCAACCCCCAATCCAATCCTTCATGGATGACCAGTCCATGACCAGTGCCTGAAGGCAGATGGAAGGGGCTCAGGGGCTGAAGGGATAGGTCAGGATATCATTTAAGCCAACGAAATCAAAATCTTTTGTCCTCAAAAAGGGAAGAGTGACAGACAAGTTCCCCTTTTTCAATGCAGGAACACCAATCCCTTCCATTTTGGTAAATTTGATAAAGAGGATGAGGAAGTTCTTTGACACCAGGCTCTTGAGGGATAACTGAATAATTTTGGTAGGTCTGGCATGCCAGGGAAATTCAAGGCATAGATTTACTAACACAGGATTCCTCTAATGATACACTGGCCCTGTATGAGTTTCCTATTACGAACACCTCAGAACTGAACTGGAGAGGAGAGTCAGTTGCTACCCGAGGAGATGGTTAGTACTGCTGGTGTTTGAGCAACATTTCACTGTATGCAATCACCTGCAAGTTGACACACCCCTTAAAATTCAGTGAGGAGGCATTCAAAGTCTCGGAGGGAGGTCTTGCAACATCATCAGTCAATGACCTCCAAACTCACTGTGGCAGTGGTAGCAGTCAAAACAAGCAGCAAGTACAAAGCAAAAGCTGCAGTGGAACAGGGAGAGTTTCAGCTATACTGTGGAGGCCAGGTGAAACAGTGACCAAAGGAATTGCTGGAATAGGAACCAGTCCCTCAATTTGACAAGACCCAGGGGGATGACCTGAGGCAACTGATCCAAAATGAGGGGAGAGCAGTCTAGCACAGCAGTGAGAATGAAAGAGCAAGTTGCCAGGATTAGATGGAAGCAAGTTGCGGAGAAAACGATCATTGGGATAGACCTAAGGTGGGCTAAGCCACATTAAGTTTCTGGTCCAGGCTGTCCAGTATGATGTCCTTCCCAGCCCTTCCAACTTGCTGGGGCTTGGCAGATACACTAGCAGATACACTAGCATACCACGCAAGAATAAGGGGACCCTTCAGCACATAGATACATAGTGAGTAGCTGCTCACTAAAAGCTCTGGAGGAAATCCAATATAGACAGTGGCATGGCCAGGTCATAAGACCATCACTGAGAACATCTTTACTACCATTGCCATCGGTCAGAAGTCAAGAGCCCAGAAGAACAAGATCAACTTCATCAGAGCCTGGGAGGATCCAAGAAAAACAGAGAGGAACACCGGGTCTTCCCTGCACTTCACAGGACAGCTGGCAGCTGACTGGTAGCTGGACTGCAAACTCAAGTTTCCCCATCACATTGCATCACCCTCAGACCTGATCATCCTAGTGTCAGAGGCAACGATGAACATCGTCGTGCTGCAGCTCAGTATATATGAGTGTATGGAGGAGACTTTTGAGCTGAAGAGGGAAAAGACTGAAAGAGAAAGTGCATGCTTGTGCAGGTCAGGTACAGATGCTTTGCAGAACAGTCCCTCTGCAGAGCAGGTGAGATGAGGAAGAGAGCCATCTATAGCAGCACAAAGTTGGCAGAGAAAGCCTCTAGATGGCTCTGGATAAAACAGGAGGGTCCATGGTCAATTGCTACTTGGGCACAAGCTGAAGCCTGATCATTCGATGGATGGTGGCACATGTATATGCTGTGGCTTGTGGTCTCGCTCCTTAATTTCATTGTTTTGTGCTTGCACCAGCAATAACAATAAAGTGAATCTAATGTAAAAAAAAATCAAATCTAATCTCAGCTGGGTCACATGAGTAAGAGTGTCTGTTGTCTGAAAGAAACAGCCGATGATCTCAGGATAGATCACTGATCAGCATCAGTATCATAGTTTGCATCAGAAAAAATAACAGCTGTTGGACAGCAGTGATATTATATGGATATTATATAAATAAAACTACCCTATAAATCAAATTCATCCATCCATCTTCTACCGCTTGTTCCTCCAGTGAGGGTCACGGGGGGACTGGAGCCTATCCCAGAGCAATGGGCGGAGGCAGGGTACACCCTGGACTGGTCGCCAGCCAATCGCAGGGCTAACACAGAGACAAACAACCATTCTCTCTCACATTCACACCTACGGGCAATTTAGAGTATTCAATCAGCCTAACCCCAATCATGCATGTCTTTGGACTGTGGGAGGAAGCCGGAGTACCCGGAGAGAACCCACGCAGGCACAGGGAGAACATGCAAACTCCACACAGAAAGTCCCCAGCCTCCATCCCAACCGGGATTTGAACCCGAGGCCTTCTTGCTGTGAGGCGACAGTGCTAAACACCACACCACCGTGCCGCCCTAAATCAAATTTAAAATAGAAAATTAAGTTTTGGAGATATGTATATTTAGACAATGTGCAAAGTCTATTGGGCCATCTGTCTTCAAACTGCTTGGTAGTAATAGACTACTTTAATATTTTAAATTAAAATAATGAATAAAAATATTGATTCAGTACTGCATCTTATTGAGGGAGTGTCCATCATGAGTAAAACCTAATGATAACAACTTGCAATATTGTATTAAAATGAAAGAGGTCATCTGCTGCTGTACTTTTTGCACCAGATGAATAGAAGGACAGATTGCAACAATTACAATTATAATGAGCAATCAAAACTCCAACAGTAGAGACAAGGGTGCATAAAAAATCATTCTGTTCGTTCATTCCAGAACATAGCTGCACCTGCAATTATTAGTGTGAATACTTTCATTTATTATTTATCTGGTTAAGCATCAGTTCAGACAGGCAGGTATGGTGGGACATAGAACTTAAACAAATGTGTAACAAAAGGAGGTGGTTAGCACCGTTGCCTAACAGCAAGAACGCCCTGCGTTCATTTCCCAGTTGGGATGGAAGCTGGGGACTTTCTGTGTGGAGTCTTCCTGTTCCTGCGTGGGTTCTCTCTGGGTATTCCAGCTTCCTCCCACAGTCCATAGACATGCACAATTGTATGTGCTGGGATGGACTCCAGTGGAGTGGAGTGGATGTGATTGACTATAAGTTGAAGGAGTTCAAAGAGGCATCAGTTCAAAGAGGTTCCGATAGTAATGGATGTACCTTTGTCAACAAACTCATTAAAAAGGCAGGGTCTGTTGTTGGCTGTAGACTTGCTAACTTGGACAAGGTGGTGAGGGACAGGATGATGTTGAAACAGCGGACAATCATGGAAAATCCCTCCCACCCCCTCCATAACACAGACGCCTGCAGCTCTAAGGAACGGTACAGGAAGTCATGCCCATGCAATTCATAGGCCCTGTCCATGCTGCAGGCAAAGCCGATTTGTTGTTCAAGGCTAATCTCGAAACTGGAGTGCTCACACTGTCTTTTGCAAATGACCAAACCAAACTGTGTTGCATCTGCACTTTCAGAGCCTGATCTGGACCACTGGCCAAAGAAACAAAATCGGTTTCAGTATGTGGGCCAGTGATGCGGTTAATCAATAGTTTTTGAAAGGACAAAAACATGTGTAGTGAGTTTCAAGCAGACCCAACAACGAAAGAGAACAAAAAAGTTGCACAAACCGGGATTGTGTTTTTTAATTGTATTCCATCCAATAATGACAAAGGAGAACAAACCAAATTTATGTTGATCCAGTTTTTCACATGTTCCAGATTTTAGTCAAATTTAAGATTAAGATTAAGATCTACTTTATTCATCACCGTCGGGAACTTGAATTGTAGTAGCAGCATATACAAAGTATAGAAACAGAGTAAATAAATACAAATAAGATTAGACCGTTATAAGCATATATACAGCATATATTTTTATACATATACATATACATACATATGCATGCATGCATGTATGTGTGTGTGTATGTGTGTGTATATATATATATACACACACATACACACACATACATACATACACACATACATACACACATACATACACACATACATACATACATACATACATACATACATACATACATACATACATACACGCATGCATACACACATACATACATACATACACACATACATACATACATACATACATACATACATACATACATACATACATACATACATACATACATACATACATACATACATACATACATACATACACACATGCATACACACATACATACATACATACATACATACATACATACATACATACATACATACATACATACATACATACATACATACACACATACACACACACATACATGCATGCATGCATATGTATGTATATGTATATGTATAAAAATATATGCTGTATATATGCTTATAACGGTCTAATCTTATTTGTATTTATTTACTCTGTTTCTATACTTTGTATATGCTGCTACTACAATTCAAGTTCCCTACGGTGATGAATAAAGTAGATCTTAATCTTAATCTTAAATTTGACTAAAATCTGGAACATGTGAAAAACTGGATCAACATAAATTTGGTTTGTTCTCCTTTGTCATTATTGGATGGAATACAATTAAAAAACACAATCCCGGTTTGTGCAACTTTTTTGTTCTCTTTCGTTGTTGGGTCTGTTTGAAACTCACTACACATGTTTTTGTCCTTTCAAAAACTATTGATTAACCGCATCACTGGTCCACATACTGAAACCGATTTTGTTTCTTTGGCCAGTGGTCCAGATCAGGCTCTGAAAGTGCAGATGCAACACAGTTTGGTTTGGTCACTTGCAAAAGACAGTGTGAGCACTCCAGTTTCGAGATTAGCCTTGAACAACAAATCGGCTTTGCCTGCAGCATGGACAGGGCCTATGAATTGCATGGGCATGACTGAAAAGTGGTTCCCAGGCCCACCCTGGCCCATCCATGACTACGCCTATGCTCTGTAGCCTGAATGTTGCCAGAAACCAATCTCGGAGTGAACACAGCCTCTGAGACTCCTGGAGCCCTGTTTACCAACAGATACAACACACATGTGAATTACAGCAGCTCCAATGAGAACTAAATTAGAGCCAAGACTCCTGAGACAATGAGACACAACAGACTCACAACATCCAACAAACTGGGGAGAGGAAAAATAGCACACTTGGAAAGAATAACTGGCACACTGCAATACTGTAACATGTGTGGATGCACTTTTCATATATGACCTAATATATTCAGACTTCTCAAGTATTCTCATACTTGAATATATGTTCATATGGTCAAAGCTATGCCGGTTAAAACAAAAAATCTTGTGTGGTTGTTTTTACAAAAGTTAAAATCATTAAAACAATGTATTTACATTTCCAGTGACTTTAGCATAGCAAAGCACACACTCAAGTATTAGTGAATTCCAGTCATAGACTGTTAAATATACTTTTTAGCCACTATGTGACAGATTGACATTGAGTGCTGAGTTTTGGCCAGTGGCAGATGACCAATTTGATCAGTAAATGTTAATCAGCATTGGTTTTGATCTCCTCAAAGGGGCACAAAACGTATCGTGAAGTAGATGAGGGCTGTTGCGCTGTTGTTTGAGTCTTTTCTTTTTTCTTTTTTTTTCTTTTTTTTTTTTTTTGCCTGGTGGCACTGGTCCACGCCAATGTTCAAGTATTTTAGCAGCATATGTTAGAATGTGTGGGATTTAATCCGCCATGCCTCACAGCTGGAGCCTCGTTGAATAATGTAAGATGTACAAGGGCAGTGTGCTGTTCGATTTTATTTTTGCCCAATTCAAATACATGCTCTTTGCCAGTGGTGTTTGCAGAGAGATTTGTGGGCAGATTATGCGAAAGAGATAACCATCCTGCAACTTTAGTTTTCTTTACCTTTTCTTTTTTAATTTTAATTTTTTTTTGTATACACTTAATGTTATAATTAAAATGTATAAACCACTAGATCTCTCTTGCACCTTCACCATATTTGACTGAGGGAACACACCAAATGGCAATGTGTCTGTGTTATAAACATATACTAACACCAAAAACCTTATTTAAAGAGATTCCTATGCATCTATACTTATATATACTAACTTTAGCTGCTTAATCTTACCACCCCAGCTCATGCCCAAAACACCTTACTTGTCACAGGAATGAAAGAATCTTTGAATAATCCATCACTTTGTTTACATGTAATGAGAATTTGTCCACTAATGTGTAGTGCCGATCGCTGTGAGGAAACAAATGGGTCTCCCATGGTTAAAGCAGAGCATTAGGATAAAGAGGTTGTTGGCATTTGCATGGATGTCATCCTTGTGTGTCAGTCAGCTCATGACTAGCCATAGGGATTGAGCGAAATTCCAAACAAACACAAACACAGACAAGGAATAATGGGGTCTAATCTGGTCTGGGATGATGTCTGTCTGGGTGGTTTGGGGATAGTTAAACAGAGCTTAAATATTTAAGAATTAATTGTGGACTTTTAGTGTTTGTTTGTGAGTAGGTTTGAAAGTACATGGGGCTCCTTGCTGCATCTGTATGTGTGAGGCTGTGTTTATGCGTGAATATACTGTATGCACGAGTACTGTGTGTCCCTTTGATGAGGGCCAAAACACACAAGTGGAAAGCTGCCCAAGGGGTGATTGAAGTTGCTGACATTTTAAGGCTATTGAAAACAAAAGCTAATAGGCAACACCACGTGTCAGAATCGCGTCTGGTTCATGTTTAACAAAACAAGGTCACGGAGGTTGTCAGGCCATGAATTCCATAAATAACTTGATAATGGGATTTTAAAACAAGCCATCCACCAGTCGTCTCCCCTTCTCTCCCACCCTCCCTTTTGCCCGTAACAGGCCTAGAGTATGTGTGTCTTTCAGAATAGAGGCAATATTAGAATGCAAATGGATTCACACCGCATCCTCATAAACAACGGTGTTCATTTAACCCCCGACCCCTGCATTTAACTGCCCATCAAGTCATTTGTGTTGGGCAAGACATGTGGAAGTAGGCTGAGAGAGGCCAGTGGGGGTGTGTACGCATGTGTGTGTTGAAGAAGGCATATCTGTGTGTAGACTTGTGGGCACGTGCTTCTGAAGACAATATGCAATTGTCTGTATGCATATATATATATATATATATATATATATATATATATGTATATATATATATGTGTTTCTATATATATGTTTATATATATGCATACAAACTGTTCCCCCAGTTTGTGTCAATACAGCTGTGTAACTGTGTGCATGCAGGTCTGATTGCTGAGGTGTGGGTTTTGAGTTTACCATTTGTAATGCTCAATTAATCTTGTCTGCATGCATTTCCAGGGAAACTGAAGGCCTTTTAAATCCTGCATTTGTCGCTGCCTCCTCTATTCACTTTAGAGATGCTCAGTTTCTTGGAAGATGTGCAGTATATGGCAGATTAAAATGGGTCAAGGATTCTCAAAATACATCTGTTTTTACTGTTGTAATCAAAATGTAAACACCAATCTATATCACATCTAGATTAGCTAGAGTTTTACACATGTTCAATTTAGGCATACCTATACTTTTTTACTTGATAATATGAAGGCGGAACTTAAGGAAGTACATATAAAAGAGGATAAAAAGATATTGTGGCATAGGACAGATGACTGACAGATAGATGGGAGAAAGCTGCCCATGCCATTAACTTCTAATTATTGAGACAGAAAATATATTTTACAAAGCATTTTTCAAAGCATTATTTCTTATTTTTGTTTGATGTAGCAACGGACTATAGATCAAGGTAATTCAGTTAACATGACAGTTGTTTATGCGGAACATAATTAATGTCAGGCAATAACATCAATAATTATTTGTCTGGAAGCAAAATATTGAACCTGAGGAAGCGGCTTGACTTATAAAGAGGAAAGGGGATAATGTGAATAAGATCGTTGTTTGAAATTCTCCTTTCTTTTAAAAATAACAGTAAGACAAAATCAGAATGTAGTCTGTTTGCAATTTGAAATTTGTATAAAGGTGCTTGAATGTCTGACAACTACTCAAACTAAAATCTTTGTCGCGCTTGTAAGATTTTTTTTTTCCCAAAAAATGTGGCAAGGAAGAATAAAATACAACAGTCAGTCAAGGAGAGTCCGAGAGAGAAAGAAAGCAAGTGGGCCTCATTTTACAGGGACACACTGTATTCGGCCTGTCTCTTAATCCTTGGCGTTTGTCGTGGCTAATTATGGTGGACAAGCCTCTTTATCGAACCTGCTCCTGCCATCGGCATTAGGATGCATGAGCTGCGCCTGTTGTTTTAAACGCTCTCATTAACCACACAAATCAGTGCTGTTGACAGAGTGCTTTTGAATTAAGCGTCTCGCCCCCACCACTGCGCGCCAATGCATACAGGGCCCAGGACAAGGAGCAATTTATAACACCATTAGCCACACTCGCCGAGGTTACAGGCATCAAAATTGTTCCCGTCTAATTATTCTTAATGGATACAGGGAGGGAATGACGCTCAGGACAGCTTTTTCATTAGCCCTCAATCAAGAAGGTTGGGGGAGAGAGGGGTGGGCCAAATGTAGTGCTAAGGCAAACGGGAAATCAAAAATAATCATGTTTGCTTTTTTCATCACACAAAGCCAATGCATGGATGGAGAGTGTGAGGGATGATGTGCAGAAAGGGAAAGGAGGCACAGCAAAAAAAACAAAAAGCATAAATGTGACAAATGATTTCACATCCCTACAGTGTTCTGAGGCGGTGTAATACGTTTGTTAGCCACGGTTATTAATGCATTAATTGAAAGTGAAGTGGAAAAAACTAGTGTGGATGATGGGGTCCCACCTATGTGACTGCCACTGTCATTTGTCATTGTTAACGATTAAAGTACTAACACTGTGCCTTAATAATGAAGCAGTCTGCTTTGATGAATAATTTAGTCATGAACAACTACTCATTTCTAACTTCGTATATTTAGCTTGTGGTTGACCAGACAACATTTTAACAATGCCCCGGTGAGTCACCCGTAAACATGTTGTGTCTAGCGCTGGTTTAACAGTGTAACACATAGCCAAGGGTCCAATCCCTCACCCTCTTTCAGCAAAAACAAAGGTGCTCTCCGTTAAATGAATGTCCCACAAGATTATGTGATCATATTGCATTTGTCATCTGGCTCTGCTGGTGAGAGAAAAGGAGGATACGTAAAATAGTGACTGTTAAACATCTTTTTACAAACCATTAAACGGGAGGACATTACTGCGCTGCACAGTCCCTTAACGAGGACTGACATATGCGAGCGAGGCAGTTAGCACCTAACATTAAGACGCGGTAGCCCACTGATGAGATGGGACATTGTCCATGGGGGAGTTATCAGCGTTAATTAGGGGATAATCGGCTGTGCTCTACATCGCCCCTCATCGCCATAACCACTGCTTTCCCCCACCTCGAGGATGAGGATGATATGGTAAGGTAAGGGGGGGCACATAGTTCATTTGCGTATTCTGTAATTTGCTGCTGTTATTATGGTGGAGACCAGTACTCCTACTCTCCGTGGGAAGGAAAGAGAACCAGCTGGCATTACCTACCAAAGGATGCACCATGCCAAGATGTGGCATAGAAACTGCATTAGATTAATCACTTTCCTGCTGTGCTCGAAGCCAGACCTTGTCTTATTACACATATTATGTACAGAAAGTTTAATGATGTTACAAAAATGAGGCAAAGCCGGTTAATTCGTCACTGTGATGAATATTTCTTTTCTTTAATGTGCCAAGTTGGATTATTCTAGTATGAAATTGTGCACCAAAGACATTGTTGTATGCAACCCAATTTGAAACAGCAATATGGTGAGAGCTGAACATAGAATGAGAAATTAGAGGATTTCGGGTTTCCTGCAAATCCAATGCTCAAAAAAACACAGTGGATCATTAGCAAATGCAGAAAGTAATTAATCGATCTATTTTAATAATGACAAGATAGCATAGTTCTGCAGTAATAAGGGGCTGGAACACTCAAATGATGGAAGCATGGCACATGGTGAAGTCTCCCAGGGCATCTCCTCCTGCCTGCAGGGCATCCAAAGGCACTAAGAGAGACAGAATCGGGCTAAGCATCCCACACACTCTCCAGCTTGGCCTGTAGCACTTTGTGTCACGATTGAGAAACAAAAGAGAGGTGCACATGCAAGAGCGCACACCGTTTGCCCATGTGCATATGAAAGGAGTGAGGAAGCGACTGTACCAGGACGCAAAAGAGCAAAGGGAAAATCACTTTTTAGCATAAAAGGGAATAAAATACATATATGACTGAGCAAAAGACATAATTGTTCATCTAAAATTACACCATATTAAGAGGCCTTTCTTTAATCAAACCCACCGGTGTTAACTGGACCAGGATAACATGCTCTACCTCTCTTCCCATGATGCCCCTGGGCCACACTAATGTACTGTGCTGGACAGGCCAGAATTGTGCCTTGCAGCATAGTTAGCCAATCAGGTTGAATTATACTCTTTAGGCGCAAGAGCGACATGTCAGTGGATATTCAGGCTGGAAACAGGAAAAGCTTCGTTTGTGTGGTCAGTCGTACCCTGGAGACAAATGCTTTAGCTTCCATATGTGATAGGCTGACAGTGCTGTCCATCTCCTGGAGCAGCCACAGGTAATCGGGGTTAATGCTACCTTGTCAATGTCTGATTTACAAACCAAAAATGATTCAGCCCCATTTTTAGGTTGGAGTTATAAGATTCTACTGTACAGTATCTTTCAGAAAAGACAGAATGTGTTAAAAATGCATCAAATGTACAGTCACAGCCTTGACAATAGTTTAAAAAATGGTTCTGGAGAGAAAAATGTATATAAATAATAATTATAATCATCTGAAGTGCAAATAAAGCAAGTAATTCAGCGTAGCATAACATTATTTATTGCATTTAGAAAAACAACAGCAGGGAGGGGAGAAAGCAGATAAAAAAACAACAATGATTAATATTCTATTAAAGCCAGAAGAATTTCTCTTTAAAGTGATTAGGTGTCTCTTACTTTGTCTCTGAATGCCAAAATGCAATTGGCATCACAAAATGCTCATCAATTAAATGTTCTTCCTTCATGCTGTTTTTCAACACCTACTAAAGTGATGCTGAACGCATGCCAGACGAAGATATTCAACGTTATGAAACACCCCAGCCTCTGACCGTGCCTCTCAGCAAAACAACAATTTCTCTCATCAAGGTTTTTGCTCCAGACAGCAAAAGAGAACATCAGATGTAAGGACTAAAAGGCATTCTCTGGCACCTTGAAGGAAACAATGTTCAATAGAATCAGTGGATAAAAGCTGAAGATAACAGAAAAGGAACAAGGACAGGTAAATATTACATGTCAATACATGTTGCACACACACAAACACACACACATACCCAAACAAGCACATACAGAACTTCTAAAAGAACAAGTATTTCTGTAACTCAATAAAGAAAGAAAGTAAGAAGCAAAGACAACAGTAGCATGAGTACATTTTCTTTACACTGGTCATTTAAAGTAAATTTGGGCAAAACAAGACTTCTCACTCCCATTGTACTAAAATGTACAGCTGCCATTCATGTTCATCTCACTTTTTTTTTTCAAATCAGAAACTTCACAGATATCGTCAGTGTGTGGATAAGCATGCATGTTTACGAGGGGGTGATTGGGCCTGACAGGACACTCCAGGG
Source organism: Lagocephalus sceleratus (assembly GCA_911728415.1). Lineage (NCBI taxonomy): Eukaryota > Metazoa > Chordata > Actinopteri > Tetraodontiformes > Tetraodontidae > Lagocephalus > Lagocephalus sceleratus. Next base: position 1,337,644 of record CAJVRN010000031.1, on the reverse strand, counting down.
GGCAAAAGCCAGTGCCATGTCCATCCGCTACATACTTTCAATGCCAAGCCATGTTCTGACAGGGTCGCGCTAACTCCTTCTGCATAATTTAACACCACTATTCCACTACTGACACACAATAATGTGTTAAATACTTTTGAATTTATACATCTTGTCAAGGTTGGAAAAGTTTTGAGTCCTGCTACTCATGCACTTTTGTGCGTAAAGCGTATTTCCAAGTTCAACTAGTTTCCACTTGAGTATCACACTCAAATATACCAAAATAAGTTTAACCTAGTTTCTACAATTTAATCTTTGTGGGAATTATTTTCCAATTTCTTCATTTCATTGATTCTCTAGTCACATGCTAGCTTAGCTCACTTTCTTTCCCTACCTTTGACAGTTTCCTGTAAAACAACCCCTGATCCTCAGTCTAAGCTCTCTGTCTCTGCTATCCACTGAGCTTCCCTGCCTGGCCTCCATTTCCAAGCTCCCTCTCCCCGTGGCTTTCTCATCTCACTGCCATGCTTGACAGCTTCATCTGATCCACAGGACTTTCAGCAAGAATATCTGGCATTCTGCCCTACCCACAGGACTCTAAATCCCACATTTCATCCTCTTTGGACTACCTTCCTCTAGCTTCCTGCTCCCACTGGCTCCCAATGTGTGGTAAAGAGTTGTCATTTCACTCTTTTCTAGACCACAGGTGGAGAACAGGAGAGTCGGTTAGCTGGCCTGTTCTCTCCAATCCAGTGTTATGTGGACACATAAGATAAAGCCCCTCTTTTGTGTGCAGTCAATGGTGTGTCCCCATATAAAACCACAAGTTTAAAATCGGAGAAACAACAATACTGATCTGTACTGTTTTGCACTCTCAGCTGACAGCAACAAGGATTTGGGGTTTTTTTTTGTTTTTTTTTTTCAAAATTTCTCTGGATGCTGTAATTTCCACCTGTAAAAGATTCAATTTATGAAATTGTGTGTCTGTTGTGATGGAATTCTTGTTGTCCTAGGTGTATTCCTTCCTCTTCTATAGTAACTCCTGGAATAGACTTCAGCACTGCTGGCCGCACTGATTAGGAACATGCAGAGGCCGATCGAAGTTGGACAGATGAGAGGATTGGAAATTGATTTTATTTATTCCATTATTTATTGTGTTCTTCCAGGACTGACACTTGAAATGTAATCCACATCTGGATAGTGTTAAAGTTAATCATTCTATCATTTTTCAACCATTCTTAGTTCAATTGCTATTACATGGACATACACATTTAAAAAGCCAACAAGATAGAGCTTCCAACATTTCTAGGTATGGACGGCAATAAATAGATCTTCATATCCAAGAATAATGAATGAGTAATGAGAATATTCCCATGCAAACTTACTTAAACTTAAAACTAAATCTAAACTCCTTCAACCACCTTAGTAGTTCAAATCAGTTTCTTAAATAGCGTCAACATAAATCTGAGAGTAATGCCTCATTCTGATATATATGCTGTACATATTGTGCACGGGCAGCTACAGAGCAAAAGGCTTAACTAACTGCAAGAACAATAGTAGCATAATGTTAAAAAAAACATTAAAAATGTAAGTAAAGAAAGGAGCATAAACTGTAGGCATATTTTCAGCATGTGCTACACACGTGCTGAAAACATCACACATCACAGAACTGCTATCAGCCTGGCCAACTCCTCCCCCTTCTGGCCAGAGAGACATACCCCCACCCATCACCCATCGGAACACACCCAGACACACTCCTTCCGTCTCCCTCACACACACACACCCCCCCCCCACCTTTCTGTGGCCAGACAGCGAGGGTCCCAACTGCCCCTAAGCCCCTGTTAAAACCACTCCTCACCTCCCATGTCACTAGGCCATGTCTGTCATTTTAAATCCGCCCATCCTTTCCCGCTCTCGCGCAGGGGGCCAAGAGGTTAATAGGGACCGAAACAATAGGCCAGTGCAGACACAACAAACAATGGCCTGTGGGAGCAGTTTGCCTATGGGCAGCATCAACTTCCACTATATTCCCTGCATGTTTCTCTTTGCCTCTTTTTCTCTTTCCTCCTGCTTTATCCCATGCTTTCATAATCCCTCACAATAACTTCATCTCCTGGACAGTCATTTATACCCATTTGTGGGGTTAATTGTTATTTCAATGGCTGCTATTTATATTTTAAAAGCTTTAATAGGAGACTAATAAAGTGACTGCAAAGGTGCTGCTGGAAAGGTAATTACCGCACACATTTAACAGTCGGGTGGTGCAAAATGAAGAGGATGCTACATTGTCATTTACATGGCAGACCTGAGTATAATTGTTTCTCTCTGGTGCTGTTAGGAGGGTGACAAGTTAGGAAAAAGCTGTTAAATATCCAGTTAGACAGGTGTATGAAGCAGTAGGGAGAGAGCTTCACTATGTCGTGTGTGTGTGTGTGTGTGTGTGTGTGTGTGTGTGTGTGTGTGTGTGTTTGAGAGAGAGAGAGAGAAAGAGAGAGAAAATGAAGCCAGTTACAGTTTTTGAGAAAAAAAATATTATATTATCATTTAATTATTGTAATTGAAAATTAATGGATCAAAATTATTCTTTATTAGCTGACAACTTCCAATGTCACAATTCCTACTTATTTTCTTGTCTATACCGCAGATGCAGTGTGTTCTTACCATGACAGAAAAGTTCCACTCATGTTGTCATTTGCTTGGATTAAATAAATCTACAAAGTGGCATGATTAATAACATTGTAATGACAAAACATGTCTATTTTTCAATGTTCACTGATGTATCTTAAATAGCCTACCCAAGAATGCTTACAACCTAGAAACAAGACTCGAAATTGTATGTTTCATTGTAGATCAGCAATGGAATAGCTGATAAAGATGATGTGATATGAAACAAAATTGCAATTCAACAGTCAGCTCTCACATTAGAGCACTGCTAAAAGTCATTGTAAAATGAAAAATAAATTCAAAATATGAATAAATCTAGAGGGACACTGACCAAAACAGTGTGAGAACAGCAAAAAACATAGAGGGGAGAGGTGAGAAAGGGAAGATGGAGAAGAATACAATGAAGTGGCTTAGTAGGCTGAAGCTTTCCAAATCCTTCCATGAGCCCGTACAGCAAGATGAGGGAAAGAAAAGAGTCGACTCCCTCGCCTTCTGTTTGCTCAGCAGCCTAACCCGGCGGGGAGGCAAGAGGAAAGGGGGTAAATGTGCCGGGTGGGGTGGGATTGGATAGGAGACTGGTGTATGGATACAGATGGGCTTAAAGGAGGTCACTTTGTTGATTTAATTCTCTGTTTTTCATCATCTCGACTTCTCCTCGCACCTGCTTTTTCCCTTTACAGCACGCAAACTTGCTTTGCAGACACACCTACAAAAATACACATTTAGACCAATCATCTGGAACCCCCAGAGAGAGGTGATAACAGGGTGTCCCCCAGTGGACTACGCACACACACACACACACACACACACACACATACTGCTCAACCATCATATTTTGCAAGAGTCAGCAACAAAACACAGGGGCGGTCAAGGAAAAAGGATAGGAGGAAAAAGAAGGGGGGGAAAAGTATCGATTAGCCTTCAGAGCTCCACGTGGGCCACTTTTATCGATTAGGAACGAGAGAGCAGCAAAGCACCGTCCGTGTTCCCTCCACCCCCCATGTCCCAACCCCCCCAACCCCTATGTCTCTCCAGGGTCCTTTGTCTATGAAGAGAGCGATATAATGGCCCTTTGAGAGCAAGTGAAGGAGGGATGTGGAAGACAGAGGAGAGAGGCAAGGGACAAGATGGAGAAGGAGGGGGGGGGTGACGGGGGTGACGTCTGTGGTGTCTAGAGCAGAAGAGGATAGTTTAGGCCATGCAGCATGGGGGGAGTGTATGGAATGATGGTGGAAGCGGGAGGGGGGGGTGAGGTAAAGAAAGACACCAAGGCGAGAAGAAAAAGTCTCAATGACAAAAGGTCGGGGCAGCTGGGCTTAGGGCGACAGGGACCAAAGGGAGCAGCAGGATAATCTGCTAAAGCCCAGAAAGGAGAGATTCAGCATGCGCGCCACCCTCGTAGGGCCTAAGAGCAAATTTGCACATAAATAAGAAGCCAACTTTGCTTTGAACAGGAGGTCGAGGGAGAAAGCGTCAGAAAGGGAGAGCGAGTAAGAGACAGTGTGTTGCGTTGAAGCCACAGCTGCCCGCTGGCTGGTCGCAACCGGACCTCGACAAAGTTCAGTATATCAAGTCCTTCCAGGCTGTGTTCTCATGTTTGAAAGAAGTAAGCAAAGATATTTAGCATTTCCATCCCCTTCACCTTAGATTGTTTTCCTCTTTTTAGTGAGTGGCCCTGAGCATTCTTAGCCTGGTCCTCAAAGACTCCCCAGTCCTCTATGTTGACATCTCTGGACTCGGGGGACATGTGTGTGTGTTTTTGAGGGCCGCACACTTTGTTGTGGCTGCAGTAGACATCTGAGATGCCAAGTCATTAACAGTCACATGCTGGGTCAGTTTAGAAATCCATTGATGTACTGGCTGCATGAAGTATAAAATGACTGTGTGTAACAGAGATAATACAGTGCATAGCCAACATATTCAAGCAGCATTTATAGGATTCAAAATATGTGAAAAATTCAACTGAAATCTGTAAGTGTCATAGCTGTTGACAAGCCTGTTTATTGTGTTTGACAAGACCCTAACAAATAAAACGATTTTGCTTCAGGCATACTGTCCAGTTTTTTTTAATGCTGAAAAAGTTTAATTCCTGATGTTTCTGTGTTTTTGATCACCAACTAAATTAGATTTAAATAAAAAGCCCTAGTGCATTGTGTATGCTTGTAATTTTCTCCAGCTAATATTACTGACATCATTTTGATAATCTGACTTCAAGGTATACACAGATAGATGAGCCTACATATGCATTTTGTAATCACTTGAATGATAATTATTGTACTAATTAATATGCAAATCTAAAATGTATCATCATAAATTGCAAAATTGCAAAATTTGCATGTTAAAAGAAGTTTTATATACAAAAAAATAATTTGTATGCCTATATTATTAAACATATAAAAGATATGTGGTTTCACTCCATGCTATAAGAGAGCATATTGCAATTCCTCGTAATGTAACAACATCAACTTTTTTAGAATGTAAAACCAGATTTTTTTTAAAGATGATTTACTGGTGTCCTTGGAGAGAGAGAAAGAGAGAGAGAGAGCGAGAGAGAGAGATACATGTTTTTAGAAGAACTTGAGTAAGTGCAGGTACTTGGAACCTTGAAAGTTATGAACTAGCTGCCATTTTCTTTTCATGAACAGTTCGATACATATTGACCTCAGATGAAAAGTGTGAGTATTGCTGGTCAGACAGCAGGACAGAACAGAAAACAGAGATGAGAAGAAGTCACTGATGCATGTCAGCTACCTGTATATGGGTACTTGACATGCATGGTTATCATAACGTACAGATGGACGTACAAAGACCGAGGTCAGACAATAAATTCACAACCATTCACCATGCTTGTAAGATGTGTCAGGAGAAAGAATCTGAACATCTGTACACACAAAACATTCAGCAACACATCCAGCTTTCAATGCAGCCCTGGAGAAAGAAGACAGGGCCCGAAACATGCTGTAAGATGGTTGTGGTGGTGGAGGTGATCGGGGGTGTGTATGCATAAGCTGCACTGTGGGAGTGTGGTGGATTTGTGGAGGTGGCGTGCGTCCATGACACTGTGTGCAATAGCTTGTGTACAAGTGGACATTGACAGACATGTGTCGCCCACTGAGCACCTTCCAGATCACAGCCACCCTACAAGGCACAGATGAAGGGAGGGCTTTGGGCCTTCCTAATCCTGGCTCATCCTTGTTCCATGTTCTGCAGCTCCCAACCATGCTTAGCTGAATTTCACGCTGAAGTCTTTCTGTAAACCTAAAGCCAGTGTGCAACACTAAAAGGATAAAGCCAGGGTGGCAATAGGATGAGCAACCTTTTGTCACTCACAGATGTCACTGGATATGTGTTGACTGTACTGAACACATTCTCTTTCATTTCATATTTTCATTTAATTTCTATTCCCACATTACTACCTGCTATTTTAAACACTTGATCAACCTTTCTTTCTCTATAATGTCCAACATCATTTCATTTCTATCCCACGAAAGTTCCACGGAGTCCGCACAAACAAAAAGAACAATGTGCAGAGATGGCATGCGTAACAGTGGGGGAATGGCAGAAACTCCAGAATGGAAGAAAAATAAGGGAGGAAAGGTATAGCAACCTCCCCCAGCTTTATTGAACAGGAGCGCCCACAGTAAAGGAACCATGGTATGAATAGCTGCCATCCAACGCCAGCTGATGCCATCCATCTCGCTGAGATGGAGGCACATTGCTGCAGGCACAAAGGGAGCAAATCCACACCAGAACTAAGTCTCCCTGAAGAATGCAAAAGCGGGAAAACAACAACTAAGCATGTTAGTTTCACCTCCACAAATATGCATTTGTGTTGGCAGACGAATGAAAGATGAGTGGCCCTTTGCGAAATCTAGACAATTACAACAGCGCAGCCCTGTTTTGTGCTGCACAAATAACGCCTCCCCAGGAATCACCAGTGACGGAAAGCAAATGTGAAAGCTGCCATTGGATTTTTTTTGTGATGAGTAAAAGAATGTGGGTATTTACTGCGTGTTATCTCAAAACCCAAACACATTAGGGGCTATTCAGCACATAGAGGGTTGAATCTTTCAGCCCATTCATTCTGGGCATTTTCGTCATTCTTTTTTGTCTTTAGGGCAAGTTTTCCTCCTCTCCAGATTGGTTTTGATTCTGCACAGTCTGAAAATCTGCATGATGAAACACTTCACTTAAAATCTCATGAGGAATGCAACATTAGTTAAAATTATCCTATATGTTCTGTTTAAATCCAGGTATACTGCCTGAAAGAAAGTTGAGCTGACACCTCTGTTGTAAGTGAGCCTCAAGTTACCTGCTTGTAGCCTACTCACACATCCTAATTAAAAGACAAATAGGCCTGGTTTAGCCATACATCGTGATTGCTGGGCTGTCTCTGTTTATGTGCTCAGGCATACAGCGGAGTGCTGAGCAGTCTCCTGCAGCTTTGATTGCGACAGCATCAACAGTAGGACCTAATAGGGTGCATGACCGAGAGATCTGAGCAGAGCCCTTCCATATGCATCTCCCCTCTGCATCGCAAATCTCATGCAGTATTACCATGGGCCTGAGAGAGATGATGGGTAAGCTATGCTACACGAGCAAAGTTCAGTCACGTAACTGCAGAGTAAATGGGATTTTTAAAATTTGTGTGTGTGTGTGTGTGTGTGTGTGTGTGTGTGTGTGTGTGTGTCAAACTGTGCATTTGGACTCTAAAGACGCGTCACCTGTGTACGTCTGAATGTGGGACAAAATGCGGGTGTGAGTAGAATATCATCAAGTGTATACTTCTTTGTAACCACATATGCACACGTCCATAGTGGGTTGTTGTTTACTGCCATCAAGGGGAGCATGGGAGGTGGGGGGTAAAATAGCAAATGGGTGGAGGGAGACAGCGCCAGGGTTATATAGCGGCTAACCGGAGAGCTGTTAAGTTTTATGTTAATTGTAGGGGCTTACACAGAACTCTATTGACAGTTAACATGCCCTTCAAGGTGTTCTTTGTGGTTCAGCACTTCTGTCAAGACAGAGGCAGTCATTTTGTTTCACCTTTATTTATATGCTTGACTACTCAGAACATTATGGAACACTGTGGGGCCCAGTAATAGATGTAGGAGGGGGGCAGGTGTGTGCATGGGAGGTCAGATGCCTTACAGACGAATCAACCAGGTGTCTGCCCCCCATCTGAATCATCCAATGGTGGAGTCTGTTCAAGAGTAAGCAGGGCCTAAAGGTAGGTAGGCAACAGAATAGGAAAAAATGAAAAATAAATGAAAATCTGTAAAGTATTTCAGCGGTTTATGGAAATTTGATAAGGTGGGCATGACTTTTGTGCCAAATTCTTTGTATTAAATGCTAAATATCTTTGCTTATGTATATATATATATATATATATATATATATATATATATATATATATATATATATATATATATATACACATATATACATTCGCACATTATTATACACACTGACCTAGATACGAGACTGAATTTTCACTTGACCATATCTGTCTGTCAGGCAAAAAAAAGAAAAGAAAAAAAGCACAATTCATCTGAATTCATGAACATACTTGAACTGTTGAAAAGTGGGGTGCGGGTGTCACTGCCATTTCATGTCTAATTGGTTGGGTATACAATTCTAGACAGGACCAGACAGGGTTTCCCACTCAAGAAGAGAGGGCTCAAATACCAGCCCAGTTTTCCATCACAACACCAAGGTCACCTGTCACTTGCACCACCACTGTGCATGTTTGATTTGGTTGACACATTAACAGACAAGTGTGACATTTAGTCGTGGATGCTAAGAGGACAATGCCCTTTAAACCCCATCGTCATACTCTAAAGCTTGTGATACCAGAGCTGCAAGAAGGCATGCTTTTAAAGTGTAATCACCAATTACCAAGTGATTATAAATGCATTGGAATCAATCCGTGCTTTACATAAAGATAAGTTAAACCACATGCAACAGTAGCCTCTGTTGACCATCCTACATGCTATTAATCAAATCCATGTAAAGCTCATTATACAGCCACCAAATTAGTATCAGCAGTTTTGTGCTACACTGAAATTACAAGTCTCTAAAACTGCAAATGATGTCATTTTTTTATGTAATAAAACAAGAAAGCAACCTGAGTGATGAAGTCACTGTGCTAATATTAACTTGGTTGACAAATGTCAAGCTACTGAGGTGGGCTGCATAGCTACTGTTAATCATTTAGGTTAATTGAGGTTTCCAGATTCCTGGGTCTTAAAGATTTGTCAATTCCTCCTCACTCTCCATGTGCCATGAGTGAAAGGGAGGGGCCCACTCTAATTATGTAACCTGCTATTATCACAGTATGACCTACAACTAATTGAAGGAGATGCCAATTGCTGGCTCAACCTATGATAGACATGATTTTTTTTTTTCCTTCTTTTTATTATTTTTTAAAACATTAAAATGTTTGCGTAAAATGACTTCAGAATCTTTGATTGTTTGATTGCATGATAAGATATTGAAGTCTCTTCAGCAAAAATTGACCATGTATAGTTTATTTTGCTACAATTTTTTTCCTTAGTAAGGTTAGCAAATAGATGACAAATAATTAAAATGTGTGAGTCTATGAACCTGAGGGGACTGACCATAAGCCAAGCATATAGTCCAGTTTGGGCACGAATGTGCAATAAAAATGATTTACATAGCACTGAAAGTCTACAGTACCTGCACGCCAAGGCTCTTTGGTTTGTGTTTGCCTTTTTGATTAATTGTAGGCCAAAAGGGATTTATTGTACAGGGGATATTTGCCTCAGCGATTTAATAATGGTGGAAGAGGTATGCAATTAATCAGAGGGAATTCACACACCCCTTCCCCCACAACCCCCCCAAAAAGGAAAAAAACAAGTGTAAAATGGATTTGTATGAATATGTATATTTGCTGGTGAAACACAGCCCAAATAATGGGCATACTGATATTTGTCCTGCATTAGTCCTGGGTGGCTGCAGGGCACCACATGAGGAGATTTGGTCATTATTGTGGTCTGATTTTGAATCTGCATATCTGACAAATATCAAAACTTCACACACATGCCCATATTTACACACAAAGCAAAGGGATGCAGAAGCAAACACACATGTAGTCGCAGGTTCCTTTTTGCAAGTACAGAAAACTACCCCAGTCAAAACAAACCCCACTCATAATCATGTACACACAGGATGGGACTATAGAAAAATGATGATGTGCCATCTTGTTGGCTCATTTATCAGCATGTTTTACAACATGCGGCGGGTGGAAGTAATTAAACTCTGCCATCATTACAATGAGCCAGGCCCCCCTTTTAATGGACACCCAATGAGACACGAGAGGCCTGCCTGATAATTGTTGCGCCAACTATCTCTCTTTCTTTCTGTGTGTGTGTTTGTCGACAATTCCCTTGTTTCATGCGTGGTTTTAATTAGTGAGGAAGCTGAGCTGATAAGCAATTGTGGGAAAAGAGAATAAGCAACTAAATTAAAATAAGAAGGTTAGGGCTTATGTTCTGCTGACAGTTTCTTTGACCCCGACATTAAACACCAGTCAAGAAAAATTAATCCATTCTGTTAAGGATATGGCTTACAAGTTGACACTGAGAAGCATATCATGGTACAAACAAATGTCATTGTATATTTAATAATGCACCATTATTTAAACTTTATACACTATTAAAGCTGTTGATGCCATAGCTTGTGCAATGAAAATGATGCAGGAAGAAATTGAGTGTTATGATAAGTGGATACTAAAGGTCTTTACAAGTGGAAAACAGCCATAATTATCTAAATAAACATTGGACATACTGTTTAAGAATTGTTTTATCTTTGAACAATATAAAATGCTTTTCCTGAGTCTTCTCTGTGTGTTTTTGTCGAAGTGTTGTTAGTTATATTCATTTGACTAATCTGTTTGGCAGTACTTAAAAACAGTGTAACCATCCTTGAGAAGGAAACAGACAAATAAAACTAGTTCAATTTATTGGCTGTTTGCTTCTGCAACTAATTCAAATGACTTGGGTACATTGGCCTGGTTAGACTGAAATATTTCAAGTTCATCAGTCATATTGAAACTGTTATGGATGTTTTTCTCAAGGATACACGAGCTATTAAGATGCCTGATTGGAGATTTACATTAGATCATTTGCCAGCTTACTATATACAGTAGTCCCTTTACCATACCTGCACCATTTACTATCACTTATTGCCCTAATGCTACAATTACCCTTCACCACCAGCAGTAATAGTGCTCTAAGAGAACCTTTTGACGTAGGGTTGATGTTATGACCCTCATACATAGCCCCATCTATATCTCTCACTCCACTTAGCCCCTCCAAAGCCCCTGATCTCTAGATATTGATCAGACCCTGCAACCCCAACTCCCATCTTCTAACACCATTTCCCCCTAACATATTGGCAACCTTCCTAGCATGCTCACTCCCCTCATCCTAATCCCATGATAATCAAACAGACCTAGTCTGGCTCTCAGGTGCTGTACCAATTAGCCGGAGAATGGGTCTAACTGGTGATAGAGGTGCCAGTAGAGGTAGAGGCAAACACTGTGGGTATCGAGGGAGGCAGTAAACATCCATTAGCAGCTAACCGTCCCTACTCATTTTTCCTCCCCAAAGCTCTCTCATTAGTGCAGTGAGCCCTGACAGGTAAACAGCACTAATGGGAATGGCCTATCAATAAACGCTTCATGTGTTAACAGGAAGTGCTAGCAAGGGGACCGAAGATGCAGCCCAACAGTGATGAAGGGGGAAGGGTTGAATTCTCTGATATAAATAGCTTTAAACTTGGGAGGTGGAGTGCTATTAGTGAAAGATGCAGCATTTGTGTGTTCTGATTGTGTTCCTGGGCATGTCACTTAAAGGGGAATACTGTTGCAGAAACAATGGGGTGGAACAAGGTAACAAGGTAAACACAATTTCAGCCAAGAAAAGATCTCAAACATCATCAAATAAAATATGATCTAAAGTCTTTTAAAAGTCACTTTGAAGTACAGTGACTTTGGCAGTATTACCACAGAGTTGCCAAGTGCCAGCCAGTGTTTTTCAAGTCATGGTTTTGTCATGGTTTTCAAAAAAGGTTTTGTCAGGAATGTTTACACGAGAGTGTCATAAGACCAAGAATGTGCAACTTACCTTTCTCTTAAGGCTCATGCTTTGCCTAGTGCCACTTGCATAAAAATCGGGGGGGCACAACTCAGGGAGGCATACCAGAGAGGGACTTAAGGGACAGCTGGAGAGAAAAAGAGAATGAGGGTATAAGAAGGACTGAGATGGCCAGGGAGAGATGGGAGAGAGATGTTATGTATGTTTGGAGCAGGTTCACACTGAGTTCACCTTACCATGAGACATCCCCGGGCAGTGACAACCACACTGCTGTTGATGTGTGTAAGCTTGTGGGGTGTAACAGCTCATGAGTACACCCATGCTTGTGTGTATGAGACTTTGTGCATATGTTTGTCTGTTCTGAGGGTCCATTATTATTAAAAAGAACAAGGTATGTGAGGTGCAAACACAACATAGTAACCTATGTGCGCTCTGCATGTGCACATCAGGAGCCCATTACTAAAGCTGTGGAGCACTAAATCACCAGTGCTACTGCACTGGATAAAGCCAATGATACACGGATTAAAGCCACACTCTCCACTGCCCACATTTATCTCCAGCCAGACAGCCAGATAAAGAAACAGAACATGCATAAATGCGTGTCTGGCTGTCTGTTGTTCCGACTTAATATAGGCCCTGCATATACGGAGGAATTTTGATTCACATGTATGTTCACTTTTAGATCCATGTGAGATTTCAAGCTCTCCGTTCCACACTTTTAAGCTAAACAAGAGACAGGCAGACAGCATTAAAATTAAGAATGTACTGCCATCATTGCAAGGAAATAGACTTAAGCGGTGCTGGTTGCCCCAGGATGCTGGACTCTAATCCACTTCCAGCCTGCTCTAATAAACAGGACCTTATCCATATCACACTGAGCGTGTCTTTACCTCTCCACCTCAACCACATAAACCCAATGGCATGACATATATTTATACAGAAAAAATAATAAGAGGAAAAACTATCCAGTGTGGCAAATTCTAATAAAATACTTGATCTAGAATAACAAAAACAACTTGTAATTGATATTTGGTGAGAATTTACCCTACAAAGTTAAGCATTTGAAATATGCAGGACAATAATTTAAGTGGCCCACTTGTCTATGTATCTGGATCTGAAGTCTGACTGTGATTGTGCCTCGCATCCTTTTTCACTCTAACCCTCTCCTCTAACACCAACATTAAACCTCCACTGGTCTAATTACGCAGGCTGACCTCCCACAGGTCGCCTGAGTAAAGGCCCCCTAAGATCAATATTCATTCTTTTAGATCTGTCATCCGCTTTTGACACTATCGACCATGTTCTGTGTTGGTTCTCCCCCTCTCTGCTCTTTATTTATCTATTTACCCCCCTCTCAACCCCTATATCAGTTCTTGAAATGGGGCTATACTATAATAGGGTAAGCGGTGGTAATTAAAAAAAAAATGCTCATTTGTATACTTTTGCAATTGTATATTGCCAATTACAGTGGCCATAGTTTAAAGTTTCTGGTTAGTTAAGGTAAATCATCAATCGTCTTAAAAGCATGCAGACACTAAGAGACCTGTCCTTTTATAAAGGAACATTTTTAATTTATCAGATATGTACTTAATTTTTTTTAACTAAAAACTAATACACACATTTATTTCCCACAAAACAGTTATGTATATAAAAAAGTACCTTACTTTAACACTATTTTTGTTTTTTATAATTCTTGTGTACATGAGGAAAAATCCGAGCTTAAGTCGATGAACTTTCATGTTGCACCTCATAGGCCTGCTGGTCTCATATTTTCCTTTTATACATTATTTTTGCAGGAAAAACACTGCATGACTTGTGAAAAAAAGAGGGATTGTTGAAGGTCAACCTCTTCATTTAGGGGCCCTCCAATCGGTGGCCTACTCTGCATGTCTAAATACATCATCATCATCATCATCATCATCATCATCATCATCATCATCATCATCATCACAAGACCTACCCTTTCTAAAAACTTTGGCATTTTTTTTTATTCTTGCGTTAGCTTACACTTCCCATATTCTATTTCATCAAAATTATGTTGATTTTCCTGGATCTTTCTGAAAGGCTTTTAAAGGTCTTGGCAATTATCCTTTTCTCGATGTGCTTAGAGAAGGCTACTGTCCGTCTGGTATCTGCTGATGATAGGAAAACATAATTTAACACAATCAGAGATGCAACGCTAAGCTGGACAAGGGTGCTGATGTGACTGGGTGCCAAAGCCAGCCAAGGTCATGTTCATCTGCATGATTAAAGGAGATGAATTCTGCCCTGACCTCTGGATTATACCAGAATGAGTACAGGAGCATCTATGAATGGTCATGCGTATGGCCACAAAGTGTACAAGTGTCATGTGATTTATTTGTTTATTTATTTATTGCTCATTCATGGCATTAGTGTTTGTTGCGTCTTTCTCGTTTGATATTAAAGTGATTCATTCATGAGTCCAGTTGGATGATATGACATCTTTCTCTTCTTTCTTCATTTACTTGTCCTCCCAAGAGAAAGAGAGTCGGGTCCCTTTGCTCTCTACTGTCCCCTCCTGGAAGGACAAGGCAGCTGGCTTCCACATCAACTATTTCCTCATATAAAATGCATGGCAACGTATTATTGAGAGCTCAAATCAGTTTTCACACACTTGTGGCATCATGACATTTATAAAGTTAAAATATTCAAATAAAATTAAACACCTTTAAAAGCTGAGCATAAGAAAACTTCAGTGATCAGAAAAATGTAATTGTTCTCATAAGTGAGACATGAGCCTGTTTTCACTTTTAAAATGAATTTCTGCAAATGTCCATTCCAGCTCTCCAACCATCCACTGAGTGCCATCTGTCTGGGGGGACAACCAGAAGCTTTAGTTACACCCCCACACACAAAAATCGGAGTATCCCTATGAATACTAATGGCCAAAACACTACTGGGGTGCAATGAAAGAGAACATGGGGACAAAGAATAGATGGACAAGAAAAAAGAAGTAATGAGATAGTCTAATTTGGGTAAATGCATGCCATCTAGAGACAACAGCATAGCTGCCCACCTTGCCATATTAGCCACATGTGTTCCAGATAAGAGGGCATGTAGAAGAACAACTCCTTAACTATTGTTCTCATCTCCTTACCCAAAAAGTTGCTTTACCGCAAAACCTGGAGACTTGTCCTCTTCACATCTCCAGGCAAATTGTGGCTAAAGGGAAAGGTGATTAATGGAGAACAGTGAGAGGTCTCCTTAGATGAGGGCCAGATGTCAATCACCTCCTCAGGTGTGTTCCAGACACACAGTCAGTCCTGTAGGCTGCCACGCATTCTCAATATCCAGGAGAATTGAAAATACACTGGAAGTCGGGAGAGTGAGATGAACAGTCTGTAAAAAAGGAAAACAAGCGGGGAAAAAGTGGGAGCACAATTAGGACAACCGGGATGTGCGGGAAGCTGGTTTTGGATGTTGTGAACGTCAGGGAAAGAATTTAAGGACCTCAAGAGGAGATTCAGTGAAAGCCATTACCTGCCCGAAATTACCAGGGCAACAAGCTTCAAATAAATTAATAAAATATAAATCAGTTTGCATCAACAACAGAACAGAGCAACAAGAGATCGGAGAGATGCAGACAAAGTGCTGGGGAGAGCTAAGAGGAATAGAGGGAGGTGGGTGGGAAGGAGGCGGGAGGGGGGCAGCGGCTGCAGAGGGATGAAAAATCGATGGACAAACAAGTGAGAGGGCGCTTGCAAAAAGGAAGCCAAAGGGGGGAAAATTAAGCATTTAAAGAAATTCTGCGTTGCTACTGTGGAGGAGGATGAGAGAAAGGTGGGGTAGGGGGGTGCTAGGAGCACAAAAACGCCTGAGGGTGGTGGGGGGGGGGTAACTGTGGCAGAGACGGACGGACCACAATGCCCTGAAGCTCGATAGGGTTGAGTGACCACATCAGGTCGAGAAATGAGCAGCAAGACATGGGTGAAACCTGATGGCTTTAAGTCAAGAGGATTAGAATCAGGGTCTTTCTCCCTCTCTCTTTAACCCCCTTTTTCCCTCCTCCTCTCACCACCATCTCTATGCACTCTTTAAGTCTGTTAGACCCACTGGCCCACTAGTACTCGGCCAATCAGCAAGGAGGAGGACCAAAGTATTGCTAATAGTCTGGTTTTAATGTTTCAAGTGGTAAACCAGAGAGCTGGCCCTGTTCGTTTGAAACCAAGGTAAACAGGTCAATAGTATTGATTGGATCCTGACTCTTCTGCGCACACACACGCACAAATACATAGTGTGGAAGCTTCTCAACTCAAGAACATGGAATGCATCAGAAGCTCGCATTTCCCCCAAGTTGAAGACAGGGAGTTGGCACATGTAAGCACACACATTATGAGGCATCCTCATATAAGCCCATAACTAGGCTTAGTCAACCTCAGTATTTCACATATCATGATATTTGTAGTATTCCTTTGGAAAACATGATAAAGAAAAGAAAAACTGTCTTTAACAAGGCATAAAACTATATATGGAGCAACTGCAGCCAAACACGAGGGCAGAACAAGTCATTTGAATACTGATTCCTATTGTCCTTCTTATGTCAATAAAACTCAGCAGTGCTAAGGAACAAGCATGGTCAGCAACATTATAGGAATAATTACCATTTTCTTCTTTCTTCTCCTGGTTGATCTGTTTAAACAAGCCTGAGGGTCTGCTGTACTTACTGTAATTAAAGCAAGAGAAGCACACATAACAGTTTGAAGACTTTGAAAGAGAACAAGTGCATATGCCAATGAGGCTTTCATACAACAGAATACAACGGAATCTAAACAACTAGCATTTTACTGAAGCACAAGGGTTGGGGAGGTTTGTTTCTTTTTTCTTTTTGCTGAAAGGTGCTCAGATTTGTTCCGCAAGATGATCATACAGTACCCGTGGAACCATTTTTGAAAGTTACTTACATAGACACTCCAGGAGCACACCAAAGTTGCTGAAGCTGCACCCTAGCCAGGGAAGAGAATATTCCTCTTGGGCAATGCATAAAGAATATCAAAAACGATAATGAAAGGAACTACACTCACTGGGGGGGTGGGAATGAAAAAAAAAAAATATATATATATATATATATATATATGGAGAAAGATTGGGAGGAAACTTTTTACTGACTGGAAAATGTGATGGTTTTACTGGGTGATCAAACAGACAAGGTCTGTAGCCTTTTCTGGCTGTGGCTTATGTTCTCAGCAGCAGTGATCACTGAGGCATTAACAGCACAGCAATGACACCAATGTAATGGAGCCACTCCGCTCGAGATTATGACACTTAGCAAGGATTGGATAACCCAATTATGGCATTAATTTAAGCTAACACAAGGCAAATTACAGGCTGTCATGACACTAACACCATGACTGTTTAGACACCAACTGACGTTAAAGAACTACTGTTGCATGATTTGGCCTGGTATGATTTTTCCAATAAAGTGGATAGCATGTCTGCAATTATTTTATAAATATTTAATTATGGCCAGAAAAAAAGACACTTTGCGGTTAAAGTGAAGGTTGTATGTCAGTGTTATTAATTTATTATCAACATATATATCAGCTTCTCTTGCTAGATTAGATTAGAAAGGATTGCTCGTACTTCCTCTCACACAGTGGATGCTGGGATAGGCCCAACACCCTGCAGAACCCAAATTTGGTCTCAGCATTAATCTACTAATTTATATAAAAACAATTTTATGATAAAACCTAAAATGCAGGAATTGTAATGACCTTTTAGGTTGACAGTTTATATTGCATATCACATTAATGTCACTAAGAATTTGCTATTGCATAGCATACATTGTTATACTCTCCCCAAGCGTTCCTGACACTGGTACGTAGTCTGTCTTTCAAAGTAGTCCATATAAGATGTGACATGTTTGTAAATACACATGGATGCGCTGTTGTCTGTTTCCACATGCTTACTTGATATATGATGGGTGTGCACTGAAGCTGCATGTTGAAACCCAAAAGACAGACCCTGTCCTAAATTGTGTGTGTGTGTGTGTGTGTGTGTGTGTGTGTGTGTGTGTGTGTGATGTGTGTGTGTGACATTCATCCCCACTGCCAATTTAAGACTTGTCAGATACACAATTCAGCCCCAACTACATCCTCATGGTTCATCCCCCTCCACTCCCATCCTTCCTTACTTTTGCTGTATCCGTGCTGCAGCCTTAAACAAGCACAGCACTTATCACCCAGAAAAAAAAAAAATTGGGAGGTGTGCCACCTGCAATGGTCCCCCTATCCGTCCACCCAGGTCATTTCAGCAATGTCAGTAGCCATTAGGGGGAACAAGCACCAAGGCAAAGCTAAGCTAAGCACTGTTTCCCTCTGTTTCTGTGGTTTTATTCCCATTTTCACTGTATTTATTTTCACCTCTCACTTGTGTTTTTTATAACCTATACCCACATCACACATTACAAGCATCAGCATCAGATGGGACCATCAAAGTTGGGTCCCTATAACAACTTACTTTAATTGATTAGAATAGAGAAAATCCTTAAATACTTTATAAGATAAAATTGTAAATATAAACTTGAATCCTTAAGAGGAAAATATCAATTATAAACGTCTTGGACTAAAGGGGAGATGAGGGGAATTGTGCATCAGGGTCAAGTGGACAGAACTGAGGCTGCTCTCCAAAGCATCAGTATGTGATCACTGTCATGTCACAAGACCTTTTGATCGTCTTCTGCAGAGACACAAACATGGATCCGAGGGGCCAGCGGGACTTGATGTTTATACTGCTGTTGGACTGTGGCTGTAGCAGATATGAGTATTTTTGTATGTGTGTTTCTACATTGATGAGCCATGACAGGGACAGCGGTTCAGCTGTCATCCCGGGTACTACAATGTGATTGGCTGGGCCTGACAGTTCATGGAGGTTCATGTCACAAAGAGCGGTCTGTGGGAGCGTCTGTGTGTCCGTGTGTGCACTGTTTTGTGGAAAAGGACACAAGGGTATTACCTCCCAAACATCCCAATTGCTGGACTTTTCACTCTAGTACTTCACATAAGCATGACATGCTTGTGACCTTACCCATCCCACTGGTATTTGGATATAATAACCCTTTATTGATACACAGAGGTGAATGGCATCATGTAAAAGCAGGTCCTGCAAGTTGAAATTGAATCTATTTACCTATGACACCCAGGGGTAATTCGCTGCATGTGCCTATCTATGGCAACAGAAACCGCCTTTAGGCTAGTCTGAACTCTGAGACCTCCCATTTATATTTTCTCCAGTGGTACACTGATATCCAGCAGGACCTCTTAAATAGTCACCCATTGTGTCACAATGACCCCTTTAAAGTTGACCCTTGGGTAAGTGAGGGTAATACTACAACCCAAAACATATCTGAATATATTACACACCTAACTAGTACTCCCACGCATGTGCTCTCCAGTATGTGGACACCATTTTGCCCTTGAGCCATTCACAATCTAAGCTTTCCTGGTGCAGGTCCAAGTGGCCAAACCTGCCTCATACAATACATGTGGTGACATTGAGAGGCCCCCCAACTCTCTGCGGATTTGGGGTATCCATCCGACTACCCACACACAAATAAATAATGCAATGGCCGGTTAATGCAGTGGGTCCTGACGCAGTGGCTGACGTTGCCTGCAGCTACCTTTGGGCTGGAAAATAATTACCATGCAAAAGGTGGGGGGTATATATATATAGTGTAATGGGCTAAAATTGGGTATTACAATGTAACAATGCAGCTGCCCTCGACTGTACTTTTCTTATCATACAGTGGCCACTGCCTGGCAAAACAGCATTCTTCAAAAGAGCTTGGTGAGATGACAGGTTGGTAGCAGTACTGCCCTGGTAGTAGAGAGTCTCAGATTTTGTACTGTGGAATAATTGCTTGTTTTTTATGTGTAATATACACACACTGTGTGTGTGTGTGTGTGTGTGTGTGTGTGTGTGTGTGTGTGTGTGTGTGTGTGTGTGTGTGCGTGTGTGTATACATATACGCATATATACTGTGCGACCAGATTAGTGCAGGTATCTTTTTTAATCAGCCATGATCTTAGGCTTTGGCATTGACATTGGCCTCAGTTTACAGTGGAGCAAACAAATCGGTTGGTATGTTGACTAATCCAGTGCAGGCAGATACATGCTGACCATGATTAGAGGGCTAAATCAATGCACTGCTGTTTACAGAGGCCTAACAATGTTTACTAAGACATATTTAACCACAGGGCCCTTGCACTAATCTATCAGGCTATGACCAGAATTTGATACAGACATTTACTGTACAGTTTTTATGGTGCTACTTCCAAAATACTGGGCTCCTACTAGACAATTATTAAAAAAAATGTAGTCCCTTCTTTCTGAGTAGGGCTTAAGGTGCTGAAAGATGAACTAGCATCTGCAAAGCTGCTCATTGGTCAGCCAAAAGCACTAAACAGGCTCTGAATGTAAATAAAAATAAAGGTCATTCTTACAAAATGTAGACTAATAGAAATAAATATGAAACAGTGAAATCTACAGAGGTCTTTCTGCAATGCTGGCAGCACTGATTTTACCCCATATTTCAAAGCAGTGCAGTGAAAAAATTATAAAAATAAAATTCCTAATGTTTTCACAAGTTAATGACTGTAACACAATTCTGCAGATCAGACAGTGAAACAGTAAAGCCTGGTTTATGCTTTCCCATCTGCATAGCTTTGCATGAGGATTGCATCACCTCTGCGACGGCCAGAGAGACACATTGCATACCTCCTAAAAATTGTAACTACACAGAGAAGGACCGCAGCCCCTGGAGCCATGATTGGTTCACTAAACTACATAATTTCTGATTTTCCAACTTCCAACAATTATGTTATAACTTTTATTTGGTCAAGGTTGTATGAGAGACCCAAAGAGCCACAATTGGCAGATGTGTATATGTATTTGTTTGGAAGAATTTCTGTGTGGATGCAGACTAGGAGAAAGATGGTTATTGCCAAAAAATTTCTGTCTATAAAATAAGGTACAAGGTTGAGGTTCCCTAAAAATATTGCACAGACGTTATCAAGTTAATTCAGTCATTGTTAACTATAAATTCAGTGTTTTGGTTTTTTTTGGTGTTTTTTTTTCAAAAATGTGTCACCATACAAATGAGACCTTAATTTTAAGGATTTTTGGAGGGCTTCACATTTTTGTCTAACTTTTTGGACTGATCTATTTTTGAAATCTTCTGATTTGTTTTAAAATACAATGATGGATGCCTAATTCATAATCAATTTCAAATCCATTTTGTTTGATCTTTCTGGTGATAGACTTTCAGACAAAAGAATGTATGTTAACAATTTTAGCTAAGTTTCATATACATGTTAGCAAATTCTCAAAGAAAAAAAAAACAGTGCTAAAAATGCCACACCTTTTACCATTTTGGAAAGTTGCATAACGAACCAGGTGTCAAACAATACAGTCCGCTGAAGCATACATAATGAACCCCATCTACTTAGAAAACATGTTCACATTGCAGATAGGCTACGCAGAAGGTGGTCTAAATCTTTATATGGCCACAGAGACAGTAGCCTTTGTTGCATACCAGGTTTTATGTTCCATCTATGTATACTTAACACTTAGTATCATCAAACTATAATGCAAATAATTTTATCTTAATGAAAATTATTTCAATACTTTCAGCAGCGATGAATTTTACCAGAAAAAATATACTTTAAAAAGTTTTCGGGAAACCACCGCTGTTACAAAGTGTATAGTGTTTGACGGAATCCAAAGTGTCAAAAGAAAATTAGAAGGGTGTATTTGGCTTGTGGTTATGCTATAAAACACACACATACACACACAAAACTAAGACTTTTAGTGCAAAAGAATTATATTTATGGACTTCTTTCACAACATCTACACATACTGGACTTATTCATTTTCAATTCCAGCCTTCTTCTTTCCTTTTTAAATGAGTCATGTCCTTCACACTTGTGGTCTAAGCATAACACACCATGAAATACTGAGCTATGATCTATAGCGACTCTTTCATGCATCTTGACCCCCATCATTTTTACCCTCTTTATGTTGAAATATAGCAGAATAGGGTGGGGTGGGTGCCATGGAGACCACAGGGCATCCTGGGATCCAGCATGCCATTTGCCATCAGGTCCTCTTCACTCTAGGGGCCTGTCAGTCAAAGCAGAGAACTTGCCTTTGAAGATCTGCAGACTCTCTGGAGCGTCTCTGTATGCCCAAACTCAAGCCCCCCCCCACCTAGTCTCAACCCTTTAGGAGCTCAACACCTCCATTCTCCTTATCCTTCCATGTGCTCTCTGTCCTCTCCGTCTGTTCCCCCTTTTCCTCCAGTGACTTGTCTCTTCAAACCCAGTGTCCACCGTCTCCAAAAGTTATTCCCATATCCCTTCCTTATCTCTGCCTCAAGCTATGCAAGCCAAAATTTGAACTTGGAAAACGGAGAGCCACAAAAAGAGCTTAGTTTCACTTTTGCAAACCAAATAAGGTTTAAAATGGTAAGGCGTCATGAGAGCAACTCTTAAGCCTAAGGACAGACATGCTGAGTGAATCCCTCCAGTTTGCACTGTTCGATCATGAGTGACAGAGGAGACTTCGTTTCACCACCCTGTTCCACAAAATATAAGGAAGTCAAGTAAAACAATATTGTATCCACAAATTTGACACATGTAGCCACTGAAACCTTGACAACTGTGGGTGTTAATAATTCGGGCTACATAGAATGTCTACATCTCAGCAGTAAAAATGTTAATTCAGACTTATCTCTCACTGCTTGCAGTAGAAGCTGAGGTGTGGACATAATGTGCTAAGTGCTGATGTTTAAAACACATGGCAATGCTGCAAGTATCGTAGAAGGGTGCTCTCCCTAACAGAGCATTAAAGTTGCTGAAGACTTGTTTAAGAGGTGATAAAATGTGTATTACAGTTTTTGTGACTCAGATGTGTTCACACTTCACATTGGTGTTGCCAGCAGATTTCAGATGAGTGTTCATTGACTTCCCATTACCCACGCTAACCACTTTAATACGTGTGTGCAGGCAAGTATAATCTTTTTCTGAGACCGCAAACACTCATATTTATGTTTCTCAATCAGCATGCGTCCCGAATCTATCTGAATATGTGTAAAAAGCCACACCTCTAAAAGAAAAATTTGAAAAACGAGGAGGCAGATAGCTCGGCCAGCAGCTGCTGAATACGAAGTCTGAGGCTTAAAGAAAGGTCAGGAGGGACAAAGATAAAGGCGGAAGTCTCCATAGCTTTCTTTTTGTGAGGCCCTGCCCACTTTTCCAAGACAGTGCTCAATCTATGCAACATTATATTACACTCAAGGAAACAGATCAACTAATTAATCAAAGAATTAATTGGTGGCCAATTAATTTTCTGGTAACCAATTATATTTTTTGGACATATCCTCAGTGTGACTTAGAAATGTAGTTCATCTTTGTCATCTAAACTCTAAAATCTCAAATTTATCCACACTTTAATTGATAAAGATAAATTAATAGATAAAGATAAAAATAAGCTTTATTTGACACATGCAGATATACACAATACAATGTACAGTGCTTTTTTAAAAAATATGTATACTAGCAGCCAATAGCAACTAAAACGAAGTATCCACACATCACAGGACACAAGATTGAAAAAAATTCAATAAATTAAAAAATGTATATGAGGTAGGTAGGTAGCAGGAGGGTGATTCTGATGGTCCTCTCTGCTGAAAACATCACCAATTTTAGGAGCCATGAAGTCCTTCTTAGTGCTCTTTCCATCCAGGTGGTGATGCTCCCACATCCAGGACAGGTCCTGTGGTGTGCTCACTCCCAAGGTTGCCACTTATTTTACCTGCAGTAGGAGGTGGTTCTTCCTGTGATTATTCCCACAACAGTGTCACCCATCTCAATGATGACAGTGGTTGCATTCATAGGTGTAGAGCAGCAGAGAGCTGAGCACACCTATAGACCATAAGCTCTAATGTCCAACCACAACAGGTGTACTGAAAGGGTCCAAATACACACTCCCATTCTTATCAGTGCAAGTAGTCATTTTTGTAGCAGCAGCACCAAGTAGGAAGTATGTAGCAAGTGTAGTAATAATAAATGTAATCGTTAATAGCATATATTAGGGCTCAGTGATTGGACAACAAAACCATTATGTAAAAGACAAATTACCACATTAAATCATACACAAAGACAATGATCATTCAACCCAGGAGTTCATTCGACACTCTATCTGCCTCTGTCATTCTCTGTGTGTTGCCATCCCACTGGTGACACGTGGCTGGTGGGCCAGCTCATGGACACACAGTCTGGTCATTTGAATAACCATCAGGTTAACACCTAATCATCTTCAGCATGAAGAAGATTCACTTTGACCTTGTCACCCCTCCCTCCCGATTTCCAAGCCCTGTGAGAGATGGAGAGAGACTCAGACAAAGCGAAAGACAAAGAGGGTGAGAATAAAAGAAAATTACAGGGTGAACCCAGAGGCCATAAAGAAACAGAGGTAGTGATTGAGGGTGAGGATAGTTAGCTCTCGCCTTTGATGCTTAACTCTTGTCGACAGTGCAAAGACTGAAAATCACAGAGCTGTGCAGTGAAAACCTCTCTGTGGGTTGCACTGCTACAACCCTAAGGCTGCAAAATCCTTCTCACATGTTAATGGGCTGCCATTTGGCTCTTAAATCAACTGAGGCCAGGAGTCTGAAGTGAGCAATATATACTTCATTAAAGAAAGTCATATAAAATAAGAGATGTAAGAGATGTAAAAACAACCAAAAATTACCCCATTTTTGTCTGAGTATTTCTAGAGACAATGTGATGCATGAATGCATCCAGCTAAATAACGAACATTAAAAAAAATAGTCGTCTGTGTGTAATGGGTTACACAGTAGGGCGCACCATTGCAACTAATAAAGAAAATTCTTCTCATACCCCGTCCCAGTTTTGGACTTTAGATTAACACTTTCTCATCCACTCTATCATCGTCTCTCTCTCTCACTTTCTCTCTCACTGGTCCACTAACCCAGTTTAAAAGCAGCCAGACGCTTCCTCCTGCAGTTTGTCTGGAACAGTAGACAGACCAGTACATTTCTAAGGTCTCTCCCTCTCTCTCTCTAACTCCTGTGTGTGTGTGTGTGTGTGTGTGTGTGTGTGTGTGTGTGTGTGTGTGTGTGTGTGTGTGTGTGTGCATCTTTTAAAGTTATACTGACTGACACATCCATTCACACACACTTTGCTATAAACTGAGCTGCATCTAGACACAGTAATCAATTCACTTTAATCTAATATGATCAGCTATTTGCCGTGATCGTGGGTCAATTTCTGCTGACACAACCTACATGTCAATTAAAAATACATCTGACACATCCAGTCCTGATTCAAAACTACCAAAACTATAAATTATGGATAACAAAGTTAACATATGAGAATGGGTAAGGTTAAAAAATATATATAAAAACACTGTTGCAGCAGCTGTAAACAGTGACACCTTCATCACTGAATATTCAAAAATAGCATTAACTGTAGATAAATGGAGATGAAAATACACAATATAATAAAGTTAATCACTGAACTACCATCCATGATATTTGTACACAAAAATGAACACTTTTAAACAAGAAAAAATGGCAATATTGGTTTTGTGCATATTCTCAACTTTCAAAATATGTGCATCGCTACATCCATTTTCTACAGCTTCCAGTCAGTCACAGGGATGGCACATAGAGGCAGACAACCACTTCACACCTATGGACAAGTTAGAGTAATCAATTAACCTAATCCCTAGTTGCACATGTCTTTGGAGAGAACCCACACAGACCACGCAAACTCACCGGGAGAACATTTAAACTCTTCAGAGAAAGACCATGTGCCTGGATTTGAACCAGATGGCATCTTGCTGTGAGGCAACAGTGCACTTTTCAATACTTTTTTTTGGCAATGTGACCTCAAATTCATTCAGTTTCATCACCCAGTAAGTTGAAAAAAGTGATTTGTAAACACTGTCTACCAAAGCGAAATGCTTTTTAAATTATCATTAAGTGTGAATTATCAGTAACTTTTAGAAAATACCAACACAATAGTGGAATTTCAATTGTTGCAATTGTTGGACATTATTAGGATTCACTTGGTTAGATGAGTTTTCACCTTTCACTGAGTGCTCAGTGGTTCTCTCATGAATATACACAAGCCAACCAGCACTTGGAATTCAAGAGACTTGACTTGGCATTTTATGTTTTAATTGTCTGCAGGGAGGTCAATCCACCCGAAATATCGCTGACCACTTTAAGTAGACACTGTACTCAAACACCTCATACCACCATAGGCAGATATCATATGAAGAGAAATGCAAGCTAGCCATACACCAATTGGATAACCATTGATCAGAGACAAATTTTGAGATAATTGATTTTTTCCCCTTACAATTTTCCATGGCCTTATCCTCCAGTCTCTCTCGCTCTGTCTCTGTCTTCATCAACAGTCTGTCAATATGCCTGATAGCTGCGCTCAATCACTTATCGCCTAAGAAATGCCTCAATCAAACCCCAATCAGTTACCCATAGAGTCCTATCAGGATCCAGGTCTATACGAGCAACTGACAGAGCTGATAAATGAAAAACGTAAATGTGGCACTTGTATACATCTTTCTTACTGCTGAAATCTGCCTTTGTTAATCAATAGATATCATGGCCATATATGTATTAAGTCCAATTACAATAAAGCCTTAATTATCTATTAGTTCTCATGACTTAAATTCATTACGATTTACATTCTAAAAGAATACACAAGATTAGCTTTAAGATATAATATAGTATTGATGTAGTTAGTATTGTATTGAAATCACATGATCATCATCATTTGATCAGCCAATATATCTGTACAGCTGGTACAATGTGGCTTTTTTTAAAAGCTGTTTCCATTAAACAAAGTAGGATCTAGATTTGTGACCTTCCTTGGTGACATTTTTCTGTTGTCTTCATCTCAAGTCCTGACTTTCACTGTTTTACTGTTAAAATGTCTATCTGACCAATGAGGTCCACAATTCAGATCACTTAAGACAGTTTCCTGTCACAACCTACCTGTACGCACCTTAACCTTATATCTTTTTGTACTGGTGTTTTTATGGCCCTGATCTGACCTTGTGCCATGGACGTGCATTCATTTTTAATTTAAGAGCACACGTTGCAATTGGTTGTTGCATGCTTATTTAAATGCACACCCATAAATTGAAAAAGAAGAGGCTGTCTACCTCTGCATCAGAATCACCATGGGTGGAGCTGATCAGGGCAACCCTGCTGATGCCAGTAAAGGTGGATATGGACACTCCTTGAATTTGAAATGCTCCAAAGACTAGTGTAAGATAAGAACCTTTTGTGATCTTGCCAGTATGCAGCCCCACCCATGCCAGGCTTACTATCCAAGCCACCACCCAACAGCCTTGTTTTGTCATCACATAACCTCCCCCACCTTTCTTACTATATCTCACCTGCATGGGGTTGCCTCCACCAGCAGAGCAGGGGTTAACTCGATTTTGTCCAGGTCTTTGTGTAGGTAAGAGCGTGCATATGTGTTCATGTGAATGTACCCGTCCACCTTGTGTGTGCGTCCATGTGTCTATGTGTTCCTGTCCATGCTGGCCTGTTTGTTCTTTTGTTTGTGTGTATGTGTGCGTGTCCATGCAGGACTGTGGTCTTCTTTTTATGTGTGTGTCTGTGTGTGTATGTAAAGGAGAAATTTGCCTGTCCTTGCCTAAGTGAATGGCTAGGATTAAGCTGACAGCCCACCTTAGTGATGGCGAAATAATTGGTTGTTCAGCTCTGTCCTTGTCAGAGCGCTGACAGTTCTGCAGATGTCCTGTGCGGTTCTCCAAAGGTTAGGCTCAGCTGGGGCCGCCATTCATTAATCATTCCGCTCTGACAGTGCACCGAGCAGCCTGCAGCTGCCACCCCGTCCCCCTCAATTTCTGTCACCGCCTTGCACCACCACCAATACAACCCCCCCCGAAGTCTCCCTTCACCCCCGTATGTGCATGTGTTTGTGTTTCCCATCTTACACACAAACAAGTATGCTTAAACATAAATTTGCATGAAAAGTCAAGGGATGTATACAAGTCACAGCACGCCCTGTACATGATAAGCATGAACTGGACAAGCGGTATGGTCGGGATGTAAACAAAACACACAACCTCAGAAGTCTGCTCTACTAATGGTCTTACTTCTTACATTTTCTCAGCACTGCAGATTTCCCTGTGTCCATGTAGGTACAAATGCAAATCCTCCTACACTTTTCACCAACCAGTATTAACCCTTCCAGACTATTGATGTACTAATTTTTCAGGAGTAACATTGTTCTAGAATCAGCACTTTTGTTGTATTGTACTGAAACAGTAAATACATCATTAATTGGGCACATTTATTTAATTTTGGTATGAAAATGTATTGTGATGTATGTGACCACAGTCAAATGTTAAGCCTACCTTTTCTGTTCATGTCAGCAACATTGCTCTGACCCCTTCCCCTTGTTCACTAACTAACGACCCTCTGAACCTATTTTGTTCCTCATTCCAACCCATTCTCCTCCGCCTCCACAACTCTCTCAGGAGCGGGGTTTCCATATCGGCCTTTGGTAGGGAGCAAAGTGTGAAAATGGGGAGGGGAAGGTGAGTGAGGAGAAAACACAGAAAGCGAAGCAAAAAAAAAAAAAAAAAAAAAAAAAATGGAAGTGTCCATTGGGCACTAAGTGGTGTGAAGAACTGAGATAAATTCTCCATTATGGTCTACCAGTTCCTTACCATTGATTAACAGCTATCTAGAGACAAGCAGCCATGAGGAAAAACTGTGTGCTCACAACAGCTCTTGTCATCTAACAAACATTTGCTGAAGACTGTAAGCTATGAAGAGTGAGGAACATCACAAAAGATATTCGCAAAAGCTGATATGCAGTAGGAGTATTCCAGTTACCCTGATAATGAGATGAGAGGACTTTGATTACATTGTATTATACAATACACATTGGACACACATTGAATATACTCTTTGTGTGTGTGTGTGTGTGTGTGTGTGTGTGTGTGTGTGTGTGTGTGTGTGTGTGTGAGTGCAATGATATGTGTGGTGTGTGTGTTAAAAAAATAAAAAGGGTTTCATAAACTTTGGGTGATACAATACATCAGCCTGAAAATCAAATGCAAGATTGAATTTTTTTAAGAAACCCGGGCAGCAGAGTTTCATATGTAAATAATGGGTGAATACATATCCTCCTTCTTCTTAAAGGCTCTTTCAACTACTCCTAACACAGTATCCCATTAAAAGGTGCTTTGCCCTTCAGATAAATAGGTCTATCACCTTAAACTTAAAGAGCTACAGAATTTTCCAATTTTATTTATTTGTCTATTTGTTTGTTTCTTTATTTATTTATACAATTATTTATTATCTTATTTCTGGCTTGCGTATTTGTCATCTACTTTAGAAATAAGTGTTGAGTTTGTTCAAGAAAATATTTGAGCCACCTTTAAAGTACACACAGGTTCCCTTGGTTTGACTACACGTACAACATTGTCCTATCACAAACTGTCCATGAATTCTGTGTATTACTGACTGTGACAGGAGGCCACTACAAATCCCAACACAAACATTATCCGTGGTACAGCATTCTATTGTAGGACTATTTCAAAGTGCCATGATTTGAACAGCTGCAATTGGTATTTCACCTACACATCTAGTTACTCTTTTAATAACAACTGTGGTCCAAGTATCATGGGGAGCAATGTGCTGATATCAGCAGACAGAACCAAAGGGGGACTGGGTTGTTTAAAGAAGAAGGTGGGTGGGGTGCCCTGTTGTGCAAGTCTGAGGAAATTCCCTCTCTTCGTCTGTCAAAAGTGCATTTCTCCCTGGAGAAAACAGCAGCCACAGTACACAAATCCACAACAAAACAAGTGTATACAATATATAAAATTCTATGAATAAAAATCATACTAAATTATGTTATACTAATAATTGGTCATTGGTGTTATTTTATTACAATTCCACATGATGAGGATGATAATATATATTGTTATCAATATGTACTCATATCACCTGTCATGGTGAACCCATAAATTAAAAAAGAATGGAAATTTACAGTATTAATATTCCATACATAATGATCATGCCAATGGGTAGTATTCTGGCAATCATGCTAATGAATTCTCAGCAGACGGTGGCCTGTGTTAACATTACTGCTCAGCTAGAGGGTGACGATTCTTAAATACAGAGCTCTCTACCCAAGTATTGAAACCTACATCCATTCATGTCAATCAGTGGTTACCACAATACTATCTAAAACTAGATGTATCACCACTACTGTTACTGGCCTGGCAAAAAAAAAGAGAGATTTTCTCGAATTCAAAGGGAAACATTGTAAGGAGTATCATTGATTTGCCCCTCAGAGATTACCTATGTATCATAAGTATATGTAGATCATCTGTAGTAGTACCCCCTTCTCCCTCCAGTGACTGTAGCATTGGAATAGGAGTGCATAGGGGAGGCACATACAGTGGTTGACGAGCTGCAGTCACATGGTAAAGCCCATGGAGGATCTTATCAGCCTCTATGTAGATGTGTATGCTGAGTGAGTGATTGCCCATGGCTGGAAATTGGTGTAGAGGGCTTCACAGGGGAATTGGACGGATGGTCTCTCGGTCTATCTCTCTCTCTGTCTCTCTTTCTCTCTCTCTCTCTCTCTCTCTCTCTCCCTCCACCATGCACATTTTCACAACACACACGTACATATACACCCACTGCAAGGCCTCACGCAAAAATCTCCCTATATGCACATGCACGCCCAGCCAGGATGATTAAGGTCCTATGCAGACGAGATCCTAAGCAGCGCTGCGCTGCGGCTGCCTGTTTTCCCAGCTGAATATGAGCCACTAGCACAGTATTCTCCAGTGGCGCGGAAACCCGTCATCACAAATGCAAGATCAGGGGTAATTACGTTGTAATATGCCAGATGAAATATATCTGTTACAGAAATGGGATTCCCTTTGCTTCAAATTTAGAACAAATACATTGCACTAGGCAGTTATTTATATATTACAGGCAATTCATCAATCAATTCATCTGCTTGCAGATGTTTTAGCTGCCTGCAATGTTCCTCTGTCACCGTCTTCAAGTCCATCTGCTATAGGAGATCAATCCCGCTATAGTGTTGATCAATCCTTCTGATCGGGTGAGATTATTGGTATTGCAGAGATATCAATGCGTTGATGGATGATTGATAATACAACCACAGTAATCAATCAGTGGGATATTGCTGATAAGACTCTTGCAGTAGCCTCACATTTGCAATCTGTAAGCTTATCTAATATTTATACAAAGAATGGGAAAAATTAATTAATCAACAATCATCATTATTTCATTGTATTTATTTGTAACTAGTTGAGTTAAAAATGAATAAATCCTAGGTGAGCACAAATATTTGATCTGTCAAATATCTATAGCTGCATACTGTGACCAGTGGTCCATCAACTACCCCCATGGTGGATTAGGGCAAGAAGGGTGATTTGTTACTCTTTTGGGAAGCCGTCTTTGATGCTCATTTCCCCCTGCTGCATATTCTGCCCCTATGCTGCCATTCCTCACACCACCAGCCCCCACCCCTCCGTTTTGATAAATAGCCGGCTGCATGTAGGCGAGCAGCTGATCTCCCCGCCAAGGTTACGGTAACCTGGGGCCCGCATCTGGGGGCTACCTGCCTCCAATGAGCAATGCTGAGAGTGGGAATGTGGATGGAAGAAGGGGGAGTGGAGGTCTGTGCTGCATTAGAGTGGCAGTGGGGATAAGGAGCAGTCCAAGGATCCTCCTTTATAGGCTTTAAATCTGCATGGCAATTTCTGGATGGGTTTCTGATTACTCCTCCTCTAATACCAGCATGCTCTTCATGCTACCCACCCCCTCTCCCAAACACCCCTCTAAGCAGGTTGATGTCTCCCTGCCTTGCTTCTGTCACTGATCACCAAGCCCGCATACGTCCTGATTACTGTATGAGCAGCATTATGGATAGCTCTGAAGGACAGGAGGGACTTCCAAATGAATTGTTCTCTGCCCTCAGTGTGCACAAGCTGGATTTCACAAATCAGAATATGGATGGATTTTGTTTTTTCTTTTTTGTGTGTGTGTTTATTCATCCAATGGATTAGAGACTGCTTTACTGCAATCAAGTGTTATCAAATGGAAATATATTACAGTAGTTTAAATGAGGTGTATAAATACAGGGAGGTATTCATAATGCATGTATTATAAATAAAAATAAGTCTCTATATATTGTGATTTGAGATCCATTTAACAAACTTTTTATTTCTTCAGTTCAGTGAGTGATCCAACAGTAAAAAATCCAAATTAAGTTTACTATAAAGGGCTGCATTGCATTGCATGAGACATTGCAAATCTCTATGTGACATTCACAATTACATCATTCAATAGAAATATTACAATAAATAGATAGATACTGTCAGATTTTCTCGATTCTTTGGCACTTGCAAAATATGTGAACATCTTCTCTCACAATGACTTTCCAGCTGCTGCTATATAGTGGTGTGAGATAGAAACCTGGTGAGGTACGATTTGATATTTCACATTGTAAAATGGAATAATTGCTGAAACTCATCAATCTAGTGTGTTTGTTACAACCTGGGAATGGGGAATCTGAATATGAATTCAAACTGTTTAAATGTGTTTTAAGTGCAGCACTTGTGACAGTGGGAATTAATTTAAAATATACATGTATTAAAAAATGAGAGAAAAAAGTTGCATTTTTTTCCTTCCTAACAATGTAGAACATTTCTCATGCCCTACTGTGACCATCTTCTTGAACTGCAGTTAAACCCTTAGCAAATTCAAAACACCCTCAACCTACTTGGTAACAACAACAGTGTGCAGCTCCACTTTCTCACCACTGCCCAGTTCTTCCCTACCAATGGGCAATCGGTAGCCCCAATGTAACCTTCATAGTCTTTATATATATATATATAGACATATATAGACGCACATATATTTTCATATATATGTGTGTGTGTGTGTGTATGTGTGCGTCTCTCTCTCTCACACACACACACACGCACACAGTGATTATTGAGTGAAAACATTCTTTTCCACTATCTCAGGCCCCACTTTCGAATTTGCACACAAAACCTGAATGTAGCAGTTATTTTCTTTCTTTTTTTTGTGTGACAATGTCAGGTTTTCATCACATTCCAGCACCACTAGAGAACACTGTCTTTGCCAGCGATTAGAGCGTGAGGTACAAGAGAGCCACTTCACCTCCAAGATTAAAATGAAACAAAGACATGAGTCTTCACATTGTGCCAAGAATTGTACCAGACAAGAACAGAAAATGGTCAGAGCCAAAAACAGATCTGCTGAGCAGTTGAATGCAGTGACTTGTCCAAAACAATGACAAAAATCACTGTAGTTTTTAATGAGACAATTATCTCAAATGACAACCCAAATTTTTACGGTTAAGGATATCGGTGGGAAAAAAAATTGAGCCTCTTGTGCAATTTGCCTCGTGGCACAATTTTTAAGTTGAATCTGTTGTGTCAGTCTTATATTTAGCATACAGATCACACCTGGGTGTTACCAGGATTCCACATTCAAAGCACTCAGCCAGCAGGGTTGAGGCCTCACTGTGTGGAGAGGTGAAGGCTACGTGACCTGCCTCTGCCTCCACTATTACTGTCCACTGCCACCTCCCCTTCTGTTGCTTAGTTCCATCCTATTTATTTCTAGATGTTTGTAACTGTATCTGTCTGAATGTTCATGTTCCTCTTTTTA
This sequence comes from Lagocephalus sceleratus, assembly GCA_911728415.1. NCBI lineage: Eukaryota > Metazoa > Chordata > Actinopteri > Tetraodontiformes > Tetraodontidae > Lagocephalus > Lagocephalus sceleratus. The sequence continues at coordinate 1,304,089 of CAJVRN010000031.1, read as the reverse complement.
TTCTCTCACTTCATTTGCTTGCACAGTTAACAGGCCCTTGGCTGCCCACCACTGGTTGCTAATTGCTGTTGACATTGTTTGGCCTCTTGCTGCTTAGTTAGGACAAACCCCTCATTCATCTACTGCAGACTGCTCGTTAGGGCTAACCCCCACCTTCTGCATCTCTCTCTCGCTCTCTCCCCTCCTTTCACTGACCTTCTTAATTAACTGGTAAGGCACTGCTGGGAAATTTGCACACAAAGGCCCGATGTCTAGCCTGTTAGCCTCCCACTGTCCAAACACCCCCTTCTGCCTCCTCTTCCCCATCCTCAACCCGTGACTGTCTTCATCCCAAACCCAAACACAGGTCATTGTACAGTTGCAAAAAAAACAAAGATAAAGTGATTCAGTACACACACAGCATTCATGCACATTCAGCCATTTGTTCATTCTTTTCCTTGCCTGTCACCAGCCCCTCCTTCTTGCTTCTCCTCTTTTGCTTTTCTGTATTAATAGAAGACCTCATTAAAAAAGCTTGTTTTGAAGAGATTCACCAGTGATGTTCCCTGTTCTCATCCAGCTTGCTTTCTCTGTTTAGTGTTATTACTATTAGGCCTTTTCCCTCTTACCTATTAGTCATGCCACTTCCACCACAAGCCTTTGAGGCCTATACAATAAAAATGTGTGTGTGTGTGTATATATACATACATACATATATATGTATGTATATATACACACACACACACACACACACACATATAAATATATATATATATATATATATATATATATACACATATATATATATTCCTTGTGATGTGCTCCTCAAGATCAGTGAGGTGAATGCTGGGAACCAGGGTCCCTCAAAGGGCCATGCTCAAGAATGCTGTGGGCACAGAAGTGTGCAAAGAACAGGTGGAGCCTCTCCATTATATAGTACCCCCTCTACACTCACATACTGCACCTCCAACTGCCTCTTTCTATGTTCCTGTCTCATTCCCTCATACAGATAGTCACTCATTCACACTCACATATAGTTCTGGGACTTCTGCATTCCAGAGTACCTTTTTGTAAGTGTGGTTTCCAGAACTGCATCTGTAATGTTGGCTGCTTCTTGTCAGGAAGAATACAAACCCAAGTTCAATTTTCGATAAAATATGAAATGCCTGTTCCTGTTCTTGATATTTGTGCATGCCTAAAACTGTGTATTAAAAAGACAATGTTGGTTTGTTGGTTCTGAATGGAATCCTCAATAATCTTTTTTTTTGGTTAACTTGTTTTGGTTCAGTGTAATGCTGAATGTGTGGTAGCACAGGTTGGTGAAAGTCTTTTGGTATATCATCGGTTTCACTTTTTAAACCTGGGATTGCTATCACTATGTGACACTGTGTTTCTGTCATTACACTTTTCATAATGCAGTGTTGGTCTCATTTCACATTAAATAGCCATTGTCTATTACAAATATAGCCTGTAATTTTAAGCAGTGAAATTTTGGTGCTTGATGGTGCTCAACAGCCCCATCATTTTGCAATCACAAAGTAAGCTTATCCTCTCATTACATAAACCCTAAACCATGCAGTATGTGTACCTCCTGAACCTGCTCTATCTAAGTCTCATTATTAGACAATTACACAGGATAGGAAGGTCAAGTGTTCTTATTCAGTGAGAAATTACCAGAAAAGGTTTATAACACTGTCTCCCACAAACCATTTCATCTTTTGTTTGTGTAATTAATGCATATGCCTATATGCCTATACCTGTATATCAAAGTAAATATCACAATAAAGTAGCAATAAAATAATTCTTGGAGGTAGGATGCAGTAAGACCAAGAGAAAGAAAGAGAGGAACCTAACTTCTGTTTGCCTGGGGATTACTATGCAGCCCATCTGTTGAAATTGTTACACATATTGTGACCTAGATAAAGTTAAAAAAAAGACAAACTTCAGTCTTATAGGTAGCTCAGCCTTTGTGTTTGACAATCATGTATTAATTTTATTGGTCTTATTGCCTGCAAACACATAGTCTTATATGCATATGCATAATTTCTACCTTTACATGTGTATGTTTTCTAAAAATTCTCAATTCATTCATTCTCAGATGTTCATATATATATGTGCATGTATATGCATGTACCTATATATATATATATATATATCTGTGAATGTGTGTTTGTGTGTATGTGTGTGTGCACATATACATGTGTGTGTATATATGTGTCTGAATATGATATTTTTATGATATACTTTCCATAATATGAATCCATATTATGGCAAGAATCAATCAGCCAAGTAAAGAGAAACGACATTCCATCATTACTTTAAGAACTGAAGGTCAGCCAGTCTGGAACATTGCAGCAACTTTAAATGTGTCCTCAAGTGCAGTCGCAAACACCATCAAGGAAAACTGGATCACTTGAGGAAAGGAAGACCAGGGATGAACCTATCAAGCCTCTGCTCTGATAGGTTCATCCCAGCCACCAGCCTCAGAAATACAATGTTGCAGAAATTGTAGACAAGAATTGTTTATATAGATGACTAAGTTAGTCTAGTCATAACAGTCAAGCTAAGGCAATGGGAAGTCTTGTGTCAACTGGGAGGAACAACCTCCTATAAAGTTCCTTGGAGGAGCAGGATTGGATCGGTCTGCTCTTGTTGGCATCCTTCACTTTAATGGTTGATCCCCAGCAAAGAAGCAAAGATGTCAGATTGATAGAACATTTGTAGCATCTGGTTACATACATTGAAGAACCAGCACAGGCCCTTTTTGTTAACAACTTCAGCCGTGGTGGACCACTCTACCTTGTTGTTCAGACTTACACCCACATACCTGTAGTTCTGGCCAATTTCCATCATCATTTTCAGCTGCAAGTAGTTCTGACCGCACCATTGTTTAAATCAGTCCACTAGGAGTCTGTATTTGTCCTCCTGCACACCCAACTGTGTCTCCATGCACCCAACTGTGGCCGTGTCATATAAGGTAGTCTGCAAGTGACACGACTCAGTGCTGTACTGAAAGTCAGATGTGCATGTGGTGAAGAAGAAGGGATAAAGCATATTTCCTGGGGGTCCCCTGTTGCAGATCACACATTCAGACACACAGTTCTTAGACATACAAACTGTGGTTTGCCTGTCAGATAGTCGGTGATCCATGCGACTAGGGTAGTGTGCACCTGCGTGTTCTCCAGCTTGTTGCGAATACACACACACAAGGAAACACTGGTAAGAGGTTTCCATTGTGCCCCTCTCTGACAATATTATGTTTGGGAAAGAAGAACATTAATTTGCCCCCTTTGAAGGAAAGAGCACTTCTCAACCATCTTCAGCCCACTTGAGCTATACAATTGGAGTGGAGTACCCCCCATCCCTCCAATCTCTTCAGATTTTCTTGCCACCAGCCACCCTCTGATTGTCTCTGCTGCCTCCCCAATTGAGGGACACCTTATCCAGCACTTACGCTAGGGGGGTGGCAGTAGCAGGGCACATCAGACTTGAGTTGGGTAATGGGGGATGAGAGGTATTCTGTTTTCTTATTTAAAATTGGAAAATATTGTAGTTATAGATTTAAGAGTTAAATCATCACCAGTTGTGAGGAACAACATATTAGGGGCCATGTTGTCCCAGGTGCAAATCAAAACACAATTGAAATGCATAGGTCTACTGTATGCAATATTTAAGAATAACAAAGGTGACCAAACAGCTACACAATAAGGTCAAATCAACAAATGACACAATACCTAGAGGTTCCTTCGCTTACTGGGATGTGGAAAGATCCATATTTAAAATAAATAAATAAATAAAATAAAAGAGGTTCAGAATGAGCCTTCCACACTGCATGTTATCCATGATGTGGATAGACATTCTCTACTTCCCAAAGAGTGGGATACACAGTTCTTTGAACTAATTGCAACAATCAGACTACACGACTTGCCCCTTGTACCTTTGAATCAGAAAGCTCTTCCAGGAGCTATACAGCATGGTCACCTTAAAGTAGGATGTACAGGAGACCCAGTCATAATTACAGTGCCCTACGCTGCCTTCTCTTTGTCAGCCCCAGCATGCCAACATTAAATTTTAAGTGTGAATGTGATTATCGTGTGGCATTCATTTTTAATGGGCTTTGCCTCTATGTGTTTTAGAATGCAGCAAACCCCAGCAAAAGGCTGACTCAGGACATTTTCTGCTGATGGCACATATATTTCGCATATATACACATCCACTGCTTATTCCTCCTTCCTCCTCCTCCCACTACTTTTTCACTCTCCTTCATCTCGATGCCTTTATCATTCTAGAGGCAGGAGATGGGCCAAGGAGATTGAGGGTGAGACAGTGCCCTCAGAGGTCTGCTCAATACCCAAACCTTTCATTAGGCATACAAGGCAGCATATCCCCAGAATATATGAGCAATTAACACATTTCTTTATATTTTGCTTTAGTTAATATCTTTACTATATCAAATAAAGATCAAGGTTTTATATTATATGTAGCTGTCATTTCCCACTTCATTTCAATCTATTTTGTTAGTATATAACTGAGCCCAGTACCTCACCCAGTCAGTCCATTATCCAGTCTGTCAAAGAAACGTTGAAGGCTGACTCTGTCACTCATACAAAGTAACCAGTCAGACTGTAGAAAAACAAGTTACCTATATGCCTCCGCAGTCCTAATAATGCCTGTAGGGGGAAGAAAAGGGGGGAAAAAATGAAATAAAGGAGGGGATCTGGTGAATCAAAGGGAGAGAGAGAGTGTGCAAGAGAGAGAGTGATAACGCACTGAAATTAAAATAGATATATAGCCAGTCCGGTTTGGAAATCAATAACATATTATTAAATAGGAGACCACCCAGAGAGATAGGTGAAGCTTAAATGCATATATATTCATAATAACAATATTGAGATATATGATAAATAAAAGGGAAAAGAGAAGTAAATACCAGGCTGGCTTTTATTAGCTGCCAGTCTCCCTGCCAATATGTGCCGTGACACTTCTGTCCAAAACGGTAACTGTCCAACGCCGGATAAAATTAGAGAGACTGACAGGCAATAAGAAATTGGCAAAGTTAAACGTGATTCTCAACGCTGCGCTCTCAGAGCTCTTTGAATATTAGAGGCACAGTGTCACGGGGTTACGGGGGGGGTGCAGCGGAGGAAGGTAGAGCTCAGGTAACTCCTGATAAAGTTTTATTAAAGCGCTTTTTTTGCCCCCATTTGGCTTCCCCTTCTCTCCCTCTGACGTGTGTTCCTTGCCCCTAGATCATTATAAGCCTTGACAATGACACTGGCATTCCAAGGACATACAAACAGCACACTGTCACTCTGTTTCTGTGCTGTGTCCACAAAAGTAAAGGGAAAAAATTGTGTGTGTGTGTGTTATAGTTGCTGTACATACCAGCTGAAATATTTGCTTAAATCTTTTCTCTGAAAGGAAACTGTTATGATGTGATATCATTAACTTTCAAAATTATACCTCAGATGAATATATACTTATGACAATTGTGCATGTCATGGATCAGTCACACGCACACTTTATTTACAGCCGTTGTAATTTTGTTGAGAATAAAAAGTTAAATAATTTAAAGTTTTGGAGGATTTTTCTCCTGAATTCCTGAAAACAAAGTGATTGTTATTCTCATTGTAATGACTCATGTTGAAAGTAGAATTCAAGCTGTCTTTTGTGGTTCAGTAATGTTTCCACTGATTAAACTTCTTTTGCTTAACTTCTGCTCACATGAATTTGTACATTAAATTAAAAAAGTGTCTAAAATATTCTCCACATAAGTTAAACTAAAGTAAAAATTACAATGAAAACACTGTATGCTTCCTTTTTCACAGAGTCTTTTGTCATTGTTTCTTTCTGCACCTCTGTTCATTACCCTCTTACCCCTTTTACACCCCAAGCTATTCCTACTCCACTTATTTTGCTCTGACTTTCAGCACAGGGCCACACATGGAGCACTGCTGGTCCTTTTTTATTAGAGCTTCAACAAAATCTACTTCAAGGCCAGATACAGTTTGACAACGCCTGCCTGTCCCACAGTTTGTTTTCAGATGAAGAGCTGAAAAAAACTTGGTGGCCTTTTGCCCAGCATATACACCAGTCTTTATTCTACTGTTAAAACTACTATGCATCCCAGCAGGTCCATCATTTCCATTCTGTCTTTCACTCTCTTCCTATTTCTGACTGGCCCTTTGAACTGAGCATGGGGCCCAGTGCCATTGTTAAGCCATGCCTTCTTCCTTCCCAAGTTTTGGCTGTGTTCTTCAGCCCCATTGAGGGCTCCCCAGCCCTTGTACAGCTCCTTTGTAGCCTCCAGAAAGACCTTCATCTCACACTTGTTTCTTCAAGCCCCCCCCTTCCCACCCCCCAACACACACACGCACACACACATACACATACACACACACACAGATACACTCTCACACACACCTTCTTTTTTCTTCTTTCCTCTCCTTCCTTCCTCACTTCAGAAAAAGGCAGGAAGGGAATGCAGATGTTGGACCCACCTGAGCTCATTGCTCATTCTCTCTTTCTGTTTTCATTCTCCTGTGTGCGCTCTCCTTCTTGCTCACTCGTTTTTTTTTTCCTCTGCAGACCCCTGTGGATGGAGCAGTTGCTACATCACAGAGTGAACGCACTGACATACACACTGAACCACACAGAGGAAGCTGTCCATCACAATAGTTGCATGCTTGTTTGTTGTCTCTCTCTCCCGCTCGCTCTGTTGACTTGGTGTCTAAATCTGTACTTCTCTATAATCTTACAGTGTACGCTGACAACTTTGAGTTACTATGAGTGAAAACTAAAAACACTGATTTACTTCAATTGATAAATTAAGTAAGATTCATTTTTTTCAACTCCACAAGCATTTTATTTTTAGGATTTACTTTTTCTTTATCGAAAGCTGCCAAAGTTTTGTTAAATTCCACTAATGTAATAACAGAAACAACATTGTTCCTTAATTTCATGTTTTGTCAATTCTTGGTCATTGCAATGTTCAGGACCATTTTTATTTTGGGGGGGGTTGGTGGTGGATTTATCTTGTCAGTGTTTCTTGATGCCTCCTCAAAAGGAGGTTGCTGCATCTACTGACATTAGTTTGTTTTTGTAGTGTTTGACTGTCAGGATGGACTTGTCTATCATCTATTTTCTTAGAAGAAGAACAACAACAACCTCCATTTCAAACTTCAGTTCAGTTCACACTGAGTATGCTTGTTTTTTTTACATTGTACATCGTTTATTTCACAATCATATTTTTTGAGCGATTTCAATCAATTCAAAGCTCAATCTGGCTTCATATTTTTTCAAGGTAGACAAAAAAGTGAGCTTGTAAAATGGCACCATTCTGATCCATGTGCACTGTAGTCTTTTGTTGAAAAATGTACATGATATTTCTTGAACCAAAATAGGTACATCAATGACCAGAGCTTGTCACAGTATACAAATTAATATAGAAAACATAATGAAACACTCTTTGTAGGTCTCTATAGGTTATACTTCCATCTGTCTACAAGAGTGGATTAATATCTGTCAGGAGAAAGGAGAACACCCAAAACAGCACCCATGACAGAGACACAGCAAACACCCTCCTTCACAATAATTCCCTGGTGATTTAATACTGTTACATAGTAACAGAGTGATTACGGTTGAGCAACAACCCTCCAGTTATTGGCTCATTCATGGAAAAACACAGCACAAGACCCACACCGCTCCAAGGATCAGGCCACAGAGACACGTGGCCTGGTACAGACACATGATGGGCATCTGGCTCCTGTCATAGTACCCACAGCCTGGGCCAGCATGGGTGAAAAGGAGGGGAACGTTCTGGCACAGGGATCTGGCAACTGCTAATTTTGGCACAAGGGGCATATAGCATTCTTTCACATGCCATTGTGGTATTCGGGAGGGCAATTTTTTGGCAGGATACCTGGGTCCTGCTTCTGTTGTTGTTTCAGGCTGTCCCCGGTTCCCTGAACTGCAAATGAGCCTGGAATTGAGTAGGCTGTCTTTCAGCAATGTGTTGCCATGACTTCTAATGGAGGGCAGAAAAGAAGGGTCAACAAGACTTTTGTAGTACAGAGCTTTAATTGAAGGGCAAAATCAACAGACCTCCACTGCTAATTGCACTCGATCCTCCCCTGGCAAGAAATATGAGCCATGTGTAGTCTGACTGATATGAAAGATGGCCAAGCAATCGATCAGTCAACTGAAACATGTTGAGGTCAAATGTATTTGCAGGAATTCATCAAAAATCATGAAATATTTCTAAACTGTTTCTGCTGTTTGTTAATTTACTGGGTGCAATTAAGTGCAACTTGAGCTCTTTTCTAGCTCCCAAGTCATCAAATAATGAAGCTAAAGACAAGTGGCATTATACTTCAATGATGAAAAAAAAAAAATGTACTTTGTGTGTTCACAGCTGATTTGTCAGTATTGGCAGAACTTAATAATAAAGTGGTAACCTCTATTAAAATGCATCAGTGTTGTGTGTCGATCAAGCAGCAGCTGGCCAAGCCTGTGATTTGAACATTTTCTTGAGAGGTACACAGACAGATTTATGAATGTCAAAATGTCTAGTTTTATGTTCACCAAACATAAATAAGGGAGTAGTCTGCTGTATATCTTTTATATTAACATACTGTAGTAAGCTGTTTTCCACACATTATGTCTGCAAATTGCCACTGTGATTTGATGCCGTACAGTAAATTATGCAAGAATTTACATTGTATTGAAAAACATTACACATTATTATGGTGACTATGACATTGTTGTATGTTGTGACTTGCACTGTATTTTTTGTCAACAGAAGTGTTTGGATTATCCCGCAATACATGATGATTGACAGTGCTGTAGAGGTAAGCACCATAATGTTGGTGGTTTCAAATAAATGAAAGCAGTGGACAGCAAAATGAGACAGAGGTTAGAATCCCAAGGATGGGAGGGAGAGAGAGAAGGACAGAGAGGGAGATTGTACACACTCTGTGTGTGCGTCCGTGCGTGTTGGTGCATGTGTCTGTGTGTATGCATCCTCCAAGCATGTGTGTTTGTAAGAGTTTAAAAAGGGAGAAAGGAGACCTGTGTGTGTGTGTGTGTGTGTGTGTGTGTGTGTGTGTGTAGGTGTGTGTATGTGAGTGTGTGTGTAGGTGTGTGTGTGTGTGTGCGTGTGTGTGTGTGTGTGTGCGTGTGTGTGTGTGTGTGTTGGTAGAGAGAGATGGATCACCAGTACTTGTATCTTCTCCGCAGCCATGCCTAGCAGAACGTCAGCAGCAGCCTCCATTTACATTAGGGAGATTTAAGCTGTCTCAGGCAATGGTGACAAGTCAAGGTGTTTCACTTTAATTACACCGGGCAAGGTCATCCCCCTAGCTGGCTTACCCTCACACACCAAGGATGGAGTACGAAGATGGTTTGGATGGCTGGGTAGGGTGGGGTTACTGGATGAGCTCACGCCTCTATTTTTTAGCCTGCTCGCACAAGGTACAAACACACACCAAAGGCATGTGCACCAAATTAAGGGGCCATGACACACACACACACACACTCACACACACACAAACCATATATTTTTTAGCATTTAGAAGCCAAATGCAAGCACACACAACCACACACTATCCCCAGCAAGCCTGTTTGTTCCAAATAATCCCTAGTGACAAAGTAAACGCCACCGTGTATGAGGTTACAGCCTTAATGGGCGATACGTCATTGAGGTGACATAGTGTATTACACACCTTTAATATGACACCTTTTTGCCTACTGTGCTTTTAGCTAGGTTTTTTACTTTTTTTTACCTTCTCCACTCTTGCTTGTCTGTCCTGGGGGCCCCAGTGTTATACAGTGGAACTGACAGGCTGGGAGTTCACAAAGCACCTTTATGCTGTTAGTTAAGGCTGTCCACGGAGGCCTTGAATTTAGGATGAAACACAGTCAGGTACAAGGTGCTGGACCAGAGATGTTTCCCCGAGACATAACTGAATGCATATTGATAATGGATGTAAATATCTGAATGGAATTAATACACATGAATGCTAAATGTTTCCATAAGTAACTCCTTTTATCCAACAATAGAGTTACATAGGGATTCATGTGGGTACTTGACATTTAATTGTCATTAAATAATGAAAATTATTTAATGACAAAATGATAGTTAGTGGAAAAAAATGTAAAACTACCTAGATCTACCAGATAGTTCTGTTCATTTGTGCTTTTTGTCCATCAGTTTATGTTTTTTGCAAAGAGTTGATGCGAGGTTGTCAGTTAAGAGCGGTCTTACCTTTCTTATCAGCATCACAGCTTTAGCCATGGAAACTGCAGTCATTAAAAAAAAGAAGAGGGAGGTGGGTGGGAGTGAATGGGAGTAGCAACAGAGAAAAGAGGGAGAGGGAGAGAAAAAGGAGGAAGTGCCTTCGGGGGAAGTTATTAAAGAAGGTGCAAGCTGGCTGGCTTGGCAGCAGTTCAAAGGGGGTGGGTCCCCTTCCCTCCCCTGCACCCAAATGGCAGTTGCTGGCACCACCGCTAAACACACAATGCCTTGTGGCAAAACTGTGTCTTTCATTGACAGATGAGTGGGGCAAGGAAAGGAAGACGGGAGGAGGGAACACAAAATGCTGCTATTCCCTCTCTTTTTGGAGGTGCAAAAAAGACAACCTGAAAGAGGTGTTCGCCCCCTCCACCCCATCACACACACACACACACACACACACACACACACACACACACACACACAATAATAATAATAATAATAATAATACAAAGGATCAAATGCAGCCTCAAAAATGTCATTTTTTTATAATGATTCAGATGTGTTTTAGATGCATCAAATTGTAATGCATCAGGGTTAAAAAGGAATGAAAAAAAATCTACAGAACATTAATTTCATCTGCTTTGTCCCAAAAGTTTTGCTCTTCTGTGCTGTTTCAAAGAATGAAGGCTTACTGCCTTATGGGGTCAAGGCCCTTCAGCATGAGCTTGTACAGCTGATGCTGGTAAATGGTTAAATGGATTTCAATGGATTTATTTTATAAACCGGAATGTAAATCATGCTGCTGATGGATGACCTTTGTTAACATGTCAGCATCCAGTGCAAGAATGTTCCTGCACAAAGTTTTCCACTTGAAAGGTAGAAACGCTCTGGTGTGGCTCATCTTTGGGTAGGAATGCTGACATACATGATGGCAAGTGCTTATGTAACTCACTGTAACTCACAATGACACAAACATGTACTGAGAACACATGAATGAAGAACCGCAAATATCATCAGGCCAGCCTATAGATTTATGCATACTTCTATGTCATCAGCAGCCTGTATGGTAACCCTGACCCCAGAGGTCATGAGCGAGGACAAAGATCTAAGAGAGAGGTCTAAACTCTAACCACATCAATAATAACTAATCCAATCCAACATCACAGGAACTCTGATAAAGTATGAGGGGGGTGGATGGCAGGAGGAGTGGTGGAGGAATAAAGGCCTTATAGAATGCCAACAATTGCCCAGTTCCACAAACTGTTTCAGAAATGAGAGATCTGAGCAGTAAAAATCAAGTTGTATTTTATGCACCTTATTTCCCACTATTCTAATTCCCACTATTCTTTTTTTTACATTAATTATTAAGATGATTTATATAGCTATAAGCTATACTAAGATTGTCTAAACAATATTTGTTGTGGAAAAAAGGTATCAGTCTCACAGAAATAGATATGAATTTGTATTTCAATCCAAGTTACGTGTTTTTGACTTATTTCTGAATTTTCTTTACTTTTGACCTTATGTTTTATTTTATATCTTTATATCATAAATATTATGTTAGTCCAGACTCGCTAAACTGGCTTCAAAGTGCAGTCAAAGCACCCAAACAGGATTTATCAGTAGTTTTAAAAAGAAGTGGCTTTGAAAAAATGAAAACTAAAAGATCCGCCCTGAAGTCAAGACATTGCATATCAAGATTAAAGGGAACAGTTATGTTAGAAAGGCAGGGATGTTTGTTTGCACAATTTTGTAGTGAGTCAAGCAGAAACCATGTGGTATGTGTTAATGATGGATATAGAGTGAAAAAGGGTGGGACAGAACTATCCAGAGGATGTAAATCTTGTACAAGGGAATATTATGAAGCTCATGTCGCATTCAGTGGCCCCTGAATTGATGGGCTTCACAGATGTCTTCCCATGCTCACAGGTTTGGCTTGTATGGGCCATACATGTATAGAATATTATCAACATGTACATCTTCACACTTCAGAGTGTTATTGCCCCCTTGGAAACATATTTCATTTCTTTAATTGGACACCTCTTTAAATTTACATTTTCACCTATATATTTGACTTCAGTCTGAATTGTTTAAGGTGGTTTGTTGCCCAAGAAGAAGGAAATCAACTATGTGCTGTAAAAAAAAAAAAAAACATACACCATGCAACCAGATACCCTCAAGAACAATTCCTTTCTTCTTCAGGTTGAAGGGTAAAAGATTAAACATCAGTTATCATGCAGATAGTATGCAATGTAACAGATAATAGAAGGATTATGGTGATATAATGGTGAAGGGGGGAGCACTGGTTCTAGTTTCTTCCATGAGTCTGCATGAAGCAGAGACAGTTGTCAAGCTGTGGCCGACTCAGTCACGCTGCCACTGAGCTCCAAACAATGACCTGAATGTAATGACAGATGACACAGAGTGTGTGGATGCAGCAGAGAACAGAACCTAAACTCCATCTGTCACTCTGCCATATTGGAGGAAGATGGAAAAAGAAAAGAGAAACATGGCACACCATTTAAAACTGACAGGACACAGAAAGAGCATTTCTTTGAAATAATAATAATGATAATAAAAAAGCTTGTCAAAAAGTATTTTTAGTGTAGACTTAGTGACAGAATATTGATGAGTGTTAAGTAAGTTGAAAGAAAAATGTTTTTTTTTTTAATTCACAGTAGTGTGGAAACAAAATGTAAGGTTGTGAAGCAACACAGGTTCACAGTGTAAATACAAATAGCTATGCATCTACAAAATGTGTATTACACATGATAGACTTGCTTTTGACCTTTGTCAAGAAATGGATCTAATCTCTATCTCTATCCTAACCTCTATCAATTCATTTAATGTTACCAGACCAACAATTACAGTCCCAGAGAAAACTGGTTAATAATATGTATGTATGTAATATGTTTATACTGGTTAATATGTAATCAGTACCTTCTGCTTCTGCTGATTGTTGCAAAACCTTTTGGAATTTTTAGCCTAGATTATAAAATAAATGACTTATGGATGAAGTAAAAGAACCAGTAATAATACATTGTATTACATCACTCACCTGTTGTATGTAATACACCTATACTGTATGTAAAGTGTGATGTATGTATCTGTAGAGGTACACCTGTATGTGTTCCAGTATACAGTATATTCCTATATTTTTCCCTGCTCAAAAGAAAAAAAAAAGAAAAAAAAAGCCATGATTGAGGATTTTAACCAAATCAGCCGTGACGAGAAGCCTCACAATGAGCACAGCTGCCAGTGCAGGAGGATGGGAGGAAGGGTAGTGGTGGCTGTTTTAAAATTATTTTCTATAACACTTTCTCAATTAAAGGCCCCTTTTACACATACTAGTCTGCTAATAACATAATGGGGAGTAGAATGTCATTGAGTGGTGTAATGTACCTAAATCCCTCCACAGCCTTTTTAATGCCTTGATAATTGGAGCCCTCTCTGGAACATGGTGGCACGCGAGAGGCAGCGGCGGAAAGGCAAAGAGAAATAATTTGTAAAGATGTCCGCGCTGGAAATAATAACTAGCCTTGGTGCTAATGCAGGGCTCTTTGCAAAAGTGGAGGGGGGGGGGGGGGTCCTCCTGCTAATTGAGTTTGCCTGAAAAAAGACATTTAAAACTCATCATTTCATTTTACAGGCTTTTTTGTGGCACATTGTTTTTAGAAAGTGTAAGAACACTAGCGGTGCTTCATATCCATTTGGAGGTTAATGGTCAAGTTTCAGGCTTTTAAATATGTATTTTAAAAAGCTAAAAATGAAAAGATTTACTTCAATTACTTGCAAAGTGATTTTTGTCCCTAAAACTTTTGAACTCTAGCCATTCAAAACTTGCCAACAAAAAAAAATAAAAAAGACTGCTTATGGAAAAATGGCACCTTTTGCTGTATTTCTCTACAGGTAAAGTTGTTGCTGAAGTATTTTTGGTCTTTTCAAAAACATTTTTATAGTAATTACCATATATCTCTTGACTAAATTCTTTCTGCAATATACCTAAGACCTTTGGAGCAAAATCATTTCAAATTTTCTTTATTTTGTTATTGGTGCAAAGAAAGAAAAAAGCGTTTGGTGCGGAGTGAGACTATACATCACCAAACAACACAATGACCCCCAGGCCATGTCTAAACACAGACTTTAAAGACTCAGGCTGGCTGGTACAGTCCTTGGTTATAGGGGTCCGCAGGCTGTGGGTAGGGATAGAAAAGGACACCAGGTACAAGGATTGAGTGGACTCCACACAGACATTAGTACTGTTGCTCCTGGTATGTATTGCATCAATGTCATTGGGTAAAAACATGTCCTCCATCTTCAAAACCTCACCTCGAGGGATAAGCAAAGCACCTGCAGATGTCTTATCTATCAAAAGATAATGGCCAAAGTCAAATCAGTCTTCCTCCAAAAGCACTCAGCTGTTGCCCTCCAGCAGACATGGTCAATGGTACAAATTAGAGGAGGTGCCATTGTTTGTAGATAAGGTTGTCCTCAGAGTGTAACCTCCTTTGGGGGATTTTTGGGAGAAAAAAAAAATGGGAGATTTTCAGCCAAAAATATCACCTCTATGAAATAAAATAAAAAGAAAGCTTGAGGTGAAGGGAACAGTGAAATGGAGGAAGCATGATGAAGTGCCCCTTTGTAGATGGCAACAAAAAAAGTGTTGTAACAGAAGCAGTTGTCCTATAATTGTAAAAGCTCTTGCTCGTATAATTTAACCAAAACATCCAATAAGTCAAGAGAGGAGATTGTGTATGCACAAGCATGTAAAAACATTTTTTTTAATCAGGGATCTTACACACACACACACACACACACACACACACACACACACACACACACACATACACACACACATGCACACGCACGCTTGCACACAAACATACACTGAGTAATGGAAAGCCTTCACTCAACAAGTGTTAGGACACTAGAAAACCCAGTAAAAAGCCCACACAAGCACAAGAGGCCAAACCCAGAACATTTTGGTATAAATCAGATAAGAAAAACAGACTAGAGAATAAACTATTAATTCTTAATATTACAGATCAGTCTTAATCACTAACATTTAGCAGCATTTTTCTTGTCTGCGGCCACACAAAGCATTCACACCAGACCTTTAAATTTGAATATGTATTTTAGCACAAACTGAACATATTATTAGAGGTAAAGTGAAGAAGCAGCATTCAATTTTATAAAGTTGTATCAACGTGCTTCTCTCCTGTTACAAATGACATTTTTCACACCTTATTTATGTTTACTCAAAACTCCAAGCAGCACATACACACATAGTAGGAGGAAGAGAAGAAGGAGAAGTCATGGGGACTTTGGCAGACGAGCTCAGAACCCTTAGCAGCTGGTAGTGGACATGGCGCCAACTGCCCATCTAGGCCTGGCAGCTTGCTGTAACATGCCAGTTGAGACCTGTGACAGCTCAGCTCATGACCAGTATAGAGCCAGAAGGCATCAGATGCCAAAGCTTCAGTCGACTCTCTGATGGAGCAACCGAGGCATTAAATCTAATGAGAGGGGACAAAAAATAGACAAGTACTATATTAATACTTCATATAAATGCCAGACATGATCTGATTGCACTATTTCTAAGTGCAATATAATTGGAAGATGTCCAGAACATGTAAATGTAATAAAACCATGATAATTATACAACTATCTGTCCGATTCATTTAGGTCATAATAGTCTAATTCATTTTCAGGTAAACTGAAGCAAAGAAAAGGTCTAAAAGAAAACTTAGAGTCAACAAACAATTGTCAATTTCTTGAATTCAGGCTGTAATGAATTTCTTTCTTTATTTATGTGTTTATTTCCGAACACTTTTGGCAAAAATTGTATATGGAAATGACAGACAAATGCAGAAAAATAAAAGGAAAGGACAGCAGCACAGACATAAAAAGCCAGAACAGAAATCTGGTGACGTGCCTGTCAGTAGATAATGATTCTGTCAGTGAACACTCCAATCACAGTGTTCCTAGTCTAAAGCAGTCTTTTCTTGTCTGCGCACTGGCAAAGTGCTGCAAAGTTCATATCAAACAGCTAAAAAAACATTAAAAAAGAGGATGTCAAGCAGTGAAAATGTAGTCACATCTCTACTACTGACAGCGACAGTGAGTACGGAATGTAACAGGCGAGATCGAGGGTGCTCTCCTAAGAGAAAGAAAAAAAAGTACAGAAAGTCAGTTTTAAACACGCCCCACCAGGTAGTGCTTGTCAGAACACATTGCCATCCTCTAATTGGGTCATTTTTGATACCCCCTACAACATGGTGCCAGTGTATTGATGGGGACGTGTCAGGGTGCCAAGAGCCTGCGAGGCCTCCCTGGCACCGAATCAAAGCAGGCACAAACACTGCCCGCAGACAATCTGGCAAGCCCAAGCGCACACAGGCACAAGAACATCCAAAAACATGGCCCCATAGCTCCCGCCTGCACCACCAGGGTGTAATTGGTACATGGGCATTCCGGCGCATTTTCAAAGGAGGAAACTTAATCCACATGTGTACTATGAAATTGGCCATTTTGTACCCAGCCTCCCCACCTCTTTCTTGCATGCTCTTTCTTGCCCTCCCCCAAGTTTGCAACCCAGCCACAGATTTAGCACCCTACGACTTGATTCTTTCCTCTCCAACTATCAAGTGTCACTCCGTCTTACTTTCGGAAACCGCCCAAGGTTTTGACCATGACGTTTTAGGAAGTGAAGGCGGACATGGATGCTTAATCCTCACTGGGTGCTCTTGACAAGATTTCACTCATTTGAGTTTGTTAGTGGTCGTGTTTGCCACTGTATCTCCTCGTGTTAGTGTGATTTTCTCTGCTTAAGTATACAGATCTGGCCTAAAACAAATTCAATTTGTTTTTCATTTGCTTTCCCATAAAGCTGTGCAGTTGGCTTTAAGGCTGTGGGTTGTGGATTGATGCTTACAGGAGGATGTGGGTGAGCAAAGGCAAGCACATCCCACTCCTGTCCTTAGACTCAGAATCTATAAATCTAAATACTCTTAAACAGCAACATCCCATAATTCTTTTCTTGTGTTACGTTCAGTCCTACATTTAAAAACAGTGTTACATCCCCTCTTCTATTGTGCACTGGAGTGTGCCTTCCAGCCAGCCTGGCACTGACTGGCACATGGAGTAAACCAACTCCAGCTGCTTTCTGACCGAGGGGAACTTGTTTAATTAACCACGCTCTGGTTCCAATGAAAGGGTTGGTTTTGCTCCCAGCTGTTGACCAGTCTGTGGCACCCCGGGGGCCGTGACAGGGACTGGCATATCACCCCTGGTCCGGTCCGATCCACGTTTCTCAGACAAAGATGGACTCTGCCTGTCATGCCAGGATGTATCACGCCTGATCCCTCCTTCATAAATTAAACATGAGATCTGGAGGAGTTCTTTTAAAAAAGGAAAAAGACCCAGAGGATGTTTCTCTGCTTAGATTCACCCACGCTGTTTTTCTTTCCTCCTTTTTTGCCTACGACTCGGACTCAGTCAGACATGGAAAAAGAGAAGAATGGGGAGAAGGTATAAACAGGTGCAGAGGTGAATTAGAAAACAGTGTCCTCAAAGACCTTCTCAAGTGTTTGTTCATGAGTGTGTGTGTGTGTGTGTGTGTGGGGGGTGGCAATCCGTGGTGGCCTAAAAGAGCGATTCAAAGAGTCTTCTGATGGTTCCCTGACCATTTCCATGTGCAGTTGGCAATACATCCATATGTACAAAATGAACTCAGCTTTCAATTATAACTTATCTGGTAAGATCAGCTTTGGCAAATTTGAATTAAGAAACATGAACATTTTCCTAAAATATATAGTCTGAAGCATTACAGGGTCCTTTGCAGCTATTGCTCCCAACATACAAGCAATTTAAAAAAAAAAAATCAAGATGTAACATTGTAATTGAACACTTTAGATTAAGCTTATTTGCCTTTGTTTTATTAAACATACAGCAAGGTTATTCAAGCTGAATTTGACCCTCGGGGGTAAATACATGCAACCGCATGTAAAAACAACATTACGGCAGCGCCATCTCTTCATCTCCCATCACAGCATTCTATAACCCAGCCCCCAGCTTGCACTTTTACTACAGTCATGAATCACAGGACTGGTCACCAGCAAAGCCATCAAGCCCTGAGCTTAATGCAAGCCTTGTCTTTGTTTCTCTAATTTGTTGTGGGCTGAATTCAAAAGTCAACAGTGACAATAAGTGGTAGAGAGAAGGACCCAAATCTACGCCTGATTTTTTTTAAATTTGTTTTGATAATTGTTTTATTTTGAACATGTTAGTGGGAGAGGACAATAATAGGCAAAGATGCCATCTTTGTGGATCTACGTATTCAAAAAAGAGAAGGAAGAAGTAAATAATGATATGGTCCTACTCCCAAATCAGACTAGTTGCTGACAATTTTTATTATTAACAATTTTCCTGCCATGTGCACAATCCTAACAGTGCTAATTGTTCTATTGGGGGTTTTCGCCCCTTCCCACTCCTGTCCAAAATAAAACTGGTTTCACAGGAAGCTGCCACAGTGACACTCTGAAAGTTAATGTCACCACAAGACAAAGTAGAAGTCTCTCAAGCTCTATGTGAGAGTTGAAGTGCTACCAAGCGAGCTCACCCACATATGACATGACAGGTTGTGGCATCACCAAGCACAATTGTCACCTTTACAAGTTGTCGTGCATCTTGTGTCCTTGATGTCATGACAGTGCACACTGGAAGAACGTCGTGCCATCACCTGCACCCCTCAATGAATAATGTGTGAACATGGAAGAAGCACAAAAGACACAAAACATCAACACCTGTGGAAAAAAATACATAAATGTGGTTTATGAGTTGATTTGCACATTTTTTTAAATTATTTTTCAAAGCTGAGCTGACTTTTTCTGCTTCACTCTACTGCTTATCCACCTCCATCCCCTATCCACCACTTCATGCCATTATTTCTCCTGAATCCAAGCTAGAGTCCACAAGAGCCCCATTTGCCATGACATATGGTGAACAAGGCAGGGACTGCAAGAGAGTGGCCCTGTCTGGGCCTGTGACTTAGTGTCGTCCCTCAGTGCCTCTGGCAGCACAGGGACAGAGGGACGAAAGGATGGAGGAAAGGCGAGAGAGGAGGTACGACATCCATGAAAGGGTGCGAGTTGGGGGCAGAAGAGGTTGGGGGTTGAATTCATGCTGCAGTTTGGCCCTGGAGACAAACTGGCAGTCCTGAGATTAGAGGGATAATCAATCTCAGCGTGGAGCCAGCCAATCCCACTGCCCCATGTCCTGGCAACCTGGCCAGCCCAGGTGGGGGTAGGGCTCAGATGAGCAAAGAAAGAGAGAGGGGGAGTCACAGAGAGAAATGAGGGGACAGAATATGCTTTATTAAGAGTAATTTGTCCTTTTACAAGTTTTGGTGCTGGACAGGCGATGAAGTATAAAGCTGGAGAAAAACACATGATTACTGTTCACTGGCCTAGCTGCCTCTGTCACCTCACTCTGAGCAAACCTTATTTTTGGTGAGTTTAACTCACACAAACAACCCCACACACCATGAGAAATACAGCCACAGTTCTGGTCATTGTTAAGGCTGTCTCATTGAGCCAACATTCCAGTGCAACTTAACTATAGCACCAATGAATTGACGTAAAGATATATTTGGGGGGAAAGATATTAGATGTAACATAATTGAAATGCCTCTCTAAGAAGAAATTGTTCAAACTACTCCAAAGAGAAGTGGCAAAATATGTGAATAACAAAAGTGGCCACAGCAGCTGACTGCTGTCAAAATGTCAACTATGTTGCTTTGTGCAAAAGGAAAAAAAATAAAATGACGCAATGCTATGAATGTAATACACTGTATGTCAGGGTGTAAACACCATATGGATTGAATATTAAAGATGTATTCAAAAAAGGAGAAACATCATTTAAATCTTTAAATCATCTAAATTTAAACAAAAAGAGTGAAGACTCTGGAGGCTTTTTGTTTTTTAACTTGAATTTTGTTTATGGTCTTATGTTGGCATGAACACACAATTCTGAGCATTTATTTGTGAATTATTTTATGCTCCTAGGCATTTAAAGTTTTTTGAATATATAGATATTTTTACAAAAGTACTTTCACAGATTTACTGTTTTAAATCTTGACATTTTTTATTATAAAACACTTGGATGTAGAAATTCTTGTATGTGGCAAGAGAGATATAGATATCATGCAGCCATTTTGAGTCACAAATGGTATGCTAATTCTTGGGACACATGCACATTATTGTCATATTATCTGATATGATTAGAGCGAGAGTGGCTTTTCTTTATTCTGCCAATATTTGAATCAGAGGTTTGTTTGTTTCAGATCATAAGTTCAGTCTGAATTACTCACAGTCTCTATACTCTACTGTAGCATCAATGGACGCTAATATAGTGAGTGCATGCAATTCAATTAGTAAACTCAACATATCTTTCAAAGATCTGCTATAGAAAGAGATGTAATATAATGCAATAGAAAGAGAAATGCTAAAGGTGTAAAAGAAAAAGAGAGGCAAAACATCCTCATGAGACCCTTTACAGATAAATGAAATAATTAGTACAACTCCCCAGTGGCCTTTAGCGTTTTATTTTATTTCTAGGGAAATAATTAAGTTTTTTTTTTTTTTTTTTTGCAAAGCTTCTGCTTTTCATCTTTAATCTTTAATCAGTGTGGAAGATTTCCCTTTGGGCAACAAGGTGCTATATGTAAGGATGTAATATTCTGGTAATTCACAGTTGCATTTCATCATGAAGATGCATGCATCATGTATCAATCTGTGTGACTGCAAAGCATTCTATAAAAAATAATGTGTTTATGTGTATTATAAATCAGATAGTTCTGAGGTGGAAAAGCTTCTTTTAATTGGGCAAAGAGGTCTGACTTGAATCCCACCTGTGTGTGATAGGGACTTAATTATGAGCAAACATGGCTATCTATCGATACACCACAAAACTGCAGCTAGAGAGAGGGTTAGAAATAATCTTGAAGCCCTGCGGGTCATCGCACACTGTAAACAACATGGATTTATCCAGAAACAAGACAGAGGGAAAAAGAGAACACAAGTTGTATGAAATCGATAGGAGTCAAAGCAAAAATCAAAGCTGGAATAAGGAAAATCAGGCTAAATTGGACTTTTTGTTGTGCTTGGTCAAGTAGTGCAGCTCGAAATTAACCTCTGGAGGGTAAGGCAACAACAACATAATACTGAAGAAGAGATTGAGGGCCCATTTCTCAACAAAGTCTATTCACAACCCTCCACAGTGTACAAAGGTTTGAGGCACACGCTTATGTCCCTCTCATGAACCCATAAAGCCATCTTAAAGTGGAGACAACCTTAAGTGCCAGGCCAAGGGATTGAGGCAGAAACTCAATGTGTTGTTTGCCTCCAGTTGTGGTCCATATCATCTAAGGCTAGCTGCCTGGCTCATCTGTGATCTGTGCTTCCGGGCACTTGCATTAATTGAGCTCATAATTGAATAGTTGTCTTCATTAGTTCCAGTCCCTTGCTTTCAAGTCTCGGTTACGGATTACTGAGGAAATGCTTGTGCTTCTTCTCAGAAAGCTTATAGCAGGACTTTGTCATCATTGTGTGCACATTATTGTGTTGTTATGTCATTGATGAGAAACAATTGTCAAATATTGGTGACCAGTGACAGTGTATTTGTTCCTGGGGCAACCCAGGCTTTTCAAAATACCAAAGGGATGTGAAGCAGCCAGTAGGACAAACAATTCATGAACAGAAACAATCAGTCAAAGTCATTAATATTCTTGTCGATGCTCCAGATTGAAAACAAAACCTTCAGCTACAGGAGTGTTTATGTAGAAACTACATGTGACATTAACTGCAACATGATGCCAGAGAAATGATTGTGAAGAATCAAAATTAAATTACTCCTGATTTCAATTCAACCACAGCAACATCACGTTAGTGCTTATGGCTTAGTGTGGGATGATCCAAATCTTGGAAGCCTAAGCAAGGTCCTGGCAAGGAAATTCCTTTCGATTGGGAGGAAAAAGCAGGTACACAAATAAACAGCATGCATACAGACAGGCCAGACATCAGCGCTGTGATGTGCTCGGGGTCATGCAGCATGGTAGAGAAGATAAAGGGAAATTAAAGGAAAGGTCCCTGACCCTCTCCGATAGCTCTAAATGCCTTGCAATTTTCCGCAAGAGACGAAAATCCTCCTCCACAAATGAAGGGCTGCATCTGACCTCCTCCAAGAGCATAGGAAGTTAAAGAAAGGTTGACAAAAAAGAAAGATTTAAAGAGAGAAAAATGGTAATTTGACTTACGAACAGACATTTGTAACCCCTTTAAGATGCATTTTAATAAATCCTGAGCAATTTGCATCTCTTGCGCCCAGCCGATTATTATGGCATATGTCAGATTTCAGCAACATCTATAGCAAGTCTGACACTGAACAAACAGGCAAATAAAATGATGCATCATAGCAAGTACTCGCAGCTCTCAAGCAAAGGGTTGACAAAAGCCCTTTCCTTCATTAGAGCATCATTTCGAAATAATTATCTTTAAGTGCCCTCAAATATCTTGGAAAGCTGAAAGTAACTCTTCAGAACTGAGAGAGAAAAAAATGATGGGTAAATAGACAGAACCACAAAAGTGGAACTCAGACATGCTCTGCACCGTCGGAGCAACTCGTTGATGGTGAATGACAAATTAAAAAAATATAAGCAACAAACTCTCAGTGCAATTTGGATAGAGATGGAACTGGAGACAAAAAAAATAACTCCACTATCTGCCACAGACATCTCACTTGTCTAGCTTGAAGCACAGACACCTTACTTCTTCCTTTCAAAAAAAAAAAATAACAATAATAAAAATAATAACAGATTCACCCAATTGTTCGTAACTAACAGGTTCACAAATAGGAAGTGACTTTGCCTCCCTGGGACAAACAACGCCCGAAAGCATCAAAAATTTATTTTATATGAATATTCAACAAGGAAGCAACAAAGTGAATTTCTCATTTTCACCTTGCTTACTTTCCACCATTGCAGCCTTCTTTAACTGCATAATTAATGTGTGAATGGCAAAGTGTGAATTTGTTTGTGTTGCAAGATCAAAAATGATGGGAATTTATAGAGACAAAACAACTTGATTCTTTAAGATTCTTTAGATTCTCACACTGTGTGTGAGTGTGTGCGTGTACATGTGTGTGTGTGTGTGTGTGTGTGTTTATGGGGGTGTGTTTGTGTATGTGTGTGTCTGTGCGAGTGTAAACATACATATATACATATCTGGATACAGTATATCTATGTGCAATGTATATATAGTAAGCATAATATAATATACCATTCCATTAAGTACAATGACAATAAAGTAAAAAAAATATATAATAATAACTGTAATAAAATATTAATGCAAATGTTACTTTGTTTTGATGTCAGTAGTTCAATGGCTAATCATATATAGTGGAAGACACATGCACACATGTATGCTTGTACTTCTATATTTGTAAGGACTTTCATAACACATTACCAAGCTCCTTACTGTACTCCTAACCATCCACCTAACTGTCTAACCCTAACTTAAACTTAGTTCTAACCTCAACATTAAAACCAAATCTTAACATTGAAACAGACCTGTGAATTTGTGAGAATCAGCCAAAATGTTCTCACTTCCAAAAAATGTCCTCACTTTGCAGGTTGAATGAGTATTTTCAAACTCAATAGGCAGCAAGTACAAAAACACACACACACACACACACACACACACACACACTATGTCCACCCACTAGTATTATCTCCTCTGTTTGTCAATAGGACCGTCTCTCTGATACACTGGAGCAGAAGTGAAAAATCCCCAGCCCCTCGCTCTGATTTGTTCCCCTGACATCAATCATGGTTCTTGTAATTTCTCCCATCTTTCAGGGTTTTGGCCATAGTCTTGGCGGTTTGAAAATGTGCGCATGCTATTTGCCTTTAAGTACACGATTGGATACACACATATAAAACAGAGAGGAAAAACAGGTGGTAGTTATTTTTTTTTTAAAGGTAAAGGGATTTTTTTTTCCAAAGGTACATAGATACCCTGAGGAATAGATTTACTGGCCTAGAATCATCTGTCAGGTTGTGATACATTCAGAAGTTTTGTGGAGATAAATGTAGACAAATTAATGCAACTGTGATTCCTTCCATGTGTGTGTATGCGTGTGTGTGTGTGTGTCTATTTGTGTGTGCATGTGTGTGCACGCATGTGTGTGTGTAGGGGGAAGTGAACAGAGTTAGTATGCCGAAGGTAAGTCAGTGGGCCGGCAGGTACATAGGAGACAGAGCAGAGTAATCAGGCTGCCCACTGGCACCAAAATCACACACGTACACACACACACACATACAGCGAGAGAGTGAGAAAGTGTCCAATCATTCATTTTCCTAATGATCCACAGAGCAGGAGGAAGCAGGAAGCCGAGATGACTGGGAGACCTCTGGCTCACCCCCAGTCGGGGCACCAGCATTGCTAATGATAACCTCTCAGTTTTACCAAGTTGAGGGTGCTTGTCAGTTCTTTTTTGTTGTTTTGTTTTTTTTTACGTATTTTGTTACATGATTTATGGTGAAACTTTATAGCCTATACTACTTTATGCTTCAAGTCACAGCTTTCAGTACTGAGTCTCACTAAAACTGTTGTCATTTAAGCATAAAACAAGACACTGGGCATTATCAGTCAATAAGTACTTCCAATATACCAAAAACCTGATATATTGGTTCTCAATCTCATACTTTCAGACATTTAACTTCAAGAATTTAAAAAATTGCACCGTGTTGAGGCAAATGTTAGGATGGCTGTGGACCCCCGTGTGGCCATTAGGATTCAGCAAGCAGCAGTTCCATGCAGACGCCATCTCTACATGGAAAGGTCACCTCCCTCCCTTTGCGGGTAAACACGCAGACGTATACAAATGTGGTCGCATGCTGAAATGGCTCACCTTAAAAAGGCATTAGGCTCTCTTCCACTGAACTTTACATCCCTGTCTACCATTGCCAATGGCATTTAAACATCTTTCAGAGAACTGCTCCTAAACTTTGAAGAACAGGAATGATTCTCAACTAAACTGAGAAAAAGATGATTATGTTGATGATGTATTTAGAATCTTGAAATGCTTGTTTAAATTATAAAACTGACAGAGGGCCTTTTGGGCTGTCCATCTGCAAAACAGCGCAGAGATATAAAACGACGCTGATTGAACAACAGTTCATCCTCCCAGACTGGAGATGTGAGTCAGTGCGCTTCTCTGTGCTCTTTCCATTTCATCCTTTCGGCTCAGTATGAAGCCCGCAGCACCCAACCTGCCTGCTTGGCCCTGCGAGCTTCTCCACTGTCAAGTCACATCTAGCCAGAAGACTAACCCATGCTGTCAGAACCCTGCACCCACTACCGACACACCTGAGCTGGGCACGTCTTCTGCTGCAGCTCCAGGCGCATCGGGCCTAAAGTCTATAGTGACTGCAGTGGAAAAGGTGCAGGAGGATGAGGTCACAGAGGAAGATTCATTTTTTAAATTGATTTATATTGAGATATGTATAAATGTTAAAACATTGCTTAGTGCCATTCTTGTGCTTAGCAAGACATGATGTATAAAAATGATCATAATAATCCATCCATCGATATTTCTTGCAGGGTCACAGGAAGATGCCTATACCAGCTGCCTTTGGGACAGACATTGGCTAATAATAATAATAATAATAATAATAATAATAATAATAATAATAATAATAGGGGCTTAAGATGGAGGCTTTCACACTTAAACGTTTTATAGGATATGCTGCCATCTCGTGCTGGTGGTATAATTTGATTTGGAAGTAAATGCAAAACCAGCTGTCAATCATGTGTTTTCTTCTCAGTTTTTTACATTGTTTCATTGGGGTTTTTTGTACTTTTAGACTTTGTCTCACCTGTATTCTCTAGCTTGCTGCTGCCTTCTCTTTCATTCCCTTTTATTGTTTCCCTCTGACCACGACCTCCATTCCCTTGTCCACTTTGCATCCCAGCACCAGTTCCCAATGGATACACAGAGGACCCACCGATGCTTTTCTGGATCCTCTGTGCTCAGCTTTTTACGTTCTTCTGAGCCTTGTTCCGGTGGTTCTCCCTCCCAAAGGGAATTCCAGTCAGAGACAATGGGCAGCTTACTGGGGTAAACAACAACCCTCTCCATGCCAGCCTGCCACAAAGGCACAGAAAGAGAAAAGACGTATGAATGTAGCGCAATAATGACTGGTAGCAGAAAACCAAGCAAGAATACACAAAGCCAAGACAGACACATCCCTCGCAATGCTTTAGACTTTTAGAATCAATGGCAACACAATCACGCTCACAATATGTAATTGTGGCTCCAGCTGCCTCTTTGATTTAGTCAAACAATTGCTTTAGTTTGCAGCTAAATCTATAAGAACTAATTTTCAGTGTCACAATGGGAAGATTAGAAAAAAGTCTCATCAAGAAAATGCAATGAATTACGTTGCAGTCTGAGCTCAAGTGTTGGGGAAGAGAAAGCATGTCTGATCTTGCGATTATATCAAAGTGTTTGTGAAAGGGACTGATATAAAAGAATGGTTCGGGCTGAAATTCATATCCACTTACTGCCAGAGCTGGCCCGTATACCTCTGCATGTAATAGCTGTTTACAATATAAAAGAGCAGGAAAAATAGCCACTTTTCCCTGCTCAGACATGAAATCCTCTTATGAAATTAGGCTGATAAAAGGGCCTTGTGACGTCGGCCATTTTTCCAACCTTGCCCCTGAACAATATTAATGGCATCCTTGTGGCATGTCATTTTTCTATATCGCTAGCATGCTCCCAACAACAACGGAAGAGGGCTGGGTCTGCTCAGCACTTTGTCAGAACAAGAGCGGAGCCACTGTGAAGCCCCAACAAGTTCCTCTGAAGCTCATACAACCACAAGAAGAGCCACAAAACACACTTTGTTGAGAGCGAGCCAAGGGTTAATTTTCGTTGGTTCCTAGTTGGCTTCAGAGTAGGGGAGAGCGGAAAAATGAAGCAGGGTTGAAACAAATAGCAGCGTCGGGAGAGACGTGTGGCCTTCGCTTAAACAGAGCCATAAATCAGCAGACTGACATGGAGAGAGGAAGGTGGGGGGGTAGTGGAAGACAGAGGAAAAGAGGTGCACAGAGAAACCCTAAAATGAGACAACAGCAACATAACATTAAAAACATTTAGGCCCATCAACATATACGATTATTATTATTATTATAATCTTTCACCTATAAAGTGGGATTAATGAAAGAACCATAGGTCTAACATATATAACTTTGTAATTTTGATGCTCTTGGGACACTTCTATACAGACACAGAATTATAACTACTGGCAACAAAACACACCTCATATAAATAACCTCTGCTAAGCTAAGAACATGTGCTTAAAGTTGTTGGAGTAACGGGACTACAAATATAACAAGCCTCTTCAGAGTTGAAGCACAGATGGGAGTGAGCGTGCTTGTGGATTTCATACGGTGTAGATCATCTTACAGTGATGTTTTTAATGACGTCCTCTGTGTTTTAAACCTGCATGTGTGAAAAGGCCCCGCATAGAGCATCTCTTACATGCCAGGCCATAAAGCTAGTCATATCAGTAATACATTCCGGCGCCGTCAGTACGCCCAGGCAGGGGCAGAATCCAGAAGAAATCTTATGCACGGCCCTGCGTGTTCCAGCTGAGACCCACCCTGTGTCACTCATTTTGTCCTGACTTGTGAGGGATTACCACAGTGTGGGCTTGTGCTGATGTGGCAAAATAGAAAGGGATAAGATGAGGGGAGGCTATACCATGCTGAATGTGTCTGTGTTTTACATACAGGCCATGTCTCCAGGAAACCTGAGGCACTTTGATTGGATCTTGGCAAAGGATGCATTAATATATGTCATGTATTGCAAACACAAAGCATAGAAGAAGATGGGCATGGAGCAATGGTTTTATTGAAGTAACATAGCAGATCTGGCTTATGTCGGGCAGGATAAATCAAAT
The DNA here is from genome assembly GCA_911728415.1 of Lagocephalus sceleratus. Classification (NCBI taxonomy): domain Eukaryota; kingdom Metazoa; phylum Chordata; class Actinopteri; order Tetraodontiformes; family Tetraodontidae; genus Lagocephalus; species Lagocephalus sceleratus. Next base: position 1,275,851 of record CAJVRN010000031.1, on the reverse strand, counting down.
GGAACAGTGGCAGGTATTCCAACTGCATGTTTTGAAAGTGAACCTAATAGCACACTTTCAACAGCAGCGTTAGGAGGAAAAAGGAGATTTGGTGTGTTTGTGTGATATAGAAAGGCGTGCAATTGCCTCCTGGATTTCCACGGTTTAGGTACAAAGTATGTGCAAATTATTTCATTCACCTGACACCAAATAACAGCGGTTGCCTGGTACTCTCAGAGAAAATTAAATTAAGCACCCTGAAAATGTGAAAAAAAGGAAAAAAAGAAAAAGAAAAGAAAGAATGAAAGAAAAAAAACTTGCAGGATATAGAATGGATTTATGGCTTTAAATCTGATGGAGCTTGATACTAATACGGTATAAATCCTTTGCTTTTCGTTATAGTATTATATGAAATGCATTGGAATGGGGCGGAAGATCCTATTTGACATTCCGTTACCAGAGCAGTTGCGCACAGCTTCACACTTAAGCCCTTTAAAGCTAATACATAAATGTTACATTACTTATAGCAGCAGAGCTCAACAGCCCGTTTTCTTTTCTTTTTTTTTTTTTAAACTGAATCAGCAAACACACGAGATGGTTTTCCCAAATCATTTAATTACTCAAACAGATTGAGGAGCGTAATGATGTTTTGCCTCTCCAATGGAAACAATGCTGCTAATCGGCTCAGCTATTATTCTGACAATGAAAATGAATCATAAGATGCTTGTTCTTTTTTTACAATATGTTAATGTCTAACGCTGTAACCAACTGAGCTGAGAATAATTTTGAGGGGAATGATGTATAGTGAATATGTTCACAGTGTTTTCATATTTGACCTAAAGATTAAAAAGAAAAAAAACAATTGCAATCATTTTTCTTTTTAATCATTTTAAGAACTTGATCAGTCCCTTTGTGTTATTTACATACATGACAGACAGAAAATGCATTATACACTCTAAATGAAATATCCGTGAAGGCTAAAAGGAACTTAAAAGCCATTATAAGGCTTATAAGCTAGATTTCTGAGGATTTGACTGATTGTCATTCAGACCACAGTTCTTCACTGGAAAACAACTGGACCTTCACTGGTCTGTCTGGACATGCTGGATGCTGGATGCTGGACGGGGTCCATTTTGTCCAGTCTCATTTGCTGTGGAGGGGGAGCATCACAGATGCATTGTGCCTCGTGGCGTGGCTGTGGCGAAGGCACGTATGGGCTCCATTGTGTTACGATTATGTATGATGAACACGCTGCCTGCTAATCCGCCTGTGGGAGGGTACATGCCTGTGAATTATTGCACATTTGGAGAGGGAAAAAAGAGAAGAAGGTGGAAAGAGGAAAAACTGAGATGAGGAGCACATGAGGAAGAAGAGGAAGAGGAGAAAGAGGAGCGAGAGACAGGGAGAGAGATAGAAGCCCCCATGGCTGTGATTATGAAATGGTCTGTCACAGATTAAGGCTACAGGATGCAGGTGGAGATGAGCCAGAGCCTCCCACAGACACTCTGGCTAGTCAGGCTGCTTCATTGAGCTTACCTGAGGTTATACACGCCTCACATCCATCGATGGATGTACGAAATGCACACACATACACACACACACACACATGTGTGAGGGTGAGGGAGGAGGGGAAAGGCAAGAGAAAATGAGAGGGAGGTAGAGATTGAGAATGAAAGGAGAAAGCGTGAAAACAAACATGTTCCAAATAGGCTTGCAATTGAAAGAGAAGGGAAGAAAGAGGAAGAGGGGGAGAAAGAACGGTGCCCAAGGAAAAACACAACAAAATAAACGCAAAAGGGAGAGAGGGAGCCTGAGAAGGCTGGCAGCCACAAAAGGCAGTGACTAAAATAAGATCTGTGTGGCTATTGTCTATTTCCAGGAGGGCTTTGGTGATAAAAGCCCACGCTATTTGTCTTTCTCTTGCCTTGCCCTCCTCGAGAGCATAGATACCTGGAGATGTTTTTCAACTCCACAAAGTAAGGAGTTGAGTATGTCAGGAAACACATCTACCGTGCTCATATAGGGGACAATCTCATGTCTTCTGCAAATTTGTTTATTATACCAAGAATCTTTTAAGTTAACTGTCTATTATTTTCATGCATCGAAGGTGTGAAAGCATTATGAAAACTCTTCTCTGATTGATTGACAGCTACAGACTGCACACGCCTGTCCGATCACATGCACTGCTGTCAGGCTGATTCTTACCCCGACTTCAAGAGGGAAAGAAAAGCTGTTGCCAGAGTTTGTTACAGCACAGACATCCATATTTGATTGGCAGGTCAGACCTCTTGCAGGACAGACAAGGCCAATCAGCTTAATTAGCTCGATGGTATTTCCAGGTTTTGTATCTACAAGGCTGGGATTTGTGAGTAAGGATTTAAGTTTCAGCTTTTTGTTTCAGGGTTCACTGGGGCTTGTAAGTCAGACAGGAAATAGCTGTGCACCAAGCATCCATTGGAGGAAGTTGGGTGTGTTACCAAGGCTAGAGAATAAAAATGCACCAAATTCTCCAGCTTCTGTAAAGGACCATGTTGTTCCTTTGAATAAACATGTAACTAAAGGTGTCCAACGAATTTGACTGGGCTTGTCTGATTATTCAACCTTTAACTGTCTCCTCCCTTGGTCAGCTATCAAAAATGTCATGTTTCATTCTTCACAACTATTTTCATCACCAACAGGTGAAGACTTGGTGAAGAGTACCAATTTTCTAATTGTCTGCAGTACACATAGAGTAGTAATAAACATTTTCTAAACAAGATAAATAATTAATAATGATTAATTATTAAATTAAATTATATTTATGGAGAACACTTTTTTGTCATCTAGACCCCCAAGCCTGAGCAAATGTGTCAGAAATACCTCACACAAAACTGACAAATTCTGACAAAAGAGCCATTTCTGACATATAACAGAAAAAAAACCTTTTTCTTTTGATACAGGCAGCCAAGATTCAATGTTTATGCAGTTCAAGGTGATGAAAGTGACCTCAATAGACCTCACCAGTATCCTCACATTTGTTGAGAGATTGTACAAACATCCACATAACAACCTGCATTATAACCACATAATGATCGCCTTTCAAATTTTCCTACAAACCTTCAATTACAGTTGATCAACCACAAACACATCATATGTTGTGACATAGTTATTTTAAAAAACATTTTTTTACGTACAGAGACACAAAAATATATCAGTTTGATTTGTATTTTATATTTGTATTTCTAAATTATTCTTGAGACACATTAATGTGGTTAGGTTAGGTTGGTTAGGTGTTGAAAATAAAAGGCACAGGGCAGCAATTAAAGCACATGACCCTACTGTAGCCATATAGTTAACATAACTATCGAGCTATATTCAATAATCCTATAACAGTGATGTGTTATTATTACAATATCTCAAACTGATATACCCATGACAAGCAGAGCTGATTCCAGATAATTGCCCCCATGCTCACCACTTAATGAACATAATTACCGCGTTCTTTGGTGTTCACCCCGTGATTAATTGTTACAACATTTCTTTGTTAGGTTCCAGCAAATTACACCCTTGTTCTGCCGTTGCCATTTTCACATCAGGCAATCATAAAATACGCAAGCAGGCCCTCATAAAGACAGCCTAGAGTCACTTGAAAGCCATGTTGGTATCATTGAGGGAGACACGGGACGATAAGGACTCAACAGTCAGCCAATTACAATCACCGGGCAAAGATTTTTGAAGGACAGGAGCCAAAGAGAGAGACTATATCTGGGAAAAAAACCCTCAACTTGTCAGTTAGCTGGAAACACGCACACAGCATGCAGACACACACACACAAATAACATCAAAGGCAAGCTGCAAGTGAGCTGGGGTGCATACACACAAGTGAACACGAAGAAATCCTAATCCAATTCATGAGCGTGTGTTCAGGAGCAATTATCCTGGGCATATTTCACAGGAGACCTGACTGAGAAGGTGTCACCCAGTTAAGCAATGCTTGTCTTAAGAGCATTTGCTTAATAAGCCATGGTCTAATGCAATAAGATGCCTATTCCCAATCAGCCATGACAAAGCCTAATTTATGCTGGGCCAAACGAGCAATAGGAAAGAGAGTCTGGGGGGTGAGCAATGATTGTGATCAATGAAAAGTGCAATTTAAAAAAGGTTAGAAAGTACAGCGTGACCTCCTGTTAAGAGAAATGCCTTTTACAGATGTTCATTTATTCACATGCGCAAACACAGGTTCTAGTGCAGACACATGTATACAGTGCACAGAACCCACAGCTCTTCTGGGTGATTGATTCAGCAGCGCATTAGATCACTCACTGTGACAAATAGCTGGAAGACAGCCGAACACAAAAAAGCCCACACCCTAACACCTAACCTGTGAGGGGGATTGGGGCAAAGGAGGAGGGGATCTGACCTAGCAGCAGGCCTGTCTCCATCACAGCACCTTTTCTTGTCCTCTCCCTCTTTTTCCCTACATTCTGTGTGATTCACTTCATCTGTATCACCCCCTCCTTTCCGCTTGCTGTTTCTGTTTTACCTTTTTTCATCACTTCCTACTTCTGGGCCCTCATCAGTATCTCTGCAAGGTATCCTGCCCTCCCTCCCTTCTCCTTCTTGGGGAGTGATAGATTCCCCCTCAGTTCATTTATCCTGGAAGCGGAGAAGACGGCGGTGTGATGTGATCCATCTCGCCGGCGATGGAGGGAGCGCGGCGTCCCTGATCACAGGCCCTATCAATCTCACTCATAGGGGCCGGATCAGTGCCGCTGTCAGACAGCAGACGCACACGGCCTGTTTGCCAGCCGAGGACTTCCTACTGTAGCGACTGTAGCTGAGAGAGGGAGAGCCATAGTTGAGCCTAATAACTAAACCTATGAGGAGTTTTCAGCAGGGAACCAATGCAAGTTTTATTTCTTTATAAGATTTTTATTTATTTATTCATATTTTTTTGAGAAATTGAAGTATGCATTATCAGTAAATGGATTACTTCATGGAATTAAAGTAAATCTTTTATGTGAATGCCAATAGAAATTTGTTTAAAAATTATATATATATATTTTGCCCCCTTAATTGATATAAAACTGTTTATGATAAAGTTGGACTAATTACCTTACAATCCTTATTGTTTGTGATTTATCAAGGTATTTGAAAGCTCAGACATTTCATTGATTGAGTATAACAAAATAAGGTTTGAACAGAAAGGACGCTGAACATGAAGCACTTCAGTGCTGGACCATCAGGTAGGAAGCTTCTGTGATGAGACCTCACAGAATCACAAAGAAACAGAAAATTGGCCAAGCAATATACTCTTAAGAAAGCTATAGAACATACTATAGAAAATTCAGAGTAGAGAAAGCAAACAAAAGGATTTTTCCCTCAACAAAACATCACCCGAATAGAATGGCAAAGTGGAGGATACAATCCAAAGAGGCAAAGACACTTTACTTCAAACTGAAGTAACCTTCATAATCCTCAAGGAAATGTTTTTTCAAAGAATAACAAATGATCAGTAGATGGCTGATTTGAAGGTACAGTTGCCATTTATTTAAAACCCATAATTTTCCTGTCATAATAATATCACTAATAATCAATGGTTGACTTTTTTTTCCAAATGACACTGACACAAACATGAGTGATCTGTGGCAAAGATTTGCTGCTCCCATAGCCCAGTTATTCTAATCCAAATAGAGATTGTTCAACATTTTAAAAGGGGAAAACCCCAAAATAAATCAATCACAATGTAAAAAATCTAATTGATTTGATTCAAATCTATATCAGTGCTGTCTGCATCAGGTCTCTGACATTGTGACTGAGTGTCTGAACACGTGGAAGTGACAGGCACAGGCTGCAGCTGCTAGAGCCCAGGCTCTACATATCAACCTACTGACCAGGTTTTTGTGTGATTCAGTCAATGGCTAGAATCAAATACCCAGTGCAGACAGACGGGGAAACTGCGTGAATACAGTTTCCCACACATTTACTTTGAAGTAATGATTCTGACATCTTCATTTTACCTCACTGACAGGTAAAAATTCCTGGATTCAGATGGTGACCCATAGTAGCCCATTTTAAATCTGGCCAAATTAGTTTCCCCTTCACAATTTCAAAATGGGGAAGACATTATTGATCATTCTTTCAGTCTTTAAATACAGTCAAACAAGCTGGTTTTTACAAATAAAATTATGTTTATGCACAACATATTTTCTCATGAGTCCATACTCAGCTCTGCTGGCTGACTCATGAAGCATGAGATGTAAAATATGCTTTTATTGTCCATGTGGGGGTTTTTTCCCCGAGATAACAATTTTACATCAATATTCAAAAAAGTGAAGAAGACACAACTTTTTTAAAAGTGTTGTTTTTATACTCTATTAAACAGCACACACAGTCATTGAGGGAGAGGTGTTAGAGTGAGTAAGCTGCCATGGACGGTGCTATGTTTTGGGATTCGGTGTTTTGCTCAAGGGCAAAGATTTGCTCAGCAGTACTCTGGAAGTGTCCTGGCACAAAGTCCATTACATTATTTTGGGGTTTTCAACAGAATCTCCCCAGCTTCCAGACCAGTCCCCTACAGGCCAAGCTACTGCTGACTTCCTGAATGTATGTCAAGTCAAATGAACTCATTAGTCATAATATTGATGGTCAGGTCTTTGTTGAAAACAGGTTTAATACCCCAAATGTAACCACATGAAATAACAATGCAATGACGCAAGTGGAATGTGTGTCTATCAATGAAATGTTATTACTTGATGCTGAGTTGGAATTTTCTTGTCTTGTCATTTTTATGTTGAGTTGAAAGAATGCCTGCATGACTGTTTTCTCCGAAGAATTGTAACAAAAAAAAACATATCAAAAACAAAGTCCAAAGTGAATTTTCTGGCAAATCACTTAAACAATACATTATATCAATTTATGGTGGAAAAACAAAAAATGAGTTTTCCAATCTGATGTTTCATTTTTGAGGTGTATTTGCTATAGTTGATGTGACTGTATGCACATTTCATCATGTATTAGCAGTGTTAAAATCTGATTTGACCAAATTCGATCCATGTCAATCCATGTCAGGCTACATTTTCCAACAAACTTCCTTGTGCTCTATCAAGTCACATTAAAATTTTCTTGACACCCAAGTACACAAAACTCACCCACGCCCCATGACATAAACCACACTTTACACACCCTACCCTTTACACACTCTGACACCCCTCAAAAAACACTTCCCTGCTGACGCGTAACACTCTCACACACTCATCCACAGGCACTTCATAACCTGACATGCATCACCCTGATACACACACACATGCACACATCCACACACATCAAAAGCAGTGGGCTGTAAAGCGCTGTCCCTATCCACCCCAGAAAGCATCGACCAATCAAATTAGGCCTGATCAAAACATGCCATTCAAAGTCAGGCCTCGAATGAGTGGGGGGGCATTCAGGGGAGCACAGTCGACGCACTGACCTTGGGAGCAATTAGCATGACCAGAGAAAGGGAGAGGAGGGTTGAGGGTTGGGGGGTGGAATAAAAAAAGAGGTAATGCAAAAGTACCACCACTATTCTGGAAATACGAGTTGGAGTCCTCTGAGGGCCTACTCAGCACCAGGCCCCTGTCTTACCAACCTCCTCCTCCTCCTCCACACTCGGACTCTGCACCCAAGATACTGTAACTCCCCCACTGCCTCTTACACTTCTCTAGCACGAACCCTGGGCCCTGGTCTCCCCTTGAGGAAGCCAAGGCCTCATCACTTGTTCTCATTATATGCTGCACGTCATACTTGATTTTGTGGGTCATTGGGTTCAAAAGGTCAGTAAAGTAAAATATATTACATGTGTTGGATCTTTTACATTTTGTTCACTACTCATAGAGGATCAATGGAACCGAAAAGATTCCTGCGCATGCATACAGGCATAATTCTCACACATATATAGCTGTCCCTCCAGGAATTTGCATCACAAATTCAAACCATCCCTTTGAATTCTGCATGACTGTACATTCTTTTTCCAATTATTGTGACTTTTTACTTAAGCAGTCACACAGTGCCATACATGTCTCACATAAACCAGAAAAAATCACAGCTAAAGACTGTGACAGACGGGTAACGGATGTTCTTCATGAAAACAAAATTGTGATTTGACACAAAACAAAAGTCATCAAATGCCTTTCCACCCAAAACAGCATGTATAGTGTGTGTGACAGGCACAAACAGTCCAGTAAATGTAAGCTGACAAAGGCAGCATCTAGAATTTACAGTACTGAATGTACTGGCGGTATGAAACGTGTGGTTAATGTGATATGTCTGGTTAAAGCTGACAAAGTGCTGCGCTGTCGTGCTGGTGTTCTTTTTCATTCAAAATTACGCAGATTTTTCTAAATTGTTTTTCTACTGAGGTAAGGTTAACCATTAAATTGTAATGCATTTCTGACTTGTTTCCTAGACTCATATAAAGAAAAAATCTGCTATGGAATATGCCTTGCAATATTGATGTGAAAACCCAGTGTCACAATAATAAAAAAACAATGTGTTTAAGGTTAAGTTTCCAGAATGTACGGTTTGAGCATGGCTGTGTTGTTTGCTCGCAGCTCCTTTCAAAATTTGCAACATTTATAAACGTGGATTTTCATCTGCTGCGTTTATACAGAAATACTGGAAATCCCAGGGTAGGAACAGAGTTCGCGATGCTGCATGTGGCCACCCGCCCCCACCCCCTGCTACCTGGGAATCTAATTCCAATTGACTGTCAGGCGGAGAAGGTTTGAGGTTACAGCCATACAGTAAAAAGGCTGGGCAGGGCTGCCTAAAGCGAGGAGCACAGGTTCAAATTGTTTTCTATAAGTCACCTCTACGGGGGATTTGTGTTTATCCCTGGCCATTGATTTGTTGCTGAGGTTCATTGGGTAAGAGGGAGAAAAGGGAATGGGAGGTACACCAAACAGGGAAAGTGAGGCCGAAACATGGTCTTCGTCCTTCTGTTGGTCCTCCAGAGAGGTGAGTTCAGGGAAGGAGGGACAGGGGAGCTCTGGTTAATTATTCTGTAGTTGTACAGTTTGGAATGCATTATTGCTAAAATAACTGTGAGATTACTTGTTTTTAATAATTTCTTTAGAGTAATTAACCAATCCATTTGTGTTTATATATCTAGAATTTATCTAATTTATGATTTTTTTTTTGTTTTTAACCAACATATCAATCCATGAAATTATGGAATTTATATGTCTTCATCTTATTCTATTAGTAGATATTCACACTAATTTTGCTAATCTTGATCTGATTAGGAACCAAAATCACAACCATAAATCAGAATAACAAAAGATAACAATTATATAATCCTGATGTGTTTGATGTTTTTCTGTTGTGTCTGCTCTACTCTTTTTGTCTTTTCCTTTTACCCTATTCCCATCTACCCAACTGTCCTTCAGCAGGAGTGTGTACCTACATGGTCCTGCTCAAGGTTTCTTCCTGTTACAGTTAAAATTAGGCTTTCCCTGCTGCTGCTGCTGCTGCTGCTGCTGCTGCTGCTGCTGCTGCTGCTGCTGCTGCTTGCCCAAGGATAAGGCTCTGGGTTTCTTTAAAGGATTAAATACTGTTAATTCCATTCTAAGACTTTGACAAATGTCACCTGCACATCTTTCCTTATGTGCTATATGTTAAACAATTAGGCACCAACTCTTTCTCTCATCAGCTTTTTGTTCAGCTATTTATTGTCTTTGGTACTTGTATCTGTCTGTTACAATAGGATATTCCTAATGGGGGGGGTTCTATTTTCTATTGTCATTGTTCTACAAACACTTGTCGTTCTGTAGCTCTTGTTCTCATCTCATAATGCTGCCACTGCTTTCACTCCATGACTTGATGACTTGTCTAGTTCAGCCTCACTTAGTGGCTTAATTACCACTGAGTGTCTTCAATGCAAACGGTGAGAGACAAATGGAAAACAAATACAATCAACACACTGTCTTATTAACCAGGTTGTCTGATGCTCTTTTAAACCTCTTCTTCCAGACAATATCCCATCTCCATGTGTGTTCTGCACACTACAATGTGCTGATGGTGAAAACAGTGACATGACTGTAAATACAAGGTTTGCATAAGCACACAATAGCACAGTGGTTTGTAATTGGGCAAAAGTAATGGGATATCACTAACCATGAGCAAAAGTATAAATCCTATCTGAGCAAAACAAACACAGAAGCAGAATGAATTAGTAGATATTTTAAAGTGGAAAAAAACTTTGTTGATATAGTACTTATGTATTACTGCTTCACAAAGACCTTTATAAAAGAACAAGCCACTAATTAAGAAACTAATACTGAAACATAGTGATGAATGATGCAAACCCTTTCTTAAAAGCAACAAGTGATCATCTTTATCTGAGTCGTTGGTATACTGGCCATTATTTTAGTCACACATGGCCACATTTGCCAAAGTGGCATGGGGTAATGCCAGTATTGTAAGCTGAGCTAAAACAATGGTGGTATGTCATCCCACCCCAACAGATTTAGCTTGTGCATCATTGGACGGCTCCTTGTTGGTTGAAAAACTTTGAGGGTTAAGCTCCGCTTTTCAGTTGTGGGAAACAATTCAACCCCTCACGGATTTTATGACAGCTAAAGATCCTGCTAGTGACCTCAGATAATGGGAATCAGGCAGGTAAAGTTTCAAGGATCCTGCTGAGGATAATGATGATGACAGCATTCTTAGATACTGCTGATTCTGTCTGTTTATTATTTATTTATTTAGTTATTTATTATTTGGGGAATCCATTCATATTGTAAAATAGAATGTTGATAAGTACTCTATATGAAACATTTACACCTAGTATAGATATATTCTGATCATATGAGACTTTTGTCATAAGGTCACTTTCTATATGCACAAATAGATGTTTTTTCTTAATTAAACAGTGGTTTGTTGAAGTTGATGTGGCAACAACTGCAGCAAGTGTATTGCATTTACAAAGGAGCTGATGGCATCAAGCTCTTGTGATTAGTTCAAGTTTTTAGCATTGATTCATCTTCAAATTATTATTCCAGTCAATTTCTTTAAGTCCAAAGATTAGGAATTCAAGCCGCTTCCTTGACATATAAAGATTTCCCCCTGTTTTCTAATAAGCATGGATAGGCTAAAATGGAGTTTATTAAAACAGAAATCAACATGTCAGCTAGATTATCAAAAGTAAATTCATTTAGCTTTATACCAGAATGAGCAGCAGCAGCTTTACTTTTCTTGTACTTCAAAACCCAACTGCATTAGGCAGCTATGGATGTGTTTTGGTATATGCTTGATCACTCATGCATGTTGTGGATTTCATCAAGAAGTGTGTATTCACTAGTGTTTGTTTAGTTTGGGGAGCAAACCTCAGCTTGACAGTCATCTTGAGGGGCCAGTTTGCTTTGCCCATAAACAAGGCGGGCCCAAATTAGCCGCTCAGAAAGCCTTTGGCCTTGAGAGGAGCTGTCCTACCCCCCAGCTACATTATTGAGCAATGCTAATGACCCAGCCTCCACTCATTTACTCTCTCTTCAACACCATTACACTGGCTCTCGTATGAGATTTAGCTGGGCTGGCTTTACGGGACGCTTTATCATTTTAGACGTCAACCTTTAAAAAACAAACAGCACTAAAGGTAAAAAAGAAAAAAAAAACATTAAAAAAAAAAAAAGTACCCAGTGGGAGAAGCAGGACTCTTCACTCTGACTATTGCTGACTGGCTCTCTCAAGGTTTTGGTAAACACTGGAACTCCTTCAGGTTTTAATAAGCGGTGTGTGTGTGTGTGTGTGTGTGTGTGTGTGTGTGTGGGTGGGGGGGTGTGTGGGTGTGTGTCAGCTCATACTGTATGTGTGTTGTTACGGAGAGCCAGTAACAAGACATAGACCCCCTTTACCACCAGAAGCACAACTGGTGCCGCATCGCTGTTTGCTGTAGCAAATCCTGAACGAGGCCACGTTTTCCGAACAGAGCTTTGCTCCTGTTAATTGGTCATTAAAAGCAGTGGTGTGTGTGGGCCTCCCTAAATCTTTAAACAGGCCATGAAATAATAAAAGAGTGGTTTGTCACCGCTGTTAGCTCCCCAGAGCAGGCAGGGTGGGAGAAAGCAGAAAGAAAGATCAGCTTTTGATCATTATCTGCGGAATTAACATGACTGATAATAATTGCGCTGTTCATTTCAGGTCTTGTAAATACATTGTAGATGTGGAGGCTGCATGTGTAAGCAGATGAAAGGAGGTTGTCAGCGATGAGCAAAGGGGTAAGAAGAGGTGGGCTGGAGGGGAAGACGGTGGCAGTAATCATGATTAGTGTGAAAACTGCAATTTCTTGTTAGACGCAGGTTCAGCAGTTGCTCGTCGCACTGATCCAGGAGTGGCGTGCACGCTTGACACGGCGCTTCAGATGTGCGTAGCTGCGTTGTTGAATTCAGATGGGCGAGAGGAGAGACAACAAAGATGCATCAGAACCGATAAATATGCAGAGTGACATGTCTTTTCTCTTAGCACTAATGATATCAAAGAAAGTCTGCTTCTGGAAAAAAAAAAATGGTACCAGCCTCACTGACACAACAGGTGTCAACACACACACACACACACACACACACACACACACACACAGAGTCACACACACACAAACTAGAATGCGCATTGTAACCTCCTAAGCCCTGCGAGAGTAATGATTCTGTTATACTTGCATGGCTTCTCATATATTGATTTGGGCCAGGAGGAGGCCCCTCCCATAGGGGGCCCATTCCTCCCGGCTCCCCACCCGGTTACCATTGTGCCAAAGTGTGCATGCGTGCAAAATACCAGCAGTTGGTGTATCAACAGAGGCTGTGAGGATTTTTTTTTTGAACAAATAAATAAAGAAAGAAAGAACCCAGATTTAAACGACGTATTTTAGAATACTGGACAAGTCTCTAACTTTATAGAAGCATGTGCACATGCATACAGACATAAACACACACTATTGTGCACTCCCTTATTGTTGGGGTATCAGTTCAAGCCGTCAATAATGGTGCAGTGGACTGTGAAGGGACAGGCATGACCCAGACTGCCCATAGTGTTGAGCTGGTGAGTTTGTGTGTGTGAGTCCATGGAAGGAACCATACAATCCTACAAATTCACACCAGAACACACACACACACACACACACACACACACGTACACACACATGCACACAAACATACACACAGACACACACACAGACACACACACATGCACAATCACACAAACACACACACACGCACACAAACACACACACGCACATAAAGGGAGCCTGATCACTGACCTATATGACCTTTTTCCCTCCTCGCCACCCTCCTTCTGTCTGCGAGTCGCCAGTGTGTGTGTGTGTGTGTGTGTGGGTGGGTGGGTGGGTGGGTGTGCGTGCGTGTGTGTGTGTGTGTCCCATACAGACTCGTCCCCCTCTATTCCTCCCCTCCTCTCACTCGTCCACCCAAACCGCCCATTGTTTCCCCTCCTTCCCTCCATTGTCTCAGCTTAGAATGGAGGGATAAGCAGTCGGGGGGGAAAGCAGGTTGCTGATGTAGAGAACCGTCTCTTGGAAGGTTCATCAGACAGGTCATGGTAAAAAATAAAAAAAACTAAAAGGAATATTATATATGTATACATGTATACATTCAACTGCTATTCTGTACATTAATTACACTGTTTACACCAACACCTGATTTGATTAAGGAGAAGAAATCGCTCCATTTTACTATCATACACAGTTTTCATGTTTAAAGTCACTCCTCACTCACAAGTTAGGTTGTTTTAGTTTCAAAAGTGTCATAAAATAGCAGAGACGCTCCATTTATTTCCTGCCCAATCATACAAATTGTCTCTCTCTCTTGTTCTAACTGTAACAGCCAGTGTCATCCATCATGCTAAACCTTCCTCTTACTGCACAGCATGCATCTCACTTAAAGGTGACAAAGCTGAAATTGGTCCTGTTTCTACCTTGACGACAGTATTTTAGGTGAAATGAACACAGGTAGGTGAAACATGATTAGACAGAAGGGGCATATTTGACCTGTGAGGTAATAAAACTGGCCTGTGAGTTCATATGGCACCTAACTAGGTTTTGGCTGCCATCTTCAGGCTGTTGTGAGTATGAACCTCCCAACACTGAATTTACAAGCCCCTGAGCCTGTGGTGATGGTTCCCTAATGGCAGCCAGGCATTCTCACCTCTAACCCTCTTTTAATTTCACTCAACCTTCTATAGAAACTGTAAATTAATGTGAGTAGGTCTCACATAATCGTTGACTTCTCATCTGTTAAAAATCCTAGAAAATCTATGTCTGAATAATTTCCTGAAAAGCAGAAGTGACTTGCGTGTTAAAATAAATAGCAGGACAGCCACCGTATGAGTAAGCAGCATGCTGGTGGTACAATAATCACCTCGCAGAAGTAATGTCTCAATTCCCAGGTTGCTTTTGCGCCAATGCTGCCGCGTTTACTGCTGAAACAACACTGGACATGTTTTTTTATGTACAAATCTATGTGGAGCATTAGGTGCAGTGAAGAGATGTGTGCTTCAAATCATGCTCTGCACCCTCGGGGAGTTGTGGTATTAAATAAGACCTACCTTTGGAACATTAGTGGAATTCAATATGTGCAATGTAATTATTCTGCTCAATAAGCCACTGGAGGAGGATATTCCATTTAGTGCATGCTCTAAAGCAGGTACATTTAAATGCTTTTATCTACACACAATATAAGCAAACATGTTACTGGTTAAGAGGGGGGAAAAATTACATGCATTTTTAACAAGGTTGTTGCTTTTTTTGCGATTAACACTGGGATGATTATGCATTTTAGTGCTGCTGGGGGAGATGGAGGAAATGATTGAAAATCATCAAATTATTACTTGCTTAATGTTACAGGAAATGCAAGATCCACCAGTTAAATGGGCCAAAAATGCCAAGCATGTTTCGTAGTGGTCCTGAAACAAAAGATCCTTTTGAATGAGCTGACTGAAAAGTAAGCAGCAATTATTTTAAGAATTAAAAAAAACAACTTTTTGCCAGCTTTCCAAATTAGCATGAATGTCTCTGTACCTGGAAAAATGCCAAAATGAACACCAGGCGGAGCAGGTGTCATAAAAGGTCATTATTTTTATGTAACATTCAAAATATGGTTTTACGTGTCGTCATTCTACGCTGCAGAACTCTTTCTATCTGCTGTCTCACTAGTTCAAAACATCAAGTGTTTCTGAAGAGAAAGGAGGAGGGGTTGGGGGGGGTTATGAATTTCATGCTGTCCCAGTTGCTTAAAATGATTCTCTCAATAATGTATTAGAGGACTTGTTTATTATTTACTGTTTACATAGCTCAACGCATGGCGCTTTTGTGAAGCGACACTCTCACCCTCGCCGTCTGCGCAGAGCAGGCAGAACAACAGAGCGTGCAGACAGACAAGGCAGCCCCGCCAGCCAAAAACAGGCAGCCAACCAGACCGGCAGCCACGCGCTCCACGCCACGCTCAGTTGATGCAAAGGCGCTGGACTGAGAAATAAAAGACATCTCGGTTCATAGGAGTTGTTGTACACGCATCCTGAGGTTGTCAAAGAAAAACACACACATGCACAGAGGGGGTTGGAAATAGGGTGGGAGTGGGAGCGGTGCTTCCCTGGGGTGCTGATATTAATATGTATGCAGGCGCCTAACTGGTCAGTACCAAACTCATCTGTTTGCTCATTTTTATTTTTCCTTTGGAGTGATTCTTTTGTGTATTCAGAAAGGGACGCGCAAGGGCCCTAACAGGTATCACAGGGGGTCTTGATTGTAACACTGTTTATGACTTGACGGTGTTGTTGCTTTTTGGGTTTGTTTTTTTTTTTAAGGGAAAACTACAATAAAACAACATGAAGGTTGTGAAGTTAATAAACCATTTTTTAAAGCTAAAAGATTGATCCTCATTGAAATTGTCCCTCTCACTGAATTGGTTTAGAGCTGAAAGCAGCATGATTTAAATTCTTCTTGAGTACTGATGTGAGAATGCTCACTACATGACTAAAATTCAAAGCAAGGGATATTTATGGGCTGTTCAAAACATTTGAATTTGCAAAATCAGCTGGAATATGTGACACAAGCTTAACAGCACAAACTGTAACAGTAAGGTATCGGGGTCTAATGGAATATCTATTTACAAGCACAGATTAGATTTTGTGATGTTAAATATAAAATTACTGTTCTCTGCTGTTCTTCTCACACATGTGAAGTGGACTTTTATGGGGAGGGGATGCACGGCGAAATGACTTTGAAATTGCACCAAAAAAAGAAAAAAAGTCTGTGGTCATAGCAGACAATAATTACAACTTCTTGTGCAGACATTAAAGTAAATCAGCTCCCAGGCCAATTTCTTAGAAGAAATAGAGGTATGCACTCGTGCACAGGCGTACACAAACACTCACTCACCCAACCCGCTCATACTGTACTTGGAAAACAAAAACAACCACACACATGTACACACACACATGCAGCGTTTTCAAAGTCATAAAACGAGGGGACTTCAAATGCAGCTATTTGTTTGGGGCCTGTTGTCGTGGGAATAGTCAGTGCGACTGTGCTGGTTCATTAGAATTCCTTTCAAGTTGTGGAGTGCGGCCTCCCTGTGTTCCTCTCCCCATATTCCCTGACCCCGATGCATCTCCATGGGGCTGAGGTAGGGCGGGGCACTGGGAGGGGATGGGGGGAGGCAGTGGTTGCAAGTAAAGCACAGACGCAAACACACTTCTGGAGGTGCGCGCGCCGCATCCTAAACACACTCCGGAAAGAGGTACTTGAACTGGATGTGAAGTCACCAGAACTCACACAAAAAAGCGAGTGTAAAGCACACTTGCCTTCGCAGACGCACACAGTGTGTTAATACAGATAAACAAACACGCGCACGCACACACCCGGAGCTCTCCTCCCTAACAGTGTCACCTCGCTACATCACCCTCTCAGGGATGCAGGGGGGAGGTTCGCCTCAGCAGGCGCAGCACAACGCTCAGCCACAGGAGAGACTGCGAGGTTGTGTTTTTGCCACCAGAGATGGTGGCGGAGAAATTGTTTGTGTAACGCACCTGGATCTTTTCTGGCACACTTATAATTACTCGGCTCATCTGCTGCAAGAGCTGCTAAATGTTGCCTGGAAAGTCCTTAAGAGGAATTTGGAAGTGGAGGTGGGAGAATGAGTGACAGTTCAAAGGTACCACAAATGATACTGGGTTGCACACAGATTATTCAATTAATGCTAATAAATTATTTTAATCGTAATTTATATCTAGAACTCTATTTAAAATTAGAATTTATAACTTTAATGGATGAAAATTACTACATAACTATATAAAACATTTATTGTGCTTCTACGATCTCAACATTACATTTCAATAAAAGCAAAACTAACAAAAGTCAGCTCAAAGATTTTTGTTCAACTTATGGAGTTATGGATTTACAAAGAATGGGACAAGGAATATTTAATTACACAAATAAATATTGTTTTTACAGTGTTTTTTACAGTTGACGATATGGCCCTTGTGGTGTGTACAAGTAGGGGTTTTGCTTCTTTTTTTTTTTTTTTTCTTAAACTCGGCTGGAGTGAGGTCACTTTGGCAGGCTGAGTTCCCGGACGAGACCCCAGCGGGCGCCAGACTGCAGGGAGAGGGACGCGGAGCTGCTGCCCGTCACAGCCCACTGGTCACCTGACGGGCCCCAAGGCCTGCCAGACTGACACCAGCCCCAGCCGGGCAGGAGGTAGGAAGGGGGCAGCGGAGGGGGCGAATGGAGGTGGACACTGGCACAGGGGACAATCAGTATCCAATGAATTTATCCATCTCATGTAGCAGGATGGAGAGGACAGTCGATAGGGTGCCACTGTGCCTCCTGTTGGCATGTGAGGTTGTTTCAGGCGACACGGGGATCGTGATAACAACCGCAATTATTCAGCAGATAAACGATAGATTGCAGTACGCGGGCGCAATTGCTTTGCGGTTGAGTCAGAAAAAAAGTATCTGGCTCAAAAGAAAGTGTCTGTAAAAATGAGATAGAGGAGAAAATGGGATAAAGGCGTGTGTCCCAGCATGTGTCTGGAGGAGAGAGGAGGGCAACACTCACAGAGTCTCTCAGGCGTGTCCGGAGCATGAGCCAAGTACCTCAACTACACTCAAGTACTCACAAACACACGCTTCTACAAGTGCACACACCTGCCGTCTCCCTCCCTCGCCTTGGCTGCCGATACACTCAGAGGCACATGCACAGCGACGGGGCCTTATATGCACATGACACGCTCAAAACTTTCAGCCTTTCAATTATAAAGTTCAAGTTAAGTGATGCTTGAGATCTTTTCAATTCTCCCATTTTCACAATTTCAGCAATTTCATATGAATCCATGTTGTACCTATACGTCCGACATGTGAAGCCTTACTGTCCCTTAAGACACTCATGTATATTTGCTTACTTTTTTTAAACATACTGTGTCCAGTGGTACTGGGGATAGAATATCACATAAAAAACACCCAACATGCAATGTGTAAATACAAGTCTAACACTTACCTTGAAGTTATTCAAATTAAAAACAGGCTTGCCATGTTCAGGCTTACAGATACATGTTATAAACATGCTGAATGCTCGCAGACAACCTTGCACAAGCTGATGAGAGGAGCCGATTGAATCTTATCAAAGGCAGCTTCACGTTCACTGGAACTTTGCAATTAAATAGTAAATGGATCAATGTTTGTATATGTTTGTGTGTGCATGTGCGCGTTTGGGGGGCCTCAAGGGCCTGTCCTAATGAGCTATCTGTGTGCATTTCTAACAAGGGCTCAGTGCAGCGCCCACGGCACTGTCATCCTGGACCACAGCTGACCTTGCTGAGCTGCTAGGCTGTGTCGTTTGCTATATTTATGGTACCACCACCAGCATCACGTTCAGTGTTTCTGTGTGTGCTTATATTCGGTAGTGTGCGCATTCCAGGAGCGCGGGAGTGCAGGGGGCTCACTCAGGAAGCAAATACTGTGTATATCAGCATAATGAATCAAGTGAGAGAGAGAAATAGAGAGAGCAAGAGAGAGAGGAAGAGGGAGGGAGGGCGATATGGAGAAAGCCATTTTCCCCTCTGCTGTTTTCATCCCTTCTCTGCAGCCAACCCCTGTGGTGACTTTTTCCTCTATTCTGCATTTTGATTTTTTTTTCTTTCTTTCTTCCCCATATTTTGCCTCTTGTCCCACTTTCCTTAGCATGGTCAGACAGGTTGTACTGGAAAAAACATCCTGTCAGCTTACTCAATGCCCTGTGTTTTGCATAAAGTATCAACCAACCTAATGAGAAGCTTTGAGTCTGTGTACTCACCGCAAATGTAATCACCCATCATGTTTTACTTAATGCTGCTCCACTGTTCACGAATGCACGTATGAGTCTGGCAGCTAAATCACCAGTGGAACCATAATAATGCATGTGCATGGAATCAACTACAGTGGACCCCCTGTTTGTTTCTGGGCAGGGGAGACAGGCACACACACACACACACACACACACACACACACACACACACACACAAACTCAATATGCAAAGCTCCCCTGCGCTGGGTTAAGGGAGAGGGGCGTGCTGCTGTGAATACTCATCTGAGCCTGGCAGAGGGAGCAGTGTGTATCTCCCCATAACCTCGGGGCGAGGGGCAGGGGAGAGAGCTCCATTTGCGTGGGACACACATGCAAAAGTGGAAACACATATATCTGAAAGCACACACCCAAATGCAACAGTCAGACATATATGCACATATGCAAACACACACACAGCCGATAAGCGAAAGAGCACGACGGGGAGGGGGACGCTGTGACCAAAAGTAAAGTTTTAATTCGGTCCTCAGGGACACTGCTTACTCATCCAACTCCCCCAAGGACTGACTTCCTCTGAAATCTATTCAAATCACATCTCTCCTCCGCCTTTTATTGCATTTCTCATATCCCCCATCACAAAGTGACAAATCACCACACATTTCACAGAGCCAACACCACTTTCTCCCCATTTTGGAGGACCGGGAGATTTGGGGGGATTTTCACTTTTAAAGTGATTAAAGGAACTCATTTTGTCCTTTTTGTTTTCCCCCTATTCCAGTAATATCCATGGGTGCTATTGTACAGCAGTAATAGTTCAAGAGTCCAATGAGGCATGCAGCTAAAATAAATAAAATTATCTTACGTGTTTATTAAGCTGCCACTAACACTTCCTCACTCCTCAGACATGCCCACAAACCACATACAATGTATCAGGTCCCACACACAACTCCAGAAGCTCACACACTTTTGCTCTACCTCTAAAATTCCTATCACAGCACCACATTCCATCTGGCGCTTCCAAAACATGCAGACACGCGACCATACAAACAGACTCTAACAGTCAAAATCCCACATTTCCTGGCTGTGTCCTCCCCTCCATTCTCAATAAAACAGGTGATGAGAGCATTGAGGTCTAATTAGTTTATGCAGACGTATGAAGCTGGTGGGACAGGCAGCATTGTTATTATTTCTCTGCCAGCCCTCTGCAGACACACACACACACACATACACACACACACACACACACACTCACACACACAACAACAATGACACGTACAACATTGCCTGCCGCATCCACCGCGCTCATCTGAGCTGGTTTTGGGGGGAGATGAAATGGTGGGGTGGCTGAGTCTGGATGAGAAAGGGGGTGTCAGAATGAAGAGAGTCTGTGTGCAAGTGTGAGATGAGAGGGGAAAGAAGCACCACTTGATATATTCGTAATGTTCCTTAATATTTTCATTTTGATGTAATTTGTGGCCCCGGTTTTTTAAATATCCGCTCTGTAATAATGTTTAATTTCAAGGGTCAGTCTGCCAAGGAGTATATTAAAGCTGATAAAACTCATTTTCCACAGGCCCAATATCATGCCCAGATCAGGTTAGGAGGCCAGCCTCCCTGAATATTTCATCTTTTATCATGCCGATAATGGGGAGATGACAGAGGCGCATTATTACAATGAGAGAATTGCTCATTTTCATGATGGGGAGGGCTGCCTGGCTGCTTTGGCTGCCTGCTTCCCTGACTGCGCGCATCACTGACTGGCTGGGGCTGCTGAAAAGCCAAGGGCTCCACGGAGTGTTTGTCGCAATAAAAGAAATTCTTCCCTGGGAGAGGTGACGAGTAGAGAGGTGGGAAAGAAGTGCAGGGAGGAGAAAGACAGAGTGAGTGTGTGTGTGTGTGTGTGTGTGTGTGTGTGTGTGTGTGTGTGTGTGTGCAAGAGAGAGAAAGGATGAGATGAAAATAAAAGTGAGTGAGAGAAAGGCAACTTTCTTTATCCACTTCACTTATTTGATTGCGATGAATAATAAATGTGTGGGCTTGCAGTCAGGGAGGTGAGCAGTGTGTGTGTGTGTGAGTGTGTGTGTGTGTGTGTGTGTGTGTGTGTGTGTGTGTGTGTGCATGTGTGTGTTTGTGTGTGTGTGCATTAAGATGGTGTGCAGGGTGGGGGGCTAGGTAATAATCATAGATTTCAAGAGGGTACCATTCCAAATTAACCCATTTAATAGAGCCATTAGTAAAGAACAAAGCTCGGGCTATGGGTGATTTAAAAGAACAGAGTGTATATGAGTGGGGGGGGGTCCTCTAGTCCATCAACAGTATTGGGAATGGAATCCGCCCCGCACGCAAATCGCTAACCGGGCCATCTCTGGCGCCAGACCAGCTTTAATAAATGGGCCCAATCAAGGCTGCTCTGGGGACCACCTGTGTCCCGCACAGGTCAGAACCATTAGACCCACATTAGAGTGCCTTGATAGACGCAGGCGCCACTCCAGCCACCCCAATAATGAGGATAATAAACGTACCATAATGGCATATTTATAGGCCGGCAGGGAAAAGAGGATCGTGGCAGCAGCATTTGGGTTCTTCTGAATCACAGTCAGGAAAAGAGCAAAAACTCTTGATTCAGAGGCAGGTGACTGTGTGAAACTGTGCTGCTTTAAGCACCGTGCAATATCATCGGCTGCAATTTCAATTACCGACATGATTACAGGACTTAATCCTTCATATATAAAGCCTGTAATAAAAGACGCCGCAAATGAATAAACCAGGAGTGATCAGAATAAAATTACTCACAAGAGACCCACATTTCCATTTCCACTGAGCACACTCTGTGAAAGATCTGTCACACACCAGGTGGGCCTATCTTGGCATTTAATATGTTAATCTGAAATCTTCCTCTTCATTCAACTATTCTAGTACAAGCACAGCGTTGAAGGAATTTCCTCCGTTTTTCTCTTGTGCTATAATCATAACACTTTATGATGCCAAAGGCTCTGAATATAAGAAAGTATGCTGGGAATTCAAAAATGAAGAAAATCTTAAATCAATTAGTCATTTAAACATTCTGGTCAAAATTAAGTCTGTGTGGGCTCTACTTTAAAAATGGCTCATCTGTCAGTAAAGACAGTGAGGGGGAGCCTGTAACTTTTTATTAGATTTCAGTCGTCCCTTGAGGTTTTCCACGCTGAAATGTTACTACATTTACATAAGATAAAAATGTTTGTGAAAATGTAACTTGTACCTCACATTAGCCTGATGAGTGAGGGTAATTTCTTATTAGGAAACAGGTACTTATTTATATTCACATTTATATACAGCGTGTAAATGAACACGGTGCTGTCCATGGTGCTGAACCTTAAACGCATGACACCAAAATTAATTATTTTCTCTGATTTAAAGATCAGCATTTAATTTGTATCTTTGATTGAATTGAATGCTTAAAGGATGCTTTAATATATTCTTAAATTGCTGACATACGGCCTTTAAGTTACACTCGTAAATTTAAGGAAAATTTGAAACACTGACAGCTCAGAGGAAACAGATTTCTTCTTTTTTCTTTCTTGGACACATTAGTATTATTTAGCTCTGGAAAAACTCTGGATTCATAAATATTATTTCAGCTGCTTCTCTTCAAATTGGCTTTAAATGAAATTAAATTTGTTACACAAATCAGAAATGTCTATAAGAACTTTTTCTTTACTTTGACAGTTATATTTATATTGTTTTGAGATACATTCAAGTCAGAACACTCTTAGGTGATTAAATGTATCCAGTAATATCAGCAAAGTGTAAACTAACTCATTACTAACAATATATCAGCAATAGTACTAGAAAATGAAATATCACTTTATCAGTTTGCAAAATGCAAAGATACAGAGAATAACAGCTGGCAAACTAAAAGTTGAAGGAGGAAGCCTTCACATCCACTGGCCTTAATTCAATTTAATTTAGTTTGTTTGCACATCACTACTTTCCCTCTTTGAAGTTTAAATTTACTGCTTAGAATGACCCACATATTTGAGCAGTGGTGTAGCTACATTAGCATTAGATCATCATCATCATTATTTCTTTAAGGGACAGAGCTGTCAGGTGTTAAGGTAAGAAGAAAAATGATTGGACCTTCTCTGGGTGCATAACATCATGTAGCATGTAGAGGGCTTCACTTTACTTTTTTCAAACATTTAGAGCAAAAGACACATTTACATGGTTCATAGGTGATGTGTAAAGCTGATTTTAGTTCAGATGGTCACATGGATCACAGACATGCCTGGGTGTAGTCCAAGGAGAGGATAATGTGGCATTCGCTTTCACAGAGCAATAAATAAAATACTGTTGACAACATGTTAGAGAGTCATTTAGATGATGTCCTGGCAAATACAGTATTAATAAAAGGAAGGGGGCGTGGGGTGAGGGTTTTGTAGTCTGTCAGATTTGGCCATGAGAGATTTCTTTTTTTTAAAAAAAAAGCAATCTTAACAAGCTGATCAGTGAACCAGTGTTTTAGCTGATCCATTAACATGCATAGCAAACAAATCCTAAATATCCTTAGCAACCGTCCCTAAAAGGTGCCAGACACTTTGGGTACATCCCTGTGGAGATTAAGAGGAAGTGATGAGGATCCCAAAGGCCAACAAAGGTCACTGCTGACCGACGTGACTGCCAATGACCCCAGGGAAGGATGGGATGGAGTCAATATGTCTGGACCCCACCCCAATAAATTAAAAAAAACTGTCAGCATGTCAGAGGGGTGGGTTGAAGGTGGTGCACTCGGCCGGAGTGGGGGTTTGGGGGAAGTGGGTGATGGTGGGTACCAGACTGGGGCACCTCAGGGGACTTTTGGAGAGGAAGAGCCATGCTCCATGTCTCCTGCTACCAACCGTAGTTCCCTCATTTGATTGTGTAGCCATGAATAATGCATGAGGGATGGGACTGAAGGAAGGGGGAGGATGGAGAGACTGGGAGGGGGGACCTCAACCTTAAAGGGGCCCTGCCACAGTGGGAGTCATTACCGATGAACAACCACACTGATGAGCCACAGAGAGAGAGGGAGAGAAAGGAGTACAAGAGATGGGGATTGAATGGAAAAGAAAAACAAACAAGTTATAAAAAATAGAAATAAGAATGTCATGAAACCACGCATCTGAAATACTTCAAGCACGTTGCTTATTGGGTGTTTTCCTCCTCTGTTTTCATCGCTCTGTAGATGTTTTGCTGTTGTTTTCATCTGTTCATTCATCTATCAATAATTCAAACACGGGAAAAACCTCAACATCAATGCTGGATGATGCACCCGTGCGTCTGTTTTTCAATGAATTTTATTTGTACACATAACAGTGGTGGGCAGATTACAGAAATGCAGGGAAAAAAGAGTCTACAATCTACAATGTAAAGTCCCCTCTTATCAAAGAGATGGATTTCCAGTGTGGTTTTGTGGTGTCTCATTCTGTGAACATACCTGTCCCAGTCCCCATTTCAAAGGTCTCAGAAATCCTAAAGTGGCACTTACAACGACTAATCCACTTCTAGTAATTTTTTTTAATTTCACAAGTTCAATTTTGAATACATAGAAAACAGCAGTGGCTTTTGAAATTTAGTTTATTTTACTCATTGATGATTGAAAACACCTGATGTGTGATATAATAAAATAAGTTTAAATTCATATTCTTATATATCATCTTCATATGTGACTTCAGCAATATGGCCAAGCAGCTTTCTAGCACTAGTAAATATATTACTCCTAAGTGAAGGGAAATACAGAATACTCAGTTATCAATTATACTATCTAAAACCTTATGTATGACATGACATAACAAATATGTCCAAATATTACTACAATCTTCAAAAATGGACCTGGATAAGAGTGACATTACAAATAGTAAAACACAGCTCTTTCACACCATACTGGAGTGGAAAAGGAAATGCGCGTCTTTATGCTGTGCTTGGAATTTTTTTATTTTTTTGTTTAGAAAGTTCTGCCAGATCTAACATTTAGATGGAGATATGTCATCTGAACCTAACTCTAACCCTTTAAAATAGAAAAGCAGACCCCACTGTGATGTATAGTTCAACAGGCTCACAATTAGGCAATAACTAAACCTTCCAAAGGTGAAAGAGATTCATGCTTCCAAATCCATAGAAACACAATTTCTTCTCACAGATGTAAGTTAATGGTCCACGAGGCGCGTGGGAGAGGAAAATGAGCAGAGCCATCCCGGCAGTATTGCTGCTGCTAGCAATGTGTTCATGTGTGTGTCTGTGCAGGTGTGTATGTGTGCTCGAAAGCCATTCCTGTGGCAGTGGCTAAGGCGCCGTAGCAGGACTAGGTGTTATCACTCATTCTGATTCCGTATTACAGCATGACGAATGGGCCCCCGCGGGCCAGTGAGCGTCGCCGCACGCTTATTACCGCAGCTCTTAAGTGGGAGTTGATTTAGCTTAAATAGGTTGTTTCATAAAGAGAAGACACCAGCCCTGTCACCACTGCTCTGCTCCTCGCTAGAGCAAACTGCCACTCTAATTGAATAATGCCTCCTCTACATACCTATTAGGGTGCTTAGGTACATAGTGTGCCCCAATAATTGCTTATACAACCTGGCTAATTTGGCCTTCACCCCCTGCGCACATTCAAGCACACAAGTATACACACAACCCCATGCTCCCCAGTGTGTGATTTTCATGTTGTTAATATAATCCACACTATCTGCTCCGCGATTGTGAGTATTTCACAGCTTTCCACGTTTGAAAATATTAGCAAAAACAAAACAAATAGGCCTATATTTGAGTCATAAATTCAGGATTTAAGGCTGCATATCTAATTTGATATTCCTTTAACCTGAATCCAATGGAATCACTGGATTCTGAATGCTATAAAAGTGCAAATAGACCTACACTATAAAGGATTAGTGTTTCATTAGCATATCACAGGGAGATATTTGAGCGTGCATGTTCCAATAATACAAGTGCCGTGGTGTTTCAGCGTGGAGGTGGTTACGATGGGAGGAGGTTTGGATAAAGGCATTTCGATTAACGAAACACTGATCCATTTCCCTGTCTGTTTTGGCTTTAAGAGATTATTGCTGATGCAACAGTGCGATGGCATGTGAATTGTGTGCCGCTCGAAGTGGAACCTGTGCCAGCTCTCTGTAAGTGAACAAGGCGCCGTGGATTCTTGCCAGCATCAACATACTCCCGGGGAAGGCAAAGTTGGCCGTCAATCATGAGCCCTCAAATGGAAACGCGCACATTTCTCATTTGCCCCCACCACTTTGCTCGGTTTGTAAGACAGACACAAGGATATTCACCCATCTGCACAAATGCGCAGACACTGGCAGTGGGGGCAAAAGAGGAAGTACTTGAGGGGGGTGATTTGATCAGGCCACTGAATGTCTTGATTAAGCAGCTGCACTCAATTTAACTTTGATTCCAAGACCTCATGAACAGCATTTGAAAAGCCTCAACCAACCCATTTGGTCAGGTTCTACCATGTTTTTCTGTATTTTTAGGATCTGTTGTTTGTTGGATGTGATATGAGCACCAGTCACTCTACTATGGTTGCAGTGCAACAGTCCAACGATCAAATAACAATATGTGATGTAAAAGATTCATTTTCTAATTCAATTCATTTAAAGCAACCTGCCTTCTTCTTCACACTTGCTTTGACAAAATCATCATTTGTCGACCACAATAGTCTTTTAAGACTGTGAATTTAGTGTTGCCCATTTAAATCACCCATTTGAGAGAATGAAGCCTAAAGTTAGGTGGAAATCAGGACAAGATGCCTTCCTCATCCCCAGCAATCAGGCTCCTACACTTGACCTACAGTTGTACTCTGTACTCACTTTCATACTTTAATTCAAACACCTACAACTGCGCACACATGCTTTGCATAAAAGGCGCATAATAAAACACCCAAATTTCCTCCCACAAATCCATTCTCCACACAGACATCCACATAAACATTTACAGAATATAAATTCGCACAAAGCAAGTGCACACGTGCTCACACATAAACAGGCCGGTGGGTGCTTTGATGTGCCACCCGCTCGCTTTCCCATGCGTGCTTGCCGTGCCCTCTGGTTGGCGGTGATTGATGATGGCCATGGCGAGGCAGATCATTTGGGTGGCCCCGTCTACACAGGACGTAAATCAAATCAGGTTTGCTAATGATTCTCAGACGCTCATCTGGCAGCTGTAGCTATAAGTTGGGTTTTTCACAGAGGGACAAAAGAAACATCAATAAGTCCCAGAATGATTTTATTTGACCATCGGTTTAATGGATTAATGTTTATTTTATCTAAGGATTCCTCGATGAGAGACTGTCGTGAGACCGCGAATGCCGAGACTGCGTCACAAATGTGAATCCAATGCGTGTGTGACTCTCTCTGCATATGCATCTATGTGATTGTGATGCAAGCTGATGTAATGGAGCGGGAGAGGGCTGAAGAGAAGGTTCTGTTGGAATATCAGCTCTCACCCTAAATATGATAAAACAATCAAACAGGTACTGATGACAAACCCAACCTATGGTAGCAGCGATGTGACACAAAAGGTCTGAGGATCTGAGCCCTAAGATCTCTGGAGATGACCCATTACAGCTTTTCATTAATGTCTGGTCAATCCACAGCCTTGAGTCGTACATAATTTATGATGCCATTACAAACTAATTAGTGCCAGCATCGCCCTGCCCCTTTAGCATGTGAGGCCTTTGGCAGGGAAGAGACAGCTCCGACAACATGGGTCTAAAGTCCGGCTCCATCCCAGGATACCACCTTAATATGTTTATAAAGTTAGAGATGTCTCTCAAATCATTGAGTTTTAACATTTTAACAGAGAAAAGCAGTCTTGCTGGTGCCATAAAGTGACTTGGCTTTATATTCACTAGAACTTTTCGTCTGGCCTCTCCAAAACTCAAATCTGGATGCCACAGCTCAAATCAAGCTGATAAAACATGCAGCCATGGTTTTATGATCCAAGATAATTTGAGATGTTCTTTATTTAGGCAGCAACAGTCACAAAAGTAAATGAAACTATGTTCGAAATTAGATCGTAGAGTAGGGTTGTCTAACCCTTTCGTTACCATTTTAGTTATGCTGCCATAGGCCAGAGTGGCCAGGCTATAGACACAGGATCCTCTCCTCTCTTCTAGGTTTCTCCAATGGGTCAAGAGTTTACAGATGTTGTAAAGATTTTCATTTTCATTTAAATAAACCATAGTTATATTATTTGCTTTACAGTCTTTATGTTGCACATTTGTATCTTGAGTCACAGAATATTGGAGTAGCAATAGCGTTTGACAATATCAATAGCTTCCTGGCAGAAATGCATATACAAAAATAATTAGACTTTCAAGTCGTTTATGTTTTTTACGTCTGCATGACATTAAAACCCCAAAATGCTCAGATTGCCTGTCTCGGGTGCCCCTTCAGGGTGACTGACTGTGCATGTCTTGTTTGTATTGTTTCTGGGGACTAATAAAGGATTCTTCTAAGACCAATTTAATTCTAAATTTCCTTGCTGATGACCCCCAACATAACGCTTGTAACAATGTGCATCATCTGCACATGGACAAGTGTGTACACAGCAAAGAGTGACTGTCCTCAGCAACTTGTCTGTAGGATGCAAGGGGAGGGGGGGTCTCATCAAAGCCATGTGCAGCCATGCATGAAAGTCAATCCACTGCTTGTGTGTGCTTTATTTATTCATTAGTGACACGCAGCTTGAAAAGGAAGAAGAAAAAAAATACAAGAAAGTTCCATTCAAATAAGCATGAGGTCCCTGGAGCGAGATTGTAAGAGAGAGAGAAAGAGAAACAAGGAGAGGAGAGATAAAAGTGTGTGGATGTGTATGGGTGTAGGAAAAAGGGTGTTGGAAAGTGAGATGAGGGAAGAGTGGGATGACTTCTTTTAATTTGGGGAACCCCTCGGGGGAAATCGAGCCCGTGAACACACAATTACGACAGTCATCAGTGAAGCGCGCATGTGAGGAAGTGGGGCGTTGAGCGTTAAAAAAAAAGAAGTATCGGATGGAGAAGGAGGAAATGATTTGAAGTATTATTATCTAAACTCTCCACCGCCCTCCCTCCCCCACAGATAATCGCTCTTACACACAACGTGTGAATGTGCACCCGGGCGCAGTGTGTTTCATTTCAGAAATGATAAATGCAACTAATGCACATGTAATCTATTACAATTAAATGACAGTAGGATGGGGGAAGGGCAGGCCCATCAGCGCCGGCCAATTATCATCTTATTATGAGTGTTAAGTGGCCTCACATTAGGGTCAGTGCCCCTCATTTTAAAGGAAAAATAATTGTTAACCTTTGTAATAATGATGCAGAGAAACTACTTAACACACCACAGAGGGAATCCACATCTGATTCCTCGGATGGAGTCACAATGTTGCCGATAGCTCAGAGGCTTCATTATAAAAAGTCGTTAAACAGCTGTGAAAGTTGCCTTCTTACACTGATTCCTTACACTGACTTTTTAAAGATCTAGGGTATTAACCTGTAAAGTAGGGGTGTTGAGTATTGCGACTTTGATGTCAGGATTGGTATGATAGCAAATGTGTTGAAGTGCACAACTGAATGTTGTTTTTGCTTTGTTTTTTCTACTAAAAATTTATGTTGTAAGAGTGAGTGCAAAAATCAGTCAATTTTCTATCTGTCATTTCAAAATGCATAACCTATCATAAAACTATTAAAAATATAAAAACAAACTGTCATTACAATCAACCAAATGACTGTTTTACGCAACAGTTTTATGTCAGTCCATTTGCAGAGAAATGCAAAATATTTTCATTTTCTGTGACTAATCAAGCAGAAAAGTCAGTTTATCTTTTAAGCCTGTTTATCTTGCACATGGGTGATGTGTAGACTGCTTTTAGCACGGTTAGAAATGGTAGATTATATGAAAACAACAAATAATCGAAAAAGATGAAGATCTATGAGGAAATTTTGCTTGTTGTTTTGGACCAAATATGGAGAGCAGAGCAGATATTTAGCTACTTGGTGTTTTATTTATGAAGGATTATTTGTTATTTGGATATATCAATATAATGATCTGACACAATGTGAATCAATTTACCTTTGTTACAAATGAAAAGCTTAGAATTATTAAAGTCCAATTATAAAAATTCATGTCACTTCTCTTTACACACAAACAACTTTCTATCCATATCAACATACCAACATTTTTTGTTACTTAAGAAAATAATATATTTGAGCAAATTTCCAATTGAATATAATTTATAAGTATTTATACTTTATATTAGATATAATAGAGACAGAAAAATGAGAACTTTTGAGGCTGGCAAATCAATAGTGAAATAATTTTATTTTAAACCAGAATTCTTAAAAAGCAAGTGCAATATTCCTGTAGGAAATCAGGGCTTTATCAGCAGCTTTACTATCTGATTCCTTTTGAAAAAGCAATGTAAAAGATGAAAACAGAAAAATCTATAAGTGTATATTGTGTATAAGATCACACTTCACCTCAGTAGTCAATGGAAGGAGACAGTACACTAAGTAAAGTGAGTTTTCCAATAACTTTTCTTTTGAGTCAGGTAAAACTAAATCCACTTAGCTTGAAGATAACAGTCAATCTTATATAAATGCTTCTGCTAAGTCAACCTTGGGTATATGATTTTGGAAAATTGCTGTTTGCAAATAACTTTCAATTCCTTTTGCAGCTTAAATCAAGTTTTTCTGGAAATTCTCTCCATGCTATATTGCATCTGGGTGAGTGGCCTTTTATTGTGTGGGCTCTCAGGTGGGCTGTTATAAGGGAAGGCTGGACCCCAGAGTCGCGTGTCGCCTCCGGCTTATATTGAGATAGACAGTGAAGCGCCGATCTCCCCCAATAGCCTCTCCCCCTCGCTCAGCGAATTCTCTAAGTGCGTTACCTGTCTGGGAAGCTGGCTTAGATAGAATGAAACACTCACTTGTCACTTTTATTAACCCTCTTAAACCCCATTTTTCCTCCAACAACCCCCACCCCACCCAACCAAACCCCACAACCTCATATCACACTAACCCGACCCAACGAAATCCCCATCTTTCTTTTCTTTTCTCCCCACATTAACCTGCAATTCTCCCTATCACAGCCCCTGAAGCCAAAATCATCTCCATTTTGCATAATGCTCCATTTAAACTGATAGTTGTGACATGAGCGGGAGGGAGAGAAATGGATAGAAAAGTGATGAAGCTTTGTCCTCTCTCTAACTCACCCCCTGTCCCTCTCTCTTTGCGGCTCACTGTGACCCCTGGTGGCAGTTATTATCCACAAGGTCACACTCGGTCCCTTGTCCCATGAGCAGGACACAACCTTTTCCTAATGTAGTCCCCCACTAGGCCTGCTCCCGTGAAGACATATACTCACTGTAATGCACACACATGCACACCTATAAGCACACAGTACACGTTATACCCTGCCCATCCATCTGGAATGCTTTGTGGTGATGTAAAGCAGCAAGTCTATTATGTGGTCATCCTGAAACTGATTCATGGCTAAAGGCATTAAGCTTGTGTCACAAGGTACTGTTTCATTTTTATTGAATAAATTGAGGTTATTTCAATGTGGACAGGTAAGGAATTTTTAAACACGAACATCTAATACGATAAACCGTTTGTTTGGCACATTAAGGGTTAGCCAATTGAATAATCACTTATGTTATCAGTTATTGTTTGCAAGATATGTTGTTTTTATGGATTAAGATCACTCCTAATATGAATAATTTGGATTTTAACTTTTTACAAGTTTGCATTGCTGTCAAATGCAGCAAAATAGTAGAGGTAGGCCCTAAAACCCTTTTTAATCTAATTATGAATTGTCAAGTAGTAAATTTGTTTGACTTTTAAAGTCAATATCAGATTTAATGGTATTTTTCACCAAGGGATCGTATTTGATACATACATAATATTATATAGTATGAGTGTTATTTTTTTTGTTAATTATTTCAGATAAACAGTCCATGAACAACAAATTGCACAAAAATATAAAAAATAGCAACAGTGAGAACAAAGTAATAAAATGAAATTACTCATTTTTTCTGGGATGCTTTCGTAAAATATAGGTTAGGAAAATGGGAAATATACACATCTGGCTAGATTGTGTTTTGAAAAATAGTTTCTGGATAAAATTCGACCATGTACAAATAAATAACCTAAACATACATCTAAAGGATGAATATGTCCTCAGAACCACTTGCATTCAAATGGTTATTGAAGAATTTGACTTTTGTCAAGTATTTTTACTCAGTCACTTATGTAACCTTCATCTTAAATGTCACACATTAAGTACACATTTTCTATAGAAGTCATAAATATTAATATTGTAAAGATTAAGAAGATAATAAATGTGAAAGATGTTCACTGCAGTTTATCCTAAAAACATTTAAATCAACTCAACTTAATGCTGTCCAACAGAAAACAATGACAGAAACATGGTTTGTTGACATCTCTATCCATCTTTTCTTGTGTAACACGTCCTTAAATATTCCAACTGAGAAGTGGGCAGACACAACCTCATGAATTCAAATGGGCCTTGAATGCCAATGGTTTCAGTCTTTCCTGCTGCTACCAATTTATATTTTCCATATGGGTCCTTAAACGGCAAATAGAAGCCAGTCCCTGCCCTTCTACCCCTCCCAGCTTCCCCCCGGGACAAAGGCGGTCAAAAGTCAAGGAAATTTCTTATTCCTCTGCACAGCACACCAAGGGCACCTAAATACAAACCAAACAGATCCCACAATGCCTCACTGTTGGCAAACTTTGGTTTCCTCCCTCAGAGATCTGCTAGTATTCTAAATGGTAATTATTACTCTCTCTCTCTCTCTCTCTCTCTCTCTCTCTCTCTCTCTCTGTCCCTCTCTCTCTCTCTAGCACACGCACACACACACACAAACAGACACACACTCTCACACACCCTAATGTAGGCTTGTATACACACTACCTGGAAAGTACAAATGAAATGCAAAAGACAAAGAAAAAAGGGAGGAGTTCAGAGAAGATGAAGAACGGTAAGACAAAAAGGACGAAGAGCAAATCAGAAAAAAGTGAAGATGGAGGAAGAAGTGGTGAGTATGTAAATGTGGAGTCAAAGAGTTCAGGAGGAGAGTGGAGGTGTAATGTGCTGAGCCGACCTGGGGGCCGCCGGGCTGAGTGTCCAGGGGCCGGTGGGGGACGCTGGCCACCTCTCAGTGGTTATCATTATGTTGAGGGGGAGGTGTTCTCCATCGTCCTCTCAAACTCTCTCCTCTTCCTATCTCAGAGTCCATTTCTCTCCCAGGGCAAAGGTGAGGTGGCCAGGGGAGCGTGGTGAGGTGAAGGGTAATGGAGGGCCAACGGCTGTCGTTAGAGAAGCTGCTTGACCTGCTCACCTATAGCTTGAAGTTTTATTCTCCAAGTTTTTGTCTTTGTTTTTCATGCTGGTGACTAAGTTGAGATATGAAATGTCTAAAATTTTAATAGCAAATATTTGAAGAAGCCAACAATCATGATTATGTTTTGGGGGTCAAAGGGTTCCACACATTTGATTCAATTGATATTTTATTGACAGTTTTATAAATTGTATTTAAAAAATGTTCAAGAAAAGAGCACAGAGGAGGAGTTCAATTGGGAGTTGTGAAGGTAGAGCCTTACGTTACATTGGGATCAAACACATACGCTGCATACGCTCCTTGAAATCACAGGCCACTTTCCTCCGAATAGAAATCATCTCGATTGATAAAACCTTTGCACCACAATAGATGCTCTTTTCACAGAGACAACACCATTGGTGCAGAGAACAGCCCCGGGCCCTTTCATTGTCAACACCGCCCTCTTTATCAATGCAATTACAGCACAAACAGACTCATCATCGGTCTAACTGTCCTCTTCTATTGCCTCCATTTCCACATGCAACCTAATTAGTCCTAAAGAGAGAAAAGCTGGCAAACAGAGGAGAGACGAGAGGCAGAGAGAAAAGCCCAGCAATCATCCGTTTGTGTGGGTTTGGAACAGCTCGTCTGCACGTGGATGAATTTGTCCCCTCTGTTTTCCCTCTCTTTTTGTTGTTGTCCTCTCTCTCCATCCCTTTTTTTTCCGGAGAAAGAAAGCCTTCAAAGCAGCGATTGTGCGGGGCAGCTGAAGTGGCCAGAGCAACACAACAAACATAGCTGGCACTAATCAGGGCCCCGGCTAATGTAAACAATGTCATTTTTTGCCCTTAATGAGCCAATTTTCCGCAGATACGAGAGGGCGAACAATTGGGGCAGCGCCTTTGATGTGCTTCATCTGAAGGTTTGTTTGTGATCACTTGGCACTTTTTGTTCAATCCCTGTGCCCGGCTGCTTTCATCTAACCCTGAAAAGGAAGAACCGCATCTCACTTGGGTACCGAAAGGGGGGGGGGATTAAAAATAATAATTTTCATTTTCCTTTTGTGTTAAATAGACAACCACCCTCCCCTTAGAAAAAGAGACCCAATCAGCTGACCACCCCCTTCTTTTTGTCTCCCTCCCCTTCAGCCTCACACATATACACACACACACACACACACACACTTGTGTGAACATGGAATGAACGAGCCAAGCGGCATCATCCATGGAGGATAAAACAAGAGGGGAAAAAAGAAAAACAATGAGCATCATGCAGGGTGTCTATAGTGATCAAATGTTGAACTCATTAAAAGGCACCCCAGTGTGTGAACAGTGGACACTGACAGGGTCTTCATTAACATGATGCTGACAAAAGGTGAGGAAGACCAAAGAGGCAGCCGGCAGCCAGGTGTGTGTGCCACGGTGCCTTTCAAGAGAGCACCGTGCAGTCAGACACAGCCCGGTCCGTCAAATCAGATACTGACCGGGAACAATCTGGCTCTGCTGAGGAAAAAATAAAGAATCAAGTCAGATGCAACCTTTCAGTGGGCAGTAAATTCTGCTTCTCAATCAGAGGTGATTCAAATTAGTCCTGCGATTTGACTTAGAGGCAACAATCGGATAAGCAGGAAAGCGCGCAAGTCTTGGTAAGAAGACCAAGAAAGCACAGCTGATTATCATAATAAAGTCAACTCTTCAAAGTTCTGTTAAGGGTCATGACAGCACACAAATGCCAGAAAGAAAAGGAGAAAGAAGGGAGTATTGATGTAATGAAGGTAGTCAAAGGTAGTGACTACAGGCAATTCATCGCCCCATGTCCAGGCCCATTCCAATCAATCACAAGAGCTGAAGTGAAGCCAACTGCAGGCTAGTCAGTCAGCAAGACCCCCACCCCATTACATCCAAATATATCTAAATACGCACACATTACACACGCACCTCTGCCTGCCTCTCTGGCCATGAGTCAGGGGCCCTCTGGGGCCAGGCACACAGCGCACCTGCTGGGCCCTGCAGTTACCAGCTGTCAGCTCCACGTGTTCTGTGCCGTGTGTGTGTGTTTGTGTGTGTGTCTGTGTATGTGCACGAGAGAGAGTTAGAGGGTGTGTATGTATGTGTGTGTTTGTGTGGGTGTGGGTGTGTGTCCAAGGGATTGCTGCAAAGTTAGAAACATAAGTTGCATGATGAACACAAAGGACAAGAGCAAAAAAGGGACCTTCAAGGACACCCATTTACTAAAACTTGTAGCAACAAATGTAGAGGAATATATTTATATACCCATAAAATTCATGCAAAATAATTTAACAAAATCATTATAGCATGAAAACCCAATAGCTCTGTGCATCATCTAAAACAGTAAAATAGCCACTTAATTTACAAAGATCCCATCTGTCAAACACACACTAAACTTATCAGAAGTGTCAGTTGGCCTCTACATTCGGGGCAGCGACTGGGCGGTGCACGAGGACTGGATCCAGATCTTTACTGAGCATTACAGTCAAAGGCACAAACTGGAAATGAGCCTACTGTGCTTTTGCTATGCCTGAAACCAGACAAAACACACAGACATGGAGAGGATCCTCTCTCCTTCTAGCTTTCATGTTCTCCATCCTTTCATGAATGTTTCAGAATGCTGTGCCATTGTCTAAAGTATCTACTGATCCTATAGATCAAACAGCCACCGCCTGTGGTGCTGTGTCCGTTCCAATGCCAGTCTCATTCAAATGCCTTCTTCCTTTTTGATTGTTGGTATCTGTAAAGAATTATAATATTTAAGGATCTCCTAATTGGTCAAGTCACGGTACAGATTTTCATGGAGTGGGAAAGATTTGTTCTAACTCAAACTTTATCCATACATCTCAGTTCTTATTCTGCTTTTTTAAAATTATGTTACTTGAAAGTTTGATGTGAATTTATTATTTAGATATACTATTATTTGGCAAAATAAGGAATTTAAAAGAATCACTTGTCAGTCCTCAATAAGCAATTCATAACAGAATTGTCTGTTAACTGATGGAGAAAGGTTTGTGGTATAGCCCACAAAACTATTCCCATGTTTAGTGTTTACCTGTAGGGCATGACCTTAATCCTAAACTCACACCTCTGAAAGGGACAAAGAGATAGGAAACCATGCTCAGGCAACAATGAATAACATGTCTGTTTTGGGGGCAGAAAAATCAATAATGTGTTGTGATGTGAAACTGATTCCCCACTGGATTTTCGCAGTGCTCTGTGCAAGCCCATTCTCTCTGTGGCCCTGAGGTAAATGGTGTACTTTGTTACAGTGTGTAGCTGTAAGCCTTGGAGACCCGTGCAGCGATTAAGCTATAGTAGAGCACATTAGCCCAGGCTGTGTCATGGCAGGCTTAAACAAGCCTGGCATGGAAGAGGAAAGGATGAAGAGAGGGACACACGGGGGAAGAGGTGTACCGAATGGATGAGAGAGAACCTGAACACCAGAATGACCTGAAACAGCATGAAGAGAGGAGAAGGAGGAGGAAGGGAAAAAGTGCAGAAAATGCACTATTGTAGAGGACTCATCCACAAAATCTTGTCTTGTTTCTGACGGTAGAGAAAGACAGTGGGCAGTTCACAAAAGTTAAGGTTGGAGCAGAAGTTACGAGAAGAAAACTCAAATAAGACGCAAAGCCAAGTGCGAAAATTCCCTGATGAGATATATTTATAGACTATTCCTTCTCATCAACGCTGCGAGAGAGCCTGAAATCAACCCTAGTCCTCATTCTTCCTATTGACTCATCTTTCTTTAAAATGGTAAAACCCCAACTTATGCATAATGGTGCTGTATACTGGTGTGTACTGCCACTGAGCAAAGTGGGACGACACAAACACAAGATGTGAGGTGAAAAAGTGTGGTCAGCAATGAAAGCAAAGACAGAAAGGAGTTGATAGCAGTAATTCCTTTTCAATCTCTGACCATCTTCTGAAACCCCTCCAAACCCCTCTTCTCTTGTTATGTCCCCCTCTTTGCCCCCGTCACCCACCTCTCCCATCCATCCCTCCCTCTTGTACACATTACCCCTCCTCACGCTCTCCTTTCTCTCCTCTCACTCTGCCCACCTCTCCATCGCATCCCCCCACCCCCCACCCCTTGTCTCTCCAGGAGGCAGTTGTCAATCAAGAGCATCTCCCACAATCCCTCTGGAGCTCATTGTGCCTGCGGTCGCTGGCGGAGGCAGGCGTTGTGAGGCGGCGGAGAGCCGCAGATGGAGGGAGCGCTGTCAATCATTGTCACTAATTATTAATTTCTGTCACTCAGGCCCCCGTGGCAGCCACGTAGCTGAGGCCTCTCACTCTCTTTAGTGTTCCTCCTCGCCTTCTCCACCCTCCTCCTCTCCTTTACCATTCAGTGCATCGGTCTCCATTTCTCTGTCCCTCCGATCGGTACCCCTCTACCTCCCTTGCCCCCTTGATAAGTCCCTGGCTTTCCATTGCCTTTCTCTTTTTCATTCGAATGGCTTGTTGTTTCCATCTCTCCTACCAATCTCCTCTCTCTCTCCTCTTTCATTGGCTTTATCTCTCAATACTCCCATGGTGAGTTGATTTTGTATGTCACCCCGGCCACAAAAAGTTCAAGTATTCATTATGTGGTGCACGTGCACTCAGATCTGCCCCCTCTCCAGTCCCATCACCAGGTCAGTCCCCTTGACTCTCTGCTCCTTCCCTAATTGTATTCTTACCTGCACCTACCTCAGCCTTTCGTTTTCGCCATTCGACCCCTCCAACACATCATATCCGACTCCTCTAATTCATCGAGAATACCAAAACGACATTAAAAGATCTGCTTGGCTTTTAGATTTTTTCAGACTTTGCAGGTCTTGGCAGAGGTTCTGATTTGATTCGGTGAACCCTGTGTTTTCAATTTGCACAGCAGTGCTTTCACCTGTGATGTCACTGTGATGGCGGCTAATGAGGGAGGCCTGACCTGCAGGTAGTTGAGACTGAGGATGACGCGGCTCTGCTCTACTATGGGTTATGATCTGCTTCCACCCTCACCTCATTACCAGAGGTGGTGGACTGGAGGCATAGAGAGGGAGACAGAGAGAATGTATGTATGTGTGACTTTCATCTTTTCTCAATAATTGCATACTGTATGTACATATATATATATATACTGACATATAACAATACAGTGATTTTAAACTTTAAATATTCCCAGTCACTCAGTTGCTCCCAAGTGGAATACATGAACAAGAGTGTTGGAAGCATCAAAATCCAGAGGACAACTATGATACAGGGATGGATCTAATCATTATTAGGTCTTGAAGTAACTTCTTGTGAGTGTGTGACTAAGTAGTAGAGTTCTGTCTTTATTTTCTCACGGACCGCCAACAGTCTGTCAGGATTGGTAACAGGAGTTCATCTACCCGGACATTTACCACTGGCTCACAGAGCTTTGTGCTGAGCCTCCTCCTGCACACCATCTACACATATGACTGCACTGACACACACCCCTGCAACTCCATTATTAAATTCACTGTTGACAGCACGCTCATAGGGCTCATCACCAAGGATGATGACACAGCCTCCAGAGATGACGTCCAGCACCACACAGAGTGCTGGGACATCAGCAATCTCACCCACAACACCAAAAAGACCTTGGAGGGGGTCCTGGTCTTTCGCAGGAGCAAAGATGATAAGCCCCCCCCCCTCTGGATAAAAGGTGTCCATATGGAGAGGGTGTCCTCTTTCAAGTTCCTCTGGACCCACATCTCTGAGGACTTGTTGTGGGCAGTTAACACAACTGTCTTCTGTTAAGAAAGCACAGCAGCGCTTCTATTTCCTGAGGGTCCTGAGATCGAACAGGCAGACCGACCTGCTGGTCTCGTTGTATTGAGCCACAATTGAGAGCTTCTTGGTGAATGCCATCCTTGTGTGGTATACTGGCTGTACAGTGGTCGATAGAAGGAGACTACAGAGGGTGACTAGAACTGCAGAGAAAGTGATTGGCTGTCCACTACCCTCCCTGGACTCCTTTGCCAGTTCCAGGTGTCTCAACAGAAACAAGGTGATTATAAAAGACCACCTCCACCCCAGAACATCACCATGCTGTCTTCG
The DNA here is from genome assembly GCA_911728415.1 of Lagocephalus sceleratus. Classification (NCBI taxonomy): domain Eukaryota; kingdom Metazoa; phylum Chordata; class Actinopteri; order Tetraodontiformes; family Tetraodontidae; genus Lagocephalus; species Lagocephalus sceleratus. The sequence continues at coordinate 1,236,143 of CAJVRN010000031.1, read as the reverse complement.
GGAAAAAGGTTCAGGCCCCTCCATTGCAGAACAAACAGACTGGAGAACAGCATTTGTCCTTGAGCAGTCAGAACCCTAAATGCACTGGTCCATTGAAACTGTCACTTTTAAACCATGCAATATCTATATTCGAATGTGCAACACCTACCTCTGTGCACTATTGTCATTCATGCTATAATGTGCAATACTTACAATACTTGTATTATTATTATTATTATTATTATTATTATTATTATTATTATTATTATTATTATTATTATTATCATTATTATCATTATTATTATCATAGGGCAGTGATTGGTGTGATTCGAATCCCGGGTTCAAATCCTGGTTGGGATGGGGCTGGGGAGTTTGCATGTTCTCCCTGTGCCTGGGGGGGTTCTCTCCAGGTACTCCAGCTTCCTCCCACAGTCAAAAGACATGATGGGGATTAGGTTAATTGGTCACTCTAAATTGTCCATAGGTGTGAGTGTGAGCATGAGTGGTTGTCTGTCTATATGTGTTAGCCCTGTGATTGACTGGAGACCAGTCCAGGGTGGACCCCACCTTCATCCAATGTGCTGGGATAAGCTGCAGTCCCCCCACGACCCTCTGTGGATGAATAAGTGGAAAAAAGCAATGGATGGATTATTATTTATGATGTCCTTCTATATGTTCTATGTTCATTTGCATCTTGTACTTTTTAGCTTTTGTATGTTTTAGCTTACTGTTTTTAACTTGCACCTCTGTGGACCTACTGGCTAATTTCATTGTACAGGCAACAATTTAATGACAATAAAAGTCTTCAATCTTGAGTTTTGGGTAAACCAACAAATGACAAAAGCTTGTTTCCACTAAATACAGAAGTTACAGTTCAGGTCATCACAGTCTTGGCTGAATGCACCATACTCCAGTACCTGTAGCTCGGTTGTCAGGTCTGGGCTACATTACAGGTGACATGACAAGTAGAAAAGCACTGACACCTCTGGCCATGTCAGTCAGACCCCATGGCATGTTGGAAGGTACAGAAAGTCACCACTGAATAGACTCAAACCAAGTCATTCTAAATCACTGTTCACTTGGTAACCACAATAAAAAAAAGGTGTCAGAGGAAATGCACATTGTTGCATATTGTACCAAACTAAACTGAATTTTACCATTTGGTGTTAAAAGGCAGCTGCTTTTGTATCATTAGCTTTCCTACAATGGACTGCCATTTCAGAAAAAATGTATGAAAACTCTTTTGAGAAATCAACCATACCTACGTAAATCTTCCTTCTAGTCATTCCAAAATGTGACACTTAATAAGTGTATTAGACACACAGAGTCAGGTGTACCCCAGTGAAAACGCAAACATCTCCCGTGTTCCCTCTTAGATTACTATTCTTGGCAGACCTGCGCTGCTCTAATGAGAGGCCATGGAAGAGGCCATCTGGACACCACTGATACTTCACCTCCCACCTCCCTCCCATCATTCCATCCATACCTCTCCCCATCTATTCATTCAGTTACACCCACACATACACACCGATCTCTGTGCCCCCACAACCTCCTGCATGCCCCAGTCCTGCTCTGCATACAGCCATTAGCACCTCTCTACTCCTAACCTTCTGTCTCTCTGCACCCATCCCCTCCTCCCCCCACAGAGCACAGAGTCTGTCTGACTTTTTCCCCCCATCTCCACCTTTCATGCTGCTCTCTTTACCTCGGCACCTGTCACTTTTCCCTCTCCTCCCGTCTCTGTTGTCTTTTTCGCCATTCTATTACTCAATCTCCTCTTTATCTCCTTTTACCTGTCACTGTCTTTCTCTTGCCATCTGATTGTCTCTTTACTCCAGTTATCCATCCATTCCTCTTTTGTGTCACCACATGCTTTTTTTGAGTGTGTGTGTGTGTGTGTGTGTGTACATGCCAGCATGCAGCACCTCAGTGGAGATAGAGTTTATTGGGGTAATGCATTTATCACTGCTGTGAGCCCAGGCCTCACCTCAGTCTTTGAGCTACTGAGTAATGAAAATGGGATCACTTCTGACAACACACACTGACTCACACAAATACACTCCAGCGCACACACAAAACAAGACAGAGACACATACAGTAATTGTGCTTGTTGCAACAAAAACCCGTGCTCCTATATGCAGCCTAAGCACTGCCTTTATTGTATTGCATTATTCTGATTATTGGGTGTAGTTATTGTTGACAAATTGCAGTGATCAGATTCTTCCAGTGATATATTTCCCAACGTTGTTGCTTAACCCCTTCGTATCCACACTTTTTCCACTGGGTAAAAAAAAATCTACATAAAAACAAAGTGGAAAAAAAACATTTTTGCTAACTCATGATTTTATTACCATTTTTTCATGTCTGTTCCCATGGACACCAGGACTAGATGGGCATTAAATGACATAAGACCTAAGGAAAAAATGCTGTTTTTCCAGGATCCAGTCAATAACCAGCGGTCCTGATACCACAGAAATACAGAGTATTTAATGGTTTAGAGATAGAGGTGAGTCATGTCCATTTTAATGGATGCAGGGTCTGAAGGGGTTAAATGTCTGAATATGCTAAAGCATACTTCTGTTTGCTTATATTATGACTCAACATCAGAAACCTATGCTATATCCTAATGTCCATTTTTCCAAAATGGCATTAATCAAATCAATGTGTACAGCAACAGATGAAGTTCGTCCTCTCGTTTGCTTTCTTTCCTCCTGTTAAAAAACTAATATTAATTTTCCGTTAATCATGAATCAATTTGAAAGATTAGTTATATAGTTTGCCAACACATATTGTTCAATCTTCTCTGTAGCATTGCCTGATAGCTGGAATCTTTGAACATTGCAGAGTGCACAGTGTAGTGCAGAACACCACAAATACACTAGCACACTAGTGCTATGATCACTGTGATGCATAAGCAGTGGAATAAGGCTCTGCTCAAAGCAAATACATAATAAATCCTGCTAAATGGTATTGCTTTAATTACACCTTTGATAAATAAACACAAGCTAGCAATTATCTCCAACCAAATAGAATTACATTACCTAAATCAGGACAAACTGCTGCGTATGTTCTAGAAAGTGTTGAATCTATAAGGCTCTTTTATGCTAAACACTTAAACTTTATATGCTTATGGAAAGACCAGATAAAATTGAGCTGAAAACATTCTTTAAAAAGACCAATTAGAAAACTAAAGAAGCATTCACAGAATTGAAATAACTAACATATAAATAACATAAAAGAAGCTGTTTGAGCCCTGCAACTGGTGCAAACTGTTTTGTTTATTGTGTTGTTGCATCCCATGAATGTTGAATTGGACTGGGACGTGGGGAGTTTGGAGGTCAGGTTCATGCCTCTAGGCTCTCTGTCATGTTCCTTGAGTCATTGCTGAATAGTTTTTATGTTCAGGGAGGGCGCACTTCTGGAGGAGAACCCACTCTTGAGTACAGCACTGCCTTTAAGGGCTATATTAGTCCTGCATTAATATTTATATTTAGTTCAGGTGAGTTTCCAAGCAGAATATTGCATTTTAAAGACTAATCCTTACCATGTTGCAAATGTTGTAGCTAATCAATGCATGTTTACCAGTATCATATAGATCATACTTTACCTTCTTGACTTGGGGAAATATATGTAAAGATGCCTCTTACAGCCTGTCTATATTAATTTTTCTAAAATGTTGTCATAGTGTGGATTCAACAAAAGATAATCAATATATAAGAATGTAACAATAGGAAAATGGCATGTTTATAAAAATATAACATGGATAATATATTCCTATCTATTAAGAATTGTGCCACAATACAAAACAGCATAGATAGATAGATCGATAGATGGATGGATGGATGGATGGATGGATGGATGGATGGATAGATAGATAGATAGATAGATAGATAGAGGACAATAAAAGAGGTAATATGTGCTATTGTAGCCATGAGTTTCAAGTGAGAGGGAAAAAAGCAGGTAAGGATCAAATGTTAATGGCCAGGGGTGTCTGTCTAATCCCATTTGGTCTGACAGTGTCAGGAGGGTAGAGGAGGTCTTCACCAGTTTAAAACGATACCATCACTGAAGGTATTCCAACTCGCCTCTGATTGGCCTTGACAGAACTAAACATCGCCGCAACCAACACATTGAGAACCTCCCACAGCATGCAACTGGAGAGGACAAGGTCAGGTGGGCAGCAACATAAAGTTTAATCTTCAAAAACAAACTTCTCATCAGACTGCACATTTAAACTGTGCACCGCAGCCGAGGAGGGCATTGCTTATACACCAAGTGGTGCGTGGAGAGCTCAAGTCAAAGGACTGCTGACTAATGTGCCGAAATGGCTGCAAATACTCGGTGGTTCTGCAGATGGCAGGGGTATTTGTTATTCATATGGCCCTCGAGGTGTGTCTACGAGACTTGCGTTAAAGTGTGTATCTGGGTGTAGATGTCTGTGTGTCTTGCGCTTCATCCACAGTGCTGAGGATGCTATTAATGCTTGCTCCTGATCGCCCTTCCACATTTAAATAACAATAGTGCAGTCAGAGAGAGCATTGGTGTGAATCCAACCTGCAAAACACCCAAGAGCTGCAGGCCACGCTCCTGCTGTGCGCATGTATGTAGGCTTAGGTGCACTCAAACATCCGCGTATACAGTGTGTGTCTTAAAATAGAAGTAAAATGAAACCAGGAAAAAAAAAACAGAAAAAGATGCAACAGGGAAGCAGACTAGAGTTCTGTCTAAAATGCACATCATCGCTGCATTCTGCAGACAGATTGCATAATGAGAAAGTGTGGGTCCAGGGAATGGGGCGGCTATTAGCATGCACTGGTGGCCTCAGATCCCCGCGGATGAGCTGCCTGTCTTTTAAATTGAGTATAGTGCTGGGCCAGAGGTGGATAGAGTATTGACTGTAGGGTTTCAATCTTATTTTTACCTTCGAAAAATAAAAATCTTTTCAGTTCTGACTCTTGTTTGAAACCGATTCATTAAAACTGCATAAATGGGGATTCTGTCATGGCGTGTCAAGAGATATTTTAGTCACCTCTGATTACATGCTCATCAATGGTCACATCACATACCACACCTACACGTAGCCACTGTGAAAATGGATAAGCCCTTGGTTATTTCATCAATAATAAGATATGTGTACAAGAAAAAGTAAAAAGAAATACAACATTGTGACATCATGTCCACATTTTGATTCTCCATTATGTCAGCATCGTGCACAGACGGGTCTGTATGTGGGTTATATGAATGTTTCCAGTGTGAGCATCAAAACAATCGATTTTTAAAACCCTTTCCAAAATATACGGTCTCGTGTGTAATTCACATTACACACCAGTCAGTGCTCACCAAAAGCAGCTGTGATCCCTGTGAAACACAGGTTCAAATTTAATTATTATTTACAGCTGCTTATTTATAACAGTGGAGTACAGGCTCAGAATGATACTGGCAACCATGTTAACAATCATCTGATCTTTGCTGCCTGCTTGAACTGCTCTGGTCCTGACAATACTGCATTGGCATTTTCCATCCGTCTGCCACTCTGCTGCACTTTCTGAAAAGATTTGTTGTCAGGGCAGCAGATCTACACATTCGAACACGTGTGACTGACTGATGCAGCTCAGATTCAAGACTTCAGCCGTCAACTGTCAACTTTAGATGCTGTCAGGAGCTGCATTTAGAAAACGTACAACCATATCTGTGCATTCATCTGGTTTTCCTCCGGAGGTGTGGCGTAATGTGATACCTAACTGTCTCTGGAGCAGAACACACAAAACAGAGGAGGGAAGTTACAAAAAAAAAAAGATAGACAGAGGAAAAACGGAAGGATGCAGCTGGTGTCAACAGTTGTGAGAGTTTTAGCGGGGCGGAAAAAAGACAGAGACAAAAAGAGTGAGAGGCTGAGTCTAATAAGAACCCAGAGACAGCGTGCTGATGTCGTGCGGCGCCATTTGAATACAGGGCAGCAGCAGCTGGAGTCTGTGTCGAACAGCTCTGCACTTCACACAGCATCACCATCAGGAGAGCACAGTGCTGCTAGAACCCTGCTGGAGTCTTACACTGTTTCACACTTCCCACAGACCAGCCCGTGTGTGTGTGTGAGAGAGAGAGAGAGAGAGAGAGAGAGAGAGAGAGAGAGAGAGAGAGAGAGAGAGAGATTTGAGCTCCGTTGTTCTCATTACTCAGCCACTGTAATAAGCTCTCCTTTCTAGTTTACCATATTGTGGCTGCTGTTCCCACAGCCTCACCTCTGTTCTGAATGCATTAACACAGATCACATCTTCAATCTGGACCTCGGCACTGGATCCTGAGAACTCCAATATTATAGATCCATAAAAGTGTGCGTCAACAATATACTGTGGGGTATGCAGGGCGTTCGTTTTCCAGATGGTTAAAGATAAATTGGTAAATTGACCATTAGATTACAAGACTAAGATTAAATATACAAGAATATACTCAGAACAAATACAAGCACCTGTACATCATTGAATTCAATGGTCAAGAATCAAATCACTTTATAAAAGGAAAACAGTGAAAAGTGAATAACAATAACTGGCATGGACATGCCTTTCTAGTCCTTTTTATAATATAACTTCTCATTTGTCAGTGTGTACTGTATAATTGAAAGCTCACGGATTGTTATTAGTAGTCCAATAACCACAATATAAATATGGCATTTCCACATAAATTTAACCAACCGTTAGATTTCAGAGCTTCATAAAATTCAATAGCATGATCAAAACAACAACAGGATTGCAGCCTGTGTGTTTGAGGTTAATTCCAGTTTCAGGATATCCCCAGAATGATTGTTTTTCTCAGAATAATTTGTTTTCACTGTTCATATTGTCAATTTTGTGTGACTGACAATATGAACAGTTGATTAAATCCTTTTTTTTTGTTTTATGAATACTGAAAAACGAAATGGCTAAAACAATGATTTCCCTGTATGATAAGCATCTCACTAAAGTCTACAAAGGACACACATAAATATATTTAATAGGCTAATTACTTAACCGTTCAGTATGTAGAATTTAGCAGTGGTAATAATACATGAATGCAGGGTTGAGAGAGTCAAACAAGCATCACATAAAGCATTTTTCTAGAAGTATTTACAGTCAAGAGGATTGTTAAATATATTTAGAGTTTGAATTTAATGAAAATTGAAGCTCCTGGGCCCTGTGGAACATTTGTGATCTGGTGTCCTGTGGTGTTGCTTCGCACTTCTTTTAACATTCTTTGCAGCCCACACTAGTTTTTCTGTTTTATCCCCGACGTTCTCAGAGGCCTTTTTGCCCATTATTACCCCACAAGTCTGCTGAGTTCAACACCAAAGATCCTGTTTATTGTTTTAATGGCTTCTGCTTCAGTATTCTTTCCGCTGCTGCAGCTTCCTTTAGGAAAAATAAATCCAGACAAATGGAAGTCACGTGGTTAAAGGACATGCTTGGACTGCAAAAGTGTTTCTTTAAAAAAACAAAACAACACTGGAACACGGGGTCATCTGAGGGATGAAAGACTTAAAAACCACCCTGAATTTCCAAGATTTTTATGATTATTACCTTAACTGTTGAGGGGTTTTTTTAATCCTATTTTTAAGACCTTAAAACTGGAGACATCTCTTTGACTTGAGCAAGAAAAACTATATAGCACATAAAGTTGGCTGTTATTATTTCACAAATTAATAAAAGAGTGGAGAATATAAACACAATCGGAATAAGATATTTTTCTGTCATTTCAGATGACAGAAAAATAGTGAAAACACATGAAATCCATGAGGAAAAAGTCCAATTCTGTCAATTAACCCTAACCCTAACTGTTATCATTCATTGGAATCTAACACAAAACTTCAGCCTCACACAAGCAAAGTGCAACAGCAAACACACGACAACGTCGCGAGTGTTTGGTCTTTGCTCTAACACTAATGAGCAAGTGTTAGACAGAAAGTAGCCTGATTAGTCTGGCAGCATCAGTGTCAGACACTCAGCGGGGCTTCCACCCCTCAGTGTGTGTGCGTGTGTGCGTGTGTGTGTGTGTGTGTGTGTGTGTGTGTGTGTGTGTGTGTATGTGTGTGTGTGTGTGTGTGTAAGTGCATGCGTGCGTTTGTGCGCGCGTTTGTGCACGTGTGCCAGATTTTTCTCCCTTTTATCTTTAACTTTCCCCTCTCGTTCTTTCAGTTCCCCAGAAAACTCGGATCCTTGTATTCATTCATTCTAAACGACTGTTGAGCCTGACAATCCACCGTCAGCAGGCGCCGCCACAGTCAATAACGCTGTCCCGTGTCACTGCACCACACTGCCTAAAGCTCACAGTTTTTATTGCTCCCACCCCCCCCCAAAAAAACTGCTGCTTATCAGCCCTTCTTTGCCAATCCTCCATATCCCCCCCCCTCGTACAGCCACCTTTAAAACTCCACCATGAAACGTTTTTGGGTTTCTCCAAATGACCAGAACATCCCAGAGTGCGACGGAAGCCGCATATTTTAGGGCCAAGAGCGGCGCTCGCTGAAATTCGGGACCAAATGTGTTGCCCCTGAATTTGTGAGCAAGCGATGGGTGACTGATCTGTCTTACAGTAACAAGGCCGGGTCATGTAGGCCGCGGCCGCATGCACGCTTGATGTGCAGATGTACACGTGTGAACACGCATGCACGGTTTGCAGAGGAGCTCAGACAAGTGTTACCAAGAAATTGCAGTTTGTGCGATAATCCACTTCTGCTCCATCTTGTTTCATTAACTTCGGTGACACATGCATGTGCCTTCTCATGTGGGCCCTACACACACACACACACACACACACACGCACGCACACACACACACACACAGTGTCAGGACCTACGTTGGTGCACTGAATCTGCATGAGGCTGGGATAATGGCATGTGTCGTTGCTCTCTCTGTCAGCGACGTCCCTCGCCGCTGCTCGCGGTCGGTCCCCATTAGCCGACTGCTGGCCTGCTGGTCAGCGCCGCCGCCGCCGCCGCGCCACGCTCTGCTGCCCGAGCAGGAAAAGACCCGAGACAGCGCGCCGTCCTCCACCGTCCGCGCTCTCCTCCCTGATGCAGGCCCAAGTTCATAGTAAAATAATAGGAAATGGATTCCTAAGAAGCCCCACATGGTTTGCCAAATGCAAAAAAAAGTGTGTGTGTGTGTGGGGGGGAGACGCATGACTGCACCTCAGAACATTTTTAGGAGCAAGATCAGCGTGTTTTTCTGAAAACCCACAATCCTCTGTGCATCAAAGATCAATTTTTGAAAATGAATTCAAGTGCACGTCCACAGCATGACTTTTACAGTCTAACAGAAATCAGTCTCAAATGACTTTATTTTACTTTATTTTAGAAAAACACCAGTTCATGTTGTTAGAAAAGTTAGAATGAAGGAGTTCTTTATGGTGTCCATTCAGGAAAAAAAGAATCTGGTTCTAACATGTACAGTAGCATGTTTCATTCTGCCAGGTTCTCCTAACTCAGCGGACTTTCAGGAGCTTGACTGAAACTTTGATATCTATAAGCTGACAAACTAATTAATGATTGCCTTTTTTCAGATATCCGGCGCCATGGCAACAGAGTATCTAAACGTGATTACCTGAACAACTCAACAAACCCGCCCTGCATCTGTCACCTATCTTAGTTGGGCCATTTTTCTCATGAGCGTAATAAAATGTGGAGATGGCAGATAAAGACGGACTGGCTGACTTTTATTAAGAGCAGACGACAATATCGCTATTGTAGTGATACTAAAGGCGTCCAAGAGGAAGGGGGGTGGGGGGGGGCATGGGCAAAAGTGTGTTCTGATGTGCTTATTTCATTACCGGTTAAGCTTCCTCATTATGGCCAGAGACGAGCAGCGTGCCTTTGTGAAAGGAACTCAGTTGCGGGCGCTGCTGTGGAGCACTGCAGATGTACATCCTGCAGAAATCTCTGTTCCAATCTCTCTTTACAAACTTGTCTGCCCGGAGCTGCAGGGTGATGTCCAGCTTTGAAGCCGTGCAGCGGAGGAGCGAGAGGAGCGGACAACAGCCCCATCTACAGGAGGCGGCGGCCGCCCTCCTCCGGGCCGCCGCCGCCGCATCAGGCGCCCAAAGCTGCCTCCGTCATCCGGACAAAGCTGCGGCTCATCGGGGATGTTTTAACCGCGATAAATGCAACCAAAGATGTAAATGTGATTTTATAGCTGAGCTTGCTGCCATTTAATCACAAAAAACAGGGAATACCAAAAGGTCAAGTTTTGAATATTGTTAAGCCAACACCTTCTGTATTTGTTGCGTCATTTTGCTGATTATAGAGCCCTACTATCCTTATAAAGCTGGTAAAATCAGGCTACCTAACTTAACTGTGTGTGTGTGTGTGTGTGTGTGTGTGTGTGTGTGTGTGTGTGTGTGTGTGTGTGTGTGTCCCTTGCAATCATTTTATAAATGAAATTTCTTCCTCCTACTGCCTTTTCCCATTATTGCTTCTATTTCCCCTCATGGGATCCATAAAATATGCCTAATTTCACTTTTTAAACTGTAAAGACACGCAAAAGACAAAAAAAAAAAAAAGCCAGACATTAACTGGTTTTAAAGCCATTACATGTCAAATGACGCCCCTCAAGAAAGCAGGCCCGAGTGACCTTCAAAAGCAGGTAAACATGACCTCTGACAAGGCATCAGACTGATGGACTAAACCTATCTGCCACTGGCCCGTCCACATTATCACACTTTGCCTTAATTCACCATCTTTCAGAGTGTCACACTTTATATTCCCTGGCACGGGAAGGCTACATGCGGATGCATAATTTATCTCAAATTAGCGCCTATTTGAGTAAGCATCAAAGCAAGGCGGCTAAGGTTGGAGGAGAGCTTAAGGAACCGCCGGGGAAACCATGGCCAGGATTAATGCGGGAGATTTTTATAAGAAATTACCGGCTTAATGAAGTGGATAAAAAAGCTGTCAGTGTTTTATTGCATCTAAATTGTGTAGAAGTGGTGTTTAGCTGTCTCGCCTTCTCCCTACATAATGGGTTGTGACAGTAGCTGTGAGGCCTATTTGACTTAACTAGTAAATAACTTGCATAGAAGAGCTATTTAGAGATGTTTTTATATGCAGTAAAGTTTCATTTTATTTTTTCCTCCCCATTCTCTTCTCAATCATAAAAAATTAATAGAGGGCGCCAAACCTCAGGACCTCCCAGCCAAGGCTCAGGAGGTACAGTACAATATCCAGATTATATGAACATCTATCTGACTAATTAAAATGAGATGAGTTGATCCATCAGTGTGAAAGAGTTCCTTCCGTTATGACAGACGTGCTGCACGGAGGTTGAGTCAAACGTCTCACACGCGTTAAATCAGACACGGCTTCTTCATGTTAGTGATGCTGAAACAGCTATTTTACAGTCATGTTTCAAAGGGTTGTTTCCAACTGTACATATTCAGCAAATACCGCCTGCTTGCTATAGCATGAGGGCCACGCAGGACCGAAGGAAAAGATGTGCTGCAGTCCAACAGCGCCACCTTGTGTTACACCTTCTCAGTTGAACCAGCTCAAGCCTCAGTCCAGCCTTCAAAAAGTACCAACCAAAAAAAAACGGCCGTTTGAGTGACTGAAACAAAAATAAGGTCATTTATTTCATATACAACAACAATACACCAATCAATCAATCATCCATCACAGTTTTGATGTGCACGTGATTATGACAGCACTAAGGAGATCTAGGGTCCGCTCAGAGACGAGATGTGCATCAAACCATCGGAGTAACTTTTACCAACTAAACAGTCTTGAACGCTTCCACTCTGAAAATGCACAAAGACAGCGAGTTATTGTATGCATTGTGAGTATGCAATTTCATAAACTTGAAATTTGGTCATATTCTTCTTTAGCAGTTTAATATTTTGTGGTGCATTAAATTTCACTTTGAATAAAAAAATAATAAGAGCAGTGTTACGGCCTAGAACCATACAGAAAAAGTCAATGCACCAATGTATGAATACATGCTTGGAATGCAAAGAAAGCATGGTTTAAATTAGCTAATGTAGGTGGGAATACATGCAGTTCAGCTTTATCATACCATCATCATCATCATCATCATCATCATCACACGAGAGCAACTCAAGTGTGTGAACACCCCTTCAGTCCCAAAGCAGGTCAAAGCATTGCAAGTCACCACATATTAATGTGATCGCTGCATGTTTTTCTGTTGAAAGTAGGAGAGAAACACATCCAAATTGAAAGAAATCTTTTTTGTTTTTTTTTAACATTAGAAAGTCAATCACAGGTTTCATTTCCAGTAACGTCCATGTGGAAAAGTTATTCTGATTCAGAAAAGTTAACTAATGCGTGAAGGCTGAGGATCCTCTTTCGGTTTGACAAGTCATTCTTCCAAACACTAACACAAATCTGCTCACACACGCACACGCAGACACACACATACATACACACACACGACAGAGTAGCTCGACAGCACAATCCCTTTTTAGTGTGCCAAGAAAACCACGTTTTCCCTTCAAAAATGAAACCAAAAAGCACGTTTCGGGCAGCATTCAGGTAGTGAGGTGAATGGTGGTGGTGAGAAAAAGCTTGAGTTACTGACAAGCTTCTTCTGCATAAGGCCATCTCTGAATGTCAACAGTTCACATACACAGCTTTGGGGAGGGGGGGGGGTTGTTATCGCAAGACAGATTCCTGAAAACTGACGTCACAGTTTGTCCATGGCCAGAGGTTGACGAGGGTTTGTTAGACCTCCTCACATTATTCCTTTAGAGAGACCAGCAGCTGAAACATCCCAACCTGCCTTTGCTTCACAAATCCAGAGAGTTCTCTTCTCTTGGGGAGACTGACCCGCTGTGCTCCCTCAGTAATTTGGGTGGCGGGAATTGTGATTTGCCCAGCAGAGAACCTCACTTTAGTCTGTCCTCTGCAGGCTCCCTGATCCTCCTTTTCTTCCATGTGCCCTCTTTTTGCATCTTGATTTAAAAGAAAAAAAGAAGAAAAAAAAAAAAAAAAAAAGAAAAATTGCATCAGTCTACACAGTGCTGCGCGGCGTGCCGTTCAGCGCGACGCCCTTGCTGCAAGGTGACCCGACGACCTGGGGCCCCGCTGTATGCTGGGTGGAGGCTCCCACTTCAAAAACCTCATGGATGGCCTTCCGGAAACAATGAAAGTTGTAGTCTATCAAGCCTGCGGAGAGCAAATTACAGAGCAGACGGTTAACTCTTCAAGGGCGCTCAGCCTCACAAAAGAGCGCACAAGTCTGACCTTTGCGCTCGAAGCTTTCCTCCCGCAGGATGCAGACGAGGGCCAGGAACTTGGTGACCTCTTTTAGATACAGCACAGTGGTGTTGTTGAGTTTGATGATGGCCATGGACTCCTTGTCGTAGGCGCTGCCGCTGCCGTCCTCCCTCAAACTGAGACAGCGGCGTGCACGTGAGCAAGCGTGGCTGCATCAAAGACTACTGATCCAGATACAGAAGAGACTTTCCTCTTACCCGTAGATGCAGGAGACGTCGATGACCACGTCAATCATATCGCAGCACAGCTCGTAGGACTGCATGTCTACAGGAGAGCTGTCTGTGGCGATGTAGATCTTACTGACCACGTCAAACAGAAAGGCCTTCTCTATTCCTGAATTCTGGTTTTGTCAACAGACACAAAAAGAGACAAAAGAGAACGTATTCACATGTTCCTATGAGAGCACAAATACAGAGTAACGTTAAACACTGAGGTCTTTTGCCCCGGGTTCTCAGACTATCTGACATTTCTGGCAGCCATAGCCGACTGCTTAGCGGGCTGTCGCTCGTATCATAAGTGTCGTCGCGTACGCGGCAGCATGCACGCGCTCGGGCATTTCTGATCATCCTTTTTTTCCGTCTTTCACATTTCCAGAGGAAAAGGGCCTGCAGCAAAGGTCTGGCAGCCTGGAGCTGGTGGCACCCAGTAGCACCCCCTCTGAAAATGTCACTGCCTCCAAATGGTTTTTGTCGGCAGTCAAGACGTTGTTTTTAGGATCCTAATCTTTCTGTAAAAGCCATTTCCTCTCTCCGTTTGCTTCCAGATTTGTTGGAATTTCCTTGAATCCATTCTTTCCTCTAAATGATCCCTGGGCCATGGGCTGCAAGACGACCCTGAAGCGTGCTCGCCCCACCCCCATGCTCCACAGCTGGACAGGTGTTCTCATGGAAGTCCCTTTGTTCTCCAAACACGCGTCTGTTTCACCACTTCTGCTTTACCCTCTGTGGTTCACAGGACCCGTTTCCAAAAGGCAGCAGGTTTGCTCCCATCCTCTTTTACCATCTGAGGTGAGGACACAGAAGGGGTTTTCTTCAGATGACCCTTCATGAAGGGTCATTCAACAGTTAAACGGGGTACCACAGAGTCTTCCTGGGGGGTCTTTTGCAGTCAAATGGGGGGGTTTGACTTGCTTGTGTCCCATTGCAGTTCTTTTAGACCTCATCTTGACCTCTGCTGTTGCTGTTAACTAAAATTTCTTCATCACTGTTATTCATTTTAAAATTCTACAAAACAAAATGAATACAGAAATAGTGTCTACAAATGTACAGTGATCGGAAAAAGTTTGCCCCCCCCCTCCCGGTCAAACTTTTACCACTGTCCATCATTGTCATTTTTTAGTCTCACTTACTGAAATGAAGATGTTTAGCAGGTTCTCCAGAGTGGGAAGCTGAGGGATGAGTTTCTGCACCACTTTACTGAAGGCCTCAAAGATGGAGTGGTCATAGATACTCGTTAAGTAAAAGCTGAAAGAGGTTAAAACAAAAGGAAGTGAATAAGCAACAGCTTACACTTGTTACTTCCTCATAACAGAGTAGGTGAAAATACAGATGGGCGCGAGACTACACAACTGGCTGAATCTGAGAGAAAGCAGCCATCTAATCCCAACTGGAGCCCGACTCACCTTGATAAACTGAGCCAGCGTGATTCAATGGCTTTGGTTCCTAAGATGTAAATTACCGATTAGAGAAAGCTTAATGCCAAGTGTGCGCGCACTTGGCAGGAGCTCAACACTTAAAGACACCGCAGAGAAGAACTCTGCAACGTTTCCTTAAAGAGGCAAACGGCAGAGCTGGAGGGCTGCCTGGAGTCAGCCGCTTGATTCTCTACCACAGCTTCTTTCTCTTACAATTCCAAACATTAACTCGTCAAAACGAACTCAACACTCCAGAACAGCATTCAGAGTCTTTGCTCAGCGGTTCGTTCACAGCCTCCAGCCTTCTTGGGTATGATGCCACAATGTTTACATGCTAGGATCTGGGGATATCCTGACTCTGCAGATCTTCTCACATCTTCTCGCCCTCTCTTTACTTCCTCCTTTTCTGAGTTTCAGAGTGGTGGAGCGCTGCAGTGATGGTTGAGGGTGCTAGAACCTTCTCCCATCTGCACTCAGCATCTCTGGAGCTCAGCCAGAGTGACCTTTGGGTTCGTGGTCTTACCAAAACCTTTTCCCCAGACTGGAATCAACTTGGATATGACTGTCACTTTTATAGAGCCAGGAGTGGAACACATCATTGCCTGGTGCGAGGCAGAAGACAAGCTCGGGCCCATCAGCACTTGTAAACACAATGAAAGAATCGGACCCCTGATACATTATATAGAATATAACTGGTCCTATGAATGCTTCAAAGTCTGTTCTGAATAAAACAATATGACACCCAAATGGTGTCTTTATTATTGTGGGAGTGAATTCTATTCAGCAACAATTATATGAGCCAAAACATCATCTTACATTTTGCCCTCATGAGGCGTGTGATCATACGACCAAATGTACTAGACAGACGGGTTTTATGAGAGCTAGATGCATCCTCTTCCGCACTCCTTTACTGTTCTGGCCCGTCAAAGGCAGTAACGACTGCCAACGCTTGGGTTGCTCGTAAACAGAGTGTGTTTTCGGTGGAGGAGGGAAGTTGTTCCAGGGTTAACGACTGTGAGCAGCCCTGGGTTCAAGCAGCTATCGCTGCAGCCCCAAATATAATCTTCTGATATCAAACGCCTGCTGCAGCCATATGTGCTCCCCCTCTTTACAACCAAATTCACCCCGTTCCCGAGCGCCTCGCCCATTTTCTTTTAACAACTCGGTCAACTGGAAGAGAAGGCTTATGATTACACCACTTTAGTTTACTTAAGTATATACCCAACTGCTAAATGTGTACAAAACAACAAAATAACTGTTCAAACTGAAGATAAGGTATTGATAAGGTATTACAGGTACCAAGTGGCAGTGGGGACAAGTAACTGGGTCTTTTGGTGGACCCCTCACCCCACCCCAATGCTTTGCAGACAGAATTCATTCATTCATTCATTCATTTTTGTACTTTTGCTTCAACATAATAAAATATGCAAAAAGGGTAAAAGGTATGAAAGGGTCTGTCTGACTGCAACATGTACAATGTCTGCAACTAAAAGGGTTTGGATTAAATCAAACATTTAAATGTAGTTTGTTTTTTTTTACTTGATGGATTATTCTGTGACATTGTACTTAAGTAAAACTCATCACTGATTAATGTGTTCACATTTTAAAGGGTGCCACACCTTTAGAGCTTTTGTATACGAGTCACATGTTGTGGTTAATCAGAAACTAAAAAAAGAATCTCACAGTAACATCCTGAGAATGTAAACTGTAAAACATCAACCGTTCAGCTAAGTCATCAACCGTTCAGCTAAGTCATCAGGCTGAACTACCACAAATCTACAGCCTTCTCATCAGGGACTGAAGGTACCCTGACATTGAAATGAAGCAGAACTAAATGCTGAGTCTCTGTGGAGGAGTTTCCACTTTTATACAAAACAGAAACTAATGAAAGGAGGTGTGACAATGCTCCAAATGCCCGTTTATATTTTTACACTGGCTCATCAAACCATTTGCAACTGCTACAATTCACATTCATCTTCAACTAAATTAACACCACCTCGCACTTCAGTGACAAAGCATGTGAGCTGAGGAAATTCAATTTCAAATGTGAAAATTGTCACAGCTTCGTTTCATTCTGTCTGGTTCTCTTTATTCTTTAACATACATATGACTGAATATCAATCGTGCTAGTTTGCAACAACTGCCCAACAAAATTGCACTTGCTGTCCAATTCTTTCATATTAATATTTTGTTCTAATAGGTCAAAATATTCTAATGCCTAAAATGTCCATATAGTTACAATACACTTATACTATCAAACTTGTACAGTCCCATTATGTTTTCTTCTAATCTAATATACATTCTGAAATATAATCCCCCCCCCCCTTTTTTTTTTTTTTTTTTTAAAGGGAGTCTTATAGGAAGGTTGCCGATGTCATAGAGAAAGGAGTCACAAACAGCCAGACAGAAGAGAAAAGTGACCGCACAGACCAAAAAACAAGATCAAATGTACCTAAGATGAAGCTTTTCTAAGCTGGCGTCTGCCAGATCATCATTGGCCCTTTGGTGGATGTCCCTCTGGGTCTCGATCTTGTGGTCGTCTGAGAGGCCATCCACTTTATGAATAAATACTTCGAAGTTGATCTCTGGATTGACTCTGTAGGCCCTCGACACAGTGAGGTGAAGCCTGCTCAGAGCCTCCACATAGTCATCCTGGGAAGAAAACAACTCTCATGGGTTACGTTTTCCAGAAAACTGTCAGAAAATCTTCAAGTATCATTTATTTAAGACATTGTCATTAGAGTTAAAACTCTTGATTTTAAAACATCGACAGAATGTACAGACTGTGTTCTTAAATAAGAGCAGAAAATAGGATCTGAAGAGTTTGACTTTATCTAAAGATGCGATTCTAATAACAGGAATTATCCTGACAGTGAAATAAAAAGCTACAGTGTGTGGGTATGTGAGGAAGTGGCTTTGTGTCATCATGCCAAAAAGAACATGAAGAGAAATGCTGATTTTAGTGACCACCTGCTGAGCTTCCACTGATTCAGTGCAAATAACACCTACAAACCAATTATCTGTGTAGATATGACATGAGATTACCTCTTATACTAACACTTAGCAGCTCTACCAAATCAGTTTTTGCTCCACATTCTAAATATTTAACCTCACAATAATGGCAGTTTATGCTTCAATGCTGCAGCCTAAAAAACAACAGGAATCGGTTTGTTTTTTCCAATTGTGCACACTGAAAGAATAAGCTGAATTTCTACATATCAAACTGTAATTTTTTTAAAGCATTATTTAGTTCTTCACCTGTGCGTCAATGACAAATATTAAAGCTCCGGTTCCTCTGAATATCATCTCGTAATCAAAGGTGGGGTCGAAGAAATCGACCTGGCCTGGGAAGTCCCAAATCTGGAAATTGACAAAGGAGCTACTGGAGATGTCGTCCTTGTAGATCTTGTTGGTGCTCTCGAGGAACAAGGTCTCATTGGGAGACATTTTGTGGAACACCACCTGAAATCAGAGTTGTGTGAAGGTTTCAGTAGACGTGACGATATGTGTTGACACGTGTTACAACTGCAACTTCCATTTTAGCATTTCTACTACATTCTGTTATGTTGAGTGCGCTGTGACTCTTGGGTGTAGTCACTCTGGTTAATTAGTATTATTTCATTATATCCCAATAATTTACTGCTGCGCCCTCTATTTTTTGATGGTCACACAAAAACAGTGTGATCTCTGAACCACAATAACATTAACCGACCAACATTCTGTCTGGATTAGAGAGAAAAACAAGGAAGAGAATTTTTGGCATTGCCATCACTTGGCCTTGACGCCGAGCGAAAATATAGCATTTGAACATCACATGCCAAGTGAGAGGATAAAGTGCAGCCTTGACCAACAATCATATGATGCAACGACGCAGAACCTTGCATTCAGCATTTTCTTCCATTTGCAGTTGCGTTTAAATTCATCCAGTCTTGCTTTCTTTCGTCTCCGCGTGTGCGGGCCACCGTGGCCACGGGCCAGCGAGGCCACGGGCCAGCGAAGCAGCAAAAAGCCCTATCACATGTTTTTCATACACTGGTTGTTTTCAGCAGCGTTTAATCTGATCTTGGGGATTACGCCTAAACTTGATAAATTCACTTCAGCAAGTGCAATTCACTCTTGTTTCTTGACATGGGATCCGTAGGTACAGTTTGATCCATCACACACGAGTATAAATCCTCAAATGTCAATAAAGGAACAATGACTCACATAAATGTTAGAGGCAAATCAGCGTTGCTCACTGATTTATTAAATGAAGTTCTCTCTTCCAAGAAAGTGCTTCTATGATGAAGGCAATTAAATCAAGCGGTAGACTTTTAGTTTTAATTCAAGCTGCACAACTTTAGAAACTGTAATGTAAAGACAACGGTTGTGAATGTACTCCATGTCCTGACTACACATTTCACATAAACACAGGTGTTCCTGTAAACCTGGCACAGCCCTTAAACTCTGATATCCACCAACAAAAGCTGGTAAGAACACAAAAATTAAAGTTTTTCTTTTGGGGGGGACTCTTCCATCAACTTCATGTTGGGACCTCCAGAGCGGAGGGCGTGGTCGGCGCGGTCACGTGAGCGCCGCACACCAGAGATCCTTGTGTCGCTCCGCGGGGTGGGACTAGTTTTTTTTCTATATTTGACAAGTCGTTAACCTGACAGTCACGTGCCTCGGGTCCCAAACGCAGGGATGCACCGAGCGGCTCCGGCCGCCTGGTCCGTCAACAGCGCCACGGCCGCGCTGATGAAGGCTGAGGCGGGCTCCCTCCGCGGAGGGTCCCCCCGTCCTGCGGGAAGGCTAACCTAGCCGCGGCGGCTAAGCCCGCTCATGTGATGCGCTCACCTTCTGGATCGACGACTTGCCGCTTCTCCTCAAGCCCATGAGCAGGATCCTGGGCTTGCTGTCGGACGGCGCCGGGCTGCCCTCGATGTCGGCCTCCTCTTCGCCATAGCCGAAGTCTTTGGGGAAGGAGTCCGCCGCCCCGTAGCTGTCGGCCAGCTGTTCCACCCCGTACTGAAGCGACATTTTGACCCAACCTCTCCCTCCCCCCCTTCACTTGCCTCTCACCGCGTCCGTCTTTGAGTCGGACGGTCGCTGCGAGCCGCGGACAGACGCACCAGGAGGGTTTGTCAGTAATGCCCACCAAGCATGATCCCACACATTTCCGAAGGATTTCCTCTCTTGAAAAAAAGACTCGCCCTTAAGTCCCGCCCCCTGCGCCCTGATTGGCTAGAGCCCTTGAGGGGAGGGGCGCCATTGGCGAAGCCGCCTGCCAATCACCGGAGGTCGCGTCGCTGTCACATGACTGGTCCTCAGACTTGTTTTGTGACCTATCACCCGGGGAAGCAAATCAATAAATGCACTTCTGAAACGTCTTTTAAAGCCAATTTGCATTTTGAGATCATTGGAATGGACCGATTCAATATTATGTGCGCATTTAAAAACAATTATTTTATTTTAAACGGTTGATATAGAAGGAAAAGTTAGCGCTTTCGTAACACATGTGTGTAACCAGCAGAGGGCGACATTCGCGTATAAATTCGAGACTTTCAACAAAACGTTGGAATAAATGTAACTTAAAAAGACCAAATAAAACATGGTTTTTCTGCTCACAAGTTTTAAAACTTTCGACAACTTACAAAAAGAGGCCCTCGGGCAGTAAACGGAAATTATTTGGTGTTGTACTGAAATGCATGCGTTGGTTTTATTTATATAGTCACTGGTGTAAAGCATGCCGTTTTATTTTGCACTTGGATGCCCCATTAAGTACAGCAGTGTGTTGTGCCGAAAAGAAAGAGCAGAGGATGCAGCAGAGGTGGCGGGAGCAGGCTGGAGAGGATTTGAGGATGTTGTGGGGTATTTGTGGCGTTTTCTCCACATGCCTTTGAGATAGGTAATACTGATCTTGATGAATATTCATCCTTCCTCATTCAAAAGGTCAGCACTCTCCTCCTGGAGTACCAGAATGGTGAAAGGCCCCAAGAAATCAGACTGCAGCTTTCTTCCCTTCTGCTGCTGGCTCCTCATATTCCACACGTTGTCACAGGCCTTAAAAGTTGCATGTGGCGATTTACCCTTCATGGTTTTCTTTTGGTTATTGGTCATATAACCAGAATGACCTATGCAAGCTGCTCATAGGCTCATAGGTCAAATCACCTATGCAAGCTGCTCATAGGTCAAATGACCTATGCAAGCTGCTCATAGGTCCTGAGCAGCTTGCAGAACATCACTTTGATTCAGGAAGGCTTTCATCCTCCACCAGATTCTCCAAGCTGCCAGAAGTCAATATACCGACGTAGTCCAAAGCTGTCCAAGTGAAATCCTTAGTGAGAAGAGGATTGATCTTGTCCACGTGTAAGTTGAACTCACCAAGCAAGGTTATATTGGGGAGAATTAACAGATGTGATTGAGAAAAGCACAAAATTCCTGCTAGTGCTAATGCTAGCTAGTTTTGAATGGACTAATGGAGTTGGTCCATTCAGTCAGAGATCGACTGATTTAAATGAGAGGTCTGCTGGTACTGTGACCTCCTCTGCCAATGAAACGGGCTGACAGATGTCTACAAAGTTAGGTGGGGCAGCTTCACTCAACTGGGAAAAGTCATCGGGCTGTTGCCACATCTGTTAAACACAGAAAGTCAGACTTACGGTCCAGGAGAAGCTTCTGCAGAAGATGGCCCTACTCCGCGAGGGACGGTAGTCGTTATGTTAATATATGTAAACTGGAAGCAAAGGTGGCTATAAATACAAATTAGAAACTCTTAACTTCTCTTACATTCTTCTAAGTTTGCCCGCTATAGACTCAGACTGACTTCAGGTGTAAAATACCATTAGTCCATCATTATCATCATCATCCTCATCATCTTATCAGTGCCGCTTATTAGTACTGCTGTCGTTAGTGATTTAAACATGTACGCATATATAAATGTATACATGTGGTGACAAAAATAAATAAAAAATAAACAGGAAATTATTAGTTCTGTAACCAAAAGTGACCACACCACCTGGTGGGTTTCAGCCCAGGACGAGAACAAAATGGCTGGAACAGCTACGCAAGTCAAAATTGCAGGAGACAGGGTTCAATAAGTTAGAAACAATTTTATTTTCACAACAGATACTTGCAAGATAATTGCAAGAATAAAAGTGTAAGGGAGACAATGAGAAGACACAGCAGGGTAGGAGGAGGAGATCCTTCAGGTTAAAGAGCACCCCACACACCTGAAACAACTCAGATTATAATGGGTGGAAAAAAACACCAATCAAGTGTACATTTGGTGGTTCAGCTGAGGCCCATCAAACCCCCCGATAGCACAGAGTGAAGAGATGAACACCATCCAAGGAGAGCCAGAAGATGAGCAGCAGCTCTGCAGCCATGGACCTCACCTGTGGGGAGAGGGGAGGAGCGACACCTGGGAGAGGGTGGGCCTCAGTACCAGGGAGGAGGGGGGAAGGGGAGGAAGTAGAATGGGAGGAGGACGACGAAGAGGAGGGGGAGAAGGAGGGCCTCCTTATATACCCTCCTTATACACCCTCACCTTCCTACATCACTGGCCACACTGATTAGGAGGCTTACATGTGACCTCCTATAGCCATTTTACTGATTAGATATAAGGTACATATATTATCATAAACACTATAAGTATATTCATGTTTTCTCTTCTCTGTGTTTATGATAATATATGTACCTATATTATCATAAACACTATAAGTATATTCATGTTTTCCTTTCTCTGTGTTTATGATAATATATGTACCTTATATTATCATAAACACTATAAGTATATTATTGTTTTCTCTTCTCTGTGTTTCAATTGAAATCCCTGAAACAGAAAAGTGAAGTTGAAATATACTTTAAACCATAGATTCACATGTGACTTAACATATCAACATCACCAGTGGTATGACCAGCACCAGTATTAAAGTCATCCTGTCAGCTGGTGAACCAGTGAAACCACCAGTATTAAAGTCCTCCTGTCAGCTGGTGAACCAGTGAAACCACCAGTATTAAAGTCCTCCTGTCAGCTGGTGAACCAGTGAAACCACCAGTATTAAAGTCCTCCTGTCAGCTGGTGAACCAGTGAAACCACCACCACCAGTATTAAAGTCCTCCTGTCAGCTGGTGAACCAGTGAAACCACCAGTATTAAAGTCCTCCTGTCAGTTGATGAACCAGTGAAACCACCACCACCAGTATTAAAGTCCTCCTGTCAGTTGATGAACCAGTGAAACCACCACCACCAGTATTAAAGTCCTCCTGTCAGCTGGTGAACCAGTGAAACCACCAGTATTAAAGTCCTCCTGTCAGCTGGTGAACCAGTGAAACCACCAGTATTAAAGTCCTCCTGTCAGTTGATGAACCAGTGAAACCACCAGTATTAAAGTCCTCCTGTCAGTTGATGAACCAGTGAAACCACTACCACCAGTATTAAAGTCCTCCTGTCAGTTGATGAACCAGTGAAACCACCACCACCAGTATTAAAGTCCTCCTGTCAGCTGGTGAACCAGTGAAACCACCAGTATTAAAGTCCTCCTGTCAGCTGATGAACCAGTGAAACCACCAGTATTAAAGTCCTCCTGTCAGCCGATGAACCAGTGAAACCACCAGTATTAAAGTCCTCCTGTCAGCCGATGAACCAGTGAAACCAGTGAAACCAATATTAAAGGCTCCTCTCTGCCGCGTGAACGCGCTCCTGCTCCCGAAGCGCGCCCCCGCGGCTCCTGCAGCATCTCTGCTCAGGTGTTCCTCTCTTCATCTCTCCGGCTCTCCGGACGCTTCGGACCTTCGCCACCGTTTGTTTTCGCCCCAGTCGCCCCCCCCCCCCACCCCTCCTGTCGGTCGGGCCCCCCCCCAGCGGCTGTCGTCATGGCCTACTACAGAGTGAGTGTGTTTGTTCGTGCCCTGATCTCTGAATGTCGACCCTGAGGAGCTAACGAGCTTAGCCCTCATTAGAGCAGAGCCTCACCTGGCCGCTCCCGCGTCCACGATCGACGCTTCTGCCGCCACAAAAACACGCTTGAACCCACCAACACGACGCTCTCTTTGCTCCACCGTGTTCCGTCGGGCTTATTTGTTCGAGACATTTAACAACTAGAATATTCCAAAAATATCTTGGACCATGCAGACGTGTGTGAGAGCGAGAGGGAGAGCGTGTGTTTTCTTTTTTCTGTCAGAAAATAGTTTTGAAAATGGCTTGAATATGAAATGACACTTGTCTAGGCTCCAGACTCAAAGAGAGAACAGTTTAGAAGATACTTGGAGAAGGCCGGCGTTGTTGACAGTCTTACAAGTGGTACGTTTTTACATTTAACTTATTTCTTCTGACCATTTTCACATTTCAGAGGTGTGTGTGTGTGTGTGTGTGTGTGTGTGTGTGTGTGTGTGTGTGTGTGTGTGTGTGTGTGTGTGATTAAATTGCTTTGGTATCTGGTACTTCAATCATTCGTTTTAACCCCCCCTCTAGTTCTGGTGGCTCTGTATGAACATCAGGAACGGCCCAGCAACCCGCTGGAGTATCCTTTTGTGAGCAGCAGGGTGGAGAAGGGCGTAGCGTAGTCTCTGTCACCGTCAACGACGAGCGAAGTCGAGGTTGTGCGGAGCCGCTTTGACTGACGCCCCAGATTCGTGAAGGAGCACATGGGCGCCGTGGACGTGGCCTCCGCGGAGGTGAGCGCTCTGCAGCAGGAGGTCAGCGACCTGAAGCAGAGGTGCGCTCTTCTGGAGGACGAAAACAAAGAGCTCAAAACAAGGGTACGCTTTCTGAGAGCAGAGTCCTGCTTTGGTCTTTATTAGTTCATTGAAATCTAATCTTATTTAACCACACAAGATCTTCTTCACACTAGTATGTGTTTATATACTGCGCCTCATGGATATACAACACATTTCATGTAATATAAAACACAAAATATTCCATTTACATGTATAATGAGGAATAGAGGGATAGTACAAATATACAAAAACTATGAAATTATTTTCGATAGTGATAAATGGTAAATGAGTTTGATTGCATTTGTTTTGATGTGTTTAAACAGTGTAATGAAGTATTGTAATGATTTTACACTTGTATTGGGTGTGTGTGCGTGTGTGTGGGAGGGGGTAACGATGGAGTTTAACACTGGATGAATCCATTTTTCTTTTCCCTGTCCAGCTGCAGTATTATAAACCAGAAGATAAAGCTTCAGCAGACTAGCCGTCAGCGGAGCCTCCACTGGATTTTCCTTTGGCTTATTTTCGTCATTTAAAGATGCATGTATGAGGAGATTACTGTGAGCAATACCTTCCATATTTCTGCTACGTTTTGTAACGTTTGAGGATGCCATATCTTATTTGTTTGTGTTTTTTTTCTTCACCACATCTCTCTTGGTTGGCAAATAAAAAAAGCGAGAAGCAAAAAGAGCAGACTTGACTGTAACTGATCATTTTCCTCTTGCATACTTTGACACGTCCTCCAGTCCACAGGGGACGGACAGGGTCTGGTGTGACACATCGGGAACTAAAATAAAACCTATGAGCGAGTCTCCCGCTGGCTGCTGGGAATGTGAAAGTCAACAGGTGTGTAAATACAAGCAGGTCGGTTCAAATGGAACAATAATGGCTGCGTGGTGCTGCCGTGGGAAGATGATTCTAGTACTGGACACTTGGTTCATTACAAATATAAAACATGTTTGCATCTCCGTGCTCGTGCACTGCCTTCATTATTTGACATCAATCTGGTCGAAAACGTTCCTGTAAATGTTTTTTTTTTTACCTTCAGATGAACTTGCTGACACTGACCTGCTGATTGAGGTCATCAGGAGTGTTTCTTACCCAGGACCAAGTCAAAGTACATTCCATAAAACATACCGAACCAGGGTGTGTGAGGCGTACCGAGGTGCACCAGCGCCATGAGACCTGACCCCTCAGAGGAGCTGACCTCAGGGCTGGACGGCAGGTGTGAAAGGTCACCACGGCCGTTACTACAAATACTCGCTCCATGATCTGAGCAGTGATCTGAGCCTCCGTCCGTCTGTCCAGTTTGACGCTCAGATGCCAGTTGGACCTGCTGTTGAAATACCAGTTGGGTCCCAGTAACACAAGGAGACCATTGACAGGGTTTACACGTGCAGGTCGGGCGTCCGCCCGCTGCTGGCCGTGCTCGTGATGGACGTTTTGCCGTAAGAGGAGGGCAGTCTGGGGCTGTGGGCGGAGCCGGCGCTGGACTCCTCGGACTCCGTCCCGGAGCGCCGCGGCTCGCCGCCGCTCTTGCCGCTCTCGCTCGAGTCTGCGTCCGAGCTTTTGCCCTCCGGCACGGTGGCGCACTTGAAGGAGTGAGCCCTCCACGGCCTCCTGGGGGCGCTGAGGCCCGGCGGCGGGGGGAAGCCGGACTCACACGCCGGTGCCGGCGGGCCCTTCGGGAAGTCGGGGCTCCCGCTCCCGCTGCTCTGCTTCTCCTGACCGGGGGGGGGGGAGGGCTTCGGGGGAGCCGCGGCGGCTCTGCATCGCGAGCAGACCTCCCCGGCGGTCAGCGTGCAGCTGCAGCCTTCGGGGCTTCGGGCCGAACATCTGGAATGGGCCGCGTCCGCTCGCTCCCTCAGAAGAGGGAGAGCGGCGGGCGTGACGCCGGGGGACGGCGCTCCCTTCAGCAGGCAGTCGTCCGTGGGGAGAAGGTGATGGTCATCTTCCGGGCTGCGTTGGTGCACAGCTGCACCGACTCTTTTTTGTCCCTGTTGGCGAAGTCCTCGTCCAGCTCGTCCTGGAAATGGGGGTAAAGGTCCAAGAGGCCCCGCTTCATCTTCTTGTACCCCAGATGGGTGATCTCCAGGATGTTCAGGAAGAGGGAAATGGCCGCGATGCACTGCATGAAGACCATGAAGACGCTTTTCTCCGTCGGTCTGGAGACGAAACAGTCCACCGCGTTGGGGCACGGGTCCCGCTCGCACTTGAAAAGCGGGTGGAGGTGAAAGCCGTACAGGGCGTACTGGCCCGCCATGAAGGCCACCTCCACCACCGAGCGGGTGAGCACGTGGGCCACGTAGGTGCGCAGCAGCGCGCCCCTGAGCGGCGCTTTGTTCAGCTTGCCCTGGTCCAGCTGCTTCACCTCGCGCTCGATCCTCTTCCTGGCCTCGGCCCACTCGGCGCCCACCACCTCCAGCTCCTTGCGCAGAAGGGCCCTCCTCCTCTGCCGCGCCTTCTCCAGCGCCCTCAGCCTGTACAGAGCGTGGCCCATGTAGACCAGCGAGGGGGACGACACGAAGATGACCTGCAGCACCCAGTAGCGGATGAGGGAGACGGGGAACGCCAGGTCGTAGCACACGTTCCGGCATCCCGGCTGCTCCGTGTTGCAGATGAAGTCGGCCTGCTCGTCGTTCCACACGTCCTCGGCCGCCACGCCGAGGACGAGCATGCGGAAAATGAACAGGATGGTGAGCCAGATCTTTCCCACCATGGTGGAGTGGATGTGCACCTCCTCCAAAATCCCACCGAGGAAGTTCCAGTCTCCCATCTTCACTCTGCCATTCTGACTAAAATAAGGTAAATCGGTGAGAAAGAGATCAAATAAGAAAAGGGAACACTGCCAAGAAATGAGCCTCTATCTAGATCAGTAAGGAGCAACATTCTGGGAGACAAAATCTTCGTTTCTGCTAATAACAGAAATAACACAAGGAATTATCCAGCTGGGGAAAAAATGGAAAACTGCATCGTCGGTTTTTGCAAAGGAATAGTTTGACTGGGTTTGTACATCCAGTCATATCTTCTTTCCTTGCTCCCTCATCCTCCTCGTCAGCGTGACTACACAAGCTTTCCGAGCGGTCCCGTTACCTTGAAGCAGCGTGGATGGACTGCCGGTGGTGACTTGGTACACTTCGGGACATGCAGCCCTGAGAAGGTCACCAATAAAAAGTTTTTAAAAAAATCATTAGCGGCCCCCCAGGAGTCCTGGCACATCACCCAAATTCCAGTGACCCACGTCCACAGCTGCCAGACCCAAAGTTGGAAAAAAAGTGAGGTGCGGAGGGAACGCTGCCAACTGTCTGAACAGAGAAGATCGATCCAAACAGCTTTTGGCTCGTGGGCTCACAGCGGCGGAAAGAGTAGTAACACGTACCGATCCTCTGGACTTTGTGTTTGTCTGGCTCCCAGTTCAGACAAACGTTACATCACTAAATGTGTTTGTTTGTTTGTTCCTGATTTAAAGCACCTAAAATGAACTGTCTGTGACCGTGGCCTGAAAAAGGTTTTTGTTTGTTTGAATCTATTTTAGCAATAATTCTAATTTGGGATTATTCGCTCCATCTGTGGAAAAGATGGTATCCCCCAAATGATTACTAATGATCACATGTTGACACAGGGCCTGTGGAGTCAATATTTGTGTCATGCAGCGGTCAACAAGTCATCGTGTCCGGTTTCACGCTGTGCTGCCCCGCTTTCGAACATGAACGTTGCTGATGTTGTACATATGTTCTAACTGGTTCTGATGCAGTATTTGTATTAAATCTCTGCATCCACACACTGAAATGTCCCATGTGGGGACAGTCCTATTGCAGCTTCACACCTTAGATGTTAAATGTTGTCAGGTTAAAAAATAAAAGACAAACCAAAGCACAAGTATTTATATTTATTAGGCTGCTCCAACGCATCGGTCACACAAAGGACATCTCTGCAGCTTTATGTTTTATGAAATCAGTTTTCTATAATGGCAACAGAATACTGTTTGTAGCCGTCATTGTATGGGATGTGCTACATACATTCATCAGCCCATTTTTCACGGTCAAAGCTTAACAACACTTGGTAATTGAATATTGATGGTTGAAGTTACATTGATGTGCTGGAATCTATAGAACTTTCCATACAGTAAAAAAGAGAAAAAGCCAGAATAAGCTGGAGTTAGGAAACAGTTTAATCCACCTATTATTAATAAAGCGGATGTAATTTGTAAGTGTTTACTATTATAGCTTTGTCTTCGGGCAAATGCAGGCAAATTGTTGAAAATTGAGTTTGATAGAAATACAAGTGATATGAAACTATTAACCAAGACAAGGATTTAAATCAGTACGTCATAACCCCAGATAAGTTATTTTTATTATTACAAGTAGTTACAGTAAAGGTCAGTTGGTCAGATTGTGACAAAGCACCACATATTTTCCACACAAGTAACAACAGCAACACTAAAAATTCTGGACATTCTTCCATATGTCAACTATTTCGTTTTATTAATGCTCCAAGTTCAAACGTTGGAGGGATTTGAAGATATAAGGCACATTCTTGAATACTAAAAGATGGATTATTCAACAAAATATAAGCACCATAACAGTCAACCATGACATTTAGAAAACAGTCTGGGATTTACCTATTTTGATTTAGAAACAATAATGTAAAACAAAGCTAGAGTTTTGTCTTTTTTCCCCAAATATAGTAAAATATTATATATTTCCTCTGCAATGCTTCACGTTAACAGCAGGGGGCGGTATTTAGCGAAACCTGAAATCTGGCTTTCGACATATAAAGAAAACTACAAAAAAAAGATGCTGTTACATTCACAAAGTCCCTGCCATGAGTAAAACGGGAGCTTCTGGAGTTCCCGACATTAAGGCATTAGTGTTAAAACAACAGTGTGCGGTTTTATGATCTTATGAAGCTGGACTCAGGAAGATGTTGAAGAGCACAGCGAAGAGCACGAAGACCACATACGCCACGATACACAACCAAAAGCGAGGATCTTTGAGCAGCTTCTGGTTGTAGGCACTGAAGAAGACGTAACCAATGGTCATTCCGGCTAGAATGCCTCCAAAATGGGCCACAAAAGACACCTAGAATGAGTTATTAAATAATTATTAGAACTAAATGAAGCACGGACACCGTTTGTCCAAACATAACATCGGGTTAAAAAACTAGCAAATTATGTGACGGGTATGTTCGCACAGAGAGAATAAACAAGCCCCAGCAAGCTGATCCTGTTTATAGCCCCAAGCTAATTACAACCATCACCAAACACTGTCAGGACGGAGGAGATTAGTTAGATCCCACTTAGGCTCCGTCTTAATCAGGCTGCAGCGCACGTCAGTCATACCTTCAAACCGCCCTCGTCGGTGGCAAATCGTCTGTAGAAGGCAAATCCAAAATCGGTACCAACTGAAACGACAACAACAGCAGCTGTCCGGATGAAGGCTCTCATGAAGGCCCGATCACAGCAGAGAGAGTCGGAAATAACAAGTTACCCAGGATCACTATGGCGAGAATGCGAAACACTCCGAGGAGAGGAATCATCTCTCGGAAGTTCTGTGAATGAAAGAAACGGTTTGGTGCTGCTCAACCTACAGTGTTCATTGAAGTACAGTGTAACTCACGCTTTGTGGAAAAAAACAAGTAACTCACCACCACTGCATTCATGAAGTATCCCCCTATGAGGGCGTAAACGCCCCCAGAAGCTCCCACCAGAGCGCTGAGGGGGTCAAAGATGGAGCTGCACAGCGAGCCTGAGAGCAAACGGGGAAGCTCGCAGACATCAGGCGCGGACAACAAACGGCCGAGGTGAACTGGTGAGAAGCGCCCACCTGCCAGAACGCCCGCCAGATACACCATCCCCACCTCGAAGCCCTTGTGGACCAGTTCCAGCGGGATTCCCAGCAGCAGCTGCATCAGCAGGTTGCCCACGATGTGCTCCACCCTGGGGTGAGGCGGGGGAGGGGGAAGACGCTTAAAAGGGCAAAATAGGACAACCAGCGAGACCCCTTCAAAGGCCTGACCGCAGCCTTTGAGTCAGGGGTCTCCAAACTGTTCCCCAAAGGGTTGTGTGGCTGCAGGTTCTGGTTCCACCAGTCCAGCACACCCAGTTTGACCAGTCAGCTGTTGAAGACTCAGATGAGTTGATGAAGTGAGTCCAGTCTGGTGCTGCTGCTGCTGGGTTGGACCAGAACCTGCAGCCTCACGGCCCTTTGGGGGGAGTTTGGAGACCCCTGCTTTGAGTGGTGGGGTCGTCCCGGGGTTCCCATGGCGATTGCTTGCTCGGTCACGTGACTCTCTCGGTGTTTTGACAGATGCGTAAACAGCAGCAGGTTGAGAAATGAGCGGCGCAGCGGCGAAAGAGCAGATCTGAGGCAACGCCACCCCCCCCGACAGCGTTCGGTCCGGTCACCCGGCGGACGGCGTCTCACCCGGCGTGGACGAACATGTAGGAGACGAAGCGCCACGCTTCCTCCCGCTGGTCGGGCTGGTAGGTGAGCGGGCTGGTCCAGATGCCCTCGTCCAGGGTCACCCACTGCTTCTGCGGCTTCCACACGGCGTAGTAGATGAACACTGACAGCTGGGCACAGGGGGGAGAAGCTCAGGGGTCTGGGGGGGGCGCGCACGTGCACGACAACACACCAGCGCGCATGAAAGTTAGGAGGAGGAGGAGGAGGAGGAGGAGGAGGAGGAGGAGGGCGGAAATCCCACAGAGGAAGGATGAGTCTGTGGGAAAATGTGACTTCTCTCTCTCACACACACACACACACACACACACACACACACACACACACACACACACACACACACACACACACACACACACACACACACACACACACGGGCCAGAGGAAGGAAGTCGGTTGAATCTGCGACGCCAGCCTGATCACGGTCCCCTCAACGTGTCTCCATCCACTTGCTGAGGGACTATTTTGTCACCCAGAGCTGCTGCGTGAGCCGCGCTGGCCTAAAGGACGTCCACGTTGTCCTTCACGCCGACTCCCTACGGTCGCGTTTCAACGCCCGACAGCGCGCGTCCGGGTGGGGCTGAGCGGGTCTCTGCCCCGCCCGAGCGGAGCTGCTTTGATCAACCCTCAGACAGGATCTGAGCCCGCTCCAGCTCCCCTTAAAGCTGCGGGTTTCATCCGAAAGCCGCAGGGTTTTATTTTCGCTCTCTGGAAAATCACGGCTCCCCTGAACGAATATTCCACCAACACCTCCTCGCTGAGCCCAAACTGGAAGTATGAACCCCTGGGGTGTCTTCACTCGGTGAGAAGAAGGAGCCTGAAAGCTTTGGAGATGCTGAGACTAAAGCGCGACTTCTAGGACCCGCCGTCGGGGGCTACCTCGGCGATGCTGATGAGGATGATGAAGATGGGAGGAGGGCAGCAGTTGGCCCTCTCCAGGTACTTGCTGCGAGCGTCTTCCGGGAGCATCCACCTGGAGACGGTCTCCTGGAACTTCTCGCAGCAGCCCGGCGCCCTGTCACCGTCGGGCCGGTCCCCTCCGGCCCGGAGCGGTTTGCCGTCGCGGTCGACGGGAAGGGGCTCCATCTGCTCCAGGTCGATCTGTTCCATGGCTGCTCCCAACCTTCAGGAGAACCACACCACACAACCTGACGGACGCTCCACATTCACAAGCACACATGAGCAGTCAAAGAGACCTTTAGGAGTTCCAGCACCTTGAGATTTGTTCAAATGTGCACTACAAATAAAAGGGATTATCATTATTATTATTATTATATATTATTATTATTATTATTTATTATTGTATTGTATTATTGTTGTTATAAATAGTATAATGTTAAAGAAACTGAAGATAAGGAAGAAGGCTTGACTGCAGTTTTAATTTGGAATTTGAACTGTGCCAACACAACTGTAATCTCACTGTAAAGAGCTTTAGAGAGACTTCCGTTTTAATACCTTAATATTTCCCACTAAACCCACGTTTACCTGACGCGTTATCGTGATTGATTTAGAGGCGTTTCCTCCGTGCAGGACGGGAGGTTTGTGCATTTACGCTCGGGTTTTCTAACTTTTGCAAATGAAGTCTGGCGGACTCACCTAACGCTTCACCATGAAGAGGCTCCGAGTGGTGGAACAAAACCGGATTCAGATGAATTTTAGGTCAAGGACTGGGCATGTGACAAAATTAGGTTTAAAAAAAAAAAAAAAACAGCTTCAAAGAATGCATTCAGCCGCTTTCCTCCATGTTTTCAGGCAAACCGAGGAGTCTCCACTTGAGCGTCTGAGGTCGGAAAAAACAAGCGAAAGCGCGCTTGCAGTTAATTATAGAACCCCTGGCGCTTTTTCCTGCATGCGACTTCCTTCCTCTTCCCAAACAGACCGTGGATATGATCTGTATTCCGGGATATGGAAGCTTTGCATGTGCCGGGTTTGAGCCGCTGCCTGGAACAACAGCTTACCTGCACACAGGCCACACCTGGGCTCCGTGACGTCACCGCCAGCGCCTCGGCCGCGGCTTTCGCTTTTGTGACACAGGAATGGAGGGAGGGAGAGGAAGGTCAGGGTGCAGGGTGCAGGGTGTGGCCCCTCGGCTCTCCCTCACACATCAAAGCCCGGCCATTTCATTCTCCCCATTGATGTTAAATGATTTTAAATGGACGGTGCAGTGACCCTCTTGTACCACAGGGTGGCGCCCGGGCACAAATAAGAGTATGCAGTCGGTTTTCTGGCCGGAAGTAGTTTAATAGTTTAATTTCAATGTTCCCAAATTCGCCTAAATGCATTTTAAACATATTCTGTGATTATAAATAAAAACTAAATACAACCCTTTCCCTGTCTGGTTATAACAACCCTTAATTTTATTCCCGGGTTCTTCTCAAAGCTTGACAATAATGCATTTCATTTATATTTAATCAAAAGAATGACAATTTCATAAACCAAGCAAACAGACTAAAGGTTTTAATCACAGAACTTTTATTTTATTTTTTTTTTCAAAAGGAAGAAAAATCCGCATTCTCAGGTAAAGACTGTAAGGGAGTAGGCAGTAATAGTGGGACAGTGTGTGAAGCAGGAGCCTTTAAATACAGCTGCTGAAGGTTATAACATGAGCCAAAAAGCTTTTTCTACAGCGCCAGCAGAAGATTTGACACAGATCTGCATTAATCACAAATTCCAGAAAGAGTATATTAACAATAGAGGGGAAAAAAACACTGTGGGCTTCAAACATACTTTTAGATTCTTCCAACTTTTGGCCAGCAGCAGTATTTGTGAAGTTAGAAATTAACTTTCGCATTAAAAAAAAAAAAAAAAGAACAAATCATGGCACCCAAACAATTTGAGATGGTGGGATTAAAAAGGGGAATCAAATAAAAATAGAAGAGCAGCCATATTGTGAGAGGAAGCTGGGGTCTCATCGATGCTGATTCAGGAGACATCTGAAACACACAGGGATCACTTTAAATAAGGCCACGCTCAAGTGCACACAGCCTCCAATGGTAAGACACTCACAACTAGCAGGCCGGGCTCCATATCTTCGCATGATCTGATCTTGTGTGAATTTCACAAAAGACTCATATTGTTCTGCAAAAGAGGAACAATAACATGAACTGGAGCACTTTCTGGTTCCCGCCATTTAAATGGAATTTACCAAACATTTTGAAGTACAGGAAAGTAATCACACAGCCTTTATGGCACATCTGGTGTTACCATGGACACCGGCGCAGCAGCTGTTATCAGCCTCAACACATGATGAGCACCAACTCCTCATTTTTGATTACCTGCAAGCTTTGTGTTGAGGATCTGTTCGTACTCCTCCCTGATCTTCTCCTCGTGGTCTTTAAGCAGCCGCTCACACAGGTAGCTCACCTGCTTCAGTGTAAACGACGGCTGGTCCTTTCTTGAGGCACCTGACAAACAGGCAGACGAGCTGTGAAGATGTTGACTCACATCTTGCAGCAGTCACACGACAGGATCACAGCAAGCTAAAAGGTAACCAACATGGTCACAAGGGCTCAACTCTGATCCCTGGTGTGTGTGTGTGTGTGTGTATCAGACCCTGTTTGCACAACAACAGAGTGAGAAAAATCTGTCTTTACACTAGAAAGGCAGAAGGACTGAAAATGCTACAGTGTGCATTCCAATCCAACAGTCTGTGATGTACCTATAGTCCACTAGAAAACAACAAAATACCAGGAAGATGTGACTGGGAGGCACACTGGGGGGTAAATATGGAATGCACGCTTTGCTGCAGGAGATTCAATGGTGAGTAGACTCAGCAGCATGAGCACAACACTGTAACCTGCCATTGTTATTGTTGCCATCCGGTTCATGCATGGCAAATGGATTAAATCAGGGGTGTCCAACCGAGGCCTGCGAGGGCCCCAATCTATCAGGGTTCTGCGGGGTAGAAAGCTGATTTCACACAGGGTAGGACAGACAATCTGAGTGACTGGGGCCCCTGTAGGACCTGGATTAAACGTTTTTAAATCACAGGTAAGTGTGGTGGCCTACTGGTAACCTAAGAAACC
The DNA here is from genome assembly GCA_911728415.1 of Lagocephalus sceleratus. Lineage (NCBI taxonomy): Eukaryota > Metazoa > Chordata > Actinopteri > Tetraodontiformes > Tetraodontidae > Lagocephalus > Lagocephalus sceleratus. The sequence goes on along the minus strand of CAJVRN010000031.1, from coordinate 1,201,095 downwards.
AGTTAAGTGATCATCAATGTCACCTAAGGGAACAAAACTGCAGAGCAAGCAGAAATGACACCTTAAAGCCCTAGAAATTGTGGGTGGGTTTGGGTATTCTAAAATATCTTCATGGAAGATGAGGGGCGAAGTGTCCAGTCTCAACACAGACCTGGTGGGGAGCTGGGAGCGTTGAGGGAGGAACTGGGGCTGGGAGCATCGCTGGAGCTACAGGCCTCAGTCTGGTTGAAGGCCCCTTCCAGCTGCCGCCGCCTCTGGATCCGGCTGTACTCTTGACGGAGGTTCTGGAAGATCTGCTCTGTGGGCGGGCAAACGAAACAAAGACGTTAACAAAGAACAAAGTTTTTGTTATTCAAGCAACGTATTACGTGAGGGCATACATACTAAGATCAGAATTTTATCTTATTCACAAACCTAAAGGTAAAGCCTCTGATGTCTCAATCATATTTTTTGCCCCCCCCAAGTCATCTGTTTTTGAGTATCTGTAAATACAGAGTCTCAATCCGGTACTTCAGCAATGCATTAATAAGAAGAAAAGAAAAAGTTGTCCTTCAAGTTGTTTTATTATTTATATGAAAGTATCCAAAGTGATACATTTTTTATGGCTCTTTTATCACAAGTTTCGTTAGTGCAGCCTTTTGTTCAAACCAAAGTAAAAGCTCTTTGTAATCATCCCTCTAAATAAATCTCTTTTTCACATGAACAAACTAGAAGATGTCTGTAAAATAAAGTCTCAATAATTCCACATAGTGCAGCGCTGTAGAAGTAAACCTAAAGCTCCCTAGTCCTCTCCTCAGAGGTCTCTTCACAGGGCAGTGTGTTTGTTTTTCAGGCGGCGTATCATATTCCTAGTGTTGAATGCAGCTCTGTCCTGTCCACCATGTGAAATGCCCAATCTGCACACATTGCAAGTGGCTGTTGCACTGCCTGGGCTGTCCACTTTAAAAAACTTTAAAAACCGATTTGACGCGTTTGCTTGCATTAGCCTTTCTCCGCCTGCTGTAGATTGTGTGACATTACGGTGTCCTTTCCATCTGAGCAACAATGAAAACTGATGTGAAAATTGTTAAAATTAAAATTAGGCCACTGACAATC